>CM021106.1:310431390-311126350 GCA_007115665.2 Sequoiadendron giganteum
TCCCTTATCCCCATCTCTCTCTAAAGACTCTCCCTCCTACCCCCCTCTCTCTCTTAGGTCTCTCACTCACTCACTCACTCACTCACTAATTCAATCTCTCTCCCCTCTACCCTTAACCCTAAACCCTAAACCCTAAAACCTTATCCCTTAAACCTGAAACCCTAAAAACCTATATAATATAACCTTAACCCTCTACCCTCTATCTGTCTCCCACTCCATCCCTTTCTCTCTCTATAAAGTCTCTCCCTCCTACCCCCTCTCCTAGTTCTCTCTCTCACTCACTAGTTTTATCTCTCTCCGTTCTACCCTTAACCCTCTACCCTCTATCTCTCTCCAATTCCCTCCCTCTCTCTCTCTCAAGTCTCTCCCTCCTACTTCCTCTCCCTCTTTTGGGTCTCTATCTCACTCATTCACTCCTATCTCTCTCTTCTCTACCCTCTACCCTCTACCCTCTACCCTCTACCCTCCTTCTCTCTATTTGTCACCAACTCCTTATATCTCTCTCTCCTTTACCATTTACTCTAAACCATAAACCCTTAAACACTCTACCCTCTACCCTTAACTCTACCCTCTACTTCTCTTTATCTCCTCCAAAATCTATTTACCTAGGCCTCTCTTTATTTTTTCTCACCTCTCTCTCCATCCCTACTTCTCCCTCTATCTCTGCTTTCATATCTAATTCTCTCTACCTATTTGTACCTCTATATGTATTTCTCTCTCCCTCCTTGCTTCCTCTCTCTCAATATCTCTACCTTCTTTCCCTCTCTCTCTCTCTCTCTCTCTCCTCTCTAGCCTAAACCCTAAAACCCTACCCTCTATCTCTCCCACCTCCCTGCTCTCTCTCTCAAGACTTCTCTCCTTCCTACCCCCTCTCCCCCTCTCCCTCTCTCAGGTCTCTTTTCTCACATGTTCACCACTCTCTATCTCTCTCCACTCTACCCTAAACCCTAAACCCTTAACCCTTAAACCCTAAACCATTAAACCCTCTACCCTTAACCCTCCCTCCTTCTGTATCTCTCCCACTCCCTCCCTCTCTCTCTCTTTCAATTCTCCCCATCCTACCCCCTCTCCCTCTCTTAGGTCTCTCTCCTACTCTCTTAGGTATCTCCTTCCCACCCACTCTCTCCCACTTTTCTCCGTCTCCTTCTCTCTCAAGTATCTCCCTCCTACCATCTCTCCCTCTCCCTCTCTCTTAGGTTTCTCCCTCCCACCCCCTCTGTCTCACTCTCTCTCTGTGTCTCTATGGATTAGGTTTTAAGGGTTAAGGGTTGAGGGTTGAGGGATTAAGAGGTTATAAGGGTTGATGGATTAGGGTGAGAGGGAGGGAGTGGGAGAGAGATAGATGGAGGGATGGTTAAGGGTAGAGGGTAAAAGGGTTTAATGGAATACATTTTAAGGGTTAAGGATAAAGGATTAAGGTTTAAGGGTAGAGGGGATAAATATAGAGGGAGTGAGTGAGTGTGAGAGATACCTAAGAGAGGGAGAGGTGGTAGGAGAGAGATACTTGGGAGAGAGAAAGAGGGTGGGATGGTTAAGGGTGGAGGGTTCAATATTTAAGGGTTAATGGTTTAGGGTTAAGGGTAGAGGGGATAGAGATAGAGGGAGTGACTGAGAGAGAGAGAGAGTTTAGAGAGGGAGAGAAGAGAGAGAGAGAGAGAGAGAGTGGAGATATATAGAATCTCCCTTATCCCCCTCTCTCTCTCAAGACTCTCCCTTGTACCCCCTCTCTCTCTCTTAGGTCTCTCTCTCCCTCTATCTCTTTCCACTATACCCTTAACCCTAAACCCTAAACCCTAAACCCTTAACCCTTAACACTTAAACCCTAAACGATTAAAAAATCTACCCTCTACCCTCTACCCTCTATCTCTCTCCAACTACCTTCCCCTATCTCTCTCTCAAGTCTCTCTCTCTCACTCACTCTCTCTATCTATCTCTCCATCCTTAACCCTTAACTATTAAACCCTCTACCCTTTACCCTATATCTATATCCAATTCCATCCCTCCCTCTCTCTCTCTCTCAAGTATATCCCTCCTACTTCCTCTCCCTCTTTTAGGTCTCTCTCTCACTCATTCACTCCTTCTATCTCTCTCCCCTCTCCCCTCTACCCTCTACCCTCTACCCTCTACCCTCTACCATTAACTCTTAACCGTCTACCCTCTATCGCTTTTCCACTCCCTCCCTCTCTCTCTCTCTCACTAACTCCCTATATATATCTCTCCTTTACCCTTAACTCTAAACCCTAAACCCTTAGCCCTTAAACCCTTAAACACTCTATCCTCTACCCTTAACTCTACCCTCTACTTCTCTCTTTCTCACACACTCACTAACCCCTTCTATCTTCTCCCCTCTACTCCTAAACCCTAAAACTTAATCTCTTAACATTAAAACTATTAAACTTCTACTCTCACTTCTACGCTTAGTTCTCCCTATGTTCCTTTCCTCACTACTCTCCCACTCCTCCTCTTTCTCCTTATCTCTCTCTTTTACTTCTCCCTCCATCTCTCCCTCCATACATCCCACCTTCTCTTCCCTAGTCCCTCAACCCTGTAACCCTACAACCTTAAACCCTCTACCCTCTCTCTTTCAAGTCACTCCCTCCTACCCCATCTCCCTCTCTCAAGTCCCTTTTTCTCAATCACTCCCTCTATCTCTCCCCCCTCTACCCTTAACCCTAAACCCTTATCCCTTAACCCTTGAACCCTCTACCCTCTCTCTCTCAACCATCTCCCTCCTACACCCTCTCCCTCTCTCAAGTCTCTCTCTCTCGCTCACTCACTCCTATTTCTCTTCCATCTACCCTTAGCCCTATACCCTTATACCATCTACGCTCTACCCCCTCTCTCTCTCTTAGGTCTCTCACTCACTCACTCACTCCCTCAATCTCTCTCCCCTATACCCTTAACCCTAAACCCTAAAACCTAAAACCTTATCCCTTGTTAGGTAAAACGGAGTCAAATGAAAGCCTTTAATGAATGGTTTCTATCTAGTAGGTTCCCTAATTGTTTGACATATAATTATGAGTTTACAATTGGTATAAACATGCAAGAATGTACTTGATAAACTCTATTTGAGGTAGAATATCAAATCTAACTATCTGATTCTTCTTACTGATCCAAATGACATTCCTAGACTACTGTAATTGATTGAAGGGAGTTTTGATTCTTCTTTAAAGAATCCAATGAACCAAATCACACAGAAACAACAAATGTGTACTAATAAATTGATTATATACTTGATACTTCGATTTAAACAATCAGGAAACATTAGATTGCAGACAATCAGATAATCAAAAGAATTCAACAAACAATTGATGGTAGGATGAAATCACCAAATTAACAATTTTTCATTATCTTCCTTGAAATTCATACATGCAACATAGCCTCCTCGAATGTCATCATTATGAAAATATAGTACTTACAACAGTCTATCCTATCCTAATTTTTTAATATTTTTTTTCACAATAGATTTTCAAATCATTTATACATTATAATCGAAGAGTCATGCCCCTTCATTTTCTAGTTATGACCATTTGTATTTTATGGAAAAAATATTTGATTATATTGCCTTTATCGGCAAATCAAATATTTAGACTATAGTTCAACTTTTAATTTTTCACTTTATTACTTATACCGCCCTTAAAATTTCTTTTCCCAAGGCTTCCCTTGTGTTTACCGCTCTACCGCGGGCTTTAACTTTTCTACCCGTGGTATGGTGGTAACTGGCCCCATGCTCACCATCGCGGTCTCCATCATTGCTTACCACGCTACTTCGGTCTTTGCATTTTCTATCGGTGGTACCATGGTAACTATTAGCCGCTTCTCCCAACATTTTACCGTAGGCATCGCTGTCTCCATTTTCATGGTTACGGTACTGCGGTGTGACCACTAGCCATTTCCTCCTGTTTACCATGGTCACCGCGGTCTTTAAGATAACCCTCTGCAGTACTGCAGTAAGATGTCTTGACTGTCGCATCGTTGAATACTTACCATCCACCGCACTACCACGGTCTATAGGTTGACCACCAGTGGTACCACCGTGGGACCTTGACTGCCTTCTTTAACCACTCACCACTGCCTTCGTTGGTTGCTAACGGTTTACCGTGCTACCGCAGTCAATGAATTGACCACGCGCGGTAGCGTGGTAAACACTTCATGCCCATTTCAAACTGCTACCGCTATACCGCAAGCCCCTTAGTGGGAGGCCGTGGTAAAGTAGTAAAGACTTATAGAGTGAAAATGAATGGGGTGGTAAGAGTTACAAGTTATTTTTTGGCCTTTTTGAATGGCGGTAAAGCTAAAAAAATTATAAGAAGGTAATGAAATATAAGAAAATAAATGGGGAAAAAGTGTAGAAGGTGGTTAATGACTTTTATGGGAAAAATAGTGAAAATTTAAGGCATGAATAAATAAAATATCTTAAGGTTTTGATGGATTTTTATGGAAAATAATAGAAAAATCCTAGGAATTCTTGTGGAAAATTTTAGTTCTAACACCCTGAACCCTGAACCCTAAACCCTTGACCCTTAAACCCTAAACCCTCTACCCTATACCCTTAACCCTTCCTCCCTCTATCTCTCTCTCTCTAATTCAAAAAAATCATTAAAAAAATCATTAAAAGACCCTAAGGTTTTCCCATTTAAATTTAATATTTTTCATCAAAATATTAATTTTTTATTCATTTATACCCTATAATTTCCTTTACTGTCTAGATAAAATTAAAAGGGGGGAATATGTGAGGGCGGATAATGAATTTCATTGGAAAGATAGTGAAAATATAAGGCATCAACAAATAATATACCTTAGGGTTTTGATGGAAATTTATGGAAAATGATGAGTGATTTTGCAAACCACTGCAAGAATCGAGAGTATCTTTAGTAGAGCAGACCAAGGAAAGCCATCAAAAATGAAGGTGATGATAGATAGAGGGAATGAACAGATGAATAATATGAAAATGGAGCAATTGGAGAAGTGGAAAACCCTAAACTACTGTGCATGGAAGATAATTTTTTAAAGAGGCATTGCTAAGAATTGTCCATGCAATGGGAATCCTTAATCCTCTGTACCTGCTTTGGTTTAAAAAATTAAACCATTAGGGATGGCTCCAGGCCACCTCAAAAAGAAAAACTTGCACTTTCCTCTGTCATAAACTTTGTTCTGAATAGAGCTCATCAGATTTCTTTGGAAACTATCCATTCCACCTACCTTGCAATATGCATTGTCATTGAAAACCTTCAGGAAATCATTGTATTCAATTTGATTCATATTCATCTCATCAGTTTGCATTTCATTATTCTTACTATCATATGAAAAATTGAATACTCCTTATGAAAACCTGAAAAACCTGAGGGATATTCAACAAAACATTCATAGGCATGCTCACTATCATATGTTGTTGAATGTGCCTGCAACTGCACCGGGACCTGAAAATATGAATACTCCTTATGGCAACCTAAAAACCTGATGGATTAAGAGGGTATAGGGCTCAAGGGATTAGGGTTGAAGGGTTGAGGGCTGGGGGATTAAGAAGGTATGGGGGTTGATAGATTAGGGTTTAAGGCTCTACCTATTTTTCCCTCTATACATATTTCTTTCTCCCTCCTTGCCTCCTCTCTCTCAAAATATCTACCTTTTTTCCATCTCTACCTCTCTCTCTCTCTCTACCCTTAACCCTAAACCCTAAATACTTAAAACCCTCTACCCTCTACTCTTTATCTCTCTCCCACTCCCTCTCCCTCCCTCTCTCTCTCAATTCTCTCCCTGCTACCCCCTCTCCCTCTCTCAAGTCTCTCTCAACCCTCACCCTGATACCCTCTACTTTAAACCCAATACCCTCTCCCATCAACCCTATACCCTAAAACCTTAAACCCTTAAACCCAATTAAACTCTATATGCTAATCCCTCTGCCCTTAACCCTTAATCCCTTGACCCTTAAACCCTCTATCCTCTACCCTCTACCCTCTACCCTCTACCCTCAACCCTCAACCCTCAACCCTCAACCCTCAACCCTCAACCCTCAACCCTCATCCCTCAACCCTCAACCCTCAACCCTCAACCCTCAACCCTCAACCCTTAAACCCTCTACCCTCTCCACTACCCTGAACCCTCAATTATCAACACTTGACCCTTAATACCTAAACCATAGGTAGGTAGGGGAACATAGGTGATATATAGAGTGATGAAGGGAGAGGTAGGTAAAAAAAGGGATAGGGGAGATATATATAGGTAGAGAGGGTAGGAGATGTAGAGAGAGGAGAGATAGAGATAATTAGAGAGGGGAGGGAGGGACAAGTAGGGAGGAGATAGAGGTGTGTGTGTGCGAGAGAGAGAAAGAGAGAGAGAGGAGACACAATTGAGATATAGTAATGGAGGGAGAAGTGTGTAAAGAGAGGGGGAGGGGATAAAAAGATAAATATAGAGGGAAGGAGATGTAGAGAGAGATGATAGATAGAGAGAAGTGGGGAGTGGAGGGATGGTGGGAGAGGAAAGGAGGAGATTTAGGTGAGTGTGTGTGAGAGGGAGAGAGAGTGAGAGGAGAGAAAATGAAGGGATTGAGGAAGGGGGAGAGAGAGAAATATATTAGATAGGGAAGGGGGGAGAGATTTAGAGTAGAGAGGGAAGGAGAGAGTAAGAGAGAAAGATGGGTGAGGGAGAGAGTGGTAGGTAGTGGAGTGAGAGGTAGGTAGAGAGGGAAGGAGAGAGGGATGGACAGGAGGGAGAGAGGGAAGGAGGGAGAGTGAGATGGAGAGAGTGGTGAGATAGAGAGTAGAGAGGTAAGGAGAGAGAAATAGGTATAGAGGGACAACTACGTAGAGAGAACTAGAGAGGGAATCATAGGTCTCTCACTCAATCACTAAATCCCTCTCTCTATCTTAGGTCTCTCTTTCTCACACACTCACTCACCCCCTCTATCTATCTCTCCTCTACCCTAAACACTAAACCCTTAAACCCTAAACCATTAAACCCTCTACCCTTAACCCTCCCTCCCTTGGTCTCTCTCCCACTCCCTCCCTCTCTCTCTCTCTTTCAATTCTCTCCATACCACCCCCTGTCCCTCTCTGAGGTCTCTCTCTCACTCACTCAATCCATCTATCTCTCTCCCATACCCCTCCCACTCTCTCTCCCTCTATCTCATGTATCTCCCCCCACCCCCTCCATCTCTCTTGAATCCCTCTATCTTGAGTACTCCCTCCCACCCCCTCTCTATCTCTCAAGTCTCTCTCTCTCTCTCACTCCTTGTATCTCTCCCATCCCTCTATCTCTCACTCCCTCTCTCTCCTACTCTCTTAGGTATCTCTTTCCCACCCCCTCTCTCCCACTTTGTCTCCCTCTCCTTCTCTCTTGGGTGTCTCCCTCCCACTCCCTCTCCCTCCCTCTCTCTGTCTCTATGGATTAGGGTTTAAGGGTTGAAGGATTAATCCTCACTTATGTCACAATGCCTCTTTGTCAGACCTCATTTACCTCCCACCCTACTTTATTAGGTCTCTCCTTCCCACCCCCTCTCTCCCACTTTGACTCCCTCTCTATGAAGTCTCTCCTTTTCAAAGGAACGTATTTAGCAAGGGCCAAATGGGTTTTACCTTGAAATGGTAAAAATAAGGTTCGACCCCATGATTTAGGCCCAGATTCTCCTATGTTTTTCTAGTTCAGCGCTTTATCGAATTCACTTCATATTGTACCAATCTATGCTTGATCCATCACCTTTTTACCACCAATCTGCATGGTAGACAATGTAGAAGAAGATATTTTGAAGTTTCTACATCATTTTACATTATCTGAGGTAATAAATTCATTTTGGTTAATTGAAATGTTTGTCTTTAGTATATTTGTTTGTTTTTGACAATATAAGCTAAATTTCCTTAATGATTTTATTAATCATAACAATTGGACTTAGAATTCAACATTGAATTAGATGGGATTTGCATAAAAAAGTTCAATTTTTATGAGTTTGAAGAGCAAAAAAAAAAAAAACATGACATTTACTTAACATAAATCTACTTATGAATTCTATTTACATTGCTTATAGTAGTCCATTTCCATCATGGCTAGTGGAATTCACTTTATTTCTTTCTTTTTCCAACTAATTTGGAAAAAAAATATTTTCATTGAATTTGGAAAACCTCATTGCCAAAGAAATAGTGAATAATGATAAGATATAGCATCATAAACCCTTCTTTGAATCCATATTCTTCATGACTTTGTTGACAATCAAAAATTTGGTGTTGAGAAAAATAAACACAAGAGTCTCTAGTTTTCATTTAGGTGGCAGAAATTTATACCGTAGGTTTGTGATTCTCATTGATTTGTTGTATTGAATGGTTTCCACCCCTCTTTGCATCATTTTTTTTGTAAAATACATTACTTAATTTTGTTCTATGTGTGTTTGTGTACATGTAGCATTCAAGATCATGCCGAGGAAATAACAAAAGCCTCTAACACCAAAAGAGCGTGCAGTTAAAAATGTAAGGAGAAGAGAATCAAAAAATGTAGCTTGGGAAGCAAAGGAATTGTAGCCCATACAGCCACAAACTTATGTGCAATCACAATACTACAACTCTATGCAGGTTTCTATATTTGTAAATATAGCATTCATTCATGCAAATGATAGTATAGAGGAAAATAGGAAATTATTGAGGGATTATCACTTTTACATCAGTGATGATCCCACACATTCTACAGAGTTTGTATAAGGTTGCTTTCATATGTTCTATGCCAATCTGGCTAACAGGGGCATACCATTTAGTCAACATATCATATGGTCAGATAATTGTACATCACAATTCAAGAACGCCAGAATGTTTTACTGGTTGAGCAGGATGCATAGGATTAGTGGTGTTCAACATATGTGGAACTTCTCAGAGGTCGGGCATGGAAAAGGGGAGCATGATGGAGAGTGCATGTATCAAAAGAGCCCTAGCACGAGAAGAGTTAAAGTACACAAATAGTGTAAAGTTGAAAGATGCAAGATCAATTGTCCAATGGTGCAATGGTTCAATGGGTCCAGGTAGTGAAGGAAATTCTTTAGTTCATAGATTTTTTCATTTAGTAGATGATACTAATATTGCAAAATATGAGGATTGTTGTACACTAACAAGATTGAGCAAGCTACACTCTTTTAGAAGCTCCAATGCTGGTACATGGACTATCCATACAAGGAAGATGGCATGATTTTGTTATGCATGTACACTTCAATAATGGAATGATTGTGAGTCAATAGGGTGGGTTGATGAATGGTCTATAAGAATTCTAACCCCACATGACACTTATCAGCTCCTGACAGCTCTACAAATCATAGAGATGCAATCATCCATTGACTTTGATCATGTATCAAACCTACTAGAACCAAGTAATATACCTTACTTACAAGTTTTATTATGTTGCTTAGTAAATAAATCTAACAAGATGAACATATCAATGCAGGGCACATTTATGTGGTAATTGCAGATGAAGACAATGAAGAGGGTACATATTATTACCTGTGCCATTGTATCAAGGCCAAAAATAAATTGAAGTCCCCAGTTATAGATGGAAAAAACATAGAATATCCTACAGGTTCGGTGGTTGTTACTAGAACATGGCTTCGAAGGTATCCAGTTAAGAATGTTGTAGTTTGGTTGTTTGAGGACTTCGACACGCATCGGAAAATTCTTTAATATTCGAACCTTTTCATCGCCACAAATGTTCATTTGATCAAATATAATTGTAAACCTACGAACAAGAAGTTGTGGAAAGTGCGTGAGTCTGACCATGAGGTAATACTTGAGACAATAAAGACTAGAGAAGACCCAGATGGTTCCCTGGATTGATTTGTAAGTATGCACGTTGAATTTATAAAGCCATGTTATTGATCACTCTTTTGGACCAACACATTTCAATAAGGCTTTTTCATGATTATTGTTTGATGTCATATGCACTTACGACTATCATTGATCCTTTTCTGATTCTGACTGTAGGTAATACTGAAGTTTCTTAAAGAATATAAGAAAAGAACAACATTGGTTGCTAGTGCAAGTGTTTAGTGGTTTGAGAAACATCAGTTGCTAGTGCATTTTCTAGTTGTCATTCTTCTCTTTCTTTTCCATCTCCTAGATTTATCGGATTGTTATATGCTACACGTTTTATGTTAAACCTCTCAGTGATATATTTGAAATTTATACTTAGGGTCATCGAGAGATGATAAAGTAGCGAAGGGGAACATCACCATTGTAGGACCTTCAATCGACCTCCTTATCTAGCATGCATGAAGGTTATAGTAGGTCTCGTCAGCTGTATGACTAACATGATTTAGTTATTGCTCTTTTAATGATTTTTATGTGAGTCTATGTCTAAGATTAAGAGGCTTTTGCAAGTGTTTTGTGGACCAAATTCCTATGATAATACACAACCACAGAGAGGCTACTACCCATGTGTTTCATATGCAGTAGGTGATGTACATGTTTTGAACCATTTTGGAATGCAAATAGTAGGGCCAGCTGAGGTGGAATGGAAAAAAGAAACTGGGCAGCGACTCCTTTTGTCCTTTTCTCAAGTACAATATATTTCATGATTTGTGTTGGAAATGGGAGGATTATTTCCCTACATGTATTGCTACAAGTATTGGAAAATGGGAGGATTTTCAAGATTATTCCATCACTATTGTAATATTTTTCATTGACTTACTGTATTTTTTGAAGACTCCACATTCATAAGGACCTATTGCCACATACACAACCATAGCTCTTGGATTCTTTAGACACTGACTGACATAGACTTGACAGTTATAGGACATTGAATATGGTGAGTGAATTTGATTATCAAGCACTTCATAATCATACACTTACTGTACTTAACAACTAATCACTACTCATTTCTAATCTGTCCTTTTCATTTGCACATTGCCATGTACAGTGACCCTTCACAGTTTCCTTGTGTTCATACATTCATGATGCTTGTCTTAGTGAATAACCTTCCTTTAAATCTATTGTCCTTTGATGAAGTGACAAGGTAGAGGCACCGTATTCCTAAGAGAAATTGATGCAACCTAGGTCATTTCTAACATACCTTAGGGTATGACATTCAACAAAACAACTACTATGGTTCAACCGACTCGATCCCTTAAGGGTGCAAAGTGGTAAAGGGCAACAATATTTGACAGGGTATTACTCATAAATCATGGTGATTATGAAATATTTGTCTGAACCTATGAGTTCACGTTGGGCCCCTCTATAATAATCTTTCTTGGTTTTCACTATCTCGGAGGCTATTTCCTATGGTGGCGAATTTTCACTCGAGGAAAAAGTTGTCAAATACAAGTAGTTGAAAGTTGCAAAGTGGTGCAACTTTCGTTCTGCAGCTCATGTGACCAAACAAACCATTCCAATGAGTCCAGGTGGGTACATTTATGCTAGGAATGGTCCTCTTTCACACCTAAGCACACGGAATCGCTCCAAGCTACGTTCAACTGGATTGATCCCTTAAGGGTCCAAAGTACAAAATGGTTGTGAAATTCAACATGCTATTAATCAAACACTGTGATGCTTAGAAACTTCTCATATGAACCTATGAGTTCATGTTGGGCCCCTCTACAATAAAATTTCTTGATTTTTGCTATCTTGGAGCCTTTTTCCTATGGTGGCGAATTTTCACTCGAGGAAAAAGTTGTCAAATGTAAGTAGTTGAAAGTTGTAAAGTGGTGCAACTTTCATTCTACAGCTCGTGTGACCAAAAAAACTGTTCCATTGCATCCAGGTGGGTATGTTTACGCTAGGAATGGTCCTCTTTCACACCTAAACACGAAGAATCGCTCCGAGCTATGTTCAACCAGATCGATCACTTAAGGGTCCAAAGTGCAAAATGGCTATGAAATTCAGCATGCTAATACTCAGACACCATGATGCTTAGAAACTTCTCATATGAGCCTACAAGTTCATGTTGGGCCCCTCTACAATAACCTTTCTTAGTTTTTTCTATCTCAAAGGATTTTTCCTATGGTGGCGAATTTTCACTCGAGGAAAAAGTTGTCAAATGCAGGTAGTTGAAAGTTGCAAAGTGGTGCAACTTTCATTTTGTAGCTCATGCGACCAAACAAACTATTCCAACGGATCCGAGTGGGTAATTTTACGCTAGGAATGGTCCTCTTTCACACCTAAACATGTGGAATCACTCTGAGCTACATTCAACCGGATCGATCCCTTAAGGGTCCAAAGAGCAAAATGGCTGCAAAATTCAGCATGCTATTAATCAGACACTGTGACACTTAGAAACTTCTGATCTGATCCTAAAAGATCATGTTGGGACCATCTACAATAACCTCTCGGTTTTTTCTATCTCAAAGGCATTTTCCTATGTTGGCAAATTTTCACTATGGGAAAAATTTGTCAAACATAAGTAGTTGAAAGTTGCAAAGTGGTGCAACTTTCATTTTGCAGCTCGTGTGACCAAACAGATTGTTCCAATAGATCCGAATAGGCATTTTTACGCTAGGCATGGTCCTCTTTTGCACCTAAACACGCGGAATCACTCTAAGCTACATTCAACCGGATCGATCCCTTAAGGGTCCAAAGTGCAAAATGGCTGCGAACTTCAACATGATATTACTCAGACATCGTGATTCTTAGAAACTTCTCATTTGATCTTATGGGATCACGTTGGGCCCCTCTACAATAACCTTGCTCAGCTTTTGCTATCTCAGAGGATTTTTCCTATGGTGGTGAATTTTCAGTTGAGGAAAAAGTTGTCAAATGCAAGTAGTTGAGGCATATTATCAAACAATTTACTACGTTGTCTATGGCTTGTCATAGCATTCCATCACCATGATACCACTTTTCTTTGAGGCATTTTTTGAAAAGTTCAATGGCTTGTCTATCCTATTGCTTACTATTATGATTTCCTATATTTTTTTCAAGCATCCATGGCTTGTTCAAAAGCATTTGTTTTAGGCTTTTAGCCATAGCAAGAAGGAAATGAACTATTTGATAAAATTCTTTGGTAGACATATATGAAAAATTTCGTATCATAGAAAAGGGAATGAACTATTTGAAAAAATGCCTCAAAGAAATGTGGTCTCATGGAATGCCATGACAAGCTAAAGCAATTGGTAGCAACTCCTAGTTATTAGTTATGCAATGTGAAGTAATTGCATAACTACTTAGGTTAACTTTGGTCAAAAACTATATTGTAATTGAAATTTTCTCATCTATCAGCATCTAGTTATTCGTTATGCAATGTGAAGTGATGCTTTGAGTTTGAAAGATGTGCAATGCATGAATAAAAACTACAAAAATCTATTTTCTACATTTCATTAGTTAAAATCTTTATTTTATTTTCTCTCTATATCTCTATGCTCTGGAAATGCCTTTCGATTTCAAAAAATATAGTTTTTATCTCTTGTTATATAATTTTTTATGTTTTTTTATCTCTTATTATAAAAAGGAGCAAATATACAATGTTAAAGAAGAGTCAAATGACAACTAAATTTATCATTTCAAAGCAATTTTTTTGATGCATTTTTTCAAACAGTTCACTATCTTCTCTATGCTATTGCTTACTATTATGATTTTGATATTATTTTTGAAGCATCCATAGCTTGTTCAAAATCATTTGTTTTAGGCTTTTAGCCATAGCAATAAGGCAGTGAATTGTTTGAGAAGATTTTTTGGTAGACATGTATGAAAAATATGGTAACATAGACAAGGCAGGGAACTATTTGAAAAAATATATCAAAGAAATTTGGTCTCATAGAATGCCATGATAAGAAAATGCAACTGGCAGCCGCTCCTAGTTATTAGTTATGCAATGTGAAGAAATTTCATAACTACTTAGGTTTACTTTGTTCAAACTATAGTGTAATTGAATTTTCTGCATCTATCAGCATCTACTTATTAGTTATGCAAAGTGAAGTAATGCTTTGACTTTGAAATATGTTCAATGCAATGTAATCAATGACATGAATATAAACTACAAAAGTCCATCTTTTACAATTCATTAGTTAAAATATTTATTGTATTTTCTCTCTATATCTCTATATGCTATGTAAATACCTTTCAATTGTATTTAAAAGTCTTAATAGGTCAGTTAGGTGGTATTTGCAAAATCAAGTTGTGAATGAATGGTAATTAAGAGAAAAATGGTGAATTGCCATCTTAGAAGTCTAACAAAGGCTAGTTATGGTGGTTGATCGGCTCAAGGGGTAGTTGGAATGTGGTATCAAGATATATTGCTATAATACCCTGAGTTGAGGGTTGATTTTTTTCAGTTTCTAATAACAAAATATACTTGAAAACCCTTATCACTGGTTTTCTTTGTTTTCCTAAATTTTCTTTGCCTTGCACAAGCCCATACAAGTCTATCATGACTTGAGGCTTTGTATATTTGATTGCATATTTTTTTACTCTCTTTGCATCTGTTTTGAAGGTTTAAATCCACCGTTGGTGTGTGTGTGATCAGCAAACTTGGTTACTGCTATGTTTTCTATATTAGGGCTTTTGAGGGCAACACTATGACACATTAGCCAATCCATCTATTGTTCTGACCCTGTTGTTTGGTGGATTGACCTGTACCATGATTAGTTTCATGTATGAATACTTTGGAGGCTAACATAATGAATAAAATTAGTGGGGTGTGAAGTTCTAATGTTGTTCAGGGGTGTTTCCACCATGAAAGTAAGGAACTCAAGTATTGAATTTGATAAATACTTGGAATGGGATTGTGAGTGTCCTTTAAGTTAGGGCAGAGGTATTGTGGGGTTTTTTCACATTTGGAAGGATTGGGGGAGGTATGGAGTTATGATTTTCTTTAAAACCCTTCTTTTTCTGAAGGTTTAGGACGGTTTGTTAGTAGAGGAATAGAACAAGTTCTTGGGGATCTTAAAATGGGAGAATCCTGAGTTTGGTGAGCATCCCTAAGACTATTTCAAGTTTCCTTGGTTTGGAGGTGAGTTTGTGAGGGGGCTCCTTTGGAAATTAGGCCTATTTATGAAGCCTAGAGCGAGGGAGGTGTATTGAAAGTTCATGTTGGTCCAAAAGAGTTACTATTGGTTTTGGCATATTTTGTGTAACCCTAAAAAGGGTATCTTAATCCACCTTTAAATGGTTAGGTGTTTTGGAGAGGTTGGGAGAAATAAGGCTTGGACGGGGTTTTGAGTTTGGTGTAGGAGCACCTACACCACATCATCGATTTTTTTTTTATTTGAATACATCAATAGGGAAATTTTTTTTTGTTTATTTTTTCTAATAATCTTTGAGAGATCAAACATAATGCAAAGAAAGGGTTTTTTGTGTCTTAGAAGTCAATTAGAAATCATATAAGTTGTAAAATGTTTACAAAGCAACTTTAACACAAAAAAATGTAATTAAGGGACAAGCTAATCCCAAGGTTAGTTATGGGCACTGGGGAGAATATGGTTGTTGGAAAATTATTTAAAAATACTTACCAAGGCTCGAATGAGAGAGTGGAAGAAGTTTTGTAATAATTTTACACAATAAACACGACAATTTTCTAGAAAAATACTGTTTTCTTGATCTTTTTGAGTGTTGTACGGGAACATACAGGTTCTTCATGGTCTAATAATTTTAGAGGATGTGTCTATATGTTTTCTAATTCATTTATATTTTATTTGGTGTCTTAACTCTTTGTTTGTAGAGAGAACCAACACAAACAATGACTCTCCTAGTGTTGTTGAATCAAGGGTTTGAGGGGAAATTTGTGATGTAAAAATCAATCCACCTATTGTTTGCTATTGTATCTTGGTGGATTGATTGAAAAATGTTATAATAAGTGTTTCAACTCATTTTGGAATAAGGAGTCATAATTATGTGGTTTTTTTGTGACTGTTCTAAGACTGAACAAGGGTTTTCCAACATGGAAGTGAGGAACCAAAAATAAGTTTTTAAGAATTAATGTCTGTAAGAGTTATGTGAGGGTCTCATGAGTCAGTGTAGAAGTATTTTGAGGTGTTTGGGGCTCTGTAAGTGTTGAGAGAGGTCTAGAGTTGTATATTTCTTTAAAACCCTTGATTTTGTGAAGGTTTTGTTGGGTTTTGTGAGTTAGAGGCTCTGTAGACACAAAATAATGACATAATTTGAGGTTTGGCACCATGACCTAAGACTGTCCAAGGTGTTTGGATAGATACCTAAAGTTGGAAGGGTGGTCCCTTTGGAAAAAAAGGCTAATTATGAAGCCAAAATTGAAGTAGGTGTGTTGAAAGTCTATGTCGCTCCAAAAGAGAGACCATTGATTCTTTGGTATGTTGTGTATCCCTCAAAAGAGCATCTCAATCTATCTTGTAATTATCTATTGTTTTGGAAAGGTTGGGATAAATCTAGCTAAAATTGAGTTTTGAGTACTGCAAGAATAACCAGTCACAAATGTGAGTTTTGGAAGCCTTGATGAATCTGACTTAGGGATTGTTGTCAATTGATTCAATTGTCATTGTATGAATGTTGATGGTCTTTGTAGGGCCTTGGTGTAGTATTTTTGTTCATTTACAAGGTTGAGGAGTTGAGATCCTTGAGGGTGGGTTGATGCCTATTAGGCTAAATCATTATGAAGAAGAGTTCTTGATTGAGAATTGACAGTTCCATTGTTGCGAGTCTTCTCCACCTTGGCTCTGCATGAGAGTGCTACAAGCGTGGATTGTTGGGTAAGGTGTTGAATGAAGAGTTTCCTTTGATGGGGCTTTGAGGTTGTGTAGATTGCTCAAAATAGGTTGTATTAATCTTGTTAGGAGACCCTTGAAGGCAGGTTTTCAGACTGATTGGGTTTGAGCCTCCTTGCCTCTGCATTAGTGAGGCACAAGTAATTGAAGCATTCCAAAGGATACAAATGACCACGAATGGAGCTTACCTATATAATATGCTTTAGATGGGGCTTATTGAGCATTCCATGGTAATTAATTAAGCATTAGATGTAAACAAAATCCATGCCTACAACATTCAAGCATACTGTAAGCATGTGATTAGGTGTAAAGCATAAAACACTTCTTAATATGACATTATATCAAAGATAAATCAAATTGAACTAAATCAAAGCAAGAATAAATTGAAAGTGTCATATTTTTCTCTATCCTCAAGATTTATTAAATCAAAATGGCTCTCAGATCATGAGTACACTATGATTGTTAAAATGACAATTGAAAGAATGAGATGGATACTAAGACAATGATATGGAATTGAATATGACAATATTAGAAGAAAAATGAATTAAACTAATCATGGAATGACATGAAACAAATAATTGCAACCATGATTTTGAAACTTGATTGCTGGATATTGGATTCTTGAATGCTTGATGCTTGAGTGCTTGAATTCCTGCAGAGTAAGAGTGCATAAAACTTGATTATCTGGATCCTTTTCTTGGTTCAATGAGGTTGTATTTATAGATTCCCTAGCTGTAGAAATGCATAGGGAAATCTTTGAGAGAGTTGGATTCAATCTAGAGAATTGAATGGTGAGAGATGGAGGAGATTGAGAGAAATTTGGAGATTGTCTCTACCCATAAAAACACTAGGCAAGAGAAGAGGAAGGATTGATGGAGGAGGATTGAGAGATCAAATTCCAAATTTGTCTCCAATTTGTCTCCAAAACTTCCCGTGAAGTTTCAATCAATTAATTTTGACATATTTTAGACATGGTTTAGACATAGGATATCTAATTCATTTTTTAGAGAATATAGATGGAATATTCTTTGTGCTTTAATTCAAATATTTTTTATTTTTTTAAATTAGCAAAAGAGGGATAAATAATTTAATAAAACAAACTATAGGATAGTTGTTTATTAAATTAGACAAAATAATATGGCAATTAATCAATAAAGTGCTTTGATCTTTATTTAATTAATTTAAGATGGATGTGATAGATTTAAATAGGGATTTGATAATTAAATCGAACAAAGTATTTAATTTTTTTTATTTAATTAAGATGAATTTAAATGTGAACTATCTAAATAAATATTTCTATTTATTCGATAGTAGAGGAAATTTAGGATAATTAATCAAATAATTTATATTTAATTAATTAGATGCTCTAAACCAATTTTAGGTGTATACATTTTGCCCCACTTCGAAGTGATGTGTTTACGTGTTGCTTCGAAGAAAATTTTGCTGCTAATGCCAGGATCGATGATAATAAAAAAATAATTTCGTATGTCCCAGACATGCTCCATACATTGATTTTCAGATGATGGATGATAATATGCCCCCTTGGGAGATAAATAAATGATCTGATGATTTTTAGAATTTTTCAAAAATTTATATTTTTTGATGATTTGATGAAGAAATAATTTATCTCCCGACAAACGATAAAGAAATCTAGCCCATAGATGAGTTTTAATTAATTTCTTGGATAAAATTAATCAAAAGATAATAAAACCCACCAAAAATACCTTTCCAAAAATTATGTATAGTCCAAAAAGGTCATTTTCCAATTCATTTTCACTATTTGATTTGAAAAACCTTTTTGATAAAGACTTTTCTGCCAGCTGGAGAAAGATTCAATCCCCTACCACACTCACTATTTTGAGCGTGTTCAACGTCACCGATGGTCGGTCACGTATGGACCTCTAGTATGTACACCTTGACCTCCTCGTAATTCATGACTTTTTGTTTTTTTATGCATTTATTGCTTTCCACGTTTCATAGTCTGTTTTAGTGCTTTCAAGCCGCATTGTAGCGCTTACACTCTGGTGTAGTGCTTCCAGTAGGTAGTTTAGCGCTTTGCATTTTAGCGCTTGCATAAAAAACTCTAGCGGCTCCATAGGGTAGCACTTCCATTGATGTAGCGCTTAGGAGTTGTATTTTAGCACTTTGATGCCAAATTTTAGCACTTTGAGACTTCTAGCACTTTGATTTGGTGGATTAGCACTTTCATGGTTTGTTCTAGTGCTTATGATGAAGCGACTCTTCGACGGACTATTATAGTGCTTAGATGTAGAAAAGTAGCACTTCGGGAATTTTAGCACTTTGGATGCATGTTTTAGCACATCAGAGTGCTGAAATAGCGCTTTCAAGATTTAGCGCTTTAGGTGCCTGATTTAGCGCTTTGAACTGATAAAGTAGCACTTCTGGATTTTAGCACTTTGGTAGCCTGTTTTAGCGCTTCCATGTCAGAATTGAAGATTTTGACTTAGTGAACCCTGATTTTGTCAGTTTTGATCATGTCCATTCTTTGGATTGGTATGATTGATAGTCTAAATTTTTGATGTTGGATTGTTATGATTTAAATAAGACTAACTTCTCATGATAGGCAAGAAGGAAATCCTATTTATGATGATCCTCATGATAGGCGAGGAGATAATTCAAAATCCAATAAATCTCATGATAGGTGAGATTAGATACTTGTTTTATTAACCTCATGATAGGTGAGGTTTGTTGATGTTCGCTCATGAATTTTGATTGAAATTTCATACCGAAATTTTGGAATAAACTTGATAGTAGGATGAAATTTTGATTTTTGACATAATTCACTGATTATGGATTTTTGTTATGATGATAGGAGGATTTGGGTACTCTCCAGATGTGAGAGAGGTTTCCATGGATGATAGACTTGATACTTCATCTGACACCAGATGAGCTTTAGGTGATAGGTCGATGCGGCTTGACCAATTTGCTTGATATGCCCCAGATTAGGATTAATCGGGGTTTGTTGAAAGCTTTGGCTGAGAGGTGGCACAATGACCACAACACCTTTCACCTACCTACTGGCGAGATGATGGTCACACCAGAGGATGTGTGGCAGATTCTATGTATTCCATTTATGGGGGAGATCATCATATATGATTCCCATGGGACTGGTAGTAGAGATGCTCTGCACAGAGTTTTTCAGGATCAGGACATTGTGGGTATGAGCATTCGGTGGAGGAGGATCGCCGATTCTTACATGACACTACCAGTAGTTTTTGTTGGTTTCATCGGAGGTTTTCTTTACCTTGATCGTAGGTCAAAGGAATTACTCATTGGCTAGGGCAGGACTCTTGAGAGCATGATGGTACATGGTACCAGATATGCATGGGGGATGTGCATGTTGGAACATCACTATC
The DNA here is from genome assembly GCA_007115665.2 of Sequoiadendron giganteum. NCBI lineage: Eukaryota > Viridiplantae > Streptophyta > Pinopsida > Cupressales > Cupressaceae > Sequoiadendron > Sequoiadendron giganteum. The sequence goes on from CM021106.1 coordinate 310,451,398, forward strand.
ATGATCTTCACTTTGTTGTGTACCTTGGAGTGCAGATTTTATCAATAGGGATGACCTTGTTACAGGTGTGGGATGGGAGCATTTTTCTATTGCTCAGCCATTTCCAGTGGCAGATAGGCTAGCTGGTAAACCTTACGTGTCTAGATACACAGGTCAGTTCACACAGGCCTAGATGGGAGAGTTAGAGCATTGGAGGCGAGTATTTGATAACACTAAGATAGTTACCCAGTGCCCATACCTTGACTGTGAGCAGTGGGATGAGGATGATGTAGTGTTGGGGTTTCTCTATGATTCCATGTATCTCATTGATCGGACCCCATTTGTTCTAGAGATATTTTTGCTACGTCGAGTGTATAGGTAGTATGGCATCGTATAGTGCATGCCATAGGGGGTAGCCCATTGTGCCAGATGACAAATGCATATTCCTGATTGGGGGCCCTATTTATCATATGATGTTGTAGTAGAGGGATATAGGGCATTATAGCCATCACCCTGGGATATGCGGAGGGATATTACAGAGGCACCAGTTACTGAGGAGTATGTTGCATTTTTGGCCTTGGTTCATCATCCTCGTATTACCATCCCAGATGAGCCAGCACCACTACTAGTAGAGGAGGATGTGGCAGAGGGTTTTGCACAGAGTGATGGTGATACTCTAGCAGGAAGTAGCACGGAGAGTGGCAATGATGATAGTAGTAGCGATGATAGTGATGGTGGCAGTGGAGGAGACCAAGGGGTAGGGCCAGCCATCAAAAGTGCACCATCATCTAGTAGGCCTCACAAGAGGTGTGCAATGACAGTGCCAGTAGTAGATCAGCAGAGATAGATAGCAGGTCTCTAGGCACAAGTGTAGACATTACAGGGGCAGTTTGTATAGGCTCGGGGTTTTCTTGTTCAAAACCAGACTCAGATGCAAGCCCAGGCACAGGCTAATGCTTAGGTTTTAGCACAAGTGCAAGGATAGTTGGCTATTGTGCAAACGTAGGTGGCCATATTGACAGCTGAGCGAGACAGTGCTCGATAGATTTCTGAGAGGGCAAAAGAGACAGTAGAGACTCTCTAGAGAGTAGCCGATGGTACCTTGGTGGTAGAGTATATGAGAGAGGTTCTGCAGGCTGGCCGAGAGGCAAAGTTTTATAGAGGGAGGTATCATGATGCAGTGCCTGCTGAGCGTTGAGTCAGCTATGCCCCGTTGAGATCTGGGCAAACACACACACAGACAATGAGAGAGGGGGTGACACAGCCTCCACATAAAGATCCGAAAGATCCTGGTCCTATTGGGCCCACACATTCTGGCAGTAGTAGATCATAGATGCTATTATGATCCTCCATGACGTATATTACTATGTAGCTCATTGTTTGATGATGTATTTTTAGACCAGACTTCATTGTATACTTGACACTGATATATATATGCGATATGCAGTCGATGTGATATGATGATGATTTATGATTTCTATGTGATGGATGCATTTATTTATGTGATTTATGCAATATGTGATGATCTATATGAATGATTTTATTTCAATATGTGATGATGTAATGGTGAATGCTTTTATGATGTATTTATAGAATACATGATATATGGATATATTATGTGATGTAAATGTATAGATGGATGGATAGATGCTTTTTATTTTATGTAATGATGATTAAAAAAAGATGATCTTATGATGAATGATAATTGATGTATGTAATGACATGACTTGGATTTATTTTATATGTGATAAAATGTATGGATAAAAACTAATGTATGCATATGATTTTTGATGGATGATGATGTTATGATGAACATGATGTACTTATGGTAGAATTTAATTCATAATTTATTTGATGTACGAATGATGAAATGAATAAATGATGAAATGATGAAACTAAATGATGAGATTATGAAATGGTGAGATGATGATTCCTACATGTTTTTGATGATTTTTGGATTTATGTCAAGTATACTCAATCTGATTTGTAGATTAGATAATCATTTATTGGAACCCTTTATGCAACAAATACTCTGCAAATAATGAAAATGAGGAATGCAATCTAATTTTTAACATGCAATTAAATGCAAAATGATTGTCATTTTAACAATATCTTTGTGCTTTTTTTCATCATAATCATGATTTTTGATTTTTGATATTGCAAGAGAACACAAGAATCTAGGTATGATTTAACTGAGATGACCTGAGCATTCATTAGGTAAACAGGCAGTGGTTAATCATTTCAATGTGTGAATTCTGAATGTCATCAGTGATACATTTGCATAGAACATCCTCCAACAATTCATACATGTATATGATTAACTTATAGACAATAGATAATAAAAACATCATCCTTTTTCCTTGTTCCTCTAGTTCAGTACATCATTGAGCTACTCCAAATAAATGATAATCAAAAGTTAATTTATCCATTGTTTACTTAGAGTGTTTCATTCATTATTCAGATTTCAGATCATCCATCCTGATTTTGTGATGTTTTTGGATTTTTGAGATTTTGGAGCAAAGACCTAACCTAGTAACCTATCTTAGGGGTCTTGGGGGCTGATCAAAGATAAGCCTTTCCTACGTTACACACAAAGAGACCACCTAGTTTGACTGACATAGACCTATGGTTTTTTGGATGTTTCTTTTTTCAGTCTTAACTTTTTTACATGTTTTTGGATTTTTGATAATGATATGGATGGTTGATGCCCTTTTGATGATGATTGATGTTGCACTTTGATGGTAGTTTTGTTTTTCTGCTACATTGTTGTTTTCCCTTTTGGTAAAATCAATGTTTTTGTTGCCCCTAGTGATATCCAGATGTTGCCTCCAAGCTTTGGAGTGATACTTGACTATTTGAAAATGATTTTGATATGGATGAAAAGATGGCAATACTACTTGACATGTTATGGAATGGTACTGACTGCTAGACTAATGATCCTGATATGTTCCGAAACAGATGGGAAAGTTAATCTTAGAATTACATATGATGCCTGTTTCCAGGTTTTGCTTTGATTACACTCTTCCTGTTTTTGTATTTTTCTCTTTTTTTTTTTTTGGTAGTTTTCTATATTTTTTGTATTTTGTGTTGCCAAGATGCCTGTTTACTAGGTTTTCATCAGGGAAACAATTTTTAGAAGTTTGACTTGTGCACTAGGAGATTCAAGCATATCATTTTTAGAGATGAATATTGTTGATAGGTTCATCAAACAAATCCTCTTCTAATGTTGATAGCTGATATGCTCCTGATCCATATACTGATGTGATGACAAAAGGACCAAGCCAGTTAAGTTCAAATTTCCCTTTCTTTTCCCGGTCCTGCTGATTCCTAGGGTTTTCTTTTAGTACCAAATCACAAACTTGAAAGACCCTTGGCTTTACGCTATGTTTGTAACTTCTTGACATCCTTTGTTGATAAGTTGTTAGATGATTAACAACTTGTTGATGATGCTCATCCAACAACTCTAGTTCCTGCAGTCTTGAGACCCTATAGTCTTCATCTGAAATGATACCTCTGAGTGATAAATGAAGGGATGGAATCTCAATTTCAATTGGCAATATGGCTTCTAACCCATATACCAAGGCATATGGTGTAGCTCCCGTTGGTGTTCTGATGCTTGTTCTGTAGGCCCATAGTGCAGGATTGAGTTGAAAATGCCAGTCACGTCCAACATCGTTAATCGTCTTTTTGAGAATTTTGAGTATTATTCTGTTTGAGGCCTCTACTTGGCCATTCCCTTGAGGATAGTATGGTGTTGAAAATTGATGTTGGATATGAAATTTATCACATAGTTCTTGGACATCTTGATTCTTGAATGGTCATCCATTATCAGTGATAATGGATTGAGGGATTCCATACCGATATATGATGTAGTTCAAAATGAAAGAGGAATTTTGTTTCCCAGTGATGGTAGTAAGAGGGACTGCTTCAATCCATTTTGTGAAATATTCTATAGCCATTATAATGAACTTGTGTCCATTAGATGAAGATGGCTTTATTTTTCCTACTAGATCAAGGCCCCATTGGAAAAAAGGCCATGTTGATGTGAAGGGATGCAGTTCTTGTGCTGGTGCATGAATCAAATTGCTATGAATCTGACACTTTTGGCATTTCTTAACAAACTGATAGGATACTTTCTCCATGCATGGCCAATAATATCCCAAACGGAGTATTTTCTTAGCTAGAGTTATCCCACTCGAGTGAGTACGACAAATACCCTTGTGAACCTCTCATAGGGCCATTTCAGATTTGTTGTGTTCTAGACATCAGAGTAAAGTACCATCAAGACCTCGACGATAAAGTCTGTCATGCGGATTGGCGGATGAAGTTTCATTTTTGGTTCTTGGATAGATCAGGAGGAAGGACATCATTTTTCAGGTAGGCACAGATTGCAAAGATGGATGTTTCAGTAGTTTCTATATGGTAGATAGTAGTGGATTCTTGATTATTGTGGGAAGGACATGACACTTGTTCTACCATAGACACATAAAAAACAAGTTTCTCACGCAATCGTAGTAATGAAGCAATTGTAGCCATAGCATCTGCAACTTTGTTTTCTACCCTTGGAATTTGATCAAACTTGATACTGACAAAGGATTTTTTCAGATTATCTATTTGTTCCTTGTAGGGCATTAAATTTTCATCTTTTGTTTGGTACTTGTCATTTATTTGATAAATAACTAGTTGAGAATCCCCATATACCTATAAGTCCGTTATTTTCCACTGAATTGCTGTTTTGACCCCAATGATTAATTCTTCATATTTTGCCACATTATTTGTACACTAGAACATTAATTGATATGATTTTGGAATGGTGTGTCCTTGTGGAGAAATGAACAAGATTATTGCTCATGATCCTCATTGTGTATATGATCCATCAAAATATAAAACCCATTGTTGGGGCATTACTATCAAAATGTCTGCATCTAGAAACTCTATGGTCATTGGTCGATCATTTGGTAAAGGAGCCTCTGCTAATTTTTGAGTGATTTCCCGTCCCTTGATTTCCTTTCTCTCTACATACTGAATGTCAAATTCACTTAATAGAATGACCCACTTTGCTAGTCTACCTGTTAGGGAAGCTTTACTAAGGAGATACTTTAAAGGATCAATCTTTTCTATTAACTTGATTGTATGAGTTAACATGTAGTGTCTCAGCTATTGAGTAGAGAATACCACTGTCAAGCAATATTTCTCTATGAAATTGTAATTGATTTCATATCCATTCAATTTCCAGCTGATATAGTACATAGCATGTTCTTTTCCTTCATTAGGTGCCCCCAATGAGATATCTATCGTAGAAATGTACAATATGAGTGGCCTTCCTTCTATTGGTGGCATGTGAATGGGTGGTGACATTAGATACTACTTGATTTGACTAAATTTTGTTTCACACCCCTCATCCCATTTGAAAACTATATTCTTATGCAATAGATGATTAAAAGGATGACTTTTATCCGCTATCTGGGAGATGAATCTTCTAATCGATTGGAGCCTTCCCTGTAGTGATCTGAGTTGACTTATATTCCTAGGAGGTGGCATCTCCATAATTCCTTTGACTTTTTTTGGATCCACTTCTATGCATTTTTATGAGACAATGTAGCCTAGTAGTTTTGCTAATGTGACCCCGAAGACACACTTCTTGGGGTTTAACCTGACATTGAATTTCTCCATTTGTGTGAAGATTTTGTCTAGGATATGTAGATGTGCTTCCCTAGTAGTATATTTTTCCAAGATTTCATCCACCTAATCTTCCATGAAGGTGTGCATCATATCATGAAAGATTGTCGTCATTGCTCTTTGATAAGTAGCTCCTGCGTTCTTTAGACCAAATGGCATGACGTTCCAGCAGAAGGTTCCCCATGGGCATGTGAAAGCTATCTTTTCCTGATCTTTGGGAGCTATTTTTATTTGATTGTATCCTGAGAAACCATCCATGATTGACAACATGCAATGCCCAGTCGTTAAGTCCACAATGATGTCGATATTTGGTAGTCGAAAATCATCCTTCAGGCATGCTTTATTTAGGTCCCTAAAATCTGTACATATTATGATACTATTGTCCCATTTTGAAACCAGTACAAGGTTTGATATCCATTCGGCATAGTCTATAGACCATATGAATCCAACATCCAATAATTTCTTTAGCTCCATTTTTACCATCAGTGCGATGTGAGGATGCATTTTTCTTAATTTTTGCTTGACAGGCTTGATTCCTGCGGGCAAAGACAAGTGATGCATAAGAATATTTGAGTCTAAGCCTAGCATATTGGAATATGACCAAGCGAATTTGATGGTTCTTTCTTTAAAGAATTGGATGAATTCTGGTCTTTCTTTTTCTATCATGGATTCCGCAACATGTAGGATTTTTGCCTTATCTTTAGTGCCAATATTCACAAACTGTGTCGGTTCCACTAGGAATGATGATCTTTCATGATAGTGTTATGGAAGATTGTCAAATCTTCCATCCTTCAGTGCCTCACAAAATGTTTTCACCATTAGATGTGTTCTTTATTTTTACTTTTTCTAGATCTAATGCTGCAATAGAATGGTTTTCACCATTGGATCTATTTTCCCTGTTGTTAATTTTGCAAAATTAAGATTTGACACCCTCCTGCTGAGTCGTGTCATTATGAGTATTATAGACAAAAGTTGTACCAGGTTCAGCATGACATAGGAAGTTTACGATGGCATCATCGTTTGTAAATATTGGTACATTCAAAGGTTCGATTGGTTCCCAATCAATGAGTTCGGGATGGATTAATGACATTTGGTTATCAGATTATTTCAAGGTGATGGATGTAAAGGTTTGGACAACCATTTTTTCATAGTCGTTTATTGGAAATTTGAGGTTCATGATGGTACTTTCTTCAAGATCGTCTAGTCCACTTGAAGTTCGCTCATTCCCACTCGAATCATCGATATCTAGTGAACCTGCCATGAGTGGTCTAGACCCAAAACCTTGGCCATCCTCACGCGTAGGTGCATATTTTTGAATTACATCGACTTGAAGATCAATGAAAAATAGATCAGAATAAAATGCCCACTCATATTCATTTGAGTCTATTTCAGAGCCATCCCTAAATTGAAGGATATTTTCTATAGCCATCTTTGTTAGCTCCTGCTTCTCTTCTTTAGAGTATCCTAGTCCTAGCTTCTCTTTTGTGTGGAGAGTGAGGGGTTGAAAAGCCTCTGTAATTGCATCCTTTCTTAATCCAATGGGTCCTTGTCCTTCATACCCCATTTTTTCTAAAATAGCTTTTCCTTTTCCATATTTATTGGTGTTGATGTAGAAATTTTTGATACTGATATCTGATGTAGAGGGTTCCTCATCTTTGTATAGCCAATCCAGGATTTCTTTTTGCCTTGTTTCATCCTCTATTGTACCCTTTTTGACAAACCTTTCGACTAAAGCTGTAACTGGTAATGATGTTTGAGACTTGATCATAGACGATTGCCCATATGTTCTAGGAGATGGCATTAATTGTGATAGGTTAAGCGATTGCTCCATAGAATATGTTCCCATTCCTTTTTCCTTCATTTGGACTTGCTCTTGGAACTTCTGTGATAAAGAAGTTTGTTGATCTAGTTTATTTGTTGATTGAATTTCAACAGGTCTTGTCTCTTTTTCTTTACCCTTCTTCTCTACCCATTTAGTAGTGATGCTTGGATGTTGTTCATCTTTGGATGATGATGCTTCCCTATTGTGTGGTATGAAGGTATCTTGAGAGATCCTAAGGATGTCACAATCTTGAGGATGATTGTAATTAGCAAATATAGTCACCTCTCATCCATTTACTGGGAACTTCAAACATTGATGATATGTCAAAGGTACAACTTTCATTTCATGGATCCATGGTCGGCCTAAGAGAATGTTGTATGTTAATTCTTTCTCCAACACTTGACATGCGATATGTTTCATCATGGGCCCCACTTGGAGGGGTAGCACAATCAAGCCTTTAGATGATCTCTCTTCTTCATCATATGCTTAGATAGTCATTTTCCTGCAAGAATCAATAGCATCATCTGAATACCCTAGTGCACAGATTAACTTGAGAGTGCAAATATTCAGACCAACTCCCCCATCTATTAGGACTCTCTTGACGTGGTGATTGTGGATTAAGACTTCAATATGGAGTGCAATATTATGGGGATGGTTTAGCAAGATATCATCTTGTTCGGTGAATGATAGACAATGTGGGGTAGTCAAATGTCCCACCATAGCTTGAAATTGACAAACATCTAGATTATTTGGTACCGTAGTGGCAACTAAAGCTTGTTTGAGAACCTCCTTATGTGATGGTGATAATTTAAGGAGTTCTAGTATCAATATCTGAGCAGGAATGTTTTGCAGTCAATCGACGATGTTATAGTGAGATGGAGGTGGAACTATGTGTGTAGACCTAATTCCTTTTAACATGACCTTGGCTTGCCCCCTATTCATTACATTAACTAGTTGATTCTCTTGATGATCTCTAATTTTTAAGACATTGATTTGATTATCAAAGTTTGATACGTTTGGGAGCAAGTCCAATGGAGTAGCGTTGTTGATTTTGGGTCCGTCAATGTTGTGACCAACTATGTGTTCACTCTCTATTCCAGAAAGACAAAAGATTGTTGTGTCAAAGACTTGGTTGATATTCTTCCCTTTGTTGTTTGAAGATGAAGATGCTCCTTTGTCATAGTTTAGAAAAGGGTCTTTGAAAGCCGAGTGATCTTTGTTGTTTTGTGGTGTTTCCACATATGCTTTATTGTTGTCAATCAAATCTTGTATCGCATGTTTCAACTCCATACAATAGTTAGTTTTGTGACCTTTGTTATTATAGAAATTTCAATAATAAGCATCATTCCACCATTTGTGATTTGACCTTAGGATCCCAGAATCGGGCTTCCCATGGAGTGATAAGGCCACTAGCGACTATTTCTTTCATTGTTGATTCTATCGTTTGGCCTAAAGGTGTGAACCTTCATTTATTTGATGGTTTCTGATATGTTTGCATCTTGACGATCTCGTTGTTATGTATGATATTTGACCTGACAAGTTGATCAATGTTTTGATTCTTTGATGTAGATACTGTCAAGTTAAAAACCGGTTTGACATTTTGGGAATCATTTGTTGTTTCATTGATAGTTGTGTTGCAATTCTTTTGCCAAAATTTTGGCTTATCACTGCTTGAGTATTGATTTGAGGAGTTACTTGTGTTGTTTGTTTTATCATTGAAATTTTTGATAACTCCTCTTTAGACTAATGCTTCCTCAATTTTAAGACCATTTTTGATGACTTTCTTGAATGTGGGAGGACACTATAATTACAGTCTATAACTCATTTCCTCCGTTAAGTTGCCAATAAATAACTCCATATTTTCTTCCCCAGGAATCGATCTAGGATATTTGGTGAACAGGCGTCGCCATCGTTGGAGAAAAGACAAGAATGTTTCCCCTTTATTTTGCTTTACGTTATAAAGATCCTTTATTGTAACATCATGTTGGATGTTAAAGGAGTATTGGGAAATGAATCTATTGACTAATTCTTCAAATGTTTTGATACCAGGTTGTAGTTTTGAAAACCACTCCATACATGATCCTCCCAAGCTCCTTGGGAATAATCTCATTAAGTAAGTTTCCTCTTGGGAAAACTTGAGACTCATTGTTTTGAATTCCCTGATATGATCTATTGGATATGTTCATCCATTGTATTTATCATATTTTGGGATCTCACAATGTCTAGGAAAAGGTATCAAGCCTACCATTGTGTCGAAAGGATAAGGACAAATGTCTTGTATCAGATATCTTTTGGTAGTCCCTTTCGTCATATCTTGTATTTGTTGTTGTAATAGTTTCATTTGAGATGTTAAAGTGGCAACTGGATCTATCAATTATGTAGGTTGTAAAATTTTAGTCTCACTTGTGCCAGGTGCTTCCTTTAGACGGTTTACATCGAAGTCCTTGGGAATTTTGGCACTTGATACAACCAACATCAAAAGATACTTCTCCATATCTTGTTCTAGAATATTTTCCATAAATATATGGAACTTGGGATCTTGTTGAGCTACTTGGATATCCTCTGGAGTTATTTTGTTTTTATCATTTCGGTTCGGATTGTTCCAAGGATTTTCCTCTACCATTGCTTGTGTTTTTAAAATTTCTTGCTCTAAGAGTCTATGTTTCTAGGACCTAGTAAAGATTGGCATAGAATATTTTACCCTTTCTTCTGAAATGTTGATCTTATTTGCTTGAAAATGCTAATTTGAACTTATAACAAAGTCAAATAAGATGACTGATATTATTCATTTGGCTATGTTAAAAATTTGATTACTATACTTATTTTCATGATGAAGGATGATAGTATATAGATGATGAAACTTCAGTGTAGTAATTGATTGTGTATTTGATTTTGACACTTCTATTTTGCAAGATCTTGTTTTAGTTGATAAGATTGGAATTTTGTATAAACCTATCTATTTTGGTCTCTAGATAGTGATTCTGATGAAAAGAAGCTTGGTTGTGATGAAGACTGTGGATAAAATGACAGACTGATTGACTGGTAAAAATTTTGAACTCTACGTTTTCAAAGCGTTAAAACAAAGGACAGAAGCACTATTTCACAGAAGTGCTAGAGCAGAGTTCTAAAGTGCTAAAATAGGTGACATAAGTGCTATCTTGAGAGAACCACTAAAACAGTGCACGAATGTGCTACAAAAATTGATAGAAGTGCTACTTTACAAAAGCGCTGAAACAGTGTATGGAAGCACTAAAGATTTTGATGGAAGCGCTATTTTGATAGAAGTGCTGAAATAGTGCATGAAACTGTTGTAGAATTTGATAAAAGCACTGTTTTAATGAAAGCACTAAAATATAGACTATAAGCGTTGAAACAGTGCTCAAAAGCATTATTTTAGAAGCGCTAAAACAGTGACTAGAAGTACTGAAACAGGTCTCCAGAACACTTAAAAACATAAGTTTAAGACTCTCTATTGTAAAATTTGATATGGCCTTGTGGCATACAATATCAGGGATTGTGGAAGATAAGAAGGATGTATGCGCTAACTATAGTTTTGATACTGAGTGAGAGCTCTTCTTTGAAAGAAGGCTCATGAATAGAGTGGTTCTACCGTGTAATCTAATGTGTGACCCCTAGCAAAATCATGATATCTATGGATGAATGTTCTATGTTGTAAGAAGAGTTTTTGATTTTGATATAGAAAATGTTGTCTTTTCAATTTATTTCTATAACCGAGAGGTTTCTTGGGTTTTGTGATTTTGATTTTTCTCTTGACAAATGTGGTGGACTTCCACTTTCGCAGCATGGATTTTCTGATATAACCCGACTTTTTTGTTTTTTAGGATGATCTTAAATCTAATTTTAATGAATTTGTGAAAACATAGCAAGCAATTGTGAATATTTTTAACTAAAGAGATCATGTATGTTCAAGAATCACGAATGATTTTTATTGATTTTGATGGGTTGTTTTGACAATTGTACACAAATCAAATAGACTCACACTTAAGGATAGGTAGGTCATCATTATACTCATAGCCCACATCTTTAATTACGTTGACTCACACAGCCATGTCACCTCCTAGAGGGCACCCATGTTTTTGTCATTTCTAGGTGCGTACTTAAAGTGACGGAAGTGGATACTGAATCCCTTTAGCAAGCGGTCATTGGTAGTTATACGGTGAGTGTCTTGGGGGAAGATTATTCCCTCCCCTTGCACTGTGAGTATGAAAATGTATGGATAGTGACTCGGTGAGAAACTACTCTATGGTTCGTAGATAGGGTTTCCATGCAGTACAGAAAATAGATAAACTCCCTTAGGAGACCTCCCAATCTTTAGAACAAAGATTTTGGGGATGGTTATCTTGCTCACTACAACCAAGTTGGACTTTCATCAACAACTTTCATTTTTATTATAGTGGGTTGGAAAACCTAGCTTTGGTTGTTCTCACTTAGGTTGTTCCCATAGGGTGAGTACTTTTTCCGACTACTACAGGCCTGCTAAAGGATTTAATAAAGTGTAAATGACATGAATTAAAAGTGAATCTGGCACTTTGGTCACCCAGTTAAGTGGAGAGCATAAGCCTAATCACCACAAGCACAACATATAAGTTTGTTCTATTTCAAAATCCCAAAATTAAATTTTCTAATCTATGTGAAGGTGTTGCTTGACATAAATCATGATGTTATTTTTAACTTCTACTGTAAGAATGTGATGACTATCATAGGATTGATAGATTTTCTTTAAGGAAAACAAGAAAGTGAATATCCTAAGATTGGTATATTTTAGGAACTTTGAAGTGACTATCCTAGATTGATCAATTTTAGAAAAATTTGAAGTGACTATCCTAGATCGATAAGTTTTAGTCCAATTGTGAATACAAAAATAAAATTTGGCTACGAATGTGTTGGATCCAGACTGATTTTACAAAAGTGCTAGAACAGTCCACAGAAGCGCTAAAACACGGAAGCACTGAAATAGGACACCGAAGCACTAAGTTTTTCATGGAAGCGATAAATCACGGATGCGCTGAAATAGTCGATGAAAGCACTAAAGTTGAAAGCGCTAATTTTTTTGACAGAAGCACCGAAATAGAACACGAAAGTGTTGTAGTTTGCTACATAAGCACTATAGTTTTTGATGAAAGCACTAAAGGAAAACATGACATGAACCTGTGTAACACTTTCCAAAAAAATTGCAAACTTGGGGTTAATGCCCCACGGTGGGCACCAAATTGTAAGAGTGTGATAAGGTGTAAAGCACAAAACACTTCTTAATATGACATTATATCAAATATAAATCAAATTGAACTAAATAAAAGCAAGAATCAATTGAAAGCATGATATTGTTCTCTATCCTAAAGATTTATTAAATCAAAATGGCTCTCAAATCTTGAGTGCACTATGATTGTTAAAATGACAATTGAAAGAATGAGATGGATACTAAGACAATGATATGGAATTGAATATGACAATATTAGAGGATAAATGAATTAAACTAATCATGGATTGACATGAAACAGATAATTGATATTGGATGCTTGAATGATTGATGCTTGAGTGCTTGAATTCCTACAGAGTAAGAGTGCAAGAAACTTGATTATTTGGATCCTTTTCTTGGTTCAATGAGGCTGTATTTATAGATTTCCTGGTTGTAGAAATGCACATGGAAAGCTTCAAGAGGCTTGGATTCAATATGGAGAATTGAATGGTGAGAGATAGAGGAGATTGAGAGAAATTTGGAGATTGTCTCTACCCATGAAAACACCAGGCAAGAGAAGAGGAAGGATTGATGGGGGAGGATTGAGAGATCAAATTCCAAATTTGTCTCCAATTTGTCTCCAAAACTACCCGTGAAGTTTCAATCAATTAATTTTGACATATTTTAGACATGGTTTAGACATAGGATATCTATTTCATTTTTGAGAGAATATAGATGGAATATCCTTTGTGCTTTAATTCAAATATTTTTGATTTATTTAAATTAGCAAAAGAGGGATAAATAATTTAATAAAACAAACTATAGGATAGTTGTTTATTAAATTAGACAGAAGAATATGGCAATTAATCAATAAAGTGTTTTGATCTGTATTTAATTAATTTAAGATGGATGTGATAGATTGAAATAAGAATTTGATAATTAAATCGAACAAAGTATTTAATTTTGTTTATTTAATTAAGATGAATTTAAATGTGAACTATATAAATAAATATCTCTATTTATTCGATAGTAGAGGAAATTTAGGATAACTAATCAAATAATTTGTATTTAATTAATCAGATGATCCAGACCAATTTTAGGTGTATACACATACAACTTACATGATACACATGATAACATAATTCAAGAATGGCAGTAGCAAAATAAGAGTTTCTTTAATCAAAAATCTGAAAGGCTATACAATGATATATATTGATAAAAGTATATAAATATATCCGAAAAAACCATATAGGCTTAGTACAAAGGAGCCATTTGGACAAAATATCACGTATATATATGAATAGTACAAAAAATATGTTCCAAAATGCCACATAGGCATACAAAAGACAACACTAATACATAGTCATTTCCCTCTAGGGGAAGGAAATAGATCCCGTTTGCCTTCGAAATTTGGCTGGATGGAGTGACAGTTGCTTGTCTTGTCTTTCGAACATGCCCGCTACTCCTCCTCTCTTCACTTTAGACCTTCAACTGATACAATTAAAATTAAAGATGTTAAAACATAGAAAATGAATTATGGAATGGCATATAACAAAATATAATCACTTACCGCATACATATAGTCATCATGCACATTTAAAGCATCACCATGTCCATGATGTGGAGTGACAACCATCTGTATCAACCATGAAGATACACATTAAACTACATAAAATTATAGTCAGAATTTTCTATAATAGGCCATAAAAGAGAAAATATAATGTCAAATCTACTAATCTATTCCATACCTCTCTCAATGGATCAGAATTGGCTATTGCTGTAGGAACTCCATGTTCCAGCGTGCCACCAACATCACCGAGGCTATCTCTTGTCAACAACTGCAAATGGAAAAATATCTCAAGTATCATGTTGATATAGGAGAACATAATGTGACATGATCAAGGAATACTTGAATGTAATGTTTGTGTTTCACATCAATTTTTTAGATTTGTATATATGCAAAATTATAAAAACTAGCTAACATAGATTTACAACCCTATTAATGAATAAAGGCTACCTGAGTGTACGTTGTTTGAAAATATGAATCATGAGGTGTGGAGGAAGAAGGTGCACCAGGAAACTATTTGAAATCCGAAGCATGTTATGAGACAAACATTCAAATATAACATTCAGCTGTTCAAATGCAATAATAATATCTTTCATACTAGTTTCATACCTATGGACTCATCATCAAGAATGTATAAGGGTTTGTAGGAATAGAGCATCCCTCATGAACAGTGCAACCCTGAAATTTCATCATATCAAAATTCTACTAATTTAGTTATTCTTAAATTTTAAAATATATTTTTATAAACAACATTAAAATAACTTCCTAAATTTTACCTGAGTGTCAATGCTGAATGTATCATTCAAAATATCATCTGTGAAAGCCATCTCCATTGTAATTGACATAGGTTGTATAGCTGCATCATGAGCACCCTGATAATTGTACGTGCAAACAACACCACAAGTGCCACAATGGTGGGGTGGAGCTTGGGGCCTACACGTCTCCTCTACACTAGGCTATACTAGAGGACTCACACACTATAAAATGCTCTGGGTGAGTGAGCCAATCAACTTCATTGTGTCCACCTCTACACTATCCTTAACAATGGAAGGAACAATGACATGCTCCACCATGGGTCTACCCAAGGCTCTCAGTGCCAACTGTGGATTATATCATACAGCAGGTCTATCTTGTGTGGAGCCCCCACCTCTACCCTGAAAGTCTAAGATGTCAAAATAGTTTGGCATTTTATTGAGGACAAACTCGCAATAGATTTTCCTCAAAAAGTATTGTGGCACCTCATGTTTATTGCATGGAGGTTGGTCAAATACCATCGACCACCGCTCTCAAAATTTGTTTGTAATTAAATCATGGTGGCACCAATGGATGGGGAACCTCCTCCATGCATGGGACAAAGGTTCATTGGCTTTTGGGTCTTTAAATAGGGCACACAACTCAACTTTGCTAATTTTTATTTTTTTTACATCTGCATATGACAAACCATTAGCATAAAATTGCCTCATCTCATCTCTCTTAGTTGTTCAAAAATTCATTTGCTCGCTCATTTCTCCTACATGAGTTAAAACTGACTTCAATGATTCAACAATCCTTCTCCTATAAGGGTGGGTTTCGGCATGCTCAATTAATCTTGCAATTAATTTTTGAATGTCTCTTTTATTGTTTACAATTTGGTTTTAAATATTTTCTTGTGTTCCTTGAGGATGCCTATGAATTGATGGAGGGGTTTGGGGTTGTTCTTGTATAGGAGGCTCTTGATGAGAGGGTGATTGTGAGTTCTCAATGTTTTGAGGTGGAGATTCATTCCCTGAGAATTAGAATAAAGTTTTATTATAAAAATCTATTTAAAGTTACATTCCAAATCAAATTCAAAATAAATAGAATAAAAATACACACCTCTTTGCAATCTTCGACCTCTCCAATGTGTTGGCGGCATTCTCGTGGAAAATGGAAAGCTAAGGATGCAAATAATGGAGGAGATTTGGTGAGTGCGAGTTGCAAACTTTAAATCTTCCTTCTCAAGCTGCGGGTTGAAGACAAAATGAGGGTTCCAAACCCGAATTTCGCATTTTATGTCTAGAAATACATTTGGCGCACACCAAATTTGGCGTGCGCCAAAGGCCTTATTTCGAGGAATTTTTTATCATTTTTTCAATTTGGCACCTAAATTGTGTCACAGATTGGTACACTTACCCATCATGAAAGGAGACAAAATATGATTCCTACATCTACATAATATCCATACATCAAAAAAGGACAAAAACATAAATAAACATACATCATCATACAAATGATGCTTAAACAAAGATAATACATCTCATATATATATCATTATCATAAAAAAAAGGTATATGTCATAGGTACATCCACAATCCCACAAGTTTGATAGGAAGTTACAAAACATCAAAACATATATAAGAGGTCTCGACTAGACCAAGGAATATATATAATACATGTCTAAACAATTGCCTCTACACCATGGAACAACATAAAGATCGAATATGAAAAATTGTAAAAACCCCAGCATGACAGACAAAACACTACTGAAAATCAACATGATTTGGCTGTCTTACAAAATGATCACCAACACCAACACCACCACCACCACCACTATTATCCCTCACAACACTAGGCTCCCCAAATCGTGGATGCCGAGAAGCCCTAGGAATGGTAGCATCATATAAAGTTTGATAATAGGTAGATTCCTGTAGATACTTATCTCACTCTACACACATACCATCATGCTATGTCTAAAGAGTATCTCTCTCTTTTGTTTGTAACAATATTCGAGCCTCTACAACATGTCATCTACCACTACCACTCTCCTGATTGGATGGAAGAGAATCTCTCTTTGTTGATAGTAATAATACCTATTCCTTTGTCGCATGTAGTCTACCAAATGCACTATCTCACTCAACCCTCATAGTATCTCATTCAACCCTCACAGTATCTACCAAAGCCTCTATGGCTTGTCATCATGAAACCTCTACATCTCTATCCAAATTCATCCGAGCTAGCAACAAGTCAACATCCCTGGCTAGGGAGGAGGATCTGGAACCTATCTCTGACCCTATGCTTAGGGAAACCACTCATCTTGAATATCCTCCGCCTCATCACATCAAACTCAGTCCAATTACTCTGCAAGAACCTCAACATGTTGTTGCTCACCACGACAACCTATTTTGCCAACTTTTCCCACAATAGGACCACCTCTAGGATTAGTATGCCTCATAGGCCTATGTCGTGACCTCCCACTCCTCATAATCAAGAGTAGTACCTGGATCTTCCTTTCCAATGGAAAAATCCCAACCTGGGCCAAGTGTTGCAAAATTGATAGTAACAATATTTGTATCAACTTGGATACCCCATATACGGACCTCCCGACAAGTCCAACCAAAATAAGCCTCATAGCCATCAGGAATTGACTCCTGCCTCTCACAAAACTGACAATAGACTCGATCGGGTAGATAATGCTCTATCACAGATTATGAATGACCAAGCAACCAACAACTGTGTTGGCAATACACAACTTGATCTACATCCCCTACCAAATTTTGCAACTCATGTAAGGTATCCATACAAAAATAGGCATCTCATCAAACACATGACGCCAATAATATAGATCCCCAGGCAAAGTGTAGTGCATAAAATCTCCATAAAAATAATAGTATGGATCACCTAGAGAATGATCCTAAATCCCGTCAAGATGAGTAACTACAATTTTCTCCCATTCCCAAACATGCAAAAGGGATACACCTTTTGATAATGACCTCCCACCCTGATACATCACCTTGTGCATATCTCAGTAAAGGTGGGAAAGCAAATAGGAACCCAAAGAATATCTTGTACCATGCTCGAGCATAGTCTCAATGCATACACCCCAACCAACTACAAAATATAAACCTTGTCTATTAGGAACAACTAATGCTGATACCAAGCCACAAAGAAAAAGAACGATAGGGTTTGCGCTATATGCAAAATTAGATAAATGAATCTCTACATTACGAGCATCAACACCTAACAATCGTTGCACAACACAGGCACCTCAATGGATCTAGTACGTAACAAGATAGCCATGAATAGGAAGATGAAGAATCCTCCACACATCCTCTAGAGTAATAGTTGCCTCCCCTGTAGAAAAAAGAAAAGAAGATGTCTCAGATTTCCACCTCTCAACGAGAGCGATCAACATTTTCTTATGGGTTCTAATAGGAGGCATATAACAGATATGATACAAAGCCACTACATCAAGAAATTATCTCTCCAATACACCAAATTGGGCAATAGGATTAAACAGGTGACAAGGATGTCTCTCTCTCAGCATGAGTGGTCGGAGATTTGCTTGCTAGCGAGATAAACCAAGACATTAGGGTTTCACTCTAAAACAATGAAGAAACATAAAACAAAACAAGCAAGATGAAAAAAGACATGTATATGGTAAACATACATAAACTAGGGTTTTGAATGCAAGTAGGATGACAAAATGATTCTTAAATGGAAAACAAATGCAAGTTAGGGTTTCACTCTAAAACAAGCAAAGTAACATAAAATGACACTTGATAGGTAAAAAATGACAGTTGAAATGGTAAACAGACACATGACAAGGTTTTAGAATGCAAACATGATGAAGAACGAAATTCATGACAATAAATGGACACATACTAGGGTTTGGATAGAGCTAAAAGAAAAAAGATGAACAAAGATTCAATTACCAGATTATGAGACAAATGCACCATTTTGAACAAATGCATAGTTTTAGGATAAGGGAACAAGATTTTGGGCATAGTTTTCAGATAGGTGCACAATTTTAGAACAATTGCGTCGTTTCTAGACACGTTTACGGTGTTTGAACAAGTGCTCAGAACAAATGCGCTAGTCTTGGACAAATATGCCAATCTTTGATAAAAATAGCAAAAAACCTAACAAATGAACCAAAATCGAGACAGATGCTCCAAAACCTCAAAACCAGCACATTTTTTTGACATAACTTTGCACACGTAAAACAAGAAAAAAAACACAAAGAAAGAGAAGGTCAGAAAGGTACATACCAAGGCACTGATGTCTGAAGGCCTTCTATACTCTCGAACATGCTTATAAAAATGTGGGGCAACCTCGAATCTTGACATTCACTCTAAAAAACTAACAAAATGTGGAACCCAGAGACAAGAATTAGCAAACGAAACCAAGAAAAAATTATCAAATTTGAAGACAAATTTCCTTTACAACACCTCAAGGAAACCCTAATTTCAACTTGAAAACCCCAATTACACTTAAGAAATATTCCTACTTACAAATTAGAATCTCTAAATGAGAAATGGTGCACATTAACATAGAATATTCCGTCTAAAAACATTGAAACAATAAATACAATAGTGTCAAGATCCTGACCTCAAAACTTGAAATTTTTGGTCAACCTCTTGAGGGGGCAACACAGAGTCCTACAATCATTCCACTTAACACTGGGGCATAGTGAGGCATAACTTTAAAAAAAAAAAAAATTAATCTTAAAAATAGAATCTTTGAAACAAAGCAACCAATACTTTGTATCAAAGAGGGGAAAAATGTAGACATGTAAAATTTACTTGACACCTATCACACAACACTGAACGACATAAAACAACACTAAACAACATCAAACAACACTGAGCGACATAAAAATAGAATTGAACATCATCTAATAGCTTCAAGAAATATAAAATGATAAAGGTACATCATCTCACATCATCTCAGAATGACTCGAAATCATCTTGTAACACTTCAGAATGACTTAGAATCATCCCATAATACTTCAGAATGACTCAAAATCATCTCGTAACACTTCAAAATGACTCAAAATCATCTCATAACACTTAAAAATGATGCAGAATCATCCTGTAACATTTCAAAATGATTCAAAATCATCTTATAACACTTCAAAATGACTCGAAATCATCTCGTAGCAATTTGAAATGACTCAAAATCATCATGTAATATGTCATCGAACAACCTCAATCAATGTCAAATGATAAAGGTACATCATCTCACATCATCTCAAAATGACTCAGAATCATCTCGTAACACTACAAAATGACTTAGAATCATCTCATAAACTTCAAAATGACTCATAATCATCCTGTAACACTTCAGAATGACTCAAAATCATCCTGCAACACTTCAGAATGACTCAAAATCATTTTGTAACACTTCAAAATGACTTGAAATCATCCTATAACACTTCAAAATGACACACAATCATCCCATAACACTTTGAAATGACTCAGAATCATCTTGTAAAACTTCATAACAACTTAGAATCATTCCATAACATCTCATATCAACTCGGAATCACCCCGAAATAGTTTGGAATCACCCTAACATAGCTCAAAATCATCGCGTAATGTCGCAGATCATCTCAGAATCATGCCAGAACGCTCAAAATCATACTATAACGTTCCCACATCACACCACATTGCACCACATTGCAACACATCAAAATGACATCATAATCCCTAATTCCTCTATTAATTGAATAATACAACATCATTTAATTAATTCACTTTTTCATTATTTTGAATAAATTTAATTTATTTAATAAAGTCCTAGAAACCCTATTTTCTCTATTAATTAATTAAAACAAAATTTATTTAATTAATTCACGTTTCATCAGTTCGACTAATTAAAAAAGTCTCATTTATTCAATAAACTTCTAATCCCACCTTATTTTGTCTTGATTAATTAAATAATTATTTAATTACATTGTTAAATCACCTTATTCCCCTAAGTGGATTAAATTATTAAATAATAATTTCCCTCCAAAAATTTGAATTAAATCAAACTACTCAAATCAATTATCAAAAAACTCAAATCAAACTAATGCAACTTTCTTTGCAAAAGTCAAACTTGATTTGCACATTCAAACCCAAAAAAAGAATTAATTAATTTAATCGGTTAGTTCATATTCATCACCCACTTTCTAATTGAGAAAATTGTGATTGCTGACTAACAATATAATTTGTTAACTAATCCATCTAATTTGATAACTAATCCACCTATTCTGTTAACTAAACAATCAATTCATTTAATTAAAACATTATATTCCTAAGTAGGCCATCACAAAGTTGACTGATCAATAACATTCTTGAATTTCCAATCTATTTCCCAATCAAACGAATTGTGCAATCAACTTTGCACAATAATCTTATGTCTAAATCCTCACAACAAACTCCGAGCATTGATCTGGATATTCTTCAAAATGATCTTGATCATCCATTTCAAATCTCATTTTCTATATAATAAACCCCTTTCCTCACAAATAAGGACTAGAGAATTCATATACATTGAGCAATGAAGTGTTGCTAATATCATCCTTGAGAGAGAGAGCTTCATCCATCATCTTCAATCATCTAAACATAAACAAGAATTCATCCACACTTTGCACATGAACTTTTGAGGCTTCACTATGATAAGAAAAATCCAACATCAAGCAAATACACTCTACTATAGGATGGTGAGAGCTATATTCTGTTCTCATTTTGGTAATTAGTATAGTGCTTATCATGTTTTCATTACTATAGTTTCAATTTCGTATGTGTAGGAGTTTCTAGAGTTTAGATTTAAGATTTTTGGTTGTAGATCAAATTTCTTCATCAGATTGTTGCAATGTCCCTTCTTGGATAATTAATCTAATGTCCATCTTCCCCCTCACACATAAATAAAGGTAAGGGTAAATAATTTTATTAATATATTGATGGAAAGAAGAATTGAAAATGATATAATATATTTAGAAATAATGATGTTACGAGCCACTTTCTAGAAATGATGGTTTAAAAAATAAAATAGGAAGAAACCTCAATATATTCAGGTATAGTGTAGGTGAGAATCATATGCAAAATATATTAAATAAAAATGATTGTGAAACAAAAATACAACCCTAAGAAATAAAGGTTCAAGGAAGGAAAGATATATAAAAATATTAGTGTGGTTCTCTCCAAGAAAGTAAAATCAAATGAAAAAGTAATTTTTGAACCCAAAAATAAATCTAGAGTTAAGAGGGTACTTTTCTTGAGATTATAATAAATAATGTATTTTAGATTCTATATTTTTTTTACATTAATCGGGATATATATTTATTTATTAATTTTTATGAAGGAAATAATTTAGATCAATAAATTATGATCTAGAATAAAGTGAAATTGCTAGTTCTAGGAGTAATGACTGTTAGTGTTTCTTAGATCAGATTAGACAATAAATTACTCAATAGAATTGCAACACATAAGACAATGAACACAACAAGATACCCTGGGAAAACCCTCCTCTTAAGGGAGAAAAACCCAGCAAATGATTCTCTTATATATTATAACACAATAGCATAAATTTGCTTACAACTCAGGCCCAACAATGGCCAATGCTTGATAATATATTCGCCCTCCTTCTAAGTATGCAAGATACAAATGACTGTCTTCTTCTTGAAATTGGACTGCTGATCTTGAAGTGTGAATTTTTCTCTTGATAAACATATGCGAACTTGCTTGAATTGAATTGCCTTTACAATGATAATGACCTTTCATTTATACAACATAGGCGCCTCTTCATTTAGGTCGGCCTTTCTTGGAAAAACATAATAAATGATAAACAAATAATATAACTTGAAGTCGGCTCAAATTGAGACAAGGATAGGTGAGCTATAAGGGTCGGCCCTTAGCAAGTATATTGTATGATATAAATTAAATAGCCTAGAGGCTATACATTTAATTTATTCTTTTCTTCTTGGGAAGTACAGACCGAAGCTACTCAATAACATCAACACTCCCTCTCAGCTAGGGATGAACTTCCATCTGCACAAGACACATCATATTAGAATGAAAAAAAAATAGAATATCACCTCAACGTGATATTAACCATTATGGCTACTTCATAGATGGTATAAATAAAATCATCACGGATTCCCTCACGTGATGTTGTCATGGAGTCACACACATGACATCCACCATAGCTTCTCCCAGAGGGTGGAAACAAGGGCTTTCACCTCAAATCTTTCTCAATAGAGAATTGCATTATCAAGGGCTCACACCTCAACTCTCTCTCAATAGAGAATTGCATTATCAAGGGCTCACACCTCAACTCTCTCTCAATAGAGAATTGCATTATCAAGGGCTCACACCTCAACTCTCTCTCAACAGAGAATTGCATTATCAAGGGCTCACACCTGAACTCTCTCTCAACAGAGAATTGCATTATCAAGGGCTTGCACCTCAACTCTCTCTCAACAGAGAATTGCATTATCAAGGGCTTACACCTCAACTCTCTCTCAATAGAGAATTGCATTATCAAGGGCTTGCACCTCAATTCTCTCTCAATAGAGAATTGCATTATCAAGGGATTTCACCTCGAACTTCTCTCAAAGAAGAACTCATTAAACAAAGGAACACTAATACTGAGACTCCCTCTCGATCCTGGCTTCAGAGATTGCAAAGAAGACTTCTGGAGATGTACTCCCTCTAGCCACCAACTCAGTCCCTCTAGTGTTTACTCCCTCTTGATCATTTCTTTGGTTGACATGACTTCTTCACAAGATGCCTCAAGCTTTTCATCACTAAGTAATCTCTTATCATCTTCTTCCCCCTAAACCTGTCCAGGAAGCATTTTAGATAGAGATTACTAACAGTCCATAATTATTCAAAGAAATATCAAGATTAGAATCATACAAGTTATATCATGAATGAAATTTTTCCAAAGATCTTATGCTAGTGAACACAACACAATTCAAGAGAATCTACTATCTCTCTTAATTACAAGATCCAAAGAATAAATAAATGATATAACTCAGCAACCAAAGAATACTTATCTTTTTAACTATTTTGATAGGTCCAAATGTTGGACATAGTTTGATACGTTGTACTTGAGCTCAGATCAATCCGTACCCTTCACAGTTTGAACACAATTACGACTTGAAAGGTACATTGACTTCAAGAGATATCTCCAACCATCACTGTAGTCCAATGATTGATAGCTATGACTCCAAGCTTGATCATTTCTTCATTTAGGAAGACTTCGAGATTGTTTGATGCTCAGGTTATCTCAATGAAAAAAAAAATTCATGAACATTATTCAACCATGGAATACTTATCTCAAAATCTCCTGAGTAATAGATAATTAATTCATTAATCATGGCATGTCTTTCTTTCAATTTCACAGAAGAGCTAATCTTAGCAAGACAAAAGACAAACTTCACAAATTGGCATGATCCTACTTGCAATGAATAAGTCTAAAGAATCTTATTACAGTGATCACTATTTACTAGACACACATAATCCTAAAATAATGTTAGAATTGCATAACTCAACAAATTGAATTTTAGCCTAGAATAGTAAATACAATCAAAAGCAAGGAATATGTATCTCTTAAATATTGTGAAGGGTGGACACCATATGATATGTTGCTCTTGCTCTTAGTACGCAACCTTCACAACTTGAACATAGGCCCATGACTAGAGTAGAAATTCACTAGAATCATTTTTGGGAGAGATCTCAATCACATCTGCAAATGAAGCATGCTGATTAGGCCTGGTAGGACAATCCCTCACATAGTGACCAAATTTGTCACATTTAAAGCATTGAACATGAGAGAGGTCCCACTTCTTCTTGAATGCAGGAGCACCATCTGACCCATTATGTCGATTCCTTTTAAAGAATCCTTTCTTCCAAACTTTTCCTTTCTTTGATGAATGAGAGACGAGAACATGAAAATCTTCATTCTTTGAACTTTGACCAATGCCCCTTGCCATTAGTCTCAACTCCTCTTGAATGCAGTCAATCCTCAATTCATCAAACTTGGGAAGTTTAGATCTTGCACTGATTCCTTGAATAAATGACTCCCATGAAAGCGGAAGACCTTTGAGAGAAATCATGGTCAAATCCTTGTCATCAACAATATGACCAATGGTAGAGAGTTGATCTCTCAATTCAGAAATCTTCATGAAGTAGGTGATGACAAACTCTTCTTCTGCCATCTTAATGTGAAGTAGTTGTCGTTTCAAGGTTAGGGCGCAACTGGTGTTGTTGATTTCGTACATCTCTTCCAATTTTTTGAACATCTCCCTTGCAGTATCCAACTTGAAGACAATCAGAACAATATGATCTTTGATGGAATCAACCAACACTTTCTTTGCCCTAGTATCTTTCTTCCTCCACTGTAACTTCTCTTCTTCCTCCTCAAGTTCGAGAACTTTTGTTTCCACAAACTCAACCAAATCATTATCTTCCAACGTGAGCATGATCTTGAACCTCCATGATGTGTAGTTCGATACTCCTTCAAGTCTATCCTCAATTTTCAGACCGTTCACCATCTTGAAATTTGAAATAGGAGATAGATTGAAAAAGATTAGAGTGTTGCAAACTAAATCTGATCATGATCTTTTTCACACCCACTCTGATACCATGTTAGTGTTTCTTAGATCAGATTAGACAATAAAGTACTCAATAGAATTGCAACACATAAGACAATGAACACAACAAAATACCCTTGGAAAACCCTCCTCTTGAGGGAGAAAAACCCAGCAAATGATTCTCTTATATATGATAACACAATAGCAGAAATCTGCTTACAACTTAGGCCCAACAATGGCCAATGCTTAATAATATATTTGCCCTCCTTCTAAGTATGCAAGATACAAATGACTGTCTTCTTCTTGAAATCGGACTGTTGATCTTGAAGTGCGAATTTTTCTCTTGATAAACATATGCGAACTTGCTTGAATTGAATTTCCTTTACAATGATAATGACCTTTCATTTATACAACATAGGTGCCTCTTCATTTAGGTCGGCCTTTCTTGGAAAAACATAATAAATGATAAACAAATAATATAACTTGAAGTCAGCTCAAGTTGAGACAAAGATAGGCGAGCTATAAGGGTCGGCCCTTAGCAAGTATATTGTATGATATAAATTAAATAGCCTAGAGGCTATACATTTAATTTATTCTTTTCTTCTTGGGAACTGCAGACCGAAGTTGCTCAATAACATCAACAATGACTGGTAGTGTAACAAACAGAACTTGGGAAAATATTTTATTTGGTTGAATGATTAAGGGTTAATATTATTTTATTTTATAAAACTAAACAATTTGGTTACAATTTTCTTGTTAATATTGATTAAGTCATTGTTAGAGAAAGAAAAGACCCATGCAATATAATTTCTATTTGAAGAGTCAATCATAAAGAGAGCCTCTTTAAATTTATTTTCTTTGTTGATAATGAACATGCATTATCCCATGCTTTTATTTCTTAGAGTGTTTATATGTCAAAAATTTTGCATGATAGAGCTAGGCATACAAATTATAAAAAATAGAATACATGGTTAGAATGAATTGGTTTGAGGGTTAACAAATATTTTATCTTCTCAAGGAGTATGTGAAGAAGGTATGCTAGGTAAACATCATCGAGATCCTTTTGATTCAAGAAAATAATGGAGACAATCATCCACTACAACTCATTCACAGTGATTTATGTGAAGCATAATATCCTTCTATTTCAGGTGCTAGGTACCTTATCACTTTTAATGATGATTATAGTAGGAAACTATGGTTTTATTTTCTTGAAAGGAAAAGTGAAGTATTTGAGTTATGTCAGAACTTTAAGGAATTAGTAGAAAACCAAAGAGGAAAAATAGTTTCATATATTCCTCAACAAAATGAGGTGGTTGAATGGATAAATATATCTCTTTTAGAAATGAATTATTTTATGTTGCATTTTAAAATTTTGCATAAGAAATTTTGGGGTTTGGATATCTTTTATCTTGCACATATTATGGGTATAATCTCCACAAAATATCACACACATCACCCTTGAAGAAGAATGGAGTGGAAGAAAGCCTCACATTGGGTATTTTAAAGTATTTGGGTGTATTTCTTCGGCCCACATCCTATAAGAAAATAGGAAAAAATAGAATGAAAGAGTTGTAAGGGTTTGCTTGTAAGCTATAGTGAAGAACCTAAGGCTTATAAATTGTATCATTTGATAAGAAAAAGATCCTTTTTAGCATAAATATAAATTTTGATAAACATTCACAACTTATAATAATAAATAGTTTCTGTGTTTTAGATATTTTAAAGAGAAATATAAACTCTCTTCAATATTTATGATAATTTTAAGTACACTACTACTAATGAAGATACTATTATTAAAAATAAAATAACTAATCCTTACAAACAACTATTTTCTATAAGTAGTGATGATGAAGGACTTTCAATCAGACAATAGAAAAAGAGTGTTGAAGAAATATATAGACAAGGTTTGAAGATAAAAATAATCAATAATAGTCCTTTCATGGTGAAAGTATTACAAATAAATGAGTCAATCTGATATGAGAAATTTTTATGGAAGAAATAGTAGGAGAAATCCACGAAAGAGGAATTTGATGAATTACTAAAGAATAAAATTTATGAAATTGTGCCCCTCCCCAAAGAGAAGAATGTTATTGGTTCCAAATGGGTTTACAAAAAAAAATTCAAATAACATGGAGCCATAGAAAAGTTCAAAGAGAGATTTTTTGATAAGGGATTCAATCAAAAGGAAGGTTTTTATTGTCAAGAAATATTTTATCTTGTCATAAAAATAAATATAATTAGAACCATTATTTCTTTGGTTGCTAGTCTTGGATGACATATTCATCAAATGGATATTAAAAATTATTTCTCAAATGGAGATTTAAATGAAGAAATATGCATGAATCTAATAGCTTTTTTAACATATGAAAGAAATCCTAATGTTGTTTTGAAATTCAAGAACTCATTTTATGGTCTAAAAAAAGTATCAAGAGAATGGAATGAAAATATTGATCAGTACTTTCAACTTCATGGGTTTTAAATTTGTCACTCCAATCCAAATCATTGTGTTATTTTTTTTTACAATGATATTATTCTTATCACATTTTATATAGATGACTTACACATTTATGAATTGAATATGGGTTAATAAATAATTTAAAATTAAATATATTAAAAGTGAATTTCGTATGAGTGATTTGGGATAATTAAACAATTTTCTTGGTTTACAAGTTTGTAGACTACATGATGGATTGTTTATATCAAAATCAAAAAATAATTTAGATATCTTAGAGAAGTTTATGTTAAAGTAATCATGTATTAGCTAATAACTAATTCCTCTTTAATTATTTGTCTAATTAATTCTCATTCACTTAAGATAAACTTAGGAGTTTTTCTTATGATGTTAGGGTTTTTCTCCTATATAGCACCCAACTCTCATTTTAATCATTGGATCGAGCTTTCACATTATTTTGATAGTCTCTTGAATCCATATTTATTTCTTGTTAAGGAATATTACACATATTATTTGCAGATCTCTTGCATGGAAGATGTATTTGTTTGTCTTTTGATCCCATGGCTTGTGATTTTGTGATTTTTCATAATTCTAACATGGTATTAGAGTGTGGATTGAACGAACCCCTTCTCGATTTATGAGGGTGTTTTAAAGATGGGTTACAGGCGTTAGTTCTTGAATCCCCCTTTTTTTTGCAAATTTTGGAGGTGGGATTTTCTTGGTGCATTTTGGCATGAAAAGGACCTAACTATTGGATTCATAGTTTTCAAGAAATTCATATTTAGATTTTTTTGCCTAATTTGGCTTCTTGAATTTAGATGTGTGAGGGTTTGAAGCATTTTAATATTTTCAGATCGAGAGGGTAGCTATAATTTGAAAAAAAAAATGGGCCAAAAATAACATCATGGTTGTGTTTAGAAGGTTGATTCCATAATTTTTTATATATAATTTGACCTATTTCGGTGTCAAGAGCTTTTGAGGCAAAAAAAAATTCTAGGGAAAATGTATGACCTCCCTAGCATGTTGATCAAGAACTCTATTTTATTAATGTTATTGTTGTTCAATTCTCATTTTTGAGACTTCCACCGGCCATATCTTCTACATCTGGACTCCTTTTTGTGTTTCTTTTTTTTGAAAGTGCATATTTTTCATGTACATCATCATGGTTATACTATTTTCTTCATTTTCTATCATAGAATTATATTTTCAACATGTAGTCCTTTTTCAGACATTATGGGTTTCCACTATATACCATTTTCTTTTGTAGACACACTAACATAAAGTGTCATTCTAGTGTATATTTTTTGGGGATCTTTACACATCTTGTTATACCTTTTGTACTAACACTATGATATAAAGTGCCATGGGGGGTTGGTGTTTTCCTTAGGTTTTCCATCACACCTTTGTCTAGTGAGTGTTCCTTCTATGACAATAGTTTCCTAGTGATTCTTGCCCCATGCATGTGTGCCTTACTTTGCACATCTTGTTATTTGTAGGTTGTTTCTCCTACATGAACTTCTTGGTTTCACACAGTTTCATTGTACTTGTCTTGGCTCTCTCTTTTTTTGGTATTATGGGGAATTTTCTACTGTTGGTGCTAATTCTTTCTTGGTTTCATAGTTTGGAGTGATCTATTTATCTAGTTCTTTTTCCTATGTAATTTTGGATGTAGCCTACATCAACGACTGGTTACATGCATTTTAGTGAGTTGGAGAATTTACCATATGGAAATTATTACATTCCTTTTTTTGGAGGTGACCTTACATTTTCATTTGATTAGAGAGTACTGGGTACCTATATTTTCAACTTGCATCTTGCATGTTGAATAGTTTTAGGGTCACTCATATAGTTTCATGTTCCATTTGTATCTTCAAGTTCCATATGTTTTCCTTTTTTTTCCATTTGATTTAGGTAGTTTCATTGGGGGAACTCATGTAGGTTATTGTCTCTATTGTGATCGGTATTCTTCAGAATATTGGTACCTATATTTTTGACTTGCATCTTGCTTGTTAATTCATGTACCACCTGTATCTTTGAATTTCATATGTTTGCCTTTGTTTTCCATCTAATTCAATTAGTGTCATTTGAGGCACTCATGCAATATAGTATCCTTGATACTGGTATTTTTATCTACGAGTTCTAGATGTTTTTCCTTTGTTTTCCATCTGATCCAATTAGTGTCATTGGGGTACTCATGCATATTCTTGTTATCTTGATCATTATAATCAGTTTTTCCAAAGGAGGTTCTTCATTTTAGCACCATATCCTTCATCTTTCAACAATAGTCTATAGCTTTGTGTTTTTGTGATGTTTTATATGTTCCTCTTCTTTTTCAAGACATTTTTTGGTTGGATGATTCTCATTCCTTCACACCTTGATTTGGAAGCTTCTTCAATCCTGCATTCACCTTTCTCTCTTTTGGAGAGGAGTTTTCTCACATAGGGCTTTTCTCATTTTCTTCAACTATGAGAGATCTTTTGTTTGTACATGAATACCTAACCAGGACTTGTTTTCTAGAACCCAGCATGAATTCTTTTTTACGGTTCTTAGCTACTCCCTAGGTTCATCTTAAGGAATGTGTTAGAGTAATAAGCCATGAGCTGATAATTAATTACTCTTTGATTATTTATCAGTCTAATTTATTCTCATGCACTTAAGATAAAATTAGGAGTTCTTTTATAATTTTCAGCTTTTTCTCCTATATAGCACTCAACCCTCAATGTAATCATTGGCTTGAACTTTCATATTTTTTTAATAATCTCTTGCGTCTGTAGATTTTTCTTGCTGAGGAATATTACACATATTGTTTGTAGATCTATTTCCTAGATGGTGTATTTGTTTGTCATTTGATCATGTGGCTCATGGTTTTGTTGTTTTCTTACAATTCTAACAGTTTAAAATGATAGAATGCAAGCCAACTCCTACTCCATTTCAATCTAGAATCAAGATTACAAAATAATTTACATCTAATAAAGTAGATTCTAATTTATATAAAAACTTGTCAGAAGCTTAGTTTATCTAACTCATTCTAGACCAAATATTTACTTTGTAGTTAATCTAGTATCCAAATTTATGTAGAAACGTAAAGAAAGTCATTGGTTAGCTGAAAAAGGAATTTTATGGTATGTTTTTATTATAATCCACTATGAAATCTAGTATGGATATAACTCCTCAATTTATTTGATTTAAATTACATAATCATATTTGGGAGGTGATATTGGTGACAAACAAATATATTAATGGTTAATTTTTTATCTTGGGTTAAGCATCAGAATATAGAGTAAAAAATGAATTAGGAAAGGAAGAAATTTGTATTTTAAATCTTCTATTTGAGCTTTGTTTTCCACTCTAATCTACTACTAATTTTTATTGTGATAATAAAAGTACCATATAGGTTACCAAAAATCTATTTTCCTTGCTAAATAAAATAATATTGAGATAAATATTCACTATATAAGAAAGATTTTTCCAACAACTTTTATTAATCTACAATTTTGTCCAATTGAAGAACAAATAATAGATATATTTAATAAGAGTATGATTGAATATAAATTTAAGAAATTGTACAGAATGCTTGGTATGTTAGATGTAAACTCTAAGGGGATGGTTTTATAATTTCCCCTCTCCTTTGTATTTTATTTTTATTATTCTATCCAATTTGAATGGGGGTGCTATGGAAAATTAAGTTTGTCTAGGGAAGAATTAAATATTTTTCTAGATTCTTCTAAATAAGATAGTCTTTCATAAATATAGAACATTCTAGATTATTGGAATAGAAATTTAAGAATTTAGAAGCCTCTAGAAAGCTATAAGTTTCTAGATTTTAGAAACCCCCGAGTATAAATATGAGGCTAACCATTTCAAAAAAAATATTGTAAATTGTTGGATTGCATCTAATGAAAAAGATAGAAAAGCATAACTTTAGTTAGCCATTTCAACCTCAAGTATGCAAAAGAGAAAGAGATCTTAGAATGGTTGTCCTAGGGTCTGATTATAGACTAATGAGGGGTTCACCACTAAGCTAGGGCTTGGAAAGACTAATAAATTCTTAAATATAATGTAATGTAATCTTTCACTAAATGACCTAAAGATACATGTGAAACATAACATAAAGTTGCAAGAAGAAATTTGTGCAACTAAAAATCTAAAGATGACTGGATGAAGGCCTAAAATGTTGAAAACACTAATTTTAAAACTTGTTGGGACTCATACAATATGCTAGGTTATTTAGTCTCAGATCTAGGTTTCTATGTAGAAACTAAAATCTAGCAAACAGGTGTGTCAAACTACAAAGATCTAAAAAAATGACATAAACTAGGACTCATGTGCCATAACTGGTGTATCGGTCTAGTTAGTATTTTTTCAAACTTTGAGGTTTGAATCTACTCTTTAATGTATGCTTTGTCCTTTCCAACTGATTTTTGGATCTGAAAGCTTGATTTCCAATTTGTATAAGTCTTCTAATGATCTTCAATGCAAGGTGACAACTTTGACAACTTTCTCCAAAATTTCTCTTCAATATGTCTTCAACCTAAACCTACCAATCACACACTAAAGAGATGGAAAAATGTTATTTTGTTAGTGGAGAGGGCCTTGCCTTGGTCAAACCCTTTTTTTGTAATCAAACCTTGTAATGAAATGAAATAGGAAAAGAGAATGATGAATGAACAACAACCAATGTTACAACTCTCCATACCTTGGCAATAAAGTGTTGCAAACATATATGAAGTGGCTCCAATGGATGTAGATCTTGAATCTTTCTTGAATAAGATAGATCTTGATTTGAATGCTAGCTTGATTCATAAAATCCTAACTCACAATTGGTAGCTCAAAAACAAACATGATGCATTAAGACTTTTACATGATGCTTGATGCTTGAATAATGCTATAAAATGATTGATAATCTACCCTTCAAGACTCTTGAATACTCTTTTAAATACTTGAATGCTCTTGTGAATTCAAATTTTCTACAAGGATGAATACTTGAATGATTTAGGGGGGAAATGAGTGAAATAAACTTGTATTTATATTTAATAATGCAAAAATTCCCTAAATTACAACACTAGAAGCTAACATCAGATCTAGGAGGATAAAATCCCACCAAGAATTTGAATTAATTTTAATTTTGGGCCACATCGAGACTCATACACCCAAGGTGGCATATGAGTCCCATTAGGCATTAATTATGGGACCATTTTAAAAAATGCTTAGAAAGGTGTGAAATCAAGATTGAGACCCAAAAACCTAGGTGGGGCTCATACACAGGGTGGTGTATGAGTCCTAAATCACTAAATCTAGGCCACACAACCTAAAAACACTTAAATTATGATTGGATGTTCATTTGTGTCAGGATTATCCTCAAAAATATGCATTAAATGAGGCTCATAGATATAAAATAAGGCCAATTAAAGCATAAAGAAGCCCAATTATTAATGAAAACCCTAGAAAAGTGTGAATGTGTATTACAACACTTTACAACACCTAAAATAAGGTAGGATTAGGTTTATTTAGTTTACAAGAGCCCACGACCTAATGTGAGTGTACTTTAGTTCATTAAGCTCAATTTTACGAGGGCCCATACAAGTGAAAATTTCATCGACGACATTTTTTGACACTACATTCAACCTTAAATTTAGTGAGAGGATGTACTTGCTTCAAGAGGGGTCCAAGTGCACAAATATCAGTGAGATAGGACAACAACGATTAAGAGGGGTGATCAATCCCCTCAGATCGAGATCCCATAGTAAAATAGCATACACACAAAGGAACACACGTGGAAATGATATAAAGAGGAACAAAAAGGCACAAACATACACTACTAGAGATAAAGAGAAAATAAAAATAAGAAGAAGAAGTGGTGGATCAAGCATTGACCATTTGTCTAGCACGATGTGGATTAGATCTAGGTTGTTTGTCCAAAAAATGCACACTCACTCTAAGGAAATGAAACTTCAAGATGTCTATTGGGTGAGGATCTGAAAGAGGTGAGACACAAACACACATGGTTGATATGCACTCACACCCACACATGAGTGGCTATGGGAAAGTCATGCCTTAATTGGGCTTCTTGTCAAACCATACCAAATTTAAACCTCCTAATAACTTTGATAAGGAACCATGAAAAAATTAACTTTGAGATTCATGAGGCAAGTAAAACTTCACATGCTTGGAACTCATTAACAAACAAGATGGTTGTAGAAGCATGCAAGATGTGTTATGCAAGGTGGCCATATAACTAAAAAAAATTAAATTAAAAATGTAAAGAATGTTAAAAGGAGTCTTGATTAGTTCATGTGAGGTCTTTTAAATTAGGGAACACTGTGCCTAATGTCTCCAAGAGGGGACCAATCAAAGAATAAAATATTCACAAATTAGGGGATGTAATGTGTTGAATCAAGCCACTAAGAGGAATATAATATGCCAAGAGAGATAATTCTCTTGAGATACATCATACCCAATTTCACCACAAAGAAAAAAATGTATCGAATTAAGTAAGATGACTACATCATGAAACATGAAAAAATAAAAATGCAGAAAGAATATTGCTAATGTATGCCCCCAATTTAAAGAAAACGCTAAACACCATGTTGTGAGAAATTACTTGAAATTAGAAAATGATAAATGCTAACAACAAAGAAGACATGAGAGCTTATTTATAAATCCCTATTCCAAGTCATATGATTCTAAATAAACCTACGTCATAAAAGAAAAGGAGTTGCCTCCAAAATAAAATTCCTTGAACACTTGAGGGATCTATGGATTCAGGGTCAGTATCTTCTATCTACAATTTTTTTAGAGAGCTCGAAACTATCATCATTCCCCAAATACACATAGAACTGTAAGAATGACCAAAAGAGAGTGAAAAAAAGGAAAAACGTTTTAGGTTAACATGGAAGAGACATGAATGTCTCAACACCTTGCACCATCCTCAAAAGGAAAGCATAAGACAAATAAAAAATAAAGAAAAATATTTTGGGTCAATATGGAAGAGACATGAATGTCTCGATGCCTTGCATCATCCCCAAAAGGAAAACACAAGACAAAAATGGTAAAAGGCAAAGATAAAAGGTGTACAAAATAGAGAAGAATGTAGGTACAAATAGAGGAATGTTAGGAAGAGAGAGATACATCAAAAATAAAATCATGAGGGATCACATCATGCACATAAAATCACACAAAAGAAAAAGATATAATGTGAAATACTATTAAGGCACATGCGAGTCAACCTATGAACAATTCATCCGCATCCCAATCATGTTCATTGTATGTTGAAGGCATAAATTTAGCTAGAGGGACAATATCAAGTGCCAAACTAGGATTTTTACCAAGTTCAACACTCTTAGGAGAATTATGATGTAATCTCATAGAAGAGGAAAATAATGTATTCAACTTGTTATGCATGTCCTCATCAATTTTAGCAATCTCTTCATTGTCATCAAAGTTAATC
Organism: Sequoiadendron giganteum; assembly: GCA_007115665.2. Taxonomy (NCBI): domain Eukaryota; kingdom Viridiplantae; phylum Streptophyta; class Pinopsida; order Cupressales; family Cupressaceae; genus Sequoiadendron; species Sequoiadendron giganteum. The sequence goes on from CM021106.1 coordinate 310,486,861, forward strand.
AAAATAGGAGTTTGGACGATAATGTCCAAGGAAGAGTTTAGCTCTTGTTTTAGTTTCACTATGGGATTATTTTGACATGAGGGAGACTCTTCATGCATTGCTCTGGTCAAGTTTGGATTTAAATTTTCTTTATTTATATCTTCACTTAAATTTTGAGCAAGGGCACACCATCTACGCCTACTCTCTCTAGTACATATGTTTCTTTTAGTTCAATTTTCAAGTTGTGTTTGTGTAGGAGTTGGATGATCCACCATATGTTTCTTTTATTCCCTAAGGGGAGGAATGGAAGGTTGTTCAACCACTTTCTCTTTGACTTTGTAAACTTGTTTTATTCTAGGAGGTGTAACAAGATTGGTTTCATTCGCTTGGTCTTTTGTAGGAAATGGGTGAAGGTTTTGTCTTAGGTTGGTCTTAGTTGTTTGGAATGTCTTTTGGTTCAATAATTTTTTCAAGTATGGTATGCTCACTCGTGGGCGGAGGAATCTTTCAAAGGGATAATTTTTTTATGCATTTTTCCTTGAAATTTTGCAGGATTTGAAAAATAAGTCCTTAGGAGGTTTAATAGGCTCTATAGGCTCAGACCAGAAGAATTCCAAGCAGAAGTTTCCATGAGAAAACAAATGGTTAAATCCACTATGATGCAAAGTGAATATTTGATTGTCAAAGGGAAAATTTAAGCATTTATGCACAACCGATGGGACCGCTCCCATGGAACATAGCCATGGGTGACCGAGCTTCACACATAATTAATCTGACATCGATATGATGGAGAATGAGGCATCTATAATTTTTTGTCCTAATGTTAGAGGTAAGGTGATTGATCCTATCATAGGGAAAGAAAAACCATTATGCATCTTGATCCATGATTTTTATTTTTCATATATCTCTTGATAAAGCTCATGTATATGTAAGAATTAATCGGTGATCATGTTCTCTCCACATACATGATCTATTAATATCACATTACTGGGCTTATAATAGATTTAGTTGGCTATGTAAAGAGAAGCATCAGGTCCATGCTTAAGTATATCTTTAGAGGAGAAATAAATTTCAAGAGGATTGTTAGTTTGACCCTTATGATGTTGAGTTTTGACCAATGCAACCAAACCATCGATAGGATTTTTTTCTTGTTGATCAATATCCATAGGACTTTCTTCAAATGTATCTATTGTCTCATCATCTATGTCAACATTTATCACATTAGTCTTTGTAGTTTCACTAGCTTTAACAAATGAAATATTATGTTTTGGCATGGGGTTGTTAAAGATTTGTAGGTTTTGGTTAGGAGGGGAAACAAACTTATTTAATTGATCATTAACATCTCCAATAGAAAGTTCATCGGATTCGGTGAGGTATGGCATAGGATTTTTAAGATGCTTATAATGTTTCGTATCATGTCCAATTTTTTAGTGAAAATGGAAATAAGAATTTTATCTAAAGTTTAGAGGTAGAGGCTTATTAGGATCGGTTGTTTTAACAAGAGGCAAGGTAACCATATTTTGTTCTAAAATTTGGGTCATTGTGTTATGAATGGTATCGAGTAGGGGAGTGAATTATATTTATGGGTCCCCATAGTTAAAGGGAATTGTTGCTTTTACGATAGCTACTTGGGTATTGACTTGTTGAGATATTCGTTGAGGGAGATTTAGTTGAAGGAAGTATTTTTTTTTCTAAAGGGTTGGTAATTGTTTTGGTTTGTGGACTCAGACTTCTCAGTTCAACTAGAAGTGGACTTTGCATCATTACTACTAACTGAGTTTTGATAATCATGGAGGGTAGTACATAAGTGCATGAAGGAGGGAAATTTCATCCTGGTAAGCTTGTCTTGTATCTCACTTTGCAATATTTCTATAAACATATTTTGAAGGTGAGAGTTAGGAACCTTGACATCAATTTGGGAATAAAGCGATTGATAGCGTGAGATAAAATCTGTAATATTTTCTTATTTGTTCTTACATCTCATCAAATCATCCAAGGTCATCTTAGGAGTCATATGCACTTGGAAATGGTTGATAAATGCCTCAAAATTTTTATTGATTGAACAAATTGGTTTTTTCGGTAATGAAGAGAACCATTCCAAGGAATTATATTTCAAGGGCCTAGGGAAAATATTATCCAAGATTTTATCTTCAAGAATGAAGTCACTACATAAGATGGTATAAGTAGAAACATGGTTATAAGGATCATCCTTTCCCCCATATTTCTTGAATCTAGGCACCTCTACACCTTGTGGAATTAGTGTTCACAATATCTCCAAGGACAATGGAATGATTTTGACATAATATGTAGGTGGTCCATTTTGATTTTGGTTGATAGTGGAAACTTACTTTTGAAGGAATGAAACGGTTCGCAAAAGTTGGTTTATAAGAGGATCATTGCTTGCATTACTAGATGGACATGAAAAATATGAAGGTGTATATGTGTTCGAGGGACAAGTTAAAGGAATTATTATAGGTGGCAAGGTGGTGGGAGATATGACATGTGATGCCACAAAGGTAGTAGGGATGCTAGTGGAAATACCCAACGAAGGAATTAGATTACCAGTCGGTTGCATTGTTTTTGCAACCTCAAGGTTGGTATAGGTAGGAATAGAAGAAATTGTGGTAAGAGGCATACTTTTAGCTCCTCCTTGGCATGTGACATTGTTTGAGGGTAGAGGACCACTAGTGGTTGAGGTAAAGTGTTTTCCAAAGATCTGAACTATGTTATGCATAAGGTCAAGTCCGTCTTCACGTGCGATGAATGTTATCTATAGTAGGGATACCAGTGGTTGAAATGTTATAATTTCTTACTTGATGTTGTAGGTTTGATAAGTATTCATGAATTTGGATTATGTTTTCTTGAAAAGTACTAGCAACCATTATTTCAACCTGTGTTACACTACTTGAAGGCAAATAGTTGTTAAGGGTATGGTCCATACCTAGTGAGATAGTGTCAATACTAGGAGTGAAAGAGATAGACAATCCAAGATCGACAATGATTGTGCTATCAAAGAATAACACGAGTCTCCATCTTCATCTCACTATAGTATTAGCAATGGGAAATCAAATAGAAATGCTCATGCAAGGGATACTAAATGCAAGATGAATGCAAATGCAATGTAATGAATATAACACAAGCTTTGTAAACTGAAACAAAAATTTATCAATAGCAAACAAAGTTTTAAATTATAAAAAATATAGTGTAGAATAAAAATTGGGAATAAATCGCCCATACGGGTGTATGAGTCTCAGTGAGCATTTTTAAAAAAAAAAAAAGAAAATTTCGAGTGATTTTTATGGTTTTTATGTTGTATGATTTGTAACTTACATGAAAATGAAGATTTTATATGATTTTAAATTATTTGAGATGCAAAGATGCAACCATTATGCACTTTCACTAATACAAGAATTATAAACCCTAGAATGCCAATTAATTAATGTAAACCCTAATGCAGTGTTAATACAAAAAAAATCCAGGATGGTGTTGAACTCAAAATCAGAATTATGATGTTCTAAATGCAAGTTCACCAAAATGAAAGGATGGTTTTTTTTAGAATTCTATGCTTGGGAGATAGAACAACAAACTTCCTCACTCTCATTCAAGAAAAAATTGTAGAGATCTCAACCTCAATTATGCAAAAGAGAAAGAGATCTTGCAATAGGTTTGTCCTAGGGTCTGATTATATAATAATGAGGGGTTCACCACCAAGCTAGGGCTTGGAAAGAATAATGAAGTGCAAATAAAAATTCATAAATCTAATGTAATGTAATCTTTAACTAAATGACCTAAAGATGCATGTGAAACAAAATAGAAAGTTGCAAGATGAAATTTGTGCACCTAGAAATTGGAAGATGATTGGATGAATGCCTAAAATATTGAAAACACTAATTTTAAAGCCTTCTAGGACTCATACACTAGTTTGAGTGATTTAGACCCAGATGTGCATTTATGTGCATAAACTGAAATCTAACAAAAGGGTGTTTGGAATTGAAAAGATATGAAAAATTACCTAAACTAGGACTCATATGTCAGAACTAGTGTATCAATCTTGTTAGGTTTATTTGGAATTTCAAGGTTTGAATATGCTTCTTAATGTCTACTATTTCATTTCCAATTGATTTTTAGATCTCAAACCCTAATTTCCAACCCGTAGAAGTCTTCCAATGATCTTCAATGCAAGGTGAAAACTTTGACAACTTTGAGCACTTTTTTAAATTTCCACAAAATTTCTCTTCAATGTTTCTTCAACCTAAACCTATAAATCACACACTAAAGAGAGGGAAAAAAAAAATTGTTAGTGGAAAGTGGTTTTCCTTTGTCAAACCCCATTTCGGTAATCAAACCTTGTAATGAAATTAAATAGGAAAAGAGAATGATGAATGGACAACATGCAATGTTACAACTCACCAAATCTTAGCAATAAAGTGTTACAAAAATGTAGGAAGTGGATCCAATGGATGTAGATCTTTACACTTGCTTGAATAGGATAGATCTTGATTTGATTGCTAGCTTGGATCATGAAACCATACCTCACAATTGTTAGCTCAAAGATAAACATGATGCTTGATGCTTGAATAATGCTATAAAATTCTTGATAATCTACCCTTGAATAATGTTGAATGTTCTTGTAAATATTTGAATGCTCTTGTGAACTCCAATTTTCTACAAGGATGAATACTTGAATGCTTGGAGGGAAATGAGTGAAAGAAACTTGTATTTATAATTAATTATGCCAAAATTCCTAAAATTTCCACTACAAGCCAACATCAGATCTAGGAGGACAAAACATCACCAAGAATTTGAATTAAATTTATTTTTTGGCCACACAGGACTCATACACCCAAGGTGGCGTATGACTCCCATTACACATAAATTCTGGGACCATTTTCAAAAATTCTTAGAAAGGTGTAAAACCCAAATTGGGACTCAAAAACCTTGGCGGGACTCATTTTCCTAGGGTGGTGTATGAATCCTAGATCACTAAATCTATGCCACAACCCAAAAACAATTGAATTATGATTATATGTTGATTTGTGTAAGGATCATCCTCAAAAAAATTTATTAAATTAGGCTTGTGGATGAAAAATAAGGCCAATTAAAGCATAAAGAAGCCCAATTATTAATGAAAACCCTAGAAAAGTGTTAAAGTGTGTTACAAGACTTTACAACACCTAAAATAAGGTAGGATTGGGTTTATTTAGTTTAGAAGATCCCAAGACCTAATGTGAGTGTGTTAAACACATTACAACACTAATTCAAGGCATCATTAAGCTCAATTTTATGAGGAGGTCCCAAACAAGTGTGAAAATGTCATCGACGACATTTTTCGACACTACACGTATAAAGGAAATAACACTTATTTAATATTGAAGAAAAAGAAATAGATATGTTGTAAACTTAAGAATACTTCCAAAAAGATAATGAAAAATAAAAAATTATTTTGAACTACATAAAAATTGTGTGAAGTAAACAAATACAATGTAACATAAATTATTAAATTTAATTTTAGTTATTTTGTATAGTCATAATATTGCACCCCTTGCAATTTCACATACATTCTTGCATCTGATTTAGTGTCCACTACCTTAGAACTTGTGTAGGATCATTTTAGCCCCTACATTAGCCTTTTACCTTCTTAGGATGCTCCAATACCCCTTTTCAACCCTTATGCATATGCTTTGCATCAAACTTTGTGATTTTCTCATTCATGTCATTTTGTAGTGTGACGTATCTCGGACATTGATGCATCACACAAACTTCTACATGTCATGCTAGCATCCTGCGATGTTTCAACGTTCAAATGACCACCTCAGAGCATGTTTTCCACTTGTCACCTCATTATGTCAATGGTAACAGCTGGGGACGCCTTGAAATGGCTCGGGAATAATCTTTTCCCTCTTATTCTCTCTTTTTAATCCATTCATTCAATCTATTTGTCTCCTCTTGGGTTATACCTTGAACTCTCCTCTTATTTCTCACTCTCTCTTTCTTGCACAACTCCATACAACTTGCTACAACATCACTCTCACATCTTTGCAACACTCTTTGCATCACTTTTTTTCTCTTGCAGCTAGATATTACTCTCTCTCTTTGGCTTCCTTAAGCCTTGTATGTGATACCTTCTTTTTCTTGTGCTTGTGAGAATCCTGGGATTCCATATCCCCTATTATTTGCATCCTTACTTCGTGATATAGGTTCTCCTCCTTGAGCGGGGATTTCTTTTATCACCTGTTTTACGATATGGGTTCTCCTTGAGCAAGGTTTTCTCTTACCACTCATACTTGGTGTTGTAGGTTCTACTACTGAAGTGGATTTTGCTTTCACCACATGCTTTCTCCATTTTTTTTCATCTCTCTTTCTATTTGGTTGTCTGTGGAGGTGGGAACACCAAAACGGGGGATTGACTAAGGAAAACGCTTATACAACCCCAATAATTTCTCTAATTATTATGCATGTGTAGGTATTGAAGACATTCATTTTTTGGAGGCTTCATCACTTGCATGATTTTAAGAACTTTATCTCCTTTCTTTATCTTTATCATTTCTATTTCACTTCATTCTAGTTCTATTAAATTTTATTACTTTATCACATTCAAGAAGTTCTTAGCTATTAGATTAGAAGGAGTCACTCTATTATTATTTGTGATAAACTCAGTTTATGATCTGTGCAAGACATCATCGCACCTTTGGGATGCCAGTGCACCATGTTGTATGTATTTTGTGATGTCATCCTTTGATCAAGAGCTTGTCAATTTGTCTAGAGAATCACTATGACCTTCTCTTGCTGATTCCAAAACTTTCACGATGTTACTTGAGGTATTTTGGGGAATTTTTCCCCATGAGGCTCTCTGAATGAAGATAGCTCGTGAGAAGAGAATCCCCCTTCTCTACATATTAATACTAGAAAAAAATGAAATAGAAAATGGAACATGGTATCAAATGTTGCATCTCTCTACCTAAAATTCTAGTGCATTGTGACGATGTCTACATGCCTATTGTCATCATTATAACCTATATACCAAAAGTATGGGGCATGTACATTTCCAACCTAGGATTTCTCTTATCCTCCTAGTACAAAGGAATATAAAACTTGGTTGGGTTGTTTAAGAGTTTTCCTTAATTAAACAATTATATTGGTCTTCTGATATTCAAAAATTGTTAGAATGGAAAAATTGATAAAATGTGTGTACCTTTTAGTCCTAAATGCATTAAGGAATAAGGATTATAAAAATATATAGATATAAATGATAATAGTGTCAATCCCAATGTATGGGGAAACCTGCAATTGCAAATTAAGTGCCAATATGAAGGAAGTGATTCACATTAATAAGTTTTCCTCAAAAATAATGAATAATATCTAAAGAGATAATATTATTCAATAAAAAAGAATAATATTACTAGAATTATGATTTTACTCAATAGATTCAAATTGTGTGCAAGTTAAGTATTCCTTTGAGAACTTCAAGTAGTTTGTAAGAATAAGAAAATAGAAAAATCTTATAGCTTCAATGGATAGTTTGAAAAAGTCCCCCTTGTGAGTGCAGCGAGAGAAAGAGAGATATAGTCTTTTAGAATGCTCTAGAAAAATGAGAAAATAGTTTTAGTTTTTTAGATGTGATAAATTTAACATTTACTTCCTCTATTATGAATTACCATATTTTTTAGGGAATATCTGAGTATAAAATATATAATTTTAAATTTTATAAAGTTTTGTAAAAAAATTCTAAAGTAATTACTCTAAGGCTTGCTAAACTCATTCCAAGCATAAACTCAAAGGAACAAGGTGGTTTTGTTCTAGGAAATGAGACAATTGAAGAGGCAATAATAGCTCATGAAATCTTCCACTCAATTCATCAAGAAAAAAATTCAATAATAATCATAAAATTAGATAGTTGAAGGCCTATGATAAAGTAAATTAGGATTTTTTATCAAAGGTTTTTTCACGGCTATGTTTTTCTACAAAATGATGAAAATGGATTATTTCCTATATCAAATCAGCTAAGCTCTCATTCCCTATTAATGGATCTCCAACTAGTTTTTTCTTAGCCTCTCAAATAGTTAGGAAAGGAGACCCCCTTTCCCATTTCCTCTTCATTCTGATGGCAGAAGTGTTGAGCTGAGTAATTTTATCTTTCCATGAATCAATTAAGTGGAGTGGTATAAAAATAAAAAGAATACATATCATACACTCATTCCTTCTTTACAAATGATACATTACTATTTGGACATCCCTCAATGCATGAAAAAAAAAAGTATGTTTTGGAAAAATACTGTCTAATTTCAAGTCAAATGATTAGTCTGGTGAAGTCAAAAATATTTTTTTAGAATATTAGAAATTTGGTAATTGGTTGCATCTTCTCTATCTTATAATTTAGATAAAATAAATTGACATGCAACTATTTGGGTATTCCTTTCTTTGTAGGGGCTTAGAAATCCTCATTTTGGAATAAGGTCCTTAAGACTATTCACGGTAGAGTAGCATCCTAGAAGGGTATATGGTTGTCGCTAGTAGGGAGATTTACTATGAAAACTTCAATTTTATCTACTATTCTAAATTAATTCTTATCAGTTCTCAAAATACCAAGAGGGATTCATGAGAACATTGTCAAAGCAACTAGGAAATTTTTGTGGAGAGGAAATTTGGACAACTCCAAAAAAATACCTTTAGTTTCTTGGGAAAAAACATGGAAATATTGTGTCACCAAAAATTGTATACCTTTGAAGAAAAGGGAAATTTTGTGCCTAATTTGGTCCTACTTTAGACACCCTTGCATCAAGCATCCCCTAAACCAACATTTATAGGCCCTTGAGACTCGTTATCTTTCACTTTAAGGCCTATTGCACCTAAGAAATCATACAAGTCTTGACAAACAACATCAAAATCACTCAAATATCACAAATGCCACCTCAAAAACCCTTGGTGGGACTAAGGTGGTGACTTAGTCCCTTTTAGGGTTATTTGCATTTTTGAGCGGGAAAATCTCTGACTTGATAAAATAATTCGATGGGTGTCGGCCTCTTAGGTCAAAATAACTAACAATTAGGTATTGTTTCTTATAAATACATGTTTTTAGGCTATTTTTGAAGACTTTTGGACCTTTAGTCATTCTCTCACAAGCAAAATCAAGAATCAAGTTGTTGAACATCTTCAACAAGAAGATTTATTACTCTTTCCACAACAAAGTTGAACCTTAAAGCAAAAAACAAGGGAATTTTAATGTCTTAAAGCTCACTGCTCAATCAATATCTAGCATTAAAAATGATTGATCATGGATGCCTATGGATAATCATGGAAAAATCTAGGCTGAGGAGGTGCAACTAGCCACCAAATCAGTCTAATGAATTGTTTTCAAAGTGATTCCATGTTACATTTTCTCTCAATATTCAACCTAAGGAAGGTTTTCATGCCATCAAGATTCATTTATAATGTGATGAAGGGTATCTTAGAATGATTCTTGCATTATTATAGTTTCATTTTATACATCTTCTTCTTTCACATTTGAATAGGGTTGCATTATACTTCAAATTTCCTAGTCTTAGACACACTTAAGGCTAGGGTTTTGGAATATTTTGTATCTCCTTCAAAGTTTAAATCCCAACTAGGGGTTGGACCAAGGAAAAATCCACATTAGAAACCAAAATATACTCTATTTTATATGTTATTTTTTGGATTTGTACCTGGATTTGAATGGGAAAGAAAATTTCAGACGACAGGCTTTTCTTTCAACTTTCAAAGTTTCATAAAAGTAGGAGTGGACTAAGTCACCGACATTGGTGACTTAGTCCCACTGCATGATTTTTTTAATGTTTTTTTAGGATTTGGACACCCAGTTGACTAAAACGGAGCCCAAAGCAATTACAGGAACTTGGACTAAGTCACCCAGCTTGGTGTAAGTGTCCTAGTTGGCTAGAAAAGTAGGTTTTCCATATTTTTAGAGGCTTCTACAATCTTCACCTTATCGCTTGTTTGTTTCCAAGTACATTTTTCTTATTTGTTCTTTTATCTTGTCTTGTATAGTTTTTATTTCATCCTTTTGCATATCGTTATGTTTTTTCAAACAATGTAGATTTCATGAGCTTGTATTCAATATTAAGTTTATTTTCAGTTACAATCTACTTCATATATCTACTTCAATCACATTCAATCCCTAATATTGAATGAAACCCAAAATTATAGAGCATGAAAGAGAACTCTCCCTCCTTATAGGTGGAAGTCCTAGAATGCTTGGAGAAACCCTCCTTCACCATGAAATTTTGTTCAAGGATAAAGTCTTCATAGGTGTTGACATTCAAAATCTATCTGTGAAATATAGCTTTAGGTGTGAAGATAATTTGGAGGCTCTATGAAAATCCTTCTTCAAAATAGAGTCAAATCATGAGATCCAAGTAGCTAAACTCGATAAACCTAGAAATAATATTTACTTTGGAAAATCCATTGCAAGGCTAAAAAAATGTAGAATTTCATCATTATATACTGAGATGTACTCTCACCTTTCCTATTATGGACTATCAATAATGGAGAAAAGGTTTAGTTTTTGGAAGATTCATAGAATGGGAACCCTCCGTTAACCACAATGGATGTTCTACATGAGGCTCAGGATTGTATAAAACCAATTTCGGGATCAAAGTTCAAGAATTATGTAATGAGAAACAGTGAAAATTTCAAATAAAATGTCACAAGGAAAAAATTTCATAAGCTCTCACTCCCCCAACATCAAAAACATAAGTTGTAATCAGTTTTTGACACAAGAACTATTTTTAATTTCAGATTCTAAGGATAAAATTATGTAGGCCCCATCTAATTCAAGACAATATAATGTCAAACATGGCTACAAGTATTTGACCTTTGAGAATATAATTCAACTAGGTAAATGGCCATATAAGATTTGTTGGCACGCCTCAATTCTCCCTAAAGTAGGTGCTTTTTCTATTTAGCTCTACATAACTAGATCCTAAAAACTTGTAGGATTTCTGAGATAGGCCAACCCAATGCATTCAACTATATTCTATGTGGTTTCCAACATGAAATAGTGGATCATATTTTTCTCCACTGTTGTTTTACTCAAGCATGCTAAAATTGGATCCAAAACAAACTTCATTCACTTTCCTCGTACCAAAAACCGTTTTGGAGTTATTTTGAAGTTGGTTATTACTCTATAAAGGCTATCTATTTGAAAAACTATGAGTGTTGATCTTGAATTTACTAGTCTAGAATAAATGGCTCAAACAAAATAAAATAATTATTAGAAATGGTTTTTTAGATCTGAATTTTTTCCTCTATAAATTGGAGAGGAATATATCAGAAATAGTAATGGAGGATTTTGTTAAAAATCAAACCAATGCAACTCATTATCAAGCTAGAATAATGAAATATTAAAACATTGGTCTATCTTGAAGGTTCCAAACTAGGGGCACACTCTAATACTCAAAAAGTTTACAAAAGTAAAATTAAATGGTGTGCCCCACCCCCAAATGTTGTGAAACTAAGTTTTGTGTTGGAAAAACAAGAATAAACAACTGAGAGGGGGGTGAATCAATTGTCACAATATTTAAAACTTATTCAACCTTATTAACCTTTAATCTCAGATCTGATAATTAACAATGAAAACATGAATCAACAACACATCAAAAACATAAGAATGCCAAGATTTTATACATGGAAACCCTGTTAGGGGAAAAACCACAGTGGATGCTAGTCCACAAGATTATACCCTGGTAGAAGTATAAATATGAATAATGGGAATGCACATGCATTTAGGTACACTACCTAGAGCTCATTGCTCAAATGGGAAGGCTCACTACCTTATAGAAAAATTCAAATTAAAACCATCTGAAGAATATGAATAGAGAAATTAGCTTCTTCAAAAGCCTTATTATAGTTCCAATTAAGCACAAAAAACATTCACACTTCACTTGAAATCTTCATCAAAATTTGATTTGCAATCGAATGATCTAATATTTATTTACACATTTTGCATACACACTTCTCATACATACATCAAGCACATTTAAAAATGAAGAAACAATCACTCTTATATATCCACTTCATGGAATTAAATCAACAACTTTGTCGGCCAAAGAAAAGAATAAATTACAAACTATCAGCCCAATTCATGAACAAATCTCAATGCGCACCAACTGAAGTCGGTCACAACATAATGAAGACCTAAAACAACTTCCTCAAACATGCCAAATATTAAAAGATCAATCCACGAGGATCTGAAACACACTACAATCATCATGTTAGCCAAGAACATAAAAACCCAAGCACACAAAGGAAAAATCTTCGACCACAATCACACCAATCAATGTAGACGTACAACAAGGATATAGAACGATCTAGAAACATAAAAAAAAATCACACAAGAATTCACAACAACTCAAATTACCAGAATCATGTTCTCTCCTTCCAGAAACATCAGCTACAGTACTAAAATAACTGTAGGAACACAAAAAATCATAGCTCGCAAAAATCTTGATGTGCACCTCTGAAACTTCTGGGGTATAAACTAGATAGGCTTAGCAACAAACCCTTTGAATTGCAACTCCTAAATAGAAACATACTAAATTTTACACCACATTGAACTTTGCAGCTTCACAAACAACCTTCAACATATGTATTATAATTTTCTCAATATCCTCAACATATAAAACCTTCACGACATTAATGCTAATATTTTTGACATAAATGAAAACCACATATCAGCAACACAACCACAATATCCAAAAATATCCCCCTTTGGCATTGATGGCAACACATGATGTGAAAAATACCATCAACACAATTAACTCTTCATACTGTTCCTCTCCCCCTAACATTGTTGTTCTCTCTTTTTGTTCTACTCTACTCCCCAAGGTTTTAACAAATTTTTTGACATTACTCTTCTCCCTCTTGGAAATCAATGGAAAAGTTACACAAGCTCTGAACCACATATATGAATCATTTGACTACTCCCCCTAAGTAGCAGCCACCACAACATTAGTTTGGAACAAGATATGACTATGAATGCACAAACTGATGCAATGACTTGAATCTTAGTTGAGATTAGGAGAGGAAATTACCCCTAACTTTCCTTTGAGATAATCAAAATTATCCTTATGCAATGGATTAGTAAAGATATCTACAATTTTTTCCTTAGTAGGAACATACTCCAATCTGACTTCTTTGTCACTCACTTTGTCTCTCGAAAAGTGATATTTTATAGATATATGTTTTCTATTTGAATGGAACACCGGATTCTTATAATTTGTTATGGAACTTTAATTATCAAAAAATATAGCAATAGGCTCATCATACTCAATTCTGATATCTCTTAGCATCTGCTTCATCCATATTACTTGAGTGAAATTTTTTGCAACAACAATATATTCTACCTCAACAGTAGATAAGGAAATACAATTTTGCTTTTTACTTAACCAACATACCATCTTCTTCATCGAGAATAATGCACAACCACTAGTACTTTTATTTGCATCCACATCTCCTGCCCAATCTACATCAATAAAGGTGCTCAAAGTAAGATCATCAGCTTTATGATACCAAAGACCAAAGTCAACTATCCCTTTCAAGTATCTAAAAAATTCTCTTCACAAAAGTCACATGAGATTCCTTCGGATCAACTTAATATCTAGCAACCATGCATACAACATTCATTATGTCTAGTCTAGTCCGAGTCAAATAAAGTAATCCATCAATCATTGACTTGTATCTTGTTTGATTTTCTTTAGGAGAATCATCATTATGTGTTAATTTGCATCTGATTACCATGGGTGTAACAACTAGCTTTGAGTCTTCCATACCAAATTTTTTTAGTAACTCTCTTACATATTTGGACTAAGATATAACTATTCCATTTTCTAACTAAGTAATTTGCAATCCTAAAAAGAATTTCAGCTCTCCAATCATTGACATATCAAACTCACCTTTCATTTTATCAACAAACTTCATACGTAAGTCATGATCACCTTCAAAAATGATGTCATCAACAACGACATCAATAATCAAATATTTATCCCAATCCATCTTGAAATATAGATTATTTTCAGCAATACCTTTATTGAATCCATCCTTCAACAAGTATTTATCCAGTCTAGCATACCATGGTCTATGGGCTTGTTTGATTCCATACAATAATTTCTTCAATTGGAAAACCATATCTCCTTTATCAGTCAATTCAAATGCATCTATTTGCTCAACATATACATCTTCTTCTAGCTCACCATTTAGAAATGTTGACTTTACATCCATTTTATAGACTTTGTAGTTCTTAAAAGAAACATAAGCAGGAAATAATCTTACAGTTTCAATTCTAGCAACATGGGTAAATGTTTCTTCAAAATCAATACCTTTCATCTATGAGTACCCTTTACATACCAGCCTTGTTCCTGACCACTTCACCTTGTTCATTCAACTTATTCCAAAAGAACCATTTGGTTCCAATCATATCTTTATCTTGAGGTTTGGGGACAAGAATCCATGTATCATTTTTCTCTATCTGCATCATTTCTTCCTTCATTGCTTCCATCCAATATTTATATTTACAAGGTTTATTGACATTGTTGGGCTTAGTCTTGGAAATTAAATAATAATCTTTTGCAATTCTTCTTCTAGTCTACACACCTTTGTTCTTATCTCCTATAATCTGATGTTCAAAATGATCTAGCTTTGCATACCTCAAAACTTTAGGATTCTCTGAAACTTTTGATTCTTCTATTCTTTCTTCTACACTTTCACTGGCTTCTCCTTCTTGATTCTCTTGAGTCACCAAAATAATTTGAACTTGATTCTATGTCTAAGAATTCCTTACATTATCAGTACAATCATTCTATTCATCTGAATCATATACACAGTATCTTGATGATCTATCAGTGTCTTCATCAACTCTCACAGTTTCACTTTCAACTATTTTACTCAATATTCTATTATAGCTCATCGGTAGGGCTTGAGCTCTTAGTAGAGTAACCCATAAAGATTCCTTCATCACTCTTAGCATCAAACTTTCCAATATCTTCATCTCTCTTGATATAACAACTACTTCCAAATATTTTGATATATTTAACAGTAGGATTATAACCAAACCACAGCTCAAAAGGATTCTTACCATAATTACCATTAGAATTTACCCAGTTAATAGTATATACAATAGTTATTACAGCTTCTCTTCAATACATATGAGGAACATTACCTTCCAACAACATAGTTGTAGCAACATCTAGAATTTTTTGGTTCTTTCTCTCAACACCTCTGCTCTGTTGAGGGGTATAGGGAGCAGATAACTATCTTTTGATTCCATGCACTTCACATAATGAATTGAACTCCCCAAAAGTGAATTCACCACCTCTCTCTGACCTTAGGTATTTGATCTTTAAACCTATCTCATTCTCATCCATAGATTTGAACCTTTTGATATTTTCTAAAGCTTCATATTTTTCTCTCAAGAAAGAAAACCATATCATCCTAGAGTAATCATCCATGAGCAACATAAATTACCTTTCTCCTTGTAGAATTCTGATTCTAGAGGGGCCACATAGATTAGTATGAACCAAATCTAGTACTCCATTAGAATGATGTTGTTTTCTCTGAAAAGAAATTATAGTTTTCTTTCCCATTTGGTATTCCTTGCATATGGTGTTAGTAGGCTTCACTAACTTAGGAATATATCTAAATTCTTGAGTAGAGCTTACTTTTACAATGTTATCAGAATTCACATGACATAGCCTTCAATGCCATAACTAGCTTACATAAACTTGAGAAATTAAAAAACTTTCACTAGCAACACTCAAGTGAAAAATATTACCTCTTTTCTTTGTACCTGATGCAATTATATTTTTAGAACTTCCCAGTATCTTGCACTTACCATATATGCATTGAAGATTGTATCCCTTGTCTACCATTTGTCCAACACTCAATAGGTTATGCTTCAATCCTTCAACATAAAGGAAATCATCAGTATTATATTTACCACTAAGAGAAATAGTGCCTCTGCCACAAATCACACCAACATTGTTATCTCCAAATCTTACAACACCACCATAATATTTTTCCAAGCTTAGAAAATTTGTTTTGTCATGAGTCATATGATGTGAACATCTATTTTCAATTGAACCCATTCATCTTTTTCTTCAATTTTGGCTGCAAGATCTTTCTCAATATTCTTATCACTATAAAATTCAGTGGACACCATATAATTTTCCTTGATATCAGTGAATACCCATCTATCTTCATTTCCATTTTCTTTATCAGATTCATCATTAGTAACACCTTCTTTTGCATAATAACATTTCTTTTGAAATCTAGGCTTATCACGTTTGAACCTTAGAACTCTTTCAGGACACCTTGATGCAAAATGACCTATCTTATTGCAAGAGAAACATTTAATAGGAAACTTTCCTTTATACTTACCTTGTCCTTTGGCTTCTCTTTTCACAATCAATGCTTCCAGCTCTTCTAACTCTCTTTCTTGATCTTCAGTTTGTTTCATCTCATCTTCATACTTGAATGTCTTTCTAGAACTTTCTCCCAAATCATATCTTTGTTGGTTTCTTCTGGATATAGTATCCTTAAATGAATATTTTGTCTTAGGAGTAGAATAAAAAAATTCACTCAATTCAAAGGCATCAATATTACCAATCAACATGCCTCTTTACACATTTTTTACTATCATGAGCTCTTCAATAGCACGATCTTTCATTTTGTAAGAAGTACGCAATGAATTGAGAACATTAGCCACAATCTCTTCTTCATCCAAGATTCCACCAGCATATCTAATACCCATTACTAGTTCATTCACTTTTTGCATGAAAGAAATAATTTTTTCATCTTCACTCATTTTCAAGTTTTCCCACTTGCCTTTCAAAATTTGTAGCTTGGCAACATTTACTTGTGCATCTACTTCATACAATTTCTCTAGCTTCTTCCAGATCTCATATGCTATTCTCAGACCCATTACATTTTTCATCTTTGAATCTTTCGGAGCACTCAATAAAGCTTCTATAGACTTGATATGTGTTTTAGCTTCTTTCATCTTATCAGGAGTAGAGGGACCATTCAGAGGAATAACATATTTTTTCTTTCTAATATTCTAGAAGGGATTACCAATGCTCTTCAAATGACACTAAATTCTAGCCTTCCACATAGAGTAGTAATTTCCATAGAATCTAGGAATATCCTTCTTGTATGATGCCATCTCAGATCACCTCAAGCTATTAAAAATCTTTAGAGGAACCTTCTTTAATTCTAGTTGTTGGAAAAACAAGAATAGACAACTGAGAGGGGGGGTGAATTAGTTGTCATAGAATTTAAAACTTATTCAACCTTATTAACCTTTAATATCATATCTGATAATTAACACTAAAAAAAATGAATCAAAAACACATTGGAAACACAAGAACACAAATATTTTATATGTGGAAACCCTGCTACGGGAAAAACCACAGTGGATGTTAGTCCCTATTAGAATTATAAAGGTGAATAATGGGAATCCACATGCATTCAATGACACTACCTAAAGTTCACTACTCAAATGGGAAGTCTCATTGCCTTACAAAAACATTTAGATTAGAACCATGTGAATAATATGAACTAAGAATTTAGCTTCTCTAAAAGCTTGATTACAGTTTTGGTTAAGCACATAAACACTTCTTCACACTTTGCTCAATCTTCTTCATACTCTGCTCTAGAATCAAATGATCTAATCTTTATTCACATATTTCAGATACACACTTCTCATACATACATCGAGAACACTTCAAAATGAAGAAACAATCACTCTTATATTTCACGTCATGGAATTACATCAACAAATTTATTGACCAAAGATAAAAGAATAAATTACAAAATTTCGGCCCAATTAATGAACAATTTTCAATGCGCACCAACAAAAGTCAGTCACAACATAGTGAAGACCTAAAAAAAAATCTTTGAACATGCCAAATATTAAAAGATTAATCCATGAGGATCCACAACATGCTACAACCATCATGTTGGCCAAGAACATGAAAACTCAAGCACACAAAGGAAAACTATTTTACCATGATCACACCGATCAACACCGATGTACAAAAAGGATAGAGCATGATCTACAAACATTTAAAAATATCACACGAGAATACACAATAGGTCAAATTACTAGAATCACGTTCTCTCCTTCAAGAAACTTCAACTAAAATACCAAAATAACTATAGGAACACAAAAAATCACAACTTGCACAAATCTTGATGCGCACCTCTGAAACTTCCGAAGTATAAAATATATAGGCTTAGCAAAAAACCCTTTAAAGTGCAACTCTTGAATAGAAACATACTGAATTTTCCACCACACTGAACTTCATAGCTTCACAAACAACCTTCAACATATTTATTTTAATTTTCTCAATATCCCCGACATATACAGCCTTCAAGACATTAATGCTAATATTTTTGACATAAATGACAACCACATATCAGAAACACAACCAAAATACCCAAAATTTTGATGGTGCATCTAAACACAATCCAGGTTTATCATGGTTAGGTTGTGTAATACATAATGAAAAATTTGAGTAATTAAAAGGCTTCTCTCTATAGCTACCAACGAGCACTAATAATGTAGTAGAGGTTGATGGTCTCTTAGTAGGTGCGAATTTGGTAGACAACATGCAACTCAAGAATGTACATATCGAAGGATATTCCTTATACATTATTAATGCGTGCAACAACTGGCAGGAAAACAACTGGGCCATTTCTTACATCTTGAAACTATTTTTGGAACTTCTTGAGGACTTTTCTTCAATAACAATAATTACGCATTGTTGTCTAGGGAAGATAATTCTACAACAAATGCTCTAGAAAATCATTCTTCTAAAATGGAGTCGTAAATCCTCCAAAATGATCCATCCAACCTTCTCAAATTTGAGGATTTTACACAAATTATTCACAATGAATGTAGAAGTTGAGAAATCCAACTTCACAGAACCTCAAGATCACTTGCATGCAAATAACCTGTCACATAAAATAGAGATGGAGACAAAAAAGAAAAGGGTGCTCTAAAAGCTAAAAATGCATTAATAAGAGAGAATGAAATAATACAATGAGATCAATCCTTATGAAGGAGATCAAGAAACCATAAAGTCTAACCTAAAAGGAGAGAATTTAATAATTAGAATAATTATTCAATGCCTACAAAATGGAAACTAAGTTAATCTTAAGAGAAATATAAAAGGTAACTAATTAAAATAATTAAGTAAAAAACATTTTACTCTAACACCCCCCCTTGAGATGAACTTAGGGAGTAACTACAAACTAAATGCATGAAATAAATGAAACTACAAGCTAGAAAGAAAACAAGGGTCCTGACAACTAGGTCGGGTTCGGTACCCGAATACAACCAAATATCTATAAAGTGGAGTAAAGGAGAAAACCCAGTGGTAAAAAAATCCTGTCCAAAAAGAGATGAACATGCTAAAAAAAACATGAAGGAAGGCCTCATAGAGACCCCCCAAGGAAAAATTCCTTCACCATAAGAATGGAGCGCAATTGAAGATAGTATGGTGATGCGAAAGGTTTAGTGAAGATGCCAACAACCTACTCCTTTGTAGGAATGTACTCCAAGATGAGAGAACCATCCTAAATCAACTACCTAATGAAGTGCATGTTGATCTCAATGTGCTTAGTCTGCTGATGCTCCACTGGGTTGTGGGAAGTGTGAATGGCACTCTGGTTGTCACACCAAAGAATAGTGGGACAATCAGGAATAACCCAAACTCTGTCATCAACTATCAAAGCCATATAATCTTCTGAGAAGCTAACATTGTTGCTTGGTACTCAACCTCTGTGATGATAATGCAATAGAAGAATGCTTCTCACAAGACCATGTAATAGGACTAGAACCAAGGAAAAAAACAAATCCAGAAGTAGATTTTCGATCATTGACATCACCAGCCCAATCTAAGCTAGTGAAGCCAATAATATGAGGGGATCCTGAAGTGTAGTGAATGCCATAATGAGTAGTGCCCCAAATGTACCTCAAGATACATTTTGAAACTTTTCAATGACTGTCATGTGGATCATGTGAGAATCGAGAGACACAAAAAACTGGAAAGGAAATATCAGGACAAGAATGTGTCAGGTACAACAAACTACCAACCAATTGCCTATATAAAGTGGGATCTACTGGAGGAGTAGAACAAGTGGAAGAAAAAAAAATTCCTGATTGAAATGGTGTGGGGGTAGGCTTGCAATCAAGCATACCAAATCGCTAGAACATATCAAGAGAATAATTCTACTGAAATATGGAAATCTCATCCGAAGACTAAATAACAAGCAGGACCAAAAAAAAATGTAGAAGACCGAGATCTATCATCCCAAACTGCTACATCAAAGCTCTCTAAACACTCTGAATCATGGAGGATGAGCTACCTGTAATAATGAGATCATCAACATATAGCACAAGAATCAAACGATCACCCTCCTGACACTGAATGTACATTGTGTGATCAAAATGATGTGTGAAGTGAGAGGAAAGAAAAAAAAGAGTCCATCTTCTCATACCAAGCTCGAGGGGCTTGTTTGAGACCATACAATGAATGTCGAAGTCTGCAAACCAAAGAAGTCTCCTACACAAATCCCCGAGGTTTCTCCATATGGGTAGAAGCACAAATATGATTCCACGAAACGTGGAAGTTTTTTCCTTAGGCAAAAAAATGAAATTGACTTGTAAAAAACGGGATCCCATTTCATAAGATTTTTTTTTTTATGAATTTAATAAACGCGATCCCATTTCAAAATGGGATCCTGTTTCAAAAATACATAATTTTTTTTTTTTTAATGATTTTAAGAAACGACATCTTGTTTCAAAACGGGATCCCGTTTTCACGTTTATTAAATTCATAAAAAAAATATTTTTTATGAAACAGGATCCCGTTTTTTAAAATTTTAATTTTTGGTTGGGTTTTTGCTTTGTTTTTCGGTTCAGGAAAAGGCTTGGGGACCTGAACCTAAGCTTTGGACCTGGTTTGACCTGCTATTTGAAGGTCCTAGCAATGTCATAAAAAAATACTGAGTTTGGGCATATGGCTGACGCCTTTTTTTGTAGAATTTTTCGATGAAATTAAAACCCATTTTAGATGAGACAATGTAGATTCCAAATATGTAATTTTTTTTACAATTGGATTAGCTTTTCTATTTTTCAATTATTTTATGATGAAATTGGTCCATAAACTTTAAATATCAATTTTTTTAACTATTTTAATAACTTTTGATCAACATAGCATTTTGACAAATTACATATTTGGAAACTAGACTCTGAGTACTAAATTTTATGATTAGTGACTTGTTTGAATATTTCATCTCTAAGTGCTTCAAATTTTAAGGTCAAATGTGTCAAACTCTAAAAATCAAGGAAAACACTTCCACTTTCTGGCCAAAAAGTGGACTCAACTTCTTTCCAGCACCCATATAGATCTCCTCATGAAGGTCGCCATGCAAGAAGGCATTCTTCAAATCCATCTAAAAAACTGTCCATCCCTGTTAAGCTAAAAGTGAAAATACAAAGAAAATAGAATTCATCTTGGCAAGAGAGGCAAAGGTCTTGGAGTAGTCAATACCCTCCACCTGAGAAAACCCCTTCGCAACAAGTCATGCCTTATACTTATCAATGGAAACATTTGTAACATACTTGGTACGGTACAACCACTTGCATCAAAAAAATATTCTTCCCTTAGGAAGAGGAAAAAGATCCCAAGTATGATTCTTCATAAAATAAGAATACTCCTCATCCATGGCCCTATCCCACTCAAGGTGACTTGTCACCTCTAAAATATTTTGAGGATCATTCGAAATAGAATGACTCAAAAGTCTAGTACCAATTGTCTAAGCATGATTTCGATGAGTATCGAAAGGATCACCTGCCAAAGATCCAGTTGCCTCAATAGTAACATGAGCCTACTTGGGAAAATCTTGAGTGCCTGGTGGTGGTGGAGATGGTGGATCATCATCTATATCATCCTCAAGAAATAAATAATCCTCAAGAGATGAAGAGGGAGGAGTAGGCAGTGAGGGAGGAGCTGGTAATGGAGAATCCATCAAAGGAAAGCGCTCATCAAAATGGACATCCTGCTAACAAGACCTATCTAGAATCAAGATCAAACAACCTATATTCCTTAACATCCTCAGAGTAGCCAAAAAATATGACTGGCCAGTTCTTCCTCTCCATGGATTTTCGCTAAGTATCAGGAATAAATTCCCAAGCCTCACTACCAAAAACTCAAAATGTAGAAACATCAGGCTTGACATGAGTCCAAGCCTCCTCAAGATTCATATGTCACAATGCCTTATGAGGCATCTGATTCTGAATATAATTGGAATAATTGACTACCTCTGCTCAAAATGAAGAGCTCATAGCTCAAGACTCTATCATACAATTGGCCATCTCCCATAAGGTTTTGTTCTTTCTATCAACAACACCATTCTACTGAGGGGTGTAAGGTATTGTAGACTTATTCTACAAACAATGTTTAGTGCAAAATTACTTGAAATCCTAATTAACATACTCCCCCCATTATATGTTTGTATTTGCTTGATATAAAGTCTAGACTGCTTCTTCATAAATGTCTTAAAGATCCTCAATGAATCAAAGACATCAGACTTGTACTTAAGAAAGTATACCCATGCGCGTCTAGAGAAGTCATCAATAAATGTGAGCACATAACAAGCCTTTGAAAAAGAAGGAGTGGAAAAATACATAAGGTCAGTCTAGACTAATTCCAAGGGTGCCTTAGCACATGTGGCTCTACCCATAGGACAAGAATCCCGGTGATTTTTTCCAAGTGCACAATCATGACAAACACCATAAGTAAAGGAAATCTTAGGGAGCTCAATCACAAGTTCCTATATACTCATTTGTTGTAGATATATGTAATTGAAATGGCTGAAATGCTCATGCCAAAGCTTGCTCACCGAGTCTACATGTGCTCTAAGAGAGGAACCTGACTTGTCTGAACTCTCAAAGCCATAAAATATGTATAAGTGAGATACATAATCAACACTCCTAGTAGCCACAACCAATTCGCAATCATGAAGCTCTCAAATAATCATATCATGTGGTGAGAACTCAACTATCTTACCAGAGCCAAAATGGAAAATCCGATAAAGGAAAAGAAGGTTCATCAAAATGTCAGGAACACCAAGTACATCTTGAAGACAACCAGCATCCAATGAAATAGTACCTAAACCCTTAACTGAAATTTGTGTTGAATCACCCACTACAATGTGTGTAGTACCAGTAGGGGCAAGTGCGGTGACCAAATCCTATGTGTGTGTCATATGGCGAGAGGCACCAAAATCTAGAATCCAAGTGGACCCTGAAGATAATTCTCATGTAGAAAGAGAATGACCTTTCTCTATGGGTGTAAAAGGAGCCTAAGTTGAGGTGATATGATGTTGTTGCATGGCTTCCTCTAAAGCTCTATTAGTTTCCAACACCTAGAAACAGGATGTCCTTCCTTGCCAAAGAAACTACAAGAATCACTTGATTTCTTCTTAGTCTTGGAGGAAGACTCAATAGACTTAGAAGATTTTCATTGTTTGGGATGGGACTGTGGTTTTGAATCAGAATTTGGAGAGGGCTTGGAGTAATTCTCATTGCCTACTAAATCTCTCTTTGATTTATGTTTTTATTTTTCTTCCCCTTAGATGATTGAGCTACCGGTGCTTGGATCTTAGATCTTGTGAGAGAATCCAACTCTGATATCTTGGCCTGCTCTCATGTCAACAAAACACCTCAAAAGTAGGCACGGTAAAGCATGCACCCAAGGCATCCATAATATAATATAATGCAGAGGAAAAAATCTTAAATGAACCACAAAGCTTAGAGAGAATCAGGTAAATGCACTCTTCATCTATTTTTTTCTTACCACAACCTTGTAACAATGATCATAGTGATTTTTACTTCATAAAAATATCCTCAATGGTAGGATATGAATCAGGTACTAAGGAATTCAATTTGGCCTCAATCTATAGTTCTTGAAACTGATTAATAGTGTTGAATAGAGTTTGAAACTTCAACCAAAAAGCCTAAGGAGTTGTACAACCCTTTAGATGGAAAGAAAACCCATGGCCTAATCCATTTTTTTCCTATGCTAAAAAATCTCAAATGGTCATGTCAACTGAGATTGAACATCATCGAAACATGACCATAACCCTTTTGACATGAGATGTTTGGTCATTTGTGCTTCCAAGTGTGATAATTATGTGGGGAAAGACGCTAATTAGAAGAAGATTCTGCCATAATGAATTAGTTTGAAATTTTTTTATAGAAGAGGTTCGTGGTATTTTGATGTAAATTATAGAAAGCAAGAAATAAACAACCCCCACAACACAAGAACCTAAGCCCCGGTACAATTTTGAAAGTTGAAAAGCAGGAAAAATAAAAACATGCTTCAGAAATTATTTTGTGTACTTGGTAAATTTTCTATGAAATAAACTACATACCTCAAAAGAGAATTTGAGCACCTTTCCAATGCTTATTCATTTTCGAAAAACGGAGTTCAGACAAAAACGTTATGCCCCCTAGAGTGCAAGAAACATGTTATAGCTTTGACTAGAAAAAGCACATCAAAATAGTAAAATAAAATAAAAATGACCTACACCACTGGATCTAGCTTTGAATCCACTTTCCAGTGATATCTTATTTTTGAAAAACAAAGATCTTACACCCGATTTACTCCTGATTTATTGAAAGAGTTCAAAAAAGGCTTAAAAAGGGGCCCCAGTGGCTCTGCTCATCCTCACGGCACTCGGGAAGTGCTCTAGTAGAGCTCCGACCAGTGGCGGACCAGCCGCGCACTGGTGGCGGGCTGGTGGCAGGCTGGCAGTGAATCGATGGTGAAGGGTGGTCGCCGCTTCCAACCTGGTTGCCGCTTAGCTGAGTGGCAGCGATGACTTCCTTTAAAACTACAAGCATGGTTTTTAAAGTGATTTTTTGTGATTTTTAATTTTTAATTTATTTTTTAAAAGAAAAAATTGCATCAAAACTCGTGCCCTATGCTCTGTATGGCCCTCGAGAAATTTTTTTTTTTCCTCCCAAGCCAACTGCACCAAAACTGGGCAAGTTATATATCAAAAAACTTGGAAATGACATCTTGAGCACAATGGTGAGGTTGGTTTGGGCTCAAACTACACCAAATATAAAAAATTATGCAAAACTTCAAATCTCCAAAAATCCTTCAAAACGCGAACAAGAGAGCTATAGGTCTGGACCTTGGATACCATATAGAAGTTGATAAATCCAACTTCACAAAACCCAAAGATCACCGGCATGCAAATAACCTATCACAAAAAAGAGAGATGGGGACAAAAATGCAAAGGGTGTTCTGAAAGCTGAGAATGCATTAATTAGAGAGAATTAAATAATACAATGAGATCAATCCTTATGAAGGAGATCAAGAAACCCTAAAGTGTAACCTAAAAGGAGAGCATTTAATAACTAGAATAATTATTAAATGTCTAAAACATGAAAAATAAGTTAATCTTAAGAGAAATATAAAATGTAACTTAACTAAAATAATTAAGTAAAAAACCTTTTACTCTAATAATGAAGGCTAAGGGAGTGACACCTTTGGGGTCTCAAGCTAACTACATGGTTAATGTTTGATCACCTATGTTTTCCATATCGTTGGAGTGGTAATTTATCATTTGGGTTGCAGCTTAGTATCAAAGAAGAGTATAGGTTGTTGATGGAGTGTATTCACTCTATGAAATTTTTCTCCTAGGGTGGATTAGAAAGCCTAATCTTAAGCCCAACATTCACTAGTGCCTTGTAGAAGTTGTCTCGTCTAGTCCTTGGGATGGTTGTTCTTATGTCTTAAAGAATTCTTGATACGGTCATGACTGCAACACTACCCCTCCCCAAGGAAGGATCCAAAGTAAACATACTTTGAGCCCAATTCCTGATAGTGCCACATATTTTTGTGTGCAAGATCTAAATGTTTGGAGCTTGAAGGTTGTTAAAAGGTGTGACATTGGTTCATTTGTGGAAGCTCGCTATCTGATTCTTGGACTAGAAACATAGAGGCTTATAATTCTTGGGTGAAAATTGTCATGCACTTTGAGAGAAAATCCTCTAATGGAGGTTTTGAAAGAATAATCTTAAATTTGGACTCTAAAAGTGCAAAGTAGAAGTTGTTTCATTTGGGCCTCACATTGGGTGTGCTAATTCTTTATGATGTTTCTACCTCACTATGATTGTTGCAGTATTATCCTCTAAGTGATGCTCCAAAAGGAAAAGATATTGATCCCGACACCTTGGAAGGTCACATGTCATATGTGTGCATTTTGAGGAGTAATTTGAGCTTGAAGATTTTAGAAAGGTGCACTATTGATTATTTTAATCCTTGTGTGATATTGCCAGATGTTTTGTTGGCAAGTGACCCCAAGAGTGAATTTTAAAATCTTATGGTAGCTTCAATTCGTTATGTTTGGTGTGTTGTATTACCCTAAGGGAGGTTCCAAAAGGAAAGCATGTATTGAGTTTGACACATGAGAATGCCACGTGTCACATGTATGCAATTCCAATAATATTTTTAGCTTGAATATTAAATAAAGGTATGATATTGGCTTTTTTAATGCTTGTTTTATTGTGCCACATGTTTTCTTATTGCATGATCCCAAGAGAAGATCTGAAAAGCTTCTAATAGGAGTTTGCTCTCCTTGTGCCATGTTTTGATTGGCCATAAGTTCGAGTTATTTCATGGCCAAGGGAAGCTAAGATAAGTGACATTGGATCATTGTCACCTCTGGATAGATTATGGGAGTCTATGATCACTATCACACCTACTCATGAACTCTATTTTGGAAACGTCATTGTAAGCACTTTGAAATCCTTCTAAATTTTAGGGAATATTATTATAACATTTACTTGGAAAAAGGTGGTTGTTTTCCCTTCATACCACACTTGGATTTAAACATTGATTTATGGGTACATTAATAAATAATTATTCTACCATGGATATGTCATTCAAAAATCAACTAAGCCATCCACATTCACTAACATTATGTGCTTGTGTGAGAATCTATTTGTAGTAACTGAAAAATTATTCCTTTTTCCTTAATTTGGAAATAATTAAAAATAAATAAACCTAATGTTGCCTTGATTTAGTGTTATAATGTGTTTTATAAATTCACATTAAGTATATGACCATTTTTAATAAAATAGACTTAATGGTGCCTTATTTAGGTTGTTTTAAAGTGTTTCTTTACATTTTGACACTAATCTAGGGCTTTATAAATTAATTGAGGTTTAATTTTTCTTAATTCGCCCCTTAAATTAAAATCCAAGCCTTATTTATTGCATTTTTGGAAGGATAAATCATGAAGCTCATTAATAATGTTTCATAACAAATAATTTCGCAAGGTTTGAGTACTAGGCTAGTGACCTAGGACCCATTCACATCCTAGCTAATGGGTCCTTCCTAGGTCCTAGGACCCCTTTTTTACATGTTATTTCATATCCCTAGAGCTTGTCCTAGTTGAGTGTGTTAGTACCCATTCGCCCTATGGTGAATGGGTCCTCCTTAACTTAGGAAAGCTCTTTTTTTTCTTATTCTTGGTGGGATTGTAATGATTTTAAATCCTAGATCTAATGTTAGCTTGTGTTATTCGATTTTTGGGATTAAATATTAAGATAATTATAAATATAAGGTAATTTCATAGAGTTTCATCTAAGAAACTTTATAATAAATTCCTAATACAAAATTTATGATCAAGAGAGCACTTCAAGAGAATTATAGAGCATTCAAGAAGGCATTCAATGATAGATTATCAAGGTTTTATTGCATCAATCAAAGGTCATATCATCATGTCAAAGGAATGCATGTTGTTGAGATAATGTGATGTTTTGATCAAGTTCAAGTCTTCAAAGCCATTATCCTATGTCAATTTCATGATCAAGATCTACACTCTTTGAGGCCACTTCATGCTTTATTTTAGATTTGTACTCCAAGGTTCAATTGAGAATTGGTGAGTTGCTACAAATTGTTGTTCATCAATCTTTCCTTTATTTATTATTTCATCATAAGGTTTCATTACCAAAATGAGGTTTGACCATGGAAAACCTCTATTCCCTAACAATAATTTTTTTTCTTCTCCCTTGATGTGTCATTGTAGGTTTTAGATTGAAGATCAAGTGGAGAATGAAATTTGAAAAATTTGTCGAGATTGAAATGTTCTAAAAGTTGTCATCTTTAGTGAAAGATCACATAAAATAAGCTACAAGAATTATTTCCAAGTTTCAGGAGCTGAGCATCAGGCATCTGGGAGTACAAAAATTGAAGAACAGTATCTCGAATCTGACTTTCTAGAACCCTATCCAGGACCCATTTTCCACTGGTTGAATGTGTCCTTAGTGAGGCTTGAAACAATACTTTCTGAACAAGGTACACATTATTTCAACATCTAAATTCCTTCCCTTTTTTTTGTTATAATAGTTAGGTTTGTTGTCTAATTGTTATTTATGCATTTTATCTCTCATAATTGAGTGAAACATATAGCAAAAAAAACTAGGGCTCCTCCATTTAATTAATCCCATTTGAGGTGAACCTTATTTTTCCATGTTTGATTTTTGTGAACCTGACATTTTGAACATCCTAATTTTTTTTTTAGGGTGCATTAAAACCATAGATCTTAGTTTGCATTAGATTTTAATTTCTTGCATTACATTTAGGGTTCTTTTATTTTGAATTAATGAACATTGAATTTAGGGTAAATTTGCATGTTTGCATTGCTTATATTCACTAAAAATAGAAAAATTAAATTATATCTGAGTATTTTTTGTATAGTTTTAACATTCACATGATTATCCAATCATTTAGATTCACATTTCATATTAAATCTAGTCACCTTATTCATCATTCAACCTTAGTCAAAATTGCATTTGTAGACTTGAAATTTAGAAAATCTGTTATAAAATTGACTATTATAGACCTAAAATAGAAAAAAGATCTAATCACTCAAAAATCGTACTTTTAAATCTTAAAAAACCCTTTATCAAGACCCATTTTCCATAAGGAAAATGAGTTTCTATTAGGGATACATAGGCAACAAGTTTTCACAGTTCCTAAGCTTCAAAATTAGATTTAGAGTTACCCAGAAAAATACACCAAGACTGATTTGCCATTGGGCGAATGAGTCCTTGGAGGCCTACAAAAAAAAAAAATTCTTAGAATTTTTATGGTTTTCTGCATTTCATAGGCTTGTTGGTAACCTACTATATCAATTTGGAAAGTTTCAGAAACTTTTATTTTATGCTCCTAGGTCAAAATCATCGATTTAGTGTAGTCATTTTTTGATCATTCCAAAATTATTTCAGTAATAAAAATCATCTGATCTAAAAATGTTTAAATTTTTTTAACTTTAAGTAATATGGATAAAATTACTTTTCACTTTTGCATACACAAATTTTACATTCATGAAGCTTTGCATAATTTTGATAAAATTTCTTTTCATTTTTGGATACACATTGTTTAGATTTTTGAAGCTTCGCATAAATTGGATAAAATTAATTTTCATCTTCGGATATACATTGTTTACATTCTTGAAACATTGCATAATATCATTAGAAGTAATTTTAATTTTTGGTCAAACAATGTTAGTATCATAACTTTCTAAGCATGCTAAGAAAAATTTCATCCCTCACACTTATGAGAATGTTTTATTGAAAGAGAATATACTGGATAATCATGATAACCAAATTTGGTCTTCTCCTAATATCTCTCCTATTTGTGGTGAAGATATTTTGGTGTTAGAAGATCAAACCAATGAGAGTTATGAGAGTCATATTTGTATCTCTTTCCCTAGGAAAAACATTATTTAACAAGAAGATACCATTATTGATAAGCAATAAAATCCAACCATTCATAACTCTCTTAGTTTTGATGAAGTTATTCTAGAACTAACCTTTGAATATCATCAACATATAGTTTTTATCTCTTCTAAAAACTCTCCTTCTAGGGAAGACATCATGGTGGAATAACATGAGAACATTGAAAATAGTAATCCCTTAGATAAATAAAATGAAGTGACATTAGTCTCCCCTTCACTAAGAGACCATGAAAATAAGGACAAGTCTTTTAAGGTTATGCATATTAGATATCCCTAAAAGAAAACTTGATAATGATAAAGTTTCAGAGAAACTCAGTTCCAATACCATTGCTCATAAATATAATACAAGTAATAATCCACAATCAATAAAACCAACTCCAACATCCCTCTCACTTCCTAACCCCATCTTTCCTAGTGCTCCTCATTTTCCTTTACAAAGTAGAAAGGAGTATGATCTTTTTCAACAAATTAAGAATACTCCCACTAAGATATCCTAATAGGACCTCATTCAAGCTTCCCCTGATTATCATAATAGGATCCAAAGTGCTTCACAACAAGTTCCTACTCCTAGTGTGCAATCAAATGATGTGGCATCCTAGATTCAAGGAATAACTCTGGCCAACTTAGACAGTACTTTATATCAATATAAGTTACCTTCGTTAGAAGAGAAAAAAAAAATGAAGCTTTCATGATAATAGCTTATATTAATAGCATTGGGATAAAGATAACCCTGGTTGATTGTGGTTTGACCCTTAATTTCTATAGTGTGAGACTATTGGAGAGGATTCATATGAGTAAGAGTGACATTTTCCCTGATTCTTTGTTTATCAGTGCATTTGATAATGTAGGAAAACAACCACTTGGATTCATCACTTTAAATATTAGAGTTCGAAAGATGACCTTGAAAAAATTGGTCCATGTTATGCCTCACAATATTTCTTATAATATTCTTTTAGGCAAACCATATATTTTTTGAGATGAATGGGGTACCTTATACCCTTCATCATAAATTTAAGTACATATATGACAACAAATTTTACATGCTAAAATGTGACCCTGAACCTAAAAGTTGTCTAATTGTTGAGAGAAAAGGATGATATCCTTTGAAAGAATGAAAATCAATGACAAAAGTGGAATCCATGAAGGATGAAGATCACTATAAGAACATTGAGGAAGTAAAAAAATTTTAGATGAAGATTGGGGTTCCTTATATTTCATAGCTACGTTCATGGGAGAATAAAAGATCGTAAACAAAGAGTCTGAAAAGGTAAAAGAAAAAGTAGTAATGTCAGCACAAAATTTGAAAGAATCCACTTCAACCACTTTAGAATAAGAATAAAATTACACAAAAATAATTGATGAAGATGATTATGAACAACCAACAAATCCAAAAGAAATGAAAAATATTTATGGAAGAGGTTACTAACTTATGAAACAATTTGGGTATAGTGGAAAAGGATGTGGTTCTAGAGAACAAGGTATACATGTCCCTCTAGAGTGTAACACACAAGAAATGACTAATGGTCTTGGTTATTGTCCTTAGAAATAAATGAAAGCATACAAAAGGCCTTCACTTAAAATCAACACTCTTACAAAGGATTCCTCAAAGATAACTTTAACTTTGGTGCATCCTACAATTATAGATACTACATGTGGGAATATCTCATTAGATAGGTATCAAGTTGATACTTTGTCTACACATTATAATTAATGATTTTAGTTGTTTCTCCTTGACATGTAATAGTTTTAGGATCATAGCATACTCACTATTACATGTTTTAAACTCATTCACAATCATATCCTTTTCACAAGGAGAAAAATATCATCATCCATTCTCGGGTCATCCTTGTCTTGCACTAAGTGGGGAAAAGGGGTTAGGTAGCCTTGTCCTCATATGCCAGTTATCGATTGTATATTTTGTCTAATTGAATGCTTTCCATGTATATATAAGATAAATCTTGGGATGCAGACAAAATACCTTAAGTTGTCTCGCATGTGACGTACTCAGTTATCTTTAGTATTAAATTTCGAGGGCAACCCATTATTCATGATGTACTTTCATTCACAAATATATGACTTGGAATAGGGATTTCTTAATAACCTCTCATGTATTCTTATACTTTAAAGAAGTTACTCATAGCAATAGTGTTAGACACTGCTTTAAAGTGTGGGCATACATCGCTGATATATTTCAAGATTTTTCATATTTCATGGTGTGATTTTATTTCTTGTGAGGCATCCTTTTCTTGGTGGTGTCATTAGGTTTGATTTCCTCCAAGAGTATGATATTTCTAAGTGTAAAAATTTCCCTTAGTGGAAATCTAATTTTCTTGACTTGTCTTCTCTTGGAGACATTAGACACGATGTTCCCTAAGAAGAAGGCCTTACACAAAGCAAGATTCCCTTGAAAAAAAAGCCATAGACATAATATTCATAAGCGTTCAACATTGTGGTGCCTTATCAAAGATGTTAGGAGGTTAAATTTGATATTGTATGGGAGCCTAATATGACTCTCATTTTCCAACTCTTTCAGGATACTCACCTATTAGATAGCTTGAGGTTCCACTACACCAGAGTGAGTGCGTGTATTGTTTATGTAGTGGACATGGATTTCTACTTGTGAACGTTTTTTAAAAAACAACCTAGACCTTGTCCACATCGTGTTGGAAAGACTCTCAAAGCTTGATCCTTGTTTCAGGAAAACAACCGTGTTCCATGTCACAAACAAATATTTGATGCTTGATCATTTATTTTCCTTTATTTTTCTTAGTCTTTGATAGGGTATGATTGTGTATCTTTGTCATTACTGCATATATAAGTTTCTTGAATGCCTACTTTAGTGTGAGTTTTTCACTGGGGTAAACTTGCACTAAAGTGGGGGAAAAATGTAGTAACAAAAAATGTATCCATTTTTCCTTAATTTGGGAATAATTTATAATAAATGAACCTAAAGTTTCCTTGCTTTAGTGTTGTAATGTGTTTTACAAATTCACATTAAGTCTAGGATCCTTTTTAATAAATGGACTTAATGGTGCCTTATTTAGGGTGTTGTAAAGTGTTTCTTACCACTTTCACACTAATCTAGGTATTTATTAATTAATTGAGGTTTAATTGACCTTAATTGGCCCCTTAAAATCAAATCCAAGCCTTATTTATTGCATTTTCCGAACAATAAATCCTAACACTCATTAATAATATTTCATAACACTCGATTTGGAAAGGTTTGAGTCCCAGGCTACTGACCTGGGACCCATTTTCCACCTGACTAACGGGTCCTTATTTGGTCCTAGGACCCCCTTTTTACATGTCATTTCATATCCCAAAAACTTTTCCTAGTTGAGTGTGCTAAGACCCATTCGCCCTATGGAAAATGGGTCCTCCTTAACTTAGGACACCCCTTTTTTAACTTATTCTTGGTGGTATTATAATGATTTTAAATCCTAGATCTGATTTTGGCTTGTGTTATTTGAATTCTGAGATTAAATCTTAAGATTAGTATAAATATAAGGTAATTTCACATAGTTTCATCTAAGCAACTTTATGAGCAAGTCCTAATAGAAAATTTATGATCAAGAGAGCACATGAGAAAACTTATAAAGCATTCAGGAAGGCATTCAAGGGAATATTATCAAGGTTTTATTGGAACAATTAAAGGTCATATCATCATATAAAATTAATGAATGTTGTTGAGCTAATGTAATGTTGTAGCTGTAGTTTCGAAAAATTTCATTGTTTACATTTTCACACTTAATTTGGAAATGATTAATGTTAAGATAAACCTAATGTCACCTTTATATTCTGTTGTAATTTTTTTAAACATTCACATTCGATTTAAGGCCCTTTTTAAGCTAAATTGAACTAATTGTTTCCTTAATTTAATGTTGTAAAATGTATTTATTTCCACCATCACAATAAGTTTTGGACCCCTGTAAACTAAATGGAATTAATTATGCATTATGTAGGGTGTTGTAAAGTGTACCCTAACACTCTCACACTAATCTAGGGATTTATTAATTAATTGATTTTATCTATGCCTTAATTGGCCCTATTTTGCATCCATAAGCCTTATTGAACACATTTTTATGCAAATAATCCTTACACTTATGAAATGGTCAATCATAATTTAGTGTTTTGGTCATGTGTCCCAAATTTTGAGGTCTAAGAATCATACACGACTTTGGGCATATGTGTCTTGTAATCATTCGGTTTGCTTTATGCTATGTTTGGTTGCAGTTACTTTGAGACTGAATACATTTTGTTATGATGTTTTGATCGCCACTATTGAGCAACAACTATTATTGTGGGATGTAGTTATCTGATTATTGTTTTACATGCATTATGGATTAATGATGTTGTAGAGTTAACATGAGATGTTATTATGAGATTATTGAAATTATGATGGAAGTGTCAGTTTTGATGAGTGTATTGGTGAAGAGGACGGTTTTCGCATCACTCGCTTGTGAGCGCCCTATGAATCCGTAATTTTTTCTTCACGGTGTGTATTATATGCTGGATATATTGTATAATGTTGTTTACTTGGTTGCAGGATTGCAGGTACATGACATCGACTCCACCTGGTTTCACAGGTTTGAGCGTGTCGATCCAACGGTTAAGTTGAACGGGAGATAGTAGCTAGGCAACATGTGTCAAGTTTACACCCTAACCTTAGTGTGTCATCAGTCATGTGTGTCGAGTCATTGTCTGTCTTGTTTTAATGTTATTTAATTCTGAAGGATTATTGATTTGGAAATAGATATTTAGAATAATTGCATTTAAATCATGTTGATGGTTATTTAATTTAAATAATGCAATGTGGATAAAAGTTTATATTTAAAATAATTAATTATATTTAATTTATTTAATTAATTAAATTAAATTTGTAATTAAATTAAATTTGTTTAATTAATTAAATTTAATTTGTTTAATTAATTAAATTAAATTTATTTAATTAATTAAATTTAATCCATGAGGGTTGAATTTAGTTATTAAATAATTAAATTAATTAATTAAATATGATGTAAGAGAATGAAAGGAAATAAAAGAATTAAAATTAATTTTGAAATTTAATTTTAACATGTGGGAATTAAATTATAAATTGTAATTAAATGTTTATTTGGGAAATTAGTTGCAACTTTGGAAATTAATTTATTATTTGAAATTGCATTTTAAATTGAAAGTGAGTTTTCGAAAAGTGAAATTGAAATTGAAATATATAATTTGCATGTAATGTGAATTAGGGTTGTAAATATTGAAATTGAAATTAAAATTGAAATTGAAATTGAAATATCTAATTTGCATGTAATGTGAATTAGGATTGTATTAGGTATTTTTGATTATAAATAATACATGTTTTAGTTTTAGGGCAGCAGAAAAAGATTTAGAAAAAAATACATTTTTACAGTAGAGAAGAAATTTTGGAAAATTGCACAAGAAGGGTTTGAAGAAAGTTTGATGGTAGAATTGATTGAAGGAAAGATTGTTTGCAATTTGTTGGGTTTTGGATTGGATTCATTGGATGATTGAAGAAAATTCAAGAAATCTTTGGAGGAGGCTTGCATCAGAAATTCATCTCTTCTTGTAGCTTCTTGTACCAGGTTTTCCTCTTTGTGTTTTATTGTTCTTGATTGTTTTTTTTAAAATAGTAGTGATTAAAGATTTGTTAGTTAAATCTGTTTTAGAAAATAAAATTGATATTAGAAGAAAAAAAATTAAATAAATTTACAGCCTTTGATTGTGAAAATTCTTGAGTGAAAATTGTGAAAACCTTAGTTGAATTTAAATTATTTGGGGAAATCGATTTTGTTGTTATTGAAATCGAACATAGAGATTGAATAATGCATTTAGAATGGTTTTAGAAAATGAAACCTTCTGTTTATTATTAAAAAACGGATTTTAAAATATGGAGTATAGTTATATTTTCATGGTAAAATGGTCTGGTTGCGTCGCCTATAACTTCACTTACACAAACTGGGTTCTTAGGAAATTTAAAGGGTTTTTGCATTCCAAAATTTCCTTATCTTTGTCAAAAAATCGTAAATACCCAGATCACAGTTTTTGAGTTATACTTGAAACATGAGACTGTTGTTAAGTTATTTTCCCATGGCTACTCTGAAAATAAAATAATAATAAATTGATATTTATAAATATTAATATTTTATGTATTGTTATTATAATATTAAAATATTATTTAATAATATTTTATATTATAATATATAATATTAAAGTATTATATTTATTTATATTATTTTAAATAAAATGTGTATATTAGATTAGTGGAATTAAAATTATAAACGTATGAGGAAATTATTGTTTATTTTAAAATGACATGTTAAAGTTTAATTGAAGGAGTTAAATATTTGATTTAAAGAATGAATAATTTAAAATTTAATCGTAGAATTTAAATTGATGTGTAAAAAGTCCAATTATTAATTTGATTTAATTTGAAAAATATATATATATATATATTTGAAAATTAATGATAAGGGATATTTTATTTTGAATTAAACAATTTGATATTCTGTAAAGAATAGAGGATATGTTAATGATTAAATATATTATTTTATATTTAGTATATATATATTGAAGGTATATATCTATTTGAGAGAATAAATAATATTTTATCTTATTTTATTTTGTTATTTGCAAATTGGGTATTATTAGTATTCTAAAAGGAATGATTAGTATGTGTAGAAAATGTATAGAGAAAGATATTTTTTAATAGAAGTAATTACTTGATTTAAAAGGAAATATCTATTTGTTAATATGATTGAAGAAAATATATTGAAATGTATATATATATCCATGAGTATTTTAAATCAGTATTTACCTTGTTTTATTTAAGTGTGTGTAATTTAGCTTTGCATGAAGAATTTAAATGATAAGTTTTGAATGTATGGTCAAAATTGATAAGGAAAAAGATATTTAAATATATTGAAGAATTATAAAAATATTTATATTTAAATGTTTGTTTTAATTAATGAGATTTAATTAGAAACAATATGAATGCATGGTCAAATAGATAAGCCAAAAGATATCTTTATACATTGATGAAATTGCATGTTTTTAAATGGATAGTTGAAGAGACATAGACTCCGAATAGAAAATTGAAACGATTGTTTGCAATAGTGCTCGGTTGCATTAAAAATAAATTTAGGAACTAACTATATTGAAAAAGGCATATAGTTATTATGCTTTATTTAGTTCCATAGAGTAATCTAGTCATTGTGAATGGAATATTAAAGATTATATGTAATTACATTTATTAATATATATATTTAGTGTCTATATAATATGGAGCATATATATATTAAGTGTAAAATTCATTATCGTATTTTATTTTAATGAGATGCATGCAATATATTATTGAATAGAGATTTAAAAACATATTGATTAATGTACATGGAAAATGGTTAGAGAAACAATATGTTATTATATTAAAGTGACTGAATGTTTTAAATAGAAAATTGAATGAGACGTAAGATTTGGTTAGGAAATGGAAAGAGTTTACTTGCATAGATTTGTGTCAATTTAAAAGCAAATTAAGAAGTTGTTTTATTGATAAGGTAATCAATTATGTTATTTAATTAATTTCTATTTAGATTAATTGAATCATTGTGATTGAATTATGAAAGAGATATGGATTTAGTATATCCAAAAGTAGTATCTTCCTCATGATTATCTTAAAGGATCTAATTCTCTATGTTTGGTAAAGGGAAGTAAGTTTATTTGTTTTAGATTTCCAATAATGAAAAGGGAACTAGGGGTTATGATTATTTTAGATGATCTAATTATCGTGTCTTTGACTTTGTCAACACTACCTATTGAATGAGTATGGATTTAGGAAATCCAAATATTAGATTTGATTGATGACTTGAATGCTTTCGTTGCTATGTCGTCAAGTTGCATTGTTGGTTTTGGGATTTAGTGTTAGTCCTAAATTATAAGTCTTCTAGAAGAACTTAGAGGATAAGGGTTGTTGAATCTTTATGCCATCTAGTTGTTTTCCCTTTGGTAGTGCATGGCGTCTTTTCAGTTTTACTCGGTTTCCATGAATGGGGATGTATTTGTTTCCTCCTGTGAAAGGAGTGGACTATGTGTTGTTGCCTCCAAGATGTTTGGAGTGAGTTCTTTTATTTGTTTCCTCCTATGAAAGGAGTGGACTATGTGTTGTTGCCTCCAAGATGTTTGGAGTGAGATCTTTTGTACCTCCTGTGAAAGGAGTGGACTATGTGATTGTTGCCTCCAAGATGTTTGGAGTGAGTTTTTATTATTTGTATCCTCCTTGCCTTAGAGTTGTTATGATGCCTAGTTTGTTTGCACTTGTGTTTCCCTTGGTGATTGGTTGTGAGTGCATTGTCCATTAGACGAGTTGCTTTTGATAGGGGTCGGAGCCCAAAGTGGTAAACCGGGTAACCTTCAGAAGTGAGTTAATCAAGTGATAATTAAATTAATGTACTTAGATGATTAGGATGCATTCACATTAATCAAAATAAATTAACCTCACTCACAGACACAAGGGCTTGTTTAGACTTGGGATGAGTGAGAAGGCCTGGAATGGCAAGATCAACTATCTTGTTCTTGCGAGAGGTAGTTGATTCTGCATGAGTGAGTATGAGTGCTAGGATTCGGTTGAGGCCACCAGGATTACTTGTGCCAGAGCCTATGAAGAATGCCCAGAGGAGATCTCATGACAAACCTTGCGATGACACTCTATCTAGGACAACTGTTGTTAATTGTTTTATATGTATGGTTCTGTGAACATACTTGATCTACTTTATGCCTGGAAGCAATGTGACCTATGTCAGTGATGTTGGAGTTGTACTTGATTTGGACTTGTATTGTACTTGATTTGTACTTGTATTATACTTGAGTTGTACTTGATTCATACTTGTATGGTGAATGAGTTGTACTTGTTAATTTATTTGGTTGGTTATAACAGTATGAGTCAGTTTGAGTCTACCTTTGGTTAGAGGTAGTAGAATCTTTGTCCATGTTACTTTGTTACTATCTCCTAGCATGGGGGGTGGGCCTTCGGGTACCACATTGGTAGGGTGGAACATGCACCAAAACCATTGGGTCCCCATCTATCTTCAATACTTGGTGGCGAGACATCCAGATGGACAGCTCGCGGTTCTTGTTGTAATTTATTGCATTGTAATATTTTAACTTGTACAAGTTATTTTATCCCATTTATGTTTATGAGGTGGAAGTTTGTAATTATAACCTTGAGTACTATTGCCTCATTCTGGGAATGAGTGATGTAACTATTGGATTAAGCTAATATTTATGAGATTGTATCTTGGTTTATTATCTTACTATGTTATGTGGTATTCTTATGATGTATGATGTGTATTTCATAAAGTTTATAATGCTATGGTTATATGTGATGTGTATGTGTGGGTTTAAGTAATCCTAACCTTGTAGCCTTAGAGGTTGTTGTTAATTAGTAAGTGAATGTGTATGTTAAATGCACTTTATAAAATAAAAAATTTGTTCACTTATGATGTTAATTGCAACTTCCTTTAAGGTTACTTGGTGGGGCATTACATGTCCCACCTAGCTTTTAGGATTGAATCTTGAATTTCACATTAATAAGGACCTATCTTGGAGTGTGTGCCCCAGTTTTGAGCCACTGGGACTCATATTCAACCTTGATCATATGATTCCCACTCAAGTTGTAACCTAATTTAAATGCAATTTTCGGCAGGATTTTATTTTCCTAGTTCCAAATTCTAATGTCGGCTTGTAGTGTTGTAATTTTGAGAAATTTGGCATAAGTAAGTATAAATACAAGGTTATTTCACTCATTTTCACCTAATACTTTCAAGAGATCATTCCTAATAGAAATTATATGATTACAAGAATTCACAAGAGTGTCAAGAGAGTTTACAAGAGCATTTCTAAGGCATTCAAGGGAATAATTCTTCATCATTTGTTGAAACAATTCAATGTCCATCATCAGGTCAAGATCATCAAGCGTCGAAAATTTTATTGAGCTAGTGTTGTGATGAA
Organism: Sequoiadendron giganteum; assembly: GCA_007115665.2. Taxonomy (NCBI): domain Eukaryota; kingdom Viridiplantae; phylum Streptophyta; class Pinopsida; order Cupressales; family Cupressaceae; genus Sequoiadendron; species Sequoiadendron giganteum. The sequence continues at coordinate 310,526,704 of CM021106.1, forward strand.
GAATTGAAGATTCATTGGTAAGCATTGTTTCATATCCATATTGAAGATCAAGATCTACGTTCTACATGGCCACTTCATGTTAGATTGCTAATTTACATATCAAGACATCATTCAAGGTATAATTTTTCATGTTTCATGTTTCATTTTCATATTTCATTGTTTCATCATAAGGTTTAATTACCTAAATGGGGTTTGACCAAGCAAAACCCTAATTTCCTAAAAAATCAACAAGTTTTTCTCTCTACATATGTGATTGCAGATCTAGGTGTCTCAGAGCTTGAAGATATTTTGAATATTAGGTTGCAAGGTTGAATAAATTCATCAAGTTGTCACAAGGTTGTCATCTAGATGGAAAGCCACCTACAAGTTGCAAAGCATATTTTTAGACCCAAAAAAAAAGTGTGGAAGGAAGAGCAAAGATCAAATACTTTATTCAGATATTAACCCTCCAAAAAAGTAGAGTGGGACTGATACACCACTTATGGAATATGATTCCTAATATATCATGTTTTCCATATTTCAAGACATCTAGATCATACACTGACAAATTCCATTTCTAGCACAAAAACCCTAAAATCGGACTAAATTACCCAAACTAGCATATATATCCTAGTGTGCATTAAATAACATGCTTTTATAGTTTTGAATCTTTTTTTGACCTCATAATTCTTCCAGGTGCACCTTTGTTCATTCTCAGTTTATTAAATTATGCATTTCATTTTCATTTCTTAGGTCATTTAGTTATGTTTTGCATGATACTTTGCATGTTACTTTCATTTATACTTTCCAAGTCCTAGCTTGGTGGTGAAACCTCTTTATTCATAAATCATACCCTAGGACATGCCTATTGTAGATATATTTCCACTTTGCATTCTTGGATTGAGATCTCTATGGTTTCCTTGAATGAGAAGTGAAGAAGATTGTTGTTCTATGTCCTAAACCATAGGCAATGATAATTTTATTCCTTTAATTTTGGTGAACCTACATTTAGAACATCTTAATTTTTATTTGGAGTGCATCTTAATCCTAGATCAAGCTTGTATTAACTTGGCATTAGGGTTTGCATCAGTTAATGCATCTTGGGTTTCTAAATCTTGCATTAGTGAAAGTGCATATATGTTGCATTTTTGGATCTTGTATCATTTAATTTCATCTAAAATCTATATTTACACTTAGCCTAGACACCATCCTAACCAAAAAACATAACATTTACACATAATTTATTGAAAACAGTGAAAAAACCCTAATCTGGGACTCATATACCCCTCTAGGCAATTCAGTCTTAATACAAGTTATTTTGCCTACTTTTTGGGAATTTTGTGTTGTGAATTTTTCTACATTTAAACTCCTAAAATACATTGAATAGGAATCATATGCCTCTCCTAGCGAATTAGTCCTTGATCAACCTTGAAACTACTTTTTACAACATTAAAAACCTTGTTTCCACACTTCTATTTGTCATCATTAGTTATCTATTTTACTTGGTTGGGTTTCTGTTACAAGCATTTCATAAAATCTAGATTAATTTGGCTTTGGTATGGGATTTCTTAATTTCAAATTTACATTTACAACATTTCATCTTCAAATTATTTCATAGTGTAATCAATAAATTACCTTTTTTCAAATCTAAAAATTGTGTTTACACATTTCACTTTAGGTCATTACATTGCACTTTCATTGAAGAATTGTATTTTTTAGATAACTTAATTTTTCAAGATAGAATGTTTTATTTTAAGAGATGTTCTTTTGATATGGTTAAAAATGGATTTCATAAGTACAAAATCCCCTCTTATGAGTTCAATTTAGAGTACAACAAAGAGGTCATTAAGAAACACGTTAGTCATCCTGCTACTATATTTCATAGTTATGCAAGCAGAACAAATTATTGACACAATCCTTAATATTGCATTTCCTATATCAAACCCTATTATCTCTCCCATTGGTGAGAATGATATGATACAAGAATATACAAGCATAGATAATCATGAAAACCATAATTGTTCTTCTCCTGATACCTCTCCTACTAGTGACGAAGGTATCTTGATGAAAGGAGATACAATAATTGGGGATCATGAGATTCTTGATTGTGTCTATCCTCCTCCCCCTTGATAAGATACTATGACACAAAAATATTAGATAAATAGAGATTCATGAAAACTATACTTTTTCTTCTCCTAATACCTCTCCTACTAGTGACGAAGGTATCATGGTGAAAGAAGATACAATAATTAGGAATCATGAGATTCTCGATTGTCTCTCTCCTCCTCCCCCTTGAGAAGGTACTATGACTAAAACATTTTAGATCATACACATTTATAAACATCACCTTACCTAGTCTCCATTCATCCCTTGATTGTGAGATATTTTTAGAGAAAGGGGATGAAATCATAGATAACCATGACAATCAAATTTGTTCTTCTCCTAATATCCCTCTTTGATGTGAAGAAGATAGTTTTTTGTTAAAAGATGCACTTATTGAGAGTCATGAGAATCTTGTTCCTCCCTTCCCTAATGCTCCTACCATTTGGAAAGATCTATTTGGTTATCATGAAAATCATAGTTGTATTTATCTTGATGCCTTCCTACTAGTGATGAAGCTACTTTACAAAATATTACCATGGAATGTGATGAAAGTCTTAAAATATCCCCTACTAGGGTAGATATTATGGAACAAGAGAATGAGACCTTAGAGAAAAAAGATAAAGTCATGAACAGTCATAACAATCAAATAGTTCCTTCTTCTAATATCCCCACTATTGATAAACAAGACGATATAACCATTGATTATTCCCCTAATTGCGGTATATTAATTTTAGAAGAACCAACCTTTGAATGTCATGAAAATATAGTTTCTTTGTTGTCCTATAAACTCTCCTCCTAGGGAGGATATCATGGTGCAAGAAAATAACATTGAAAATTTTTATATCTAGTTTGCTTAGATGAATATGATGAAGTAACATTAGACTCTCCTTCACTAAGGGAGGTTAATATTATTCAACTTCAACTCATCCTTTACCTGCATTCACACAAACCTCAAACTCAAAACAAATATGAAATTATCCTTTACCTACCCAAAAATAATGTTTCATAGTAGTCGGTTTATAAGACCATTTCTCATACATATAACAGTATAAATAATTTGCAACAAAAACAAACACCTCCAACATATCTCCCATTCCCTAACCCTATCTTAGTAGTTCATCCTTGTTTTCCTCCAAAAAGTGGAAAGGAGTATGATCTTGTTGAACAACTTAAGAAAATTCTTGCTAAGATATCATTATGGGACCTTATTCAAGCCTCCCCTCATTACCATAACATGATTCAAAGTGCTTTATAAAAATTATATGTCCCTTGTAATGTGCAACCGAATGACATAACCACCATGATTCAAGGAGTAAATGCTAACATTTCTTTCCACCAAAGTGAGCTCCCTCCTTTGGAAGTGTGAAACAAACATGATGCTTTCATGATAATAGCTAGATAAAATAGAAGAGGCATAAAGCGAACCCTTTTCTATAATGGATATTCTCTTAGTTTTTGTATCATGAACGTTTTGGATAGGCTTGGCGTGGATAAATAAAAAATTCAACCCAATTCTTAATCTATTTGTGAATTCGACAATGTAGGAAAATAACCACTTGGTGTGATCACTTTGCCTATTATAGATGAAAAGGCCACATTAGAGACACTAATCCATGTTATGCCTCATGATCTCTCATATAATATTCTTTTAGGAAGACCATGGATTCATGCAATGAATGGGATTCCTTCTCTTCATCGTATAATGAAGTATTTCTATAACAACAAAGTGTACATACTCGAATCTGATCCTAAACCAAACGGTTGTATAAAATGTGAGAAAAATAAGGAAAATCCTTTGAAAATATTGACACCAAGTACATAAATATAACTCTTGAAAAAATAAAAATACAAACATATTGAGGAAGTCACAAAGCTATTAGAATATGATTGGGGTTCCTTATATTTCACATCATTCATGGGAAAATACAAGATCATAAACATAGACTCTAAAAAGAAAAAAGAAAAAAAAGTGGTAATGTCAACAAAATATTCAAAAGACCCTTCAAAAGCATCCACTTCATCCACTTTAGAAGAAGATGCAAGCTACACAACAAAATTTGATGAGATATACTATCAACAACCACTGAATCCAAAATAAATGATCTTTTTTTATGGAAGAGGTTATGAACTTATGAAGCAACTTAGGTATAGTGGAAAAGGATGTGGTGCAAGGGAAAAAGGTATATATGTCCCTATAGAGCCTAACATGCAAGGAAAAACTAATGGTCTGTGTTATTGTCCCTCAAATGAAATAAACAAGCCTTTACTTAATATCAACACTCTTACAAAAGATTATCCTAAGTCAAGTTTAACATTAGTACATCCTAAATTGATAGACACTAGTGGTCTTGATTTTAATCCTTTGAAACAAATGAAAGAAACAAAGAAGTCTTCGCTCAATATCAATGTCATCATGCAAAACCCTAACAATTGGAATTTTTTAGATTTTACACCTTCCTTTAAAGAAGAGTAAAAAATCTAATAATCTAAAGAGCCTTGTGTACATATGGCATCTTGTACTAAGAAAGAGATATCTTTGTCATAAAATAAAGGAACATATTCTATTGACCAAGAGAGCATGTTTTTGAGACTCCTTCAAGATCACTTGATATCTCTCCCTCCAAAAGCACAAAAGAAAATCTACTATAAGATTTCATGGTCATTCTACTAATGAATGTAAGGCTTTAAGTGATAAAATCCAACATCTTAAGGAGTGTTGTGCTCTTCCTTGTGTGGAAGCATCTAGATCCTCTAATTAATACTTATTTTCACTCTAGCATGTTTATCATCAATCATCTTGGCTCATCCTTTTCTTGCACTCAATGGGTGCAAGAGATTAGGTAGCCTTGTTCTCGTATATCAGTTATCGTTGTCTCTTTTGGCTAGTTGACCACCTTTCATGTATATATAGTTGAAAGCTTGGGTTGTGAATGACATGCCTTAAGTTGGATTGCATGTAACTATAATGATGGAAAAATTTCCACCCTAACATGGCCTTGATTTAGTGTTGTATTATGTCTAACATATTCACATTAGGTCTTGGGTCCTTGTGAACTAAACGAGATTATTGGTGCCATATTTAGAGTGTTATAAAGTGTTGTAACACACTTTAACAGTTTTCTAGGGTTTTCATTAATAATTGGGATTCATTATTCTTAAATTGGCCTTATTTTTCATCCACAAGCCTCATTTAATGCATCTTTTCAAGGATAATCCCAACACAAATCAATACCCAATGATAATTTAGGTGTTTTCATCTTGTGTGGCCCAAACTTAGTGATTTGGGACTCATTCTCCACCTTGGGAAAATGAGTCCCACCTAGATAAGTTTTGGGTCTTGAGCCTAGTTTCACACCTTTCTAAGCCTTTTTAAAAATGGTCCCAAAACTTATCCCTAATAGGACTCATTCACCACCTTGGGTGAATGAGTCCTGTGTGGCCCAAAATCAAAATTAATTCAAAGTTTTGGCAGTATTTTATCAGCTTGTAGTGCTGTAATTTCAAAAATTCTTGCATAATTAAGTATAAATACAAGTTTTTTCACTCATTTTGACCCCAAGCATTCAAGTATTCACCCTTATAGAAAGTTTGAGTTCACAAGAGCATTCAATTGAATCAAGAATTATGTCAAACTCTTCGTGCATCATGTTTGTTTTGGAGCTAACAATTTTGATGTAGGGTTTTATGATTCAAGATAGCATTTAATTCAAGATCTTTCACCTTCAAGAAAGAGTCAAGATCTACATCCTTTGGAGCCATATCACACAATTTTACATAATTTTATTGATAGGTATCTGTGAGTTTCAACATCATATCTTGTTCATTCATCATTCTCCATTCATATTTTATTCTATTTCAAGTTTTGATTACCAAAATAGGGTTTGACCAAGGAAAACACCTATCCACTAACAAAAAATAAATTTACCCTCTCTTTTACAGGTGATTTGTAGGTCTAGGTTGAAGCAAAATCAAAGAGAAATATTGGAAAGAGTTTTCAAAGTGCATAGAGTTTTCAAAGTTGTCATCAAGACGTGGAGAACATTGGAAAACGCATAGAGGCTGATTTACAGAGATTCAGATCCAAAAACCTGAAGAAGTAGATTGAGTAGACTAAGAGGAGCAGATTCAAATGCTAAAGTTTCAAAAATTCCTAACTGGATTGAGTCACCACTTCTGGCGAATGAGACCCAGTTTTGGTAAAAATTCATATTTTTGCAGATTTAGATACCCATTTGCCAGATTCCTATTCCCGCACAAATACCTAGATTTTGGATTGTTTCACCCAGATTGGTGAATGATTCCCATTCAAAATTAAAGACATAATTTCCAGCATTTCAAAGCTCCATTCAACCATCTCCTAATTTTCAGGTGCATATATTTCATTTTGTGTCTTTTTATTTTGTTTCATTTGCATTTCTAGGTCATTTAGTGAAGGTCGGCATTGAATTAGGGTTTAGCATTACATCTTACATTTAACATGCATAGAATTTGTCTTTCCAAGTATTAACTTAATGTTGAACCCCTTATTTTCTTACAATCAGCCCCTAGGATAGTCCTATTGCAAGATTTATTTCCCCTTTGCATTGAGATCTCTAGGGTTATCCTTGAATGAAATTGGAAAGTGGTTGTGCTCTATGTCCTAAAACCATATGAAAAAACCATACCACTTTTATTACATTTCAGTGACATGCCGATTTTTGGGGGCAACCCCTTTCAATGACATAGCTTATTGAAAATATATGGCTTGGCATAGGGCTTTTTGAGTAAGGTCTCATGTTTTCTTCTACTTTAAAGAAATATCTCACAATAATAATGTAAGCAAACACTTTAAAGTGGGGGAATACATCAACACTCATATTTCACTATGTGGTTTTCTTTATTCTTTCGACACATCCTTTTCTTTTTGGTATCATTGGATTTGATTTCCTTTGAGAGTGTGATATTTCTTTGACTTGTCCTCTCTTAGAGACATTGAGCACAATTCTCCCTAAGAAGAGACCTTACATGAACTAAGAAAAATACCTTTGAACTTACCTTACACTACTTGGCATTTATAATAACCGTCATATGGCCATTTTGCATAACACACTTTTCTTTCTTATGTAGCCATCTTTTTGTTCATGAGTTTCAAGAATATGAGGCTTTTCTTGCCTCATGAAGCTTGATGTTCATTGTTGTGTGGAACCTTATCAAATTTATCAAGAGGTATAGCTTTGGTCTTGTTGAATGGGAAGCCAAACTTAGGCATGAATTTCCCATAGCCACTTGCTTGTGTGTGTATGTGTGTCACCTTTTGGATACTCACCTAGTGGACAACATGAAGTTTCGTTGCCTCAGAGTGAGCGAGCATTTTTGGAAAAACAACTTAGATAGTATCCACATTGCGTTGGAGAAATGGTTGAGGCTTGATCCACCTCTTTTGGTTTTGTTTATGTCTTTGACATTGCATATTTTTATATCTTAATGCTACATATCATACACCTTGTGTGTGTCCTCTTATGATTATGTCCATTTGACGTAGGATCTTTGATCCTACAAGCTTGACCACCTCCTTTGATCTTTTTTATCCTAGAAAATTTACATCGGTTCACTTGGACCCCTCTTGAATGTCTACTTTAGTGTGTGTTTGAAGCAAGTTCATCCTCTCACTAAAGTGGGGGCTGAATGTAGTGTCAAAAAAAAATTCATTTATAGTTTCACACTTGATTTGGGAATGATTAATGTTAAATTAAACCTATGTCACTTTGATCTAGTGTTGTAATGTGTTTTACACATTCACATTGGGTTTAAGGCCCTTTTAACCTAAATTGACCTAATTTTTTCCTTAATATAATGTTGTAAAGTATATTTATTTGCACCTTCACATTAAGTTTTGGAACCTTATAAACCAAATGGACTTAATTATGCCTTATGTAGGGTGTTTTAAAGTGTATCCTAACAATTTCACACTAATCTATGGATTTATTAATTAATTGAGCTTATCTATGCCTTAATTGGCCCTATTTCGCATCCATAAGCCCTATTAAATACATTTTTCCATAGATAATCTTGACACTTATGAAATGACCAATCGTAATTCAGTGTTTTGGGTTATGTGTCCCAGATTTAATGTTTTGGGACTCATAGACCACCTTCAGCATTTGATTCCCACTTTGGTCTTGGGACTTGATTTTGAATTTCACACTAATCAGGACCTATCTTGGAGTGTGTCCCACAATTTTGAGCCACTAGGACTCATATGCCACCTTGGGAATATGAGTCCTACTCAAGTTAGGACCTAATCTAAATGAAATTTTTGTAGGATTTTAACTTCCTAGATCTGATGTTAGCTTGTAGTATTGTAATTTCAAGAAATTTTGCATAAATAAGTATAAATACAAGGTTATTTCACTCATTTTCACCTAAGACTTTTAAGAGAGCATTCCTAATAGAAAATTTATGATTACAAGACTTTACAAGAGTGTTAAGAGAGTTTACAAGAGCATTCCTACGACATTCAAGGGAAAATTTCTTTATTAAATTTATTGTAGTAATTCAAGATCCATCAACATAAAAAGATCATCAAGCATCAAGAATGTTGTTGAGCTAGTGTTGCGATGTAGCATTGATGATTCATTTGTAAGAATTATTTCATATCCATATTCAAGCTCAAGATCTACATTCTATATGGTCACTCCATGTTACATTGATGATTTACATCTTAAGACATTATTCAAGGTATCATTGCTCATGTTTCATATTTCATGTTTCATGTTCATATTTCATTGTTTCATCACAAGGTTTAATTACCTAAACAGGGTTTGACCAAGGCAAACCCCTATTTCCTAATAAATGAACAAGTTTTCATCTCTCTACATGTGTGATTGCAGATCTAGGTGTCTTGGAGATTAAAGATCCATTTGAGATTTGGTTGCAATGTTTAAGAACGTCATCAACTTGTCATAAGGATGTCATCTACACATAAAGTTACCTACAAGTTACAGAGAAGAGTTTCAGACTAGAAAAAAAAGTGTGGAAAGAAGAGCAGATATTGGAGGCTTGATTCAGATCTTAACCCTCTTAAAAATAAGAGTGTGACTCATATGCCACTTGTGGCATATAATTCCTAGTATAACATATTTTCTATATTTCAGGGGATCCAGATCATACACTGACATGTTCTAATTTTCACATAGAAACCCTAGTATTTCACTAAATCACCTAGACTAGAATATGAGTCCCAATGGGAGTTATACAATATATTTTTAGGGTTTGAAGCTTGTTCTGACCTCATACTTCTTCTAGGTGCACCGTTGTTCATTCTCTATTTTTTATTTTTCATTTTAGTTTCATTTCCTAGGTCATTTAGTTTTTTCTTGCATGATACTTTTCATGTTACATTAATTTCTTATCTTTCCAAGCCCTAGCTTGGTGGTAAATCCTCTTTAGTCATAAATCATACCCTAGGACATACCTATTGCAGATCTCTTTCAACTTTACATTCTTGGATTGAGATATCTAGGGTTTCCTTGAATGATAAGTGAAGAAGATTGTTGTTCTATGTCCTAAACCATAAGAAACAACAATTATCTTCCTTTATGTATCATTGGTGATCAAGTTCAAGTCTTCAAATCCATTATCCTATGTCAAGTTCATGATCAAGATCTCCACTCACTGAGGCTACTTCATGCTTCATTTCATATTTGTACTCCAAGGTTCAATTGAGGATTAGTGATTTGCTACAAGTTTTTGTTCATTCATCTTTCCTTTATGTGTAATTTCATCATAAGGTTTAATTACCAAAATGGGATTTGACCAAGGCAAACCCCTATTCCCTAACAATAAACATTTTTTCTTCTCTCTTGATGTGTGATACAATTTTTAGATTCAAGATCAAGTGGAGAATAAAAGTTTAAAAAGTTCTAAATATTGGAAAGTTGTAAAAGTCATCATCTTTATTGCAATATCATGAAAAACTAAGCTAGAAGAATTATTTTTGACTTTTGAGAGTTGAACAGCTAGGATCTATAAGTGTATACATTAAAGAATAGGATCTCAAAACTAATTTTCCAGAACCCTAATAGGGACCCATTCACCACTTGGTGAATGAGTCCTTAGTGAGGCCTGAAACAACACTTTTTCAATAAGGTACACATCATTTGAGCATTTGCAAACCTTCTTTTTCGTTGTCATAATAGTTAGGTTTTTTTTTATTGTTATTTATGCATTTTATCTCTCATAATTGAGTGAAATATAGAAAACAAAAATTGCATTCCACCATATTATTAATCTCATTTTGGGTGAACCCTCTTTTTCTATGTTTCACTATTTCAATAGAATTTTTTCCAAGTTTGAAGATGAGCGTGTGTGAAACCTAAAAGCTATTATCACAAATAAGATAAGAATACGGTCAATTATTTATCAATATCTATTGGTGCACTCATTATGGTGCCTCCTCACACAAGATTTTTATTATGAATCATTTTTTCTTAATTGACAAAGAAGTCTAAAATTCATAGCATGCATACCTTCTACAAGTATTTTTATGAGGAAGTATGAATACTCTCATTAGCCTAGTGAGTACCTATAGAAAGATGGTCTTCCATGGCATAATCTTAGAGCTTAAGTTGAAGTGAATCATGTTGGAACTGAATTTTATCTGGAGTGGAGTAGTTCAACCCACTCTAAGTCAAAAAAATTTGTTTTCAGATGAGCGTTATAGGGTGGATTTAGAAATTTCCCCATGATTTATGGTGACACTACTTAACCTGCACACTTTGAAGGTGGAGGTGTTAAAATGGATCACAATTTTTTTATACCAAAAATTTTAGGTGGGCTAGAGGATGTGATGGATGTTGCCTCCTTTGGTCTCAATATACCTAGACACTATGACTCTGAGCATTGTTTGGTTTTTTATGACAAAGTATTATTTTACCCTTTCATACTAGACATAAAAGGTGAGGCAGTACACAAGCATAAAGAGTGGGCATAGGTGGCAATAAGCTTCTTATTGTCATTTATTTGTATTTAAGTGGATTGAATGTATTCATTAAGACAAGAGATGATATTAGAGATATATTCACATATTAGTTTTTTACAAGATTTGATTAGTGTAATAAATGAAACTTTGTTCAATATGAGAATCCATAGGACAATATAGATTACTAAAGATTGTTTATTTCATAAAAAGAAAGGAATAAATAGTAATGTTATGAACAATGAACTAGGGTACCATTGAAAGGATTATGAAGCTCAACCATTACATATGATTATAAATAAAATCACAAGTGTGCCAACAATATCATAGAAGCATGACTAAAACATCACAAATCAATTTAATTTGGTTCATTTAGTTGAATCTATTAGATCAATTATTAAAAGTGAGGACTACATGAATATAAAGAGAAAAAAAAAAGGAATGACAAGGACTAGTGCAACATAGTAGATACTACTCACCATACATATTTTTTGTCTTTTAGGTTTTGATAGAATTCTCATGCTAAGGAGAATGCAAGAATCACATTTCTATGCATTTTCTCATGGTCTTACATCTTTGTTAAATGTTTGAATATTTAATTGTCATGGTGAATAATGTCCGTATATTTTTAAATGTATATACATTGTTTAATTCATACACACATAAAAATGAGGATAAAATATAAATTTAAAATTAACACGTCCATGTTCTAATTTCTATTGTGATTTTGGCCTACCTTGTTTACGATGTGTTAGTTTAATAAAATATCAAAAGATTCCACTCTTGTATTAGGATTGGCTCATAATCCTATCATTATTTATCACTATTCCTATAAATTTCATCCCCATATGTGTCAATTCCATAAATTTGTTCCTAACTTCAAAAATTAGTTTATCTTATAAATCAGTACTATGAGTTGTAAGATTGACTCTTGTGGGCGTTGTAGACTGCATGGATGATCAATTCCATAAATTTGTCCCTAACTTCAAAAATTAGATCTTCCATGCCTTTCTTTACATTAAAAAATGTTTCCGGACTCAAAATTGTTGTAAACGAGTACGCTTCTAATTTGTCAAGCGAATGTGATGTTGGTACGTTTCTACTAAAAAAAATGAAAATTCTCATTGTGCAAGCAGATTTTTTACGGTCGCCTAAGATTCCTCTGCTAGAAGCTCTATACGTGCCTTCGTTCAAAGGGGAGAGAATATTTTATAGGTTCGTTGTGGCTCAAAAAGTATGAATTTCAAGATTCCGCTCGATTGCAGATTTACTTACCTTTACAGAAAGTTCATAAAATTAAACTATCTTTCTAGTTTTAAAAGTAATTGGTCGGCGACTTGTTGACGCAATAAAGATAAAAACAGTTGGCTCTGTCTCATGTCCTTACGCGTTTTTATAATGTATTTGATTAGGAACCGGCCATGAATACTCACATGCTATATATTAAGCGTCCAGTTTTAGCATAAGAAAGCATAGATAAAATTATTCTTGCTCACATTTTTTATAGTATCAGAGCCCTCTGTTGTTAGTAATGGGTAGCGCAGCTTGGTGGATGAAAGTTGTGGAGGAGGAGGAGGAAGTGATTAGAAAAGGCCCCTGGACATTAGAGGAAGATACCAAGCTAGTTGCCTATGTAAGAATGCATGGTGCAGCTAGTTGGAGTTCACTTGCCAAGCTAGCAGGTTTGAAGAGAAATGGTAAGAGTTGCAGGATGAGATGGCTCAATTATCTCCGCCCTGAACTTAAGCATGGCACCTTTACTCCGGAGGAAGATCGCTTAATCATCGAGTTGCATAATAAATGGGGAAACAAGTAATGCCATTTTCATTTACCATCTACCTTACTGCATGTTGCATTCGATTTCTGATTGTGTATTAATCTTAGAAAGTTTGAAATCATTTACGCGATGTGATATTTTCTTTATTTGGCAGGTGGTCATGCATTGCTCAGAATTTACCAGGAAGAACAGATAATGAGATAAAAAACCATTGGAGAACTCACATCAAAAAAATGTCTCCAGAGCTAATTGGGAGTTGTTGTTGGCCGCCAACTCCTAAATGTCCAGAACAAACAAAGGCAGTAAGAGAGAATAATAAGCCTTCAAGTAGTGAAAGCTTCGAGGATCAGCAAATGGCCGCAATGAAGGAATGTTATGCAGAAGCTAATTCACCCAATACTCTAAACCAGGTGAACTGCGATACTTCCGACTCGCATTGTGACTACCAAGAATTCATAGAGAAATCATATGTTATGGACACACTGAGCACCATAATAGCTGATGTATATGCAGCAGGTATGGTCCAAAATAGCCCAACCTTCTGCTGCTCTTCTGGGACAGATTCTCCAATGAATGACTTGTCATATAGTGAAGACTACGTATGGGATTATGACTCCATCGAGTTATGGAATCTAGATGATGTACAGACAATGTATCGGTAACGTTTGTGAAACTGTGTGTTTTGATTTCTGCATATTCGATGAATGAAAGCTCCAAGGTTTCTATTGTATATTCTGTCACATTCTCAAAACGTGTTTTTCTTTATATCGTGTATAACTTCCATTGATAAATCAATTATAAGTTTGCAATGATCAAAAGTGGTTCATTTTGTGCTCAGTTTGACCCGAATTCTTCGATCTGCAAAATGTTTAGTGGGCCTTGTAATGAAAAGTTCTGAGAAGTATGGCGATGTTCAATTATTTGCGGATAAATAGAGGGCTTAATTAGACATTATTATATTGCCTACCAATGGGTTAATGTTGCCCATGTCATGCGTCTTAGTGCGCTTCGGAGGTATGACTTGTCGGTATGGATATGTTCACGGTCTGAGAATAAAGTTAATGTGACCATGTATCAGTGAAGCAATAATGTTGGTTGGCGCACTTCATATACTTTGACAATAGCTTGCATATAGTTCTCATCTCTTGTTAATATGCTCCTATATATGCTTCTTTCATTTGCCATGATAATAATATAAAAGTACATGGGCAGTTCCTATTGATCAAAGGATAAATACAGAAATCTTTTAGGTCTATTGGTACAACATAGGAGGAGTTGTTCACACATGGGTTAAGGTTGTATTTATGGTGAATTTGGTATAAATATATGATTGAAGGATCAAATATTTTAATGTTATTTAGTAATAAAAAAGTAATGTGTTTTTGTAATAAGAGAAAAGTAAGATTATGTAGAAAAGAATTAAAACAAATTCTAGAGTCTTCTACAAAAATTATAGTCTTCCATAAAGCTTAACATTTCAAATTATGAGAATAAAAAATATGAACGTAGAAACTTCTAGAAAGCTAGAAGTTTTTTTTATTTTAGAAACCCCAAAGTATAAATATGAGGATGTCCATTGTAAACAACATTGTTATAAATTGTTGGATTGTATCTGTTGATTTTTGTGTAGCTCGAAAGGTGGGATGTGGAGTTGCTTTAAAGCAACTTGAGTTAGATTTTCAGCAACAACAGATTTTTTATTCTTTAATAGAATGTTTTCAAGTTTGTGAGGATCAAATAAATTTGAGAGTGATTTTATGTGTTATTTAAAGCCAAAGAATGCAAGGAAATTTTATTTTCTTGCATGCTAAGTAAAGCAGTTGGGCTCTATAAATGTCAAATTCCCGTAACAAATTTGTATTGTATTTTCGAAAGAAAAGTTTGTTGTTAGGCTGAATAGAAGATCCAATATTTCTGGTTTTTCCCCATTCCGAGGTTTCCTAGGTATATCTGTGTTATTGTATTTTTTGCTTCTAGTGTTATTAGTTGTTAATTAACCCAATTGTGTTAATTGTTATAAAGAAGATTTCTTTCTGTGAATTTATTGAGCAAATAATCTGTTGTTGGGTTATAGAAATTAACATGGTATCAGAGCTCTAAAATTTGAATACGAAGCCAAGATTTGTGACATGGATTTCAAGAAAAATAGATCAGATTTTTCATCTCTAGTTTCTTTTGTGACTATGGCAACCAATGTTCAATATGAGGACATGCTTGAGGGTGCATCTAACTTCTTATAGTGGAAGGTTCATATTACATTTGTTCTGAAGCAGAATAGGTTATGGATCTATGCTAGTAAAGAAGTGACACCACCAACAAATGATCCAGTTGCCTTAGATTTGCATGAAGTCAAAGAGGCCAAGGATTAGAGGATTATCCTGGATGGATTAAGAGATCATTTAATTCCTCATTTATTAGGGAGAGACACAACCTAGAAGATGTGGGATACACTCGTAAGACTTTATCAGAGCGACTATGAGAGTCATAAGATGATGCTTAGGGACAAATTACATAATACTAAGATGCCCAAAGGCGAGAGTGTCACCTCTTACTTTTCCAAGTTGACATAGGTCAGGGATGAGCTAGCTACAGTTGGAGAGATGATTGATGAAGATGAGTTGGCATGTATAGCCTTGAATAGTTTTTCAAAGCACTGGGAAGTGTTTGTCAAGTGTGTTGTCGACAAAGATCGACTACCTGCTTGGGTGATGCTTTGGGATGATTTTGTTCAGGAGGAGATCCGTGAAGGTTCTCATTAGAAAAATAAGGGTGAATATGAAGAAAATATTGCTCTTGCAAGCAAGGGTAAGTAGAAGTCTAATAAAGGGAAAATGAAAGGTTCTTCTTCCAAGATTGGAAAGAAGAAAGATTTGAGCAAGATAAAATGTTTTTGCTGCCATCAGATGGGTCAGTATGCCAGTCAATGTTTGAATAAGAAAAGTAAGAACAACAAGAAGAAGCAATTTGTTGCTACAACAAAGGTGGAAGAGTTTGCATGATGATTTAAGAATGAGTTTTCACTCCTTACCTATTTTTCAAGTTCAGTTTCCAAGAGGGTATGGTATATTGATAATTTGGGGCTTCTTGCCACATGACGAGAGTCAGAGAATGTTTCACCAAGTTGGAGGAGAAAATTTTTGATTTCTATATTGAGCTCGGAGACAATGCCAAGTACCATGCAACTGGCATTGTCACCATCAAGCTTCAAAGGGAGTCTGACAAACCCTTGTTGGTGGAGGATGTGTTGTATGTCCCTATCATGACAAAGAATTTAATGTTTGTGGAAGACAAGGGTTACATCATGAACTTTGAAATGGGAAAATTATATATTCATCCTAAGGATTCCAAGGATGCAAAAGTGATTGGAGTTAGGCATGGCAGCTTGCTACGACTACATTTTGAGCAAACACATGCATTGGTAAGTAGTTATAGAAGGATAGGAGAATTGTGGAACAAGACGATGGCTCATCTTCACCATGGCGCATTTAATATTCTTAAGTAAATAGTGACAAGGTTGCTTGAAATGATGACATAAAAGCATGAGGAGTGCAAAGGTTGTGCACTTGGTAAAAAGGCCAAGACTAGTTTTCCAAGCAGTGACACTAGATCAGAAGGGATTTTGGATCTCATAGACTCAAATGTGTGTGGGCCTATGTCAAGAAAATCCTTGAATGGATATGAGTATTATGTTACCTTCATTGATGATTTCTCTAGGAATACATGGATGTATTTCATGAAGAATAAAGATGAGGTCTTTAGTAGGTTCAAAGAGTTTAAGGCTCTCGTGGGGAACCAAACAAGGAGGAAAATCAATATATTGAGGTTTGATAATGGAGGGGAGTATAATTTGAATGCCTTCAAAGATTTATGTGCTCAAGAAGGTATCAAGAAAGAGTTGACAATTTTGTACAATCCTCAGCAAAATGGGGTTGTTGAAAAAAAAATTAGGGCTATAGTTAGTGCACCCAAGGCCATGCTTCATGATTAGGATTTTCCTTGGTTCTTATGCGTAGAGGTGTAGATGTTGGATCTGCATGAGAGAATTAAAACATTTCATGTTGTTAGCATTAGCTAGTTTAAATCAACAAACTCAACATCGCAATGAAATATAGAATCATGTTAAACAATCCAATTAATGAAAACAATGCAAAAACATGAATCATTCCTATCCCATATTGGATTGGTGAACCTTTGGTATGTGAAGGAACCCTTTCCCAATCCTTGATAAGCTCAAATGATGATGATACAAAAAGATATGGAAAATTAGCTCAAGTTGCCTATAGTGAAAATGTCCAAATTATAGATGCAAATAAATGAGAAAACCCCTTAGATTTATAGTTGAGATTGAAGAGAGAAGAGGCAAGGTTGAGGAATGTGGGACTAATCCTCAACCAATAGGAAGGAGCCACTTGTCACTATGTGAATGGGCCATGACTGTGCAAGTTTTGGCCCATGTGCCCATTTGAAATTTAAAAATTGCATTAATTGCATATGGTTGAGGGATTTGGGGGGAAATTTGTTTGGACAAAAAAATCAAACAAGGAGAGTTAATGAGGGAATATTCCTTGAGAATATGCTTTGTGAAGAAAATAGAGCTTTTAATAAATCAAAATAAATTATTTATTTTGCAAGTGGGAAAAGCTAGAGGATGGTACATGGGCTAGGCTTAGCATTAATTAGGGATTTGATTAATTAAGCTAGTAATTAGTTGATTGTAAAATTTTGACTTAGACTTGTGGGTTACAATAAATCAAAATTAGAGGATAATGATTATTAGCCATTTAACTAAATACATGTGATTTAATTGAATGAAGAGACTTTAGGAGGTTAATTAATTAATTAAGAAGAAAATGATCAAATGTAATGTTAATCAATAATGTTAATTTTGCATGTCTATATTTTTCCCCTCTTTGAAGAAATGTACTTGTTGGATTAGTTCAAAGAATGATGTTGCCGACATCGAAATTAAAAAAAACATTTGATTTTTTTGGATGCTCCAGTGGAATAAGTACATTAGTAGATTGCCCCCTCAAGAGATCGAGCAAAAATATTCTATTTGAGGTTGATCTCACGATAAAGAGGTTAAAAAATGGATGTATGGATGGCTATGACTAATTGATCTATATGGTAATGATTATGAGATGAGGTTTTTTAAAGATTCTTAGAATAACAAATCTATATTATCCTAAACAACTTAAATGATGATGCAAATGAGATGTTTGGAAGATGCTTAGAATAACAAATCTATATTATTATAAACAACTTAAATGATTATGCAATGCATGTGAGATAGATGAGTTGGGTGATGGTGTCCTATGATGATATGGTGTGATTATGAAAGATGAGAGTGTGGATGCAAGATGGATGCATTATTAGCATGAAGGAGGATAGAAGAATGAGAGGGATCAACCCTTAAATCCAAGAAGATGCAAAAGTCCAAAAATTTCCCTAGTCGTCAAGACTTTATTGGATATGATGATGAATGATAATGATGTATTTCTTATCCAAGGATGGGAGAGATAAAGAGCATACCCTTCTCTATGTCTGATAACACACATAGGTATGATGCATCAAGGTATAAAGAATGAGGATGGCATTGTGCCTAGTGTGATGGACTTTGACTTGATAATCAGATAGGAGTGCTCTTGTTCACACTTGACATACAAAAACATTATTAGCATAGACCCAACAAAGAAATTATTTGCCAAGTTATATTACAAGAATGTCCAACAAGCACAACACAAAAAAAGATAATGATCATTGCCCCATTCCTTTCTCTCTAAACCTGTTTTGTTTAGGTATCATCGAGAGATCTTTGGAATGAGTACAAAATAAGATAAGTGAAAAAGACAAAGATAAAGTAAACAAACAAGCTAATGTTCTTCATACCACTAGCCACAACTAAACTAAGGTGATACCTGAAGCTAATGTCCATCATCAAAAGTTCACATTCCTAGGAAATGTTGTCATTAGGGTTTTGATGAGATTGATCATATGATAAGCTATTGATACTCTAAGTTGATCAACGTGGTAACTTACTAATCTAGACTTGAGACTTTGTCGATTAAGCTTTCACTTTAGAACCTGCTAAAGTTGCTTCCGATTTCCTTACCAAAGGATGAAGGCGACAATGCTTTATTATGGGTAGTGATTATTGTGAGTGAAACTGAGATGAGACAGATGCACCATTTTGGGTTTTTTCAAATATTTGGATGGTTTTGATGTTTTGCAAATGTTTTGAGGTTGTTTTGATTTTTTTGATTTTTGATTTTCTGATTTTTTTTGGGTTTTGTGTCTCGAGGGATGATTAGAGATCAACCTTGCATACGTTCAAGCTTAGAGATGACATAGTTCAGTTGATGACTATTTTTTTAAAAAAATTTACTAGATTTTAACATGTTTTGGATTTTGGATTTTCTGAATGTTTTTTAAATTTTAAATTTTGAAAATTTGGGGGTGGATATGCATGATGATATCACTGCTTTATTTTGGGATTTTTTTGAAAACCAAGCTTAATTTTGAATGATCGGATTGATGGATTGATAACTTGACTAAGTGTGTTAAGTCAAACAAAAGTGATAATGCACTTGTAAAATCTAAGAAGTTGTGTTATCCTAGAGTAAAATTGTACATAAGAGGGTGGTTTGACTAAGTGTGTTAATTCAAACAAGGTGATAATTGATTGGATTTGATTAATGAAGCTTGATTTGGAACAAAATTGATTTGATGATTTAATGTGATGTTGATGTATTGATGTTCGATAAAAGAGAAAGCTTGATAAGGAACATAGTCTCATAGAAATATGCCATGGGCTAGTGATTTGAGTTGGTTCTCACAATTTTTTTAACCAATTTGATTTCATGTTTGCCAATGCTCGAATCACCACATAAGTTGGATGATATATATATATATATATCAAGATTTTTTCTTGGAACGAAATGTTAGTATCTGCCCCCAGTGTCTAGTAATGTACGGATTGCCATGGGTGGATTCTTGGATAGATGTATGGGTAGGTATAGTAAGCATGCAAAGGATGCCAAGGATTATCTTGCGTTAAGATAAGTTGTTCGAATAGAGGATGCTCATTCAGATAATGCTTCAAGGCTTAGACAATGCTGAGTAGAATGGGATCAATGAAAATGACCGATGTCGATATGTTTAACATAAGCCACTATAAAGTGTGCACCAAACTTCGTCAAGATTAAGATAAATTGGAGTATGGATGTAGATGGATGAAAATGGATTAGATAAATGGTTCATGGAGGAATGGATTTACTATGGATGGAATGTTGTCTTTATTATGGATATGATGAGATTATTTCTTCTGAAATGGCACACGTGGATTCTTGATTCCACACATGATGTCTGTTTTCCAGGTTTTCATCATGGTACCTCTCCAAAACGCCACCCATGCGATTTTCACTAGAGGACGATTTTTTTCTTTACTATTTTCAAGCTTTTTTCTGATTTTTTTTTTTAATTTTGATTTTTTGATTCTTTTGTATTTTTTGAGAGATTTTAAGGTGATGTTGAATCACCTGGTGGTGTTGAAATTGATGATTCTATCATAACATGCCATTGGTATCCTTCTTGAAGAAGTTGCTTTACCAAGATAAGTGCACTTGAATTCAAAATTTGAGATTCCTGACCTACTTTGTTGATACCAGAGTTAACTTTGTCTTTGTGTGCACATCACAATAGAGTGCCTTCTGAATCCTTATGATGAAGGGTCATTGCCAACACATGGTCAATGTGAGAATTGGATATCATTTGTGGAGGTGTGGATGGAGTGTGTTTAGGAATAAAATATGGACTGGTTGATAGTTTGAAACCTTTGACTCTCCAAACTTGGGAAGATGAGAAATCATGAGTGGATATGGAAGTGTGCATGGAACTAGGACCAACAACTCGATATACTTTGTACGTTTCTTGAGAAGCCCTTTTTTCCCTTTATGGATATATTTGGTGGATACATTTCCCTTTTTCATTTTTCCCCATAGTTACTTGGACTAATGGAGTTTGATAGGGATAATCATTATTTGTATTCTTTGGTATCCACTTGTATTTGATTTTTCAATTAGGCTTCTCATCTTCTTTCTCTTTGATAACGTTCTTCATGCTTTGATTCAAATCTTTCTTTTGATGTTGGTCCCAATTTGTGGATGGGGTGATCGGTGGATGAAGATTCATGGAGTGGATGATTGTAGTATTCGCATTAGTTTCATCATAAGGATCCTTTGTGCCCCCTATGTTGATATTTTCTTGAGATGAATTTTCCCCCAGCTTTATAGAGGTATAATTGATATGTTTATATCCCTTGATTGTCGAATAAACAAGGCCTTGGTTCTTAGGATTGCCAATAATTTTCACTGGTTCTAGGATACCCTGGTCATGTAGGCCTAATCCTCTACCTTGCTAATTCATTTGTTGAAACATTTTATTTACAATAGGATATGATTTACCTTGGAAACAAGGTGCTAATCATTCTCTGCTTTATGGTGGATCTTCAAAAGTGAAAAATTATTTATTGATGAGATAGATTTACCTAAGAAAGGTAAGTGATCAAAGTTTGTAAGTGATAGGATCCTCCATATGTGGGATAGACTCCTAATTGATATATTTAGCTTGATCTTCTAAAATATCAGATTTTAATGCTTCTTCAAGCAATGTTGAAGATTCATTGTTAAACTCTTCCTCATGATTCATTCATATGATGTATTTGATTCACACTTTCTATAGAAGCCTTCTTCATGCTCTATTTCTGCTTGGTATCCACAGGGTGTTTTTGATTCACAACTTCTATAGAAGAATTCTTCATGATTTGTTTTTGCTATCTCTCCAGATTTTTCTACATCTTGGTCTTGTGCATAAATGTTAAGAGTAGGAAACTCTTGTTCCTTAGTAATGATGTCAAGAGTATAAGACTCTTATTTTGAATGAAAACCATGTATGTGTCAATACAAAGAAACAATATCATGCGATGATGGAGGCGTATGTTCTATATGGATATGATCATTATTTGTGACATCTTGTATAGATAGGAGAGTGCCCATTAGATCATTGCAATAACTTGGAGATACAAATTCTTGATCTTGACTAATTCTGGAATTGCTTTCGATATGTTTTTGATCAAGTTCTTGACATGTATGAATTTCATAGGGTGGATTTCTTACAAGGGATTCTTGGACATTGTTATTAGGAATGGGAAGTGGATAAATATCATATTGATCTTTGAGGATTCCTTCACTATCCACAATCATGAGATTGAGCGATGTCAATATGTCATGGGAAGGACCATTGCTAGACCTTGATGGAAGATGTTTATCATGCTTTGGAATATGTTCAAGAGATATGTCCCCTCACTCATAAGGCAATGTAGAGACATTTTCAATATGATCATTGGTTGATGAATTGTAGATTATGTCAATAAGATCAAATAATGTCAACACGTCTTGGAATAGATCACTAAAAAGTGGCTCTTGATGAATTTTGATTTGATCACTAGATGGGGTAGACATATCTTCACAGTGCTCATTGATAGATTGATTTTGATCATTGTCTTCAGTAGTTATGGTGGACAGATTGTCAATGTCTTCAACCATAGGATCAAGTGATGTCAACATTTCTTGGACTGGATCATTGTTGGGCATCGTTGGTGAGTTTTGATTCTGATTAAAATTTTTCTCTTGGTGTGTGTTGATTTGATCGTTGGTTGAGGTGGAAAAATCTTCAATCTACCAATCAATGGATAGATATTTATCATTGTTTTCAAAAATTGTGGTGGGGAGGTTTTTAATGCTATTTCTAGTGGTTGAAATCTAATGATTTCCCCCAATAGTTATTAGCTTTTAATCTATCAGGTCTTGGATGATATTTTTGAGCCAAATACAATTTGATGTTGTATGCCTTTTTTTTGTGAAAATCACGAAGGTGCTTCTCGTTGTACCCTAGTATTTTCACCATGGGCTCTTTATAATTCACATAAACGAGGATTTTAATGATATTTTCTTGGATTAGCTATTGCAAGACAGATTCAGTTAGTTCCCTAAGTGGTTTGTATTTTTTTTTGTTACCTTGTGAGATCTGCACTTTAAATTGACCTCGTGGCAATTGATTTTGGATATGTGGTGATTGATCTTTGAGATGTGGTGATTGAGTTTGATGTTGTTGATCTTGAAATCCAACCTTTTCACATTGTAGATATTGTTCTTGATGTGGTTGTGGAGGAAACTCAAAGCTTTGATGACATGGTTCAACTAATGGAAGAATGTATTATTTTGGGGTGGAGATGTCTCTTGGTGCAACGGATCAACTATTTTGGTAAGTTAAGCAATTTAATCCCACAAAATTTTATCTTGACACCTTTGATATGGATGACTTTGTCATTTAGTAAGCAGATTCAGAAGACATCCTTGTGGTGTTTTCCTTGCATAATGGACAAGCTGATTATGGATAATGCTTTGATTTGGGGTGATGTTTTGATTTGGCATTATAGGTTAACTTTGAATATTGTTGTGGTTGAGAATCGTATTGCCTTGATTTAGGTAACTTTGATTTTTCATGGTGTTACCTTGACTTGGATCAATACTTGGAGTCATTAACATATTTCTTTGATTTTGAAAAACTTTTGTATGATTTTCAAACATATCTATCCAAAAGTTCACCAAGTATGGATTTTAAATGTTCATGTTTACTAAACATGTATTTGGCGTGTATGGATTTGGTGGGATAATGTTGTTTGGAAAACTCATGCATTGAGTGTTTCGTTGAAAAATTTGTAGGTTTGGAATTGGATTTAAATATACCATTAGGAAAGGTGTTCCAACATTTATATTGGGCATACTCACATTGAGGTTTGGAGGAGATGATGATCCCATGTACGGATTGTACAAATGTGA
The DNA here is from genome assembly GCA_007115665.2 of Sequoiadendron giganteum. NCBI lineage: Eukaryota > Viridiplantae > Streptophyta > Pinopsida > Cupressales > Cupressaceae > Sequoiadendron > Sequoiadendron giganteum. Next base: position 310,550,417 of record CM021106.1, read on the forward strand.
GTTTTGATAATCAATCGAAATTGTGAGGCTTGGATATTTCGTTTGACTTGGATTACTCATGATGTATGAGTCGAGTTTAAATTCCATGTTCCTCTTGTGTTTTGACTTTGTTGACCTTTGAGGGGTTTATGACCAATTATGAGATGAAGGATGAAAGGGGTGAATGATATTGGTGTTTAAACTTTTAGGAACTTTGGATCAATGCTAGATTTTTAGGACTTGATTTGATTTGAATAAGGATAGTTTGACTAAGTGTGTTAAGTCAAAAAGGTGATAATGGATTGGATAATTTAACTAAGTGTGTTAATTCAAACAAAATGATAATGAACTTGTAAACCCTAGGATGTTGTGCTATCTTAGAGGTAAATTCACTCCAGAGGATAGTTTAACTAAGTGTGTTAAGTCAAACAAGGTGATTATGGATTGGATAATTTGACTGTGTTAAGTAAAACGAGATGATAATGAGCCTATAAACCCTAGGAATTTTTTTTATCCTAGATTAAACTCATACAAAAAGGGATAATTTGGCTGGATGTGTTAAACCAAAGAAGGTGATGATGATTTTTTCTAAAATTCTAGCATAAATGATGTTTTTTCAAATTCCTCGGATTTTGTTGGCGAGATGTGATTTAATTGATGTTTGAGAGGGGTGAAGTGTTTGAATTGATCCTAGATGAAATTAAGAGGATTTTTTTGCTACAACACAATATTGAAGAACATGTTTTTACCTAGGCTTAATTCAACCAAAAGACCAATGTTTGCATGAAAACCATATGATCCAAAAGATAACAAGCACATGTGTGGTTTAGTTGTCTATCATCTTTCTTAGATTCAGTTATTTTTGAAACAAGAACTTTCTTGATAATGTCTTTCAAAATGAATGTCTAATGTCCAACTTTCCTTTCATCTCGCAAGGTCCATTATGTGGAAATCAAGGAAATTAGGGCAAACTTTTCCTAGTGTCAACTTTGGGAGAAACAAATTGAGATGTCTGAATGTTTAGAATCCTTCTAGAGATAAGAACCCCTAGGGACAAGCAGTAACATGTGGAGACATCCAAGGTATTTTTTCTTCCAAAGGGTTTGAAATTTTGTTGATTCATTGAATTTTTGTTTTCCACTGTTTTGGATCCAAGCAAATTGTTTTTGATTCCAACAACATGCACAATCCTAGGATGAAAAGACAATGTTTTTTGGGTTCCCACTTAGATAAATCTAGCTACAAATATTCAGTGTAGATGATCATATGCTTGACCACACAAGCTCCCCCTTACAATGCACTCACTTCTCGAGTTAGCCAAGCATCAATACCCATTAATTTCCCATGACATACTTTTCATCTCTACAACTGAACCACATGTATATGTGGGGATACTTCAAAAGACATGACCTTTTGCACCAACAAATAGATTAGGGTTTTGGCCTTTTCTAAACAAAGAGTTTTAATTCAAACTTTTTGTTCATGGAGATTGACCCATGCGTCAAGAGACCATTGCTTCCCTTCTCGTTGGGACCAACCGCACGATACTGGCCTTTATTCCAATACCCACTTTTATATCCTGACTAGAAATACACTTTTCCTTATTGTGTTACTGGTTGGGTTGTTCCCTTGGGTGAGTAATTTTTTCCACAAGGTAGGCCCTCTAAGATTAAAAAAAAGTGAGAAAACATATGCATAGTTCGATCAACCTCTGTTTAGAAACAAAGGGAGGACACACGCAATAGGTTTACTCACACTCGCAAGATGTTTTGTTCAATTTTAAGTTACCCAAATTGAAATGTGGAGGCAATCTTCAATGCAACTTAATGTCATCAAAAATACTTTTGATTCTCAAGGTCGTCATGAAGCACGAGAGAAGCGAATACGCCTTTTAAATGAGATTACTTTGCGAAAACGATTACAAGAGATAAAAACACATGTTCATTTTAATTCCAAAAAGCAATGATTTGATTCATTTTAAAACACCAAAATGAGATATGAAAAGTGGCCTTGTTAAATTTTTAGAACCCAAATTGAAATTTAGTAGGTTTTGAATGTTTAGTTGTAATCGAAGTTTGAAAAAAATCAAACCAGTGATTGATTTTAACCCCAAATTGAAAAGTGAGCTGGTTTAAAATAGAAAGCAAAAGTAGGAATGAGAGCCTCGAATTATAACAACAAGCATTAAAAAATTCTTTTCTTTTCAAGTCTTTATCTTCAAGTTTTTCAACTCCAATTAGTTCACCTTTGTTTAATTTTGACGCTTGATTCCAATGCCATCTTGTGAACACCACAAATTTATTAGAAATAGGATTTATTTCAAAATTTTAATGAAATGTACAATATTTATTAAAAACAAAAATTACAACCATTATGCAAAGTTTGTAAGAAAAAAAAACAATGCTTAAAGGATTAACACAAGTGAAAAGTTAATATTGAACAAGTTATTCCCCTTGTCATTAAGTCAATCAAATTTGTTAGAGGCTTCCTTTGTGGCATAAGTAAATAAATGTGCATTTCTAAGACATTTGAGCCATTGAGATAGTTAAGACAAATCTGAAAAAGATATCAATTTAGGAAAAATGTTACCCTTTAGGCAACAATAAACCCCCAACCCACTCTTGGAATATTTCCAACCTCTACTAAAATATGAAACAAACCAAGGGTACATCAACTTCCTAAAATATTTGCATAAAAATAGCAATAAGAACTATTGATTCTTCCTTGATTTAGTCCTTTCTCCAGCATGATGATATCGATGTAAGCATGAACTATTGCATACATAAACTCCAGCGAATTGACTTTTGAATGTCACATCTATCAAATCAAAAACAAAAGATGATATGTTAAGTCTATTTTCTTTATGAGTATTGATTTTGACATATAACAATAATAGTAAACAACAAGTCATTAAAGGATTTTGACAGTGATAAAAGTTTGTGAATGTTAAAGATTATATTATCCCTTGCTTACAGTACCAAGTCATTTAAAGAAATATGATAGACAACAATAATGGCATGTTCGCACAATTTGTCTAAATACACATAGATGAAAAAATTTGAAACAAGAAAAATAAAATCTGCCCTATGTCACTAGTTGTGGGGTTGTTTGAGATTAGATAGATTCCACATTTCTGAGAATTGTATTAATGACCTTGACAATGAATGAATGCTTGAAAAATCTCTATGAATATCAATTAATGACGAGGACTCCAAATCTGTAGAAACTCATAATATAAGCCTGCACAAAAAGAACAAGGAGCTGTCGAGATCAGTGCGTCATTAGAAAGTTGAAAAATCCTTGAGTTTAGTCAACAATCAAACATAGATAGAAGCATATTAGTTCCATTGGCAAGCTGATATTTTTGACTCGAGGAGCTAAGTTTCAAGGTGGTGTATTTAATGTTCCAACTCTCTATTCACATTCAAATATCATTTGAAATCTATAGACAATTTAGTCATCTTATGTAATAGGTGAATAATACTTCTCTAATTTCAATATCTAAAGAGAGTTTAAATTTAGAGAAAACAACTAAAACATTTATAACAATTGGATGACAATCATTATAGATAATATTGTGGGATGTTGGTGAAGTCGAATGGGATTATATCAGATTTGAGATCATTAATGCATTAAATAGTCAAGAAGAAGAGATCTGAAATTATTTGATAATGCATAATTTCCACTGTAGAAAATATCTAGTGATCATCATGGCAACATGTATAAACAAGTGACAAACATCAACCCCAAATCCCAATGCGTTTTGATTTCTGAGCAGTCCTATATCATGTCAGAATATCTACCGCTCATTACAACGCAAGCATAACTTGTCAGAGGTGACAGTGGGAGTAGGATGTTATTAAAGGATGTGCATTTTAAGAGGCTCAATTTTAGTGGATTCTTCATCATTAAATGGTGGCAGTTGTTTAGAGAAACACAAGTGAATTTAAATATGCCTCTAGTCTCCTATGAACAATAGGTATCTTTTTAAGGCAAACTCAATCATTAATGCAAAAACACCTATAATGTAGACTGTGAGTCAAAAGATTGCCCCAAGGAGCGAACTTGCAATGTACGCATGAGAGATTAATGCGCAGACCTAGGATTTGGAAATTTCTACTTTTATTTTGTTGGAATGACCTAACTTTCCTTATAATTTTGTGAATTGCGTGAATAGCATGTCTTTGTTGATGAGATGGTACAATTGGCGGCCTCTCTGCTTGTGCCAACATGGAAGCATAAAGGAGGTAGGTGAACTATTTTGAAGAATCCTACCATTAGTATGTGGCTCAAGAATCAAATGGTACATAAGGTATAGAAAAAGAATGTGAACTCTTGACAAAGTGGCTCAAGAGATGTGGTCTCCTGGACAGTAGGCTATGCACACCCTCTCAATGTAAATGGAAAAGGCTTTAGGGACTTTTAAGAAATTTGGATTGGGAGGTGTAAGGCCAAACTCCATTGTGATTGGTTGTGTGTGGGCGCGCATACCAAATTTTATTGTTATAGTTTCCCCGGTAGACATGTATACAAGAATGGAAACATGGCAAAGGCATCCAAACTCTTTGACAAAATGCCTCAACGAGATGTCAACTTGCAGAATGCAATGGTTGCAGGATATGCACACAGTGGATTGCAAATGATTACAGGATATGTACAAATTGTCTTGTTGAAGAGGCTTAAGAAACTGTTTAGAAATTATAGGTATTGAAAAAAAGATGGCCTCATTCCACAGTCGTGGTTAGCTTAGAGAAGGTACGCGACCTACTTGAAAGACTGATGCAGAATAATACAATGGATTGCAAATGAAGGTAACCTGTGTGGAAACATGGCAGAATAGACAAGGCACGTGAAAACTTTGATAGAATGCCTCAAAGAGATGTCTCCTACAAATAATAAATGAGAAGTGATTAGTATCGTAAATATTTTCAAAATTTTTGGATGTTTGTGGATGTTTGTGGAAAAAGTTTTTGTGCCCCCTCTATGCTTCCATTTTGGCATAGGTAGAGAGGTTGCAAGCTAAGGGCTGAGGAGTTTGATTTTACTCTTTCCAATTACAATAGCTTAAAATATTCTAAGAACACTTATTTATTGGCTTAAACAAGGAATGTGTGTGAGATAAATGTGTAAGCATAAGCGCAGGGAATGGACTCAGGGTATGGCTACCATATAGGCTATCAAACAGAGATTTCAATATCAACAGACATATTTTTTTAATAGAGCTACAAGTGTTTCTAACAATTGTAAGCATTGATTGAGAGTATGGAAATCTCTCGATTACTTTTAGGCCATTGGACAAAGGTTGAACAGTATTTATGAGCCTATATTACAATTTCTCAAAACTAGAAAACTATTAGAGATGGAGAAGACACAAGCCAAATTGCACTAACCCAGATGAGACAAAGAGATTGGGAAGATGTGACATAGCTATTGCATGGAGAGGCCCACAAACTCTATATGAATGGATGCAAAATCTTAGAGACACATTGGTTCCTGTTACAATATTGAAGGCTACAACATGCTCCAACATCCAAACCTTTTCAAATCTAGATGCGAGGATAGAGAAGGGCTTTCTCAGTTTTTATGCCTCCACCAAGAAGGACTCTATTATATGCAAGCTTAGTGCAAGGGAGACTATAGTGGGTTAGATAACCAGACTAGTGAAGACATACATACACCAAGGAGAAGATTAAAGCATAGAATTTACTTCACATAGGTTGGGATATGCACTAGAAACCATGAGCACGTACAATATTTAACCATTGTAGTACAGAGAGCAGATTGTTATCATTGGCAGACCACATGAAAAAGAAAAGAACCGTAAACTGGTGTTAAGAAAAAATAAAATATATATCATGAAATCATACCTATATTTGATAAAAAAATTGCAGGTGAAAATAACACTATTGAAACACAATTGCAGTAAAAATAAAAAGACAAGAAAATTAAGTGAAGATATTAGTAAATCCCTCCTTCTAGTGCCATAATGTAGATGTTGGATCTGCATGAGAGACTTAAACTATTTCATGTTGTTAACATAAGTTATTTTAAATCAACAAACTCAACATCCCTACGAAATATAAAATCATGTTCAACAATGCAACTAATGAAAAAAATGAAAAAACATGAATCATTCCTGTCCCATATTGGCTTGGTGCACCTTTGGTATGTGAAGTATCCCTTTCCCAATCCTTGATAAGATCAAGTGATAATGGTAGACAAAGAGATGAAAAATGAACTCAAGTTGCCTATAGTGAAAATGCCCAAATTGTAGATGCAAATGAAGGAGAAAACCCCTTGGATTTATAGGTGAGATTGAAGAGAGAAGAGGAAAGGTTGAGGAAAGTGGGACAAATCCTCAACCAATAGGAAGGAGCCACTAGTCACTATGTGAATGGGCCATGATTGTGCAAGTTTTGGCCAATGTGCCAATTTGAAATTTGAAAATGGCATTAAATACATATGGTTGAGGGATTTGGGGGGAAATGGTTTTGGAAAAAAAAATTCAAACAAGGGGAGTTAATGAGGGCATATTCCCTAAGAATATGCTTTGTGAGGAAAATAGAGCTTTTAATAAAAATAAATAAAAAATGATCTATTGTGCAAGTGGGAAAAGCTAGAGGATGGGACATGGGTTAGGCTTAGCATTAATCAATAATTTGATTAATTAATCTAGTGGTTATTTGGTTGTGACATTTTGACTTAGACTTGTGGGTTAGAATAAATCAAAATGAGAGGATAATGATTGTTAGTCATTTAATTAAATACATGTTATTTAATTGAATGAAGAGACTTAAGGAGGTTAATTAATTAATTTTATTTAATTAATTAAGAATAAAATTATCAAATGTGATGTTAATAAATAATGTTAATTTTTCATGTCTACAAGAAGATTGCAATACAACTTTGTATTTAAAAAATAGGATCCCTAACAAACTGTTGGGAAAATTGGCTCCAGAAAAGGTGTTCACTGGTAAGAAACTAGATTTGGGGCACACTAGCATCTTTGGATGCCTTATACATTATCAAATTCCTATTGATAAGAGAACCAAGTTGGAACCTACTATAGAGTAGGGTATCCTTGTTGGGTACAGTGAAACTTCTAAGGCTTATCAGGTTCATTATCGCTCTCATAACAATAGTGGTTTGCAGAGATTTGAAGTTTGAGGAAGAGAGGGGACTTTAGAAGTCTAGCAACTTGATGAATGAGGAGCAATCATCTACAGTTGAGGAAACATAAATTCCTAAAACTTCAGTCATGAAAGTTGGAGAGTGGAGCGAGCAGGTTGAGCAAAAGGAGGAAAAAATCATTCCTCAACCTTAGATTCTTCTTACCGAGAAGAGGAGAAATAGGGCAATTGAGCAGATACTGACAGAGGCCCAAGAATATGTTGGTGATCCACAAGATTCAATCAGATAGAGAAAGTATTCCAGATGTTATTTTGAGTATGTGGCACTTATGAATGAATTAATATAAGTAGAGCATTCCAAATTTCAAGAGGCATCCCAACACCAAGTATGGAGGGATGACATGGTGGAAGAGTATTCTTCCATCATGAATAATATTGTGTTGGAGCTAGTACCACGACCAAAAGATAAGTCTGTGGTGGGCTCGAGATGGTTGTATAAGATTAAGCATGATGCAGATGGTAGTGTGGAAAGTTTCAAAGCCCAGTTTGTGCCTAAGGGGTTTTCTCAGAAGGAAGGAGTTGACTATGATGAGAATTTTTCTCTTGTAGTCAAGTACTCATCCATAAGAGCTATCATTTATGTAGAAACACATACGGGTTGGAGGATTCACTAGATGGATGCAAAGAAATCCTTCCTCAATAGAATGATTGAGGAAGAGATTTACATAGAGCAGCCAGAAGGATTTGAAGCACATGGGAGGGATTCTCATGTATGCAGGTTGAAAAGAGAATTGTATGGACTCAAGAAGGCTCCTAGGACGTGGTCTTCATGTATTGATAGTTACTTGCAAAGAATGAGCTTCATCAGGAGTGAGGTAGATCTGAAATTTTACTTTGTTCAGGTGAAGGGCGAACTTTTCATATTGGTGTTATATGTTGATGACCTATTTATCACAAGGTCAGAGGAGCTCATAGCACACTATAAGTGGTATCTTGTAGGAGAGTTTGATATGAAGGACTTGGGGTTGATGCACTACTTTATGGGATTGGAGTTGTGGCAGAAAGAGGGAGAGATCTTCCTTCGACAAGGGAAGTACTTAATTAATATCTTGAAGCAATTCAGGATGGAGAACTGTAAGTCCATTTCAACACCACTTGTGACCACTGAGAAGAATATTGATGCTTCCATATCAAAGGCAATGGAACCGCCTTTATAAAGACAATGGATATGATCTCTAATGTATTTGGTCAACACTAGGCCAAATTATTTTTTTTAGTGAACTCACTTAGTCAGTTTATGGTGGAACCTAAACATGTGCACTAGATAGTTGGGAAGCATGTTTTGAGATATCTTTGAGGAACAATTGATTATGGGTTGAAGTATATTTAGCAAGATGGAATGAAGCTCAAGGGGTTTATCAATGTAGATTGGGAAAGTAGTATATTTGACCAAAAGAGCAGCTCATGGTGCAATTTTTGTTTGGTATGAGGAGTAGTCTCTTGGTATACTAGGAAATAGAAGTCAATTGCACTGATTTATGCAAAGGCTGAGTATATGGAAGCCAATATGGCAACATGTGAGGTTATTTGGCTTAAAAAAATTATAGGTGGGATCTTTGATCAGGAACTAGATCCTACTGTCATTTATTGTGATAATTTATTCAATAGATGATCCATTGATGTAAATAATTGAATAGATTACTAGGAAATTTTAGAAAAAATATTACAAAGATGAAAATATTGCTAGTGTGATTAGTATAGAAAAAAAATTGGTGAACATAGATCTAGCTGATTTTGAAAAAATCACTTAGTACTTTAATGAGGTTACATATTAAATACCTAATTGAAGAAAATAGGTGTTTAATATGCAAAAAAATATTTTCAATTCATTGTAATCATCGAGAGTAATCTTCTCCAACCATATTATAGGTATTTAAAGAACAAAGGAAAATGGTTATGCAGTTAAATCCCAATCTCCACTAAAAAACTTTTGATCAATTTTTAAGACAATTTTAGATGAAGAATCTAAACCTATAAATGAAAGATATATTAATAAGAATCATGCATATGTGGGTAAGGGTAAATAATTTATTCAATATATTGATGGAAAGAAGAATTGGAAAGGATACAAAATATTTAGAAATAATGATCTTATGAACCATTTTTCTAGAAATATTGGCGCAAAAATTAAAATAAGAAGAAATCTCACTATTTTCAGGTATAGTGGAGGTGAGAATTATTAGGAAATATTGCATTAAAACCACAATCTTATTCATTTCTTACATAGTCCATGAGAGATAAACATGCATACAAGTAACCACAATGCATAGATCAAATAGACAAGCCACAAGATAACACAAGATATACCTTGGGAAAAAAATCAAGAGGGAAAAATAAAGCCTCCAAAACCATCCATACCCCATCATATTATTCAATAATAAACCAATAGATGATTTACAATGAATACCTCTGAAGCATAAAGCCTCTCAATGCATCCTCCTATGTCCAAGCATGACTCCACATGTCCCATTCCATACTTCACATATGTACTCCTCATAAAGACTCAATAATGATAGCAAACCCAGTTAGCCAACCTAAACCACTACACATGTGTTTTCTTTTATAGACACAAGCTCACAAAAAATACAACTAGTGGTAAGGTAATACTATGCATGACAAAACCATGTGAATACAAAACCACTAACTTATTATTTAATATTCAGTACTAAGACTTCACCTTATTTAATATTTCCCAACTATTAAATTATTATCACATGTCTCCCATATTTTAAATAACATTACAATATTAAATACAACATCAAGCGGTCCCCAAATAATTACCTAGTGTGATTAACCATGCCACCAAGGTGAATCATAGATAAATAATTATTTAATTAAAACATTATAATAAATAATTTTATGCAATGACAAGTACAACACCATATCCCAACATTCTTTCTCTTGTTGTATATATTGCATAAGGGATGATCAATAAATGAAATACATCATCATAACCACACATGAAATCACATGAATCTTCAACATGCTCTTGTGCTCCATCAAGATACCCACAATAAGAACAAAGTGACCATCATCTCAAGAAATAAATGTTCTCATCCTCCATTATGCCTCCTATGGAAGACAAGGAACATGCCAAGGTGAAGATGCACCAATCCATGAGCAAAAGCATCAAATCCAAGTGATAACAAAGGCTCCAAACAATCTTTTGTCAAGTAAAAACCCCACATGATCAGAAATAGCATCCATAAAACATTATAATACATCCAACCATCCATACCTTTAAGGTATAAATACATTAGTAAACTCATTCCAAAGAACATATGCAACCTGTAAACTACAACCAAGCTCCTTGTATCAAACCTATCAATGAAGAACATACACATCCAGGAACTCCAACTGGATAGGTAATGTCAAAGCATATCAAGTATACCAATCAACACTATATCAGGTTTTGATAGGTAAATCAAAGTATGAAGTACCAAGAACAATAATAATGATCCACACATACAACCCAAAGAGTTGCATAATCTCTCACAAAAAAATTCCACCATCCTCCCAAAAATATGAAAATCCAAGAAGGAACCATGAAGAGAGAAAACCTATAAATAATATTGTGTCCTTATAGCAACACTTAAAATGCATAATTTTGTTTCAGTTATGATCTCCTTACAACCCCAAATGAAAATAATCAACAACACCCATAACACTCAATCTCATAGACCAAGTAAAACATATGAATCAATGTAACAATGCCAACATGGATGTAATCCTCTCCAATCAAGAAGATCAAACTCATCGTAATCATCCCCAAATAAGGAAATCATCCCATAAACCATATACTAACAATCCTCACCATAGAATGATATCATAAACTCAAATACACAAGGAGATAACCATGTCATAACATCCCTCAAAATGAATCCTCCAGAACTAACTATCAATAGCTCAAGATCCATATCTATGAAAGATAAAGCATATAAACTCATGATAAAGAATCCTCCAATGAGTCTCCATAGTCAATCACCATGAATAAACTCAATCCCATGAGAAATCAAAGCTCAAAACATAACACATCTGATATGGGAAACACCTCTCAAATAATAAAATACTGAGTAGACCAATAGTGGGGAATGAGAATGATCCTACAAAATAACCAATTCATCATGAATAAATCCAAGAACAATATCCTCTATCAGTCCATAATGACCTCACATCCATAGCAAGTGAAAGCTCCTCAATCTTCTTGTTGAAACCTCTAATGAATAACTGTCTCAAGAAAATGTCTTTAGTCACAAGAGAAATCCAATCATCACCTACATCTCCAAGTATTCATGAGCACCTATAACCAATCAATACATGCCAAAATACAAATGCAATATAGCACCATCATGAAGTAATCAAGCACATGATCAATGTACTCAATACAAAGAGAATCACCAAGATCAATGTCAAAGCTCCAACTGCAGAATTAGGAACCTATCATGACACCATGATCTAACCATCACCTCCTAGGAGATCACATACACCAATGAAAACATCTTGGTCTCAAGATAACCCATGTCATGCTAGAACTCTAAACTAGTATCAAGAGTAAACCATGACATAGTGTTGGACATATTCTAAACCAAGAAATCATATCTCCAATCACATGAAGATAACCATCACCAATGATGTGTCCATGTCACTGTCAACAACTCACACTAAACTATGATACAAGCTACACATGGCATCATGAAAATCATCTCCTCCACGAAGATCATCTAGGTCTACATAAACTGAACTGAAATGTTAGTAACATACAAGTAAACCAAGATCTCCAAGATAAGAAATTACATACAACCACCATCAAAACATCACAAACTAATCCAACAATGCCAAGTCATCACTATCGAAATCTCCCACTAAATGGGTATAAAAAATGAATATTCCAAGCAATCATGAAATCATGATCAAACCACATGCTACAATTCCCATCACCCAACTAATCAAGTACTCTAACAATCCATCATCTCAATCCAGAAACAACATACCAATGCACAAATGAGCATAAAAAAGTCCAACTAATTAAATATGCAACAACAATGAATCAAACCTAGTGGATATAAACATTACACATCCAAGTCATCCCAGTGTAATTAATAGTTTTCACATACCTACCAATCACATAACTTGTAGATATAACCACCAAAACATGAAAACTCACCATCACATTAGTAACCTACAAACCAAAATATCAAAGAAGATAATCCTGTAGACATCAAGACTCAAACACAAAATTAACCATAGATATGTTTTTCCAACCGTGTCAAAAAATGAGTAATCATAGCCAAGGAACCGAATAAGCATCAAGGAGACAAATACAATCTCCTAAAACCAAACCATATCACCACCAAACAACTACGTACATTATCATTTCATGCCAATGCATCAAAATGTGCTTGCATATTAAATGACACCAAAATCATAGCCATCGCTATACTTAAACACAAATATCACCCATAGAATACTCCAAGTCTCAAACCATGTCCTTAAAGATGAAGACAACATATGTACTTGTCACCATCAAATTCCAACTCTAAAAAACACCTTCAAACATATACCAAAAAGAACCAATTTGATAATCAATTATAGCATCATAAATAACATAGAAAAACATGTACTCCCTCAAGGTTTTTCCTCTCAACTCATTTTGGATGCTCACACAACCACAGCCCAAATCTCAAACTCCTCCAAGCAATCAAATAAGTACCAAAATCTGCATGCTTCTTAAATTGATAAAAAATCTAAACTACTATGTATTACATTGCAAATACTCTCCAACACCTCTTTGAAATTGAAAATATGACTCTATATGAAAAATTTATGCTCAAAATAGTGAAACAAGAACATCTAACTTCTAGACTCCAAAAACATATCAAAATGACACAATTAGGGAATAAATCCAACTCCACAATTTAGATCACAAAAAGAGCTTTCCGACGACTATAATAAGTAAAAAAAATGACATTGGGGGAAAAAGATATACATGTTTGAAAAAAAAATCTGATTTGGCTATATAAGCAACCTTCAGTGGGCCCCACTCGGAAACAAAAATTTAATTTTTTAATAGGGTGGCAGTTTTTTTCATTTAATATTTTAAATATTTGAAACCTTTAATGAATATGGAAGGTGGGGGTTAATGAAAAAGAATTGAATTAATATAAAAAATTTAGATATTCTCTTTTAAAATATTTCTTATAAAGGTTTATGTTGCCATTTAAATTAAAAGGGGAAAATTGAAAGTTTTAAAGAAACTTAATAGGCTAACAATTCAACAAGCCTTTTATGGTGATTAGACAAGTCAACTGCATGAAGTATGGCCTAATAGAGACGGCATGTGTAGAGGGTAAAGGTCTACCAACCACCCTATTTTTTAGTTTCTTGTTTTTTTCAAAAAAGGACTTTCACCTTTTATTTTTTTATTTTTTGTAGGTCTAAATATTTTTCTGCGAGGGGTCAAATTGGGTGACTAATAGGCTATACCACTGAAAAAATTATTGCACTTTTTCATTTTTAAAAAATAAGTCAAATTTTATATCAATATTCATCTCTTGCCCAACTTGAATCCAACCATGATCTCCATTTTGTCTCAAGTGGTCATCTATGAAATTTCCCCTACAAAACACTCTTTGAACCAAAATTTGGAAAACTTCAAATTTGCAATAATACCAACAAAGTTTGACAACCCAAAATCCTAAGTTTGCATAGAAACACCTGCAATGTATGTGTTCCATATCTTTTAATGCCTCAAAAACTACATGCATGTCCATGGCTTCAACTTTGGAAGAACACTCAAACATTGCATGATACCACTTGTTAGGAAATATTGCATTCAACCCAAAATCTTATTTATTGCCTACATAACCCATGAGAGATAAACATGAATACAAGTAACCAAAATGCATAGATAAAATAGACAAGCCAGAAGATAACACAAGATATACCCTAGGAAAACCCTCAACAGGGAAAAACTAACCTCCAAAAGCTTCCATAATCCATATTATTTAGCAATAAACCAATACAAGAGTTATAATGATTACCTCTTACGCATCAAGCCTCTCAATGCATCTTCATGTGTCCAATCATGAATCGACATATCCCATTCCATGGTTCACATATGTATTATTCAGAAATACTCAATAATGGAAGCCAACTCACTAAGAAAACCTAAACCACTACACATGTGTTTTCTTTTATAGACACAAGGTCACACAAAATACAATTAGTGGTAAGGTAAAACCATGTACCAAAAAACCATTTGAATACAAAACAACTAACACCTTATTTAGTATTGGGTACTAAGAATTTATTTTATTTAATATTTCCCCAATATTAAATTATTATCACATGTCTCCCACACATTAAATAATAATGCAATGTTACAATACAACATCAAGTGATCCCCAAATAATTACCTAGTGTGATTAACTACAATAGTAAGGTGAATCATAACTAAATAATTATTTAATTACAATATTAGAATAAATATTGTGGTGTGTCAGGAATGTTTAGGCCAATTGTAAGAAGTTACCTCCTCACCAAGGCCCTATATTGCACTTATGCAAGTTTCATGTGATTTTTCTTCCCTCCCCTGCTACTATGCACAAGAACACCTTGACTATCCTAGACCCCATTAATCCCTCTAAGGAACCTAACCATTCTATTATTATCAACGAAACTCCTACCATCTATTGTAGCACCCGGGCCTGGGGTAAATCCCCTACTAGTGTTAATACCCCACCCATCCCTATCAAATGCACTCCCCTATCGTAGCCCACTCCCATGAGCATTTATTTTCGTTCAATGGATTCTGATGATTCATGGAACCGTACCTTAGACAACTCTCTAGTTCACTCCTCGTCTTGGGGCCATGAGTCAAAGGTTCCCAATACCCCACATATTTCTAACACTAGCCTCATAATTCTCCCAACCTATGCGTCAATTTTAAGGAACTTGACATTGAACCCAGGTCAATTTGTGTCTCTACTAACCCCATAAGCAAAATATTGAATGAAATTTCAGAGACTATCAATTTTAGAAGGAAATTATGAAATGTCTTTTGGGTCATTTGGATACAGCTAAAGAAAGGATCCAAATCTTGGAGGCCAATTTTTTGGAATATTAGGCCATGTAGCTTGGTGAGGTAGAGAATAAGATGCATTGGGATGTGATTACTTCCTTGGCTAGGTTCTTTGATAGGTGGGAAAGGTGGGAAAAATAAATGGATGATCTTTAGGCCATTTTCAGTTCTAAGGCAGATAAGAAGAATTTATTGATTGTTGATATCATACATCAAAACTAGGAGAAGACAATGTATTGCATGAGGGTCATCACATACTACAACAAAGAAACTTTGAACAATACGACCCTCACTCTTTAGTTTTTTTAGGATGGGATAAGGAAGAGCTAGCGTGAGTGTTTGGCGGAAGGGGTGCATGATGGTCATGTAGAGAAGAAAAAGGGAAAGAAGGTGGAGCCTCAGCTCATTATGTCACTAAGGATACCCAGGCCATTATTTAGGGGCCTGTGACTCTTGAGAAGAAGCTCGAGTTCTTGTCTCAAGAGTGAAATGTGATCACCGGTCTCAAGATTTTAGGAGACCTATAGGTGGCCAGTAGTTTTTTGTTGGTCCTAAATTTGTTGTTTCTTTTGTTTTTTCTTATTAGTCATTATTAAGCTTTAGTTTCTACTTTTTTTTTTTCTCACTGCTCGTGATTCCCTGGTTTGCCTCTATGGCTATTTTGTAATGGGTACTAGCCCTTCAAATTTTAATATAATCAAAACATTATAATAAACCATTTTATGAAATTGTGTACAACACTATATCCAAACAATAATCATATGGAGAAAAAAATTTGAAGAAGAGGGATTGTGAAACAAAATTATAACCCTGAGAAATAAAGCTTCAAGGAAGGAAAGATATATAAACATATTTTTGTCTCCCTCTCCAAGCAAGTAAACTCAAATGAAGAAGTAATTTTTGAACCCAAAAATGAATATTGAGTTAAGGGGTACTTTGATTCAAATTATAATAAAGAATACATTTTAGATTCTATATTTCTTTTCACCTTAATGGGAATATATCTTTATTTATTAATTTTTATGAAGGAAATAATTTAGATCAATAAATTATGATCTAGAATAAAATAAAACCACTAGGTCTATGAATAATGATTGTTAGTGTAACAAGTGCAACTTGGTAAAATATTTTATTTGGTTGAACGATTAGGGGTTAATCATATTTTAAAGTGTATAAAACTACACAATATGGTTACTATTTTCTTGTCATTATTGCTCAAGTCATTGTTGTAGAAAGAAAAGACCCATGCAATATAATTTTTATTTAAAGATTCGGTCTTAAAGAGATTATCTTTAAATGTATTTTCTTTGTTGATGATGAACATGTATTATCCCATGATTTTATTTCTTGGAGTGTTTATATGCCAAAACTTTGGCATGATAGAATTGGGCATACAAATTATGAAAAAAATTAGAAGAAATGGTTAGAATGAATTTGTTTGAGGATTAACAAATATTTTAGCTTCTTAAGGAGTATGTGAAGGATGTATGCTAGGTAAACATCATCGAGATCCTTTTGATTCAAGAAAAGCATGGAGAGCCAATCATCCACTACAACTCATTCATAGTGATTTATGTAAACCATAATATCATTATATTTTAGGTGTTAGGTACCTTATGAAATTTATTGATGATTATAGTAGGAAATTATTATTTTATTCTCTTTAGAGGAAAAGTGAAGTATTTGAGGTATTCCAAAAGTTTAAGGAATTAGTAGAAAACCAAAGTGGAAAACTAATTAAATGGTTAAGGATAGAAAATAGGGGTGAAGATTGCAATTATGCATTTTAATCATTTTGTGAAAAATATAGTATTAAGTTACAAATAGCAGTTTCATATATTACTCAATAAAATGGGGTGGTTGAATTGATAAATAGAACTCTTTTAGAAATGACTCAAGTTGTATGTTGCATTTTTAAAAAATTCACAATAAATTTTGGGGTTTGGATATATTTTTTATTGCACATATTGTGATTAGAATCCCCACCAAATCTCACATACATCACCCTTGAGGAAGAATGGAGTGGAAGAAAGCCTCACATTGGGTACTTTAATGTATTTTGGTGTATTTCTTAGATCGACATCTCATAAGAAAATAATTAAAAAACTAGAACCAAAGAGTTGTAAGGGTTTGTTTGTATGCTATAGTAAATAATAAAAGGCTTATAAATTGTATCATTTAGTAAGAAAAAGATTGAATAATTAGCAGAAATATAAATTTGGATAAAAATTCACAAATTACAAGCATAAATAGTTTCTATTTTTTAGATATTTTAAAGAGAAATATAAACTCTATTTATGATAATTTTAAGTAAACTACTACTAATGAAGATACTATTATTAAAAATTAAATAACTAATCCTTATGACCAATTTTTTTCTATAAGTAGCGATGATGAGGAACTTTCAATTAGACAATAGAAAAATAGTGTTGAAGAACTATTAGACAAGGTTTGAAGATACAATAAATCAATTGTAGTTCTTTCATGGTGAAAGTATTACAAATAAATGATTCTGACTCATATGAGAAAGTTTTAGGGAAGACAGAATAGGAGAAAGCAATGAAAGAGGAATTTGATGCATTACAAAAGAATAAAATTAATGAAATTGTGCCTCTCCCCAAAGATAATAATGTTATTAGTTGCAAATTGGTTTTAAAAAAAAAATCAATAACAAGGAGCTATAGAAATATTCAAAGATAGATTTGTTGATAAGGGATTCAATTGAAAGGAAGGTGTTTATTATGAAGAAATATTTTCTCTTTCCATAAAAATAAATATAATTAGAGCCATTATTTCCTTCCTTTCTAGTCTTGGATGACATATTCATCAAATGGATGTTAAAATTTATTTCCTAAATCGATATTTAAATTAAGAAATATGCATGGATCTGTTAGCTTGTTTTATATATGAAAAAATTCCTAACCTTGTTTTCAAATTCAAGAAGTCATTTATGATCTAGAACAAGTATCAAGAGAATGGAATGAAAATATTGATAGGTACTTTCAACTTCATGGGTTTAAAATTTGTCACTCCAATCCAAATCTTTTTGTTAACAAATTTTAAAATGATATTATTCTTGTCGCATCTTACATAGATGATTTACACATTTACAGATTAAATATGGGTTAATACATAATTTAAATTTAAATATATTAAAAGTGAATTTCATAAGAGTGATTTGGGAAGATTAAACCATTTTCTTGGTTTATAAGTTTGTAGACTACATGATGGATTATTCATCTCAAAATCAAAAAATTATTTGGATATCTTAGAGAAGTTTAAAATGTTGGAACGCAAGTGAATTCCTACTAAATTTCAATTTGGAATCAAGCTTACTAAACAATTTACATCCAAGAAATTAGATTCTACTTTATATAGAAAACTTGTTAGAAGGTTGGTTTATATAACTCATTGTAGACCAAACATTTATTTTGTAGTTAACCTAGTATCCAAATTTATGTAGGAACTTAAAGAAAGTCATTGGTTGGATACAAAAGGAATTTTATGGTATTTTTATGGAATAATCAATTATGACATCTAGTATAGGTGTAACTCCTCAATTTCTTTGGTTGGAATTACATAATCAGATTGGGGAGGTGGTATTGATGACACAAAAATATATTAGTGGTTTTTTTTTATATTGGGTCAAGCACAATTACATGGAATAGAAAAAAAAACAAATAAATCAATTTATTAGTGTTAATCAGAATATAGAGTAGAAAATGAAGTAGGAAAGGAAGAAATTTGCATTCAAAATCTTCTATTTGAGCTTGGTTTTCCCCGCTAATCTACTACTATTTTTTATTGTGATAATTATAAAAGTACCATAGAGATTGCCAAAAATTCAGTTTATGTGCTAAAGAAAAACATATTGAGATATATGTTCATGCTACATAAGAAATATTTTTCAAGAAACTATTATTAATCTACAATTTTGTCCAATTGAAGAACAAAAAATAGATATATTTAATAAGAGTTTGATTGAAGCCAAATTTTAGAAATTGTAAGTAATTCTTTGTATGTTAGAGGTAAAAACTAAGGGGGGTGATGTAATAATTTTCCTTGTCTTTTATATCTTCCTTTTATCATTCTATTCAATCTGTAATAGACCACCACGTAACCCTAAAGGAAGTTGTAATTAACCACATAAGCTAACGATTTTTTTTTTAAAGTGCAATTAACATACCCATTCACTTACTAATTAACAACAACCTCTAAGGCTACAAGGTTAGGATTACTTAAACCCACACAAATATCTACATATAATCATAGCATTAAATACTTTATGAAATAAGCATCATGCAACATAAGGATACAACATACATAATAAGATAAAAATCCAAGATACAATTTCATAATCATTTACTTAATCAAATAGCTACATCACTCATTCTCAGAATGAGGCAATAGTACAAATGTATTACAATTACAGAATTCCACCTCATAACATAAGAGGGATAAAAAACTTATACAAATAGAAATATTACAATGCGAGAAATTACAACCAGAACCAAGAGTTGTCCATCTAGATATCTCGCGATCAAGTACTGAAGACAAATGGGGACCCAACGGTGTATGGTGCATGTTCCACCCAACCAAGTGGTACTCGAAGGCCCACCCTGCATGCTAGGAGATAGTAACAACGTAACATGGACAAATATCTACAACCTATAACCAAAGGTAGACTCATATTGACATAACCAAACAAATTCAATAAACAAGTACAACTCAAGTACAACATTCACATCACTGACATAGGTCACATTGCTTCTAGACATAAAATAGATCAAGTATGTTCAGAGAACCATACACATAAAACATTTAACAATAGCTATCCTAGATAGAGTGTCATTGCATAGTAGTCATGAGATCTCCTCTAGACATTCTTCATAGGCTTCGATAATCCTAGTGACCTCAACCGAATCCTGACCCTCATACTCAGTCATGCGGTATCAAATACCTCTCATACTAACAAGATAAATGACTATGCCATTTTAGGCCTTCCCACTCATTCCAAGTCTAAACGAGCCCTTGTGTCTATGAGTGAGGTAAAATTATCTTGATTAGTGAGAAGTTAGTCCTAATATTCTAAGTACATTACTTTAATTATCACTTGTTTCAATAAATTTTGAAGGTTACCCGGTTTACCTCTTTGGACTCCAATGCCTAACAGAAGCCACTCTTCTAATTGACAACACACACCCTGTAATGCCCCGCCAAGTAACCTTAAAGGAAGTTGCAATTAACATCTTAAGTGAACTAATTTTTTTTTTATAAAGTGCATTTAACATACACATTCACTTACTAATTAACAACAACCTCTAAGACTACAAGGTTAGGATTACTTAAACCCACACATACATAATACATATAACCATAGCCATATGAACCTTATGATATAAACATCATACATCATAAGAATACCACATAACATAATAAGATAATCAACCAAGATACAATCTCATACATATTATCTTAATCCAATAGTTACATCACTCATTCCCAAGATGAGACAATATAACATAAGATTACAATTACATAACTCCACCTCTTACAAAGAGGGATAAAATAACATATACAAGTTAAAATATTACAATGCAAGATAATACAACAAGAACCGCAAGCTGTCCATCTGGATGTCTCACCACCAAGTACTGAAGATCGATGGGGACCCAATGGTTTTGGTGCATGTTCCACCCAACCAATGTGGTACCCGAAGGCCCACCCCCATGCTAGGAGATAGTAACAAAGTAGCATGGACAAAGATCTACTACCTCTAACCAAAGGCAGACTCAAACTGACTCATACTGTTATAACCAACCAAATGAATTAACAAGTACAACTCATTCACCATACAAGTACGAATCAATTACAACTCAAGTACAATACAAGTACAAATCAAATACAATACAAGTACAATACAAGTACAAATCCAACATCACTGACATAGGTCACATTGCTTCCAGACATAAAGTAGATCAAGTATGTTCAAATAACCATACACAAAATAATTAACAACAGTTGTCCTAGATAGAGTGTCATCGCAAGGTTTGTCATGAGATCTCCTTTGGGCATTCTTCATAGGCTCCAGCACAAGTAATCCTGGTGGCCTCAACCGAATCCCGGCACTCATACTCACTCATGCGGAATCAACTACCTCTCGCAAGGACAAGATAGTTGATCTTGCCATTCTAGGCCTTCTCACTCATCCCAAGTCTAAACAAGCCCTTGCGTCTATGAGTGAGGATTAAATTATCTTGATTAGTGAGAAGTTAGTCCTAATCTTCTGAGTACATTATTTTAATTATCACTTGTTTAAATCACTCCTGAAGATTATCCAGTTTACCTCTTTGGGCTCTGGCACATAACAGAAGCCACTCTTCTATTCGACAACACACATCCAAACAATCCACCAAGGGAAACACAAGTGCATACCAACTGGGCATCATAATCCACTCCAACACAAGGAGGATACAAATAATAGAACTCACTCCAATATTTTAGAGGCAACAAACATATAGTCCACTCCTTTCATAGGATGTACAAAAGATCTCACTCCAAACATCTTGGAGGAAACAACACATAGTCCACTCCTTTCACAGGAGGCAACAAGATGAAACCACATAACAAGGTCACTCCATACAAGGAGACACGGATCCCATAATCCGCTCCTAACCAAGGAGGTGCAAACATCCCCGTTCATGAGAATCGGGTAAAACTGAAAAGACGCCATGCACTACCCAAGGGAAAACAACTAGATGGCCTAAAGATTCAACAACTCTTATCCTCTTAGTTCTTCTGGAAGACTTATAATTTAGGACTAACACTAAATCCCAAAACCAACAATGCAACTTGACGACATAGCAACAAAAGCATTCAAGTCATCCATCAAATCTAATATTTGGAATTCTTAAATCCATACTCATTCAATAGGTAGTGTTGACCAAGTCAAAGACACATTAACTAGATCATCTAAAAATAATCATAACCTCTATTTCCCTTTTCATTATTGGAATCTAAAACAATTAAACTTACTTTCCTTTACTGAATATAGAGAATTAAATCCTTTAATATAATCATGAGAAAGATACTACTTTTGGATATACTAAATCTATACATCTTTCATAATCCAATCACAATGATTCAATTAATCTAAATAGAAATTAATAAATAACATAATTGATTGCCTCATCAATAAAAACTTCTTAATTTACTTTTAAATTGACACAAATCCATCCAAGTAAACTTTTTCTATTTCCTAACCAAATCTTACATCTCATTCAATTTGCTATTTAAAACATTCAATCACTTTAATATAATAACATATTATTTCTCTATCCATTTACAAACATGCAATTTCATCAATGTATAAAAAATATCTTTTGGCTTATCTATTTGACCACGTATTCATATTGTTTCTAATTAAATCTCATTAATTAAAACAAACATTTAAATATAAATATTTCTATAATTCTTCAATATATTTAAATATATTTTCCCTTATCAATTTTGACCATACATTCAAAACTTATCATTTAAATTCTTCATGCAAAGCTAAATTACACGCACTCAAATAAAACAAGGTAAATACTGATTGAAAATACTCATGGATATATATATACATTTCAATATATTTTCTTCAATCATATTAACAAAATAAATATTTTCTTTTAAATCAAGTAATTACTTCTATTAAAAAATATCTTTCTCTATACATTTTCTACACATACTAATCATTTCTTTTAAAACACTAATAATACCCAATTTGCAAACAACAGAATAAAATAAGATAAAATATTATTTATTCTCTCAAATGGATATATACCTTCAATATATATATACTAAATATAAATTAATATATTTAAATATATTTAATCATTAACATATCTTCTATCCTTTGCAGAATATCAAATTGATTAATTCAAAATAAAATATCCTTTATCATCAATATTCCAAAATATAAATATATTTTTCCAATTAAACCAAATTAATAATTGGACCTTTTACATATGAATTTAAATTCCACAATTAAATTTTAAATTATGCATTCTTTATATCAAATATTTAACTCCTTCAATTAAACTTTAACATGCCATTTTAAAATAAAAATAATTTTCCCATATGTTTATAATTTTAAATCCACCAATCTAATATACAAATTTTATTTAAAATAATATAAATAAATATAATACTTTAGTATTATAAATTATAATATAAAATATTATTAAATAATATTTTAATATTATAATAACAATACATAAAATATTAATATTTATAAATATCAATTTATTATTATTTTATTTTCAGAACAGCCATGGGAAAATAATTTAACAGCAGTCTCATGTTTCAAGCATAACTCAAAAACTACGATCTGCGTATTTGCGATTTTTGGACAGGGTTAAGAAAACATCAAAATGCAAAAACCCTTTAAATTTCTTAAAAACCTAGTTTGCGAAAGTAAAGTTATAGGCGATGCAATCAGACCATTTTACCATGAAAATATAACTATACTGCAGATTTTAAAATCCGATTTTTAATAATAACAGAGGATTTCATTTTCTAAAAACATTCTAAATGCCTTGTTCAATCTCTATGTTTAATTTCAATAACAATAAAATCAATTTCTCCAAATAATTTAAATTTAACTAAAGTTTTCACAATTTTCACTCAAAAATTTTCACAAGCAAAGGCTGTAAATTTGTTTAATTCTTTTCTTCTAATATCAAATTTATTTTCTAAAACAGATTTAACAAATAAATCTTTAATCACTACTATTTAAAAAAAAACAATCAAGAACAATAAAATACAAAGAGGAAAACCTGGTACAAGAAGCTACAGGAAGAGATGAATTTTTGATGCAAGCCTCCTCCAAAGATTTCCTGAATTTTCTTCAATCCTCCAATGAATCCAATCCAAAATCCAACAAATGCAAACAATCTTTCCTTCAATCAATTCTACAATCAAACTTTGTTCAAACCCTTGTGCCAATTCCCCAAAATTTCTTCCCTGCTGTAAAAATGTATTTTTTTCTAAAAACTTTCTACGCTAAAATTAAAACATATATTCTTATAAATCAAAAATACCTAATTGAACCCTAATTCACATTACATGCAAATTAGATATTTCAATTTCAATTTCAATTTCAATATTTACAACCCTAATTCACATTACATGCAAATTAGATTTTTCAATTTCAATTTCAATTTTTTAATTTCAATTTCACTTTCAAATTTCGATTTTCAATTTCAATTTCAATTTCACTTTTCAAAAACCCACTTTCAATTTAAAATGCAATTTCAAATAATAAATTAATTTCCAAAGTTGCAACCAATTTCCCAAATAAACATTTAATTACAATTTCTAATTTAATTCTCACACGTTGAAATTAAATTCTAAAATTAATTCTAATTCTTTTATTCCCTTTCATTCTCTTGCATCACGTTTAATTAATTAATTTAATTATTTAATAACTAAATTCAACCCCTTGGATTAAATTTAATTACTTAAATAATTTAAAAATAAACTTTTATCCACATTGCATTATTTAAATTAAATAATCATCAACATGATTTAAATGCAATTATTCTAAATATCTATTTCCAAATCAAGAATGCTTCAGAAATAAGTAACATTAAAACAAGACAGACAATAACTCGACACACACAACTGACGACACACTAAGGCTAGGGCATAGACTTGACACATGTTACCTAGCTACTATCTCCTGTTCAACTTAACTGTTGGATCGACATGCTCAAACCTGTGAAACTAGGTGGAGTCGATGTCATGTACCTGCAATCCTGCAACCAAGTAACAACATCATACAATATCTCCAGCATATAATACACTCATTGAAACTGAGTGATGCGAAACCATCCTCTTCACCAATACACTCATTGAAACTGACACTTCCATCATAATCCAGTAATCTCATAATAACATCTCATGTTAACTCTACAACATCATTAATCCATAATACATGTAAAATAATAATCAAATAACTACATCCCACAATCATGTTGTCGCTCAATAGTAGCAATTAAAACATTATAACAAAATGTATCCAGTATCAAAGTAACTACAACCAAACATAGCATAAAGCAACTTGAACAAGAAACAAAATGGAGGGGTATTACACACCCAAAAAATCCACCAAGGGAATCACAAGTGCATACAAACTAGGCATCATAACCACTCCCACTCAAGGAGGAAACAAATAATAGAACTCACTCCAAACATCTTGAAGAAAACAAGTCTCATAGTCCACTCCTTTCACAGGAGGTACAAAACATCCCTATTCGTGGAAATCGGGTAAGTTACTAAAAAGACACCATGCACTACTCAAGGGAAAAACAATTGGGTGACATAAGGAAATGACAACCCTCATCCTCTAAGATCCTTTAGAAGACTTACAAATTTTAACTAACACTTAATCCCATATCCCAAAATACAACATGATGACATAGCTACAAAAACATTCAAGTCATTAGTCAAATCTAATATTTACATTTCTTAAATCCATACTCATTCAATAGGTAACATTTGACAAAGTCAAAGGCATGATAACAGCTTAACTCAAATAATTATTTAACCCTATTACCTCTTCCCTTATTGGAAATATAAAACAATTAAACTCACTTCCCTTTTTGAAATATAGAGAAAATAAAACATTGAAGGCAATTACGAGGATATCTCTATATTTGGACATTCTAAATCCATATCTCTTTCATATTCCATTTACAATAAAATAATTGCCCTAATAGAAAATAGTTTAATTAAAATAACTAATTGCCTATTCCATATAATCAATTCACTAATTTTACTTTTAAAAAAAACATCATAAATTCTTGCATGTAAATCCTTTCCATTTCCTAACCAAATTCTATATCTCCTTCAATTTTCCATTTAAAAACATGCAATTTCTAAATTATATTTTCCTTATCATTTGACCATGTATTCAAATCTTATATTTTTAAACAAAACTCCATTCAAAACTAGATTACATGCAAAACAAATATTGAGTATATTTCCAATAGAACTACTCATGTAATATATTCATCAAATATAAATCCATATACTTACTATATATATTCATTCTTTATTATAACCACTAATTTTTATGTAATATCCTTTTAATGTTTTCAAAATGATAAAACCTCTTTTATTAATATTCCATAAAATGTATATATGTAAATATACATATATACTTTATATATATATTACAATTCATATATATATATAAATTTATATATATATCTATTTAAAATATATTTAATATTAATTATAATTAGTGTTTGAATCTGAATTCCTATTGAAGTTAGGCGGAATTAACCACAAGTTTCAAACAGGGAATAAAATATAATATAAATTTCTAATTTATTCGAGAGGGATCGGTTGTAGCTAAACCCCCACCCCACTCTATATTGCCAACGGATGCTTCCATTATACACTAACAAATATAGTGTATGTGGGGAGGGCACTGTGTATGCATAGCCAACCCTTCCCCATATAACCAAAGGGCACGACCAGAAGGGTTAAGGGGAGGTTGTTGTGGAGGCTCGGCCTCCATAGTCGTCCCCTTATGGGGCAGCGGTGGGGGCAGTACCTCCCACAGTCTCCCCCCCGAAGGCAATCCAAACAACCCTAGATTTTTCCACGGGTTTTAATTTAGAAACAAAAAAATACGAATTAGCCGTACGACAACTTAAGCAAATAAATAAATAAGTTCTATGAATTTCATACTTTCATCAATGGATGTCATACGAGTGGTGAAATTCTTATTTAAATCAATATTTTATAAAAACAAAATTTAAACCAAATATATATATATATATATATATATATATATATATAAATTCACATGTATATATATAACGGATTAAATATAATAAATAAATTGAGAAAATTTTGAGAAAATGTTCATCTACATGTAAAATTATGCAAATTTTTTAGAGAAGAACAAATTTCACAGAGTTTCAACATTAATTCTTTTAATCCATTTTCTTGAATTCTTAAACAATAAAACTAAAAGGATCAAAATTAAAACCAGAAGCTTTTAAATCCTCTACATTTCTCCACCTAATTTCTATGGAGGTTTTTCAAAATAAATTTGTTTTCTCTAGCGATTATATTTTCTAAAACAATCTAAAAGTGTTGTTCAACCTCAAGGTTTGATTCAAATAACAAAACAATCCATTTCCTCAAATAAATTAAATTCTACAGAGGTTTTCACAATTTCCCTGAAGAAATTTCACAGTAAAAAACAAAAGCTTTAAATTTATTTATTTATTTTCTTTCTTCTAAACACAATTTTCTTTTCTAAGACAGATTTAACAAACAAATATTTAATCACTACTATTTTAAAAGCAACCAAGAACAATAAAAACACAAAAGAAAACCTAGTTCAAGAAGTTACAGGTAATGAAAATTTGAGGCAAAGCTTCCTCCAAAGCTTCTATAGCTTCTATCAAACAATACAATGATTCCAACCAAGAAAGCAATCCACAAACACAACAAAGATTTCTAGAATAACTCCAATGTAAATCTACAACCAAGAATTTCTCCAAATCCCTTCTCTATGTATTTTTTCCCAAAATATCTTCTCACACCAGAAGAAACTTTTCCTCTCCAAAATTTCTCTCCGTGAATGAATTTCAACAACCTCTTCTAATTCATTAAACTTTCACATGTTGACATAATTGAAAATATCTTCAACAACCAAATCTGATTTTGCATGCAAATCAAAAATTTAAAATATCTAAATATTAATTAACTCCCACATTTCAAAAACTAACTTTTCTTTTAAAATTCAATTTCAAATTCTAATTTAATTCCAACTCAATTGAAATAAAATCCCAAAATAATTAAAGTCCCACTAAATGAAATAAAATTCCATAATGAATTTAAATTCTTTTATGTCTTTTAATTTTCTTAACATCACCTTTAATTAATTAATTAAATTATTTAATAACTAAATTCATCCCCTTGGATTAAATTTAATTAATTAAATAAATTTAATTAATTAATTTAAATATAAACTTTTATCCACATTGCATAATTTAAATTAAATAACCATCAACATGATTTAATGCAATTATTCTAAACATCTATTTCCAAAACAAGAATCCTTTAGAATCAAATAACATTAAAGAAAAAAAATCAACGACTTGACACACATGACTGATGACACACTATGGCTAGGGTGTAGACTTTACACAAGTTACCTAGTTACAATCTCCCATTCAACTTAGTCATTGGATCGAGATGCTCAAACCTATGAAACCAGATGGAGTCG
The DNA here is from genome assembly GCA_007115665.2 of Sequoiadendron giganteum. Classification (NCBI taxonomy): domain Eukaryota; kingdom Viridiplantae; phylum Streptophyta; class Pinopsida; order Cupressales; family Cupressaceae; genus Sequoiadendron; species Sequoiadendron giganteum. The sequence continues at coordinate 310,578,960 of CM021106.1, forward strand.
ATGTCGTGTACTTACAAACCTAAAAACATAGTAACCAACATCATAGGATATAAACAACACAAAATCTACACCGTGAAGAGGAAATCATTGAACCACAAGGTGCTCACAAGCGAGTGATTGCGAACCCATCCCCTTCACCAATATACTCATCAAAATTGACAATTCCACAATACATCAAATATTCTCATATGCACTAACATGTTATATCAAATAACATCATCATTACACCAATTAAAGTATGTAAAACAAATCATCAGATAAATCAAATCACATCATATAGTTTGTCACTCTATAAATAGCGATCAAATACACACACAAGATAAAGTATTTGATTATCCAAAAATATAAATTAAAACAAAACAAGGACACACTATCCAGTCCAGAAAGAAAAATGGAGGGGTGTTACATTCTCCCCCCCAAGGGTTAGGCTTACTCCTGGAAGCCTGCAAAAACCCCCAAGTGCAAACTCCATACAATCACACATGACCAAGGGTTCCAAACTGAACCACTCCATACCTTGACACATAAACAACAGCAACCCATGCCATAAACAACTCATCCAAGTACACTATCAATCCAACCAAGACAACATGGTGAAGAAACCACCAACCAAGTCTCCAAAAACACATAACCATGGATTATCATACATAATACACATATGTACCAATACACATCATCAAAAAAAATCACAAGACTACGCAAGGGTCCATAGGGACACTGGAAAGCAGCATACCATCCATGATAGAAGAATCCAAGAATCAAGAACAACTAACCATCTCAAATATATCTAACATCATACTAGTGGCTTGATGGTGTTAGGTCATACATAAAGTGAAACCATCCAAACAAGACCACCATGACCTATCTCTTGATATATAAGGTGATCAACCTCCAAGAGATAGTCATCACACATAGGTGAGTAGTGGATCCTAATTGAAAAACAACCCCACATACCCCCATCCTCTATGTTTCATGCATGTACTTCCTCATACACACTCACCAAGTCTGTCTTATATGTCCTTGGAGAGGAAACACAATACGACACATAACCGATATTGAAAAGAACAAAGATAACTAGCTTAGCAACCAAGTTCATAAAGAAGATCAAATTAAAGTTCCATTTCAACAATAAGACAATAATGCACATAATTTCAACACTGAATCAAATATATAACCACTAGGGTTATAAGAAAAAAAAATCACAAGTTGTGGCTAAATCTTCACAATCAAGTATAAACAAAGTGTCAGCCCTCACAATCAACTGAAAAATCATCAATAACCGAAAGAAAGTTCACAATCTTTAAAATTGCACTATACATCACTATGCGACTAAATACTAGCCACCAATGAGGAAGGAGGAAACAACGCCAAACTAGAATGCTAACAACCCGCATGTTATGTGGAGTGAACACACAATCAACATGACCCAGAGTGTATCCACGACTCTCAAACAAGATACAATTACTGGTTTCTTTCATTACAAGGGTGCAACTACATACATAATCCCATAGGAACATCAAATTCCATAACCCATGGGATATGTATCATAACTTTCCAATCATAACCTTTTATCAGGTTACTTTCATGCTACTCTTTTCCACATAGTACATCAAGCTAAAGTAAAAGACATGAACATGTGATCACTTAACACTCTACTAATAATTCATAGGGACAACATAGTGGACACAAATGTACCCAAAGAACCCAGTGTTTAAACCTAGGCTTTGATAGCATGTGTAATTCCCCGCCACGTAACCCTAAAGGAAGTTGTAATTAATGACATAAGTTAACTAATTTATTTTTTAAAGTGCAATTAACATACCCATTCACTTACTAATTAACAAAAACCTCTAAGGCTACAAGGTTAGGATTACTTAAACCCACACAAACATCTACATATAATCATAGCATTAAATACTTTATGAAATAAGCATCATGCAACATAAGGATACAACATACATAGTAAGATAAGCATCCAAGATACAATTTCATAATAATTTACTTAATCAAATAGTTACATCACTCATTCTTAGAATGAGACAATAGTACAAATCTATTACAATTATAGAATTCCACCTCATAAAATAAGAGGGATAAAATAACTTATACAAATAGAAATATTACAATGCAAGAAATTACAACAAGAACCGCGAGCTATCCATCTAGATATCTCATCACCAAGTACTGAAGATAAATGGGGACCCAACGGTGTATGGTGCATGTTCCACCCAACCAAGTGGTACCCAAAGGCCCACCCCCCATGCTAGGAGATAGTAACAAAGTAACATGGACAAATATCTACAACAACTAACCAAAGGTAGACTCATACTGACATAACAAAACAAATGCAATAAACAAGTACAACATTCACATCACTGACATAGGTCACATGTCTTCCAGACATAAAATAGATCAAGTATGTTCAGAGAACCATACACATAAAACATTTAACAACAGTTGTTCTAGATAGAGTGTCATCACATAGTAGTCATGAGATCTCATCTAAGCATTCTTCATAGGCTCGGGTAATCCTAGTGACCTCAATCGAATCCCGAACCTCATACTCACTCATGTGGCATCAAATACCTCTCGTACTAACAAGATAAATGACTATGCCATTTCAGGCCTTCTCCCTCATCCCAAGTCTAAACGAGCCCTTGTGTCTATGAGTGAGGTAAAATTATCTTGATTAGTGATAAGTTAGTCCTAATCTTCTAAGTACATTACTTGAATTATCACTTTTTTAAATAACTTCTGAAGGTTACCTGGTTTACCTCTTTGGGCTCCAACGCCTAACATAAACCACTCTTCTAATCGACAACACACACCCCAACAATCCACCAAGGGAATCACAAGTGCATACAAACTAGGCATCATAACCACTCCCACTCAGGGAGGAAAAAAATTATAGAACTCACTCCAAAAATCTTGGAGAAAACAAATCACATAGTCCACTCCTTTCATAGGAGGTACAACACATCCCCATTCGTGGAAATCGGGTAAGTTACTGAAAAGACACCATGCACTACCCAAAGGAAAAACAATTGGTTGACATAAGGAAATGACAACCCTCATCCTCTAAGATCCTCTCGAAGACTTGCAAATTTGGACTAACACTTAATGCCATATCCCAAAATACAACATGATGAGATAGCTACGAAAGAATTCAAGTCATTAATCAAATCTAATATTTAGATTTCTTAGATCCATACTCATTCAATAGGTAACATTTGACAAAGTCAAAGGCATGATAACTATGGACATTAAAATCTGCAAATGGTTAGCATGATTCTAATATCCTCATGAAATATTGCATCTAGTTTAAACATGCTAAATAAGATATTAAAACAATAATAAAAACTAAATAAAGCACATAAAACACAAATGCAAATCTATTCCATGGTGGATTGGTGCTCTTTGAATATGTGAAAGAGCCCTTTCCCAACCCTTGTTAAGCAAGATTGCCAAGATGATGAGATAGACAATGGGATGCTATGAGCTCAAGTTGCCTATAGTGTAGATGCTTTCAAATGTGGATGATGAAGAGCAAGATTGATTTTCAAATGAAGAGAGTAACCTTGCATCAAGATGTGTTGTTGTTTGAAGGAGAGAAGCCTTCAACTTATAGTTGAACTTGAAGGGAGGAGAGGTCAAATTGATGAATGTGGGATCATTCATGGGCCAATGATAAGATGCCACTTGTCAAGGTATGAGAGGGTGAGGAATGTGCAAGTCTTGGCCAATGTACCAATTTCAAATTTGAATTTTGGATGAAATGACATGTTTAAGGGGGATGAAAGGTGCCAACTTTGACTTATGCAAGTGACATGTAAGAGCATTTAATGCTTTGTTGGAAGGGACAAATCCTTTGGAGGGAAGATTCAAATTGGAAGAATATTCCATCTTGATGCCCTTTTGAAAGTAATTAGAAGAATTGATAAATCAAATAATTGATTTATTGGGGCAAGTGGGTGGGTTAGTTGAGAGTTTAGATTTGACTCTAGTTGAGTCAAAAGCTAGAGAATGGTAATCATGATTAGAAGTTAATTAATTTAGATTAATTAACTTGGGGGATTTTAGGGATTTGATATTTGATTTATCAAATCAATTAAGAAGAACTTTAGGACTTAATGAAATAATTTGATTTATTTAATTAAGTCTCATGAACATTAGGGATTTAATCAATAAAATATATTAATTGATTAATAGAAGAAATGAATGTTAATTAGAGCAGAATGCATGATGCATGATGTTAGTTTTGCATGTCTACATTTTGCCCCTCTTTGAAGCAATGTACTTGTTGCATTGGTTCAAAGAATGATGCTGCTGACATCGAAATTAAAAAAATTTCAATTTTTTCAGATACCCTAGCAGAAATAAGTACGTTAGTACATTGCCCCCTCAAGAGATCAAGAAAAAATATTGAGGTGGATCTTGCAACAAAGAGGTTCAAAATGAATGTATGGATGGTTAGACTATATGATCTATATGATAATGATGATGTAAATGAGATGTTTCGAAGATGCTTAGAATAACAAATTTATATAATTTTAAGTATGTTAAATGATTATGCAATGCTTGTGAGATGGATGAGATGGATGATGTTGTCCTATGATGATATGACGTGATTATGTAGAATGAGAATGTGGATGCAAGATGGATGAAGGATGGATGCATTGTTAACATCAAAGAGGATAGAAGAATGAGAGGGATCAACCCTTAAATCCAAGAAAATGAAGAAGTCCAACAAGTCCTCTAGTCATCGAGACTTTATTGGAAATGATGAATGATGATGATGTATTACTTATCCAAGGATGGGAAAAACGAGCATACCTTTCTCTATGTTTGATAACACACGTAGGTGCGATGCATCAAGGTACTAAGAACCAGGATGGCGTTGTGCCTAGTGTGATGGACTTTGACTAGACAGTCAGATAGGATTGCTCTTGTTCACACTTGACAAACATAACCTTATTCAGAATGCAGTTCAGATATTCCAAACATCTCAGGCAAACATAAAAAGGAAAGCCTTCTTATGTGGTCAACAAGATACCTACAACATCCTTCCTACAAACAAAATAAAGTATGCATGATGAAGTTATTTTACAAGAATATCCAACAAGCACAATAGATAAAAAGATAATGATCATTGCCCCATTCCCTTCTCTCTAAACCTATTTTGTTAGGCATCATTGAGAGGTCCTTGGAATGAGCGCAAAATAAGATAAGTCTAAAAAGAGCAAGATAAAGTAAACAAACAAGCTGATGTTCTTCGTACCACTAGCCAAGGCTAAACTACTATGAGGGGTACCTGATGCTTATGTCCATCATATGAAAGCTTCATCCTAGGACATGTAGTGATCAGGGTTTTGATGGGACTGATTTGGGTGATGAGCTATTGTAACTCCGAGTTGACCAACTTGCTTGCTTACTGACTTAGGCTTGAGACTCTGACGATTAGGCGTTCACTTTGGAACTTGCTAGACTTGCTTCTGACTGACTCACCAAAGGGTGAAAGTGAAGATTGATTTATTATGAGTGATGTTGTTGTAGGTGAAAGCGAGATGGAACAGGTGCACCATTTTGGTTTCTTCAAATGTTTTTGAGGCTGTTTTTTGGAATTTTTACGATGTTTTACAAATGTTTTTGGTATTTTTGAGATTTATGAATGTTTTTAAATTTTTGTGTCTTGGGGGCCAATCAAGGATGGCCTTGCCTACGTTTAAGCTCAGAGACGACATAGTTTGAACTCCAATTAACTTGATTGCTAATGAGATAGATGGACAAATGAATTGCCATTGCGATGAACACCTAAAATCCTAAAAAAGTGAAAAAGATGGACAAACGAATGCCTCTGCGACTAACGCCTAACTAGATGGGCAGACGGATGTCATTGCGACGGATGCCTAAAATCCTAAAATATGAAAAAGATGGACAAACAAATGCCTCTACGATGGATGCCTAACTAGATGGGCAGATGGATGTCATTGCGACGGATGCCTAAAATCCTAAAATGTAAACTAGATGGGCAAACAGATTGCCAATGCAACGGACGCCTAAGGATTGACCCTAACTGTCTCCGGGGATGATCAAAAATCAACCTTGCCTACGTTCAAGCTCAGAGACAACCTAGTTCAACAAGGTGACTCTATTTTTTTATTTTGAATGATTTTTGACATGTTTTGGATTTTTTTGGATTTTTTTGGATTTTTTGATGTTTTTGAATTTTCACATGATTTTGATGATTTGGATATGAATAATATCAGTACTTTGTTTTGAGATTTTTTGTAAACCAAGCTTAATGTTGATCAATAAGATTGATGGATTGATGGTTTGACTAAGTGTGTTAAGTCAAACAAAAGTGATAATGCACTCGTAAACTTTAGGAAGTTGTGTTATCCCAAAGTAAACTCATACAAAAAGGATAATTTGGCTAGGTGTGTTAAGCCAAACAAGGTGATTATGGATTTGATAATTTACCTAAGTGTGTTAAGCCAAACAGAGATGATAATGAACTTGTAAACCCAAGGAAGTTCTGTTATCCTAGGGTAAACTCATGCACAAGATGATAGTTTGACTAAGTGTGTTAAGTCAAACAAGGTGATAATTGATTGGATTCAATTGATCAAGATTGATGAAGCTTGATTTGGAACAAAATTGTTTTGATGATTTGATGTGGCACTGACATGCGCATTAGATGCAACTGATATGGATTGTTTGGATTGATGTTCGATGAGAGATAAAACTTGATTAGGAATGTCTTCTTGTCAAAATATGCCATGGGCTAATGACTTGGATTCGTGTTCACAAATGCTTTGAACAAGTTAATTTTATTTTTTTCAATGTTCAGATCACCACATAAGTTGGAGGATATATATCAAGATTTATTCTTGAAGCAAGATGCAAATATTTGCCCTCAGTGTCTAGCAATGTTTGAACGGCCATGGGTGGATTCTTTGACGAATGGATATGAATTATCTTGTGATAAGATAAGGGTGATCAAAATAGAGGATTATCATTCAGATAATGCTTGAAGGCTCAAATAACATTGGGCAGGATGGGATCAGTGAAAATGACCCATGTCAAGATGTTTACCATTAACACATGTGAAGCATTTACCAAACCTTGCCAAGATCAAGAACCTTGGATTATGGAAGTCGATATATGAACATGGATTGGATAAATGGTACATGGATGAACGGATGATATAGCTTGAATGTTGGCTTTATTATGGATGTGATAAGATGCTTTCTCCTGAACTGACGCATGTAGATGCTTGATTCTACTCATGACGCCTGTTTGCCAGGTTTTCATCATGGTACTTGCCCAAAGTGCCACCATAGTGGTTTTCACTGGAGGATGATTTTTTCTTTACTATTTTTAATCCTTTTTCTGATTTTTTTGGATTTTTTGTATTTTTTTGGTTTTTTTGTTGTTGCCAAGATGCCTGTTTGTCAGGTTTTCATCAAGGTGACCATTTTTTCAGGACCTTTTTCTGATTTTTTTGTATTTTTTGAGAGATTTTAAGCCAATGTTGAACCACCTAGTGGTGCTGATTTTGATGCTCCTATCATAACATGCCATCTGTATCTTGCTTGAAAAAGTTGCTTTGCCAATATACGTGCACTTGAAAGCAACTTTTGAGAAATTGGTTCTGCTTTTCCGATATTGGAGTTAACTTTGTCTTTGTGCGTACATCGCAATAGAGCGCCTTCTGAATCCTTATGATGAAGGGTCGTTGCCAACACATGGTTAATGAAAGAATTGGATATCATGAATGGAGGCATGGATGGAGTGTGTTTAGGAGTAAAAGATGGATTGGTTGATAGTTTGGAACCTTTGACTCTCCAAACTTGGGAAGATGAGCAATAATGGGTGGATACGAAAGTGTGTGTGGAATTAGGACCAACAGCCTGATACACTTTGTATGTAATTTGAGAAGCCTATTTTTTATTTTGTGGACATCTTTGATGGATATTTTTCCCTTTTTGATTTTTCCCCATAGTTTCTTTGACTGATGGAGTTTGATAGGGATTTGTATTCTTTGGTATCCACTTGTATTTGATTTGTCCTTCGTGCTTCTTAGCTTCTTTTTCTTTGATGAAATTTTTCATGCTTTGATTCAAGTCTTTCTTTTGTTGTTGGTCCCAATTCATGGATGGGGTGATGGGTGGATGGAGATTCATGACATGGCGGGTTGTAGTATTGGCATCAGATTCATTATAAGGATTCTTCGTGCCCCCTATTTTGACATTTGCTGAAGACGAAGTTGCCCCCAGTTTTGTGGAATTATCATTGATATGTTTATATCCCTTGGTTGTTGAATAACCAAGGCCTTGATGTTTAGGATTGCCAAAAATCTGCACTGGTTCGAGGATACCTTGTTCATGTAGACCTAATCCTCTGCCTTGATAATTTATCTACTAAAAAAATTTATATGCCATAGGATATGATTTACCTTGGAAACAAGGTGCTAATATTTCTCTGCTCTATGGTGGATCTTCAAAAGTTACAACTTCTTCATTGATAAGATAGCTTGCTCTAAGAAAGGTAAGTGATCCAACTTTATAAGTGATAGGATCTTCTACATGTGGGATGAATGCCTGATTGGTATCTTTAGCTTGATCTTGTGAAATATCATATTGTACTACTTCTTCAAGAAGTGTTGATGATTTAGTGTCCTCATAAAACTCTTCCTCATGATTCAGTTCATAGGACATTGTTTCTGATTCATGATTTCTGTAAAAACCTTTTTCATGATTTGCTTCTGATAGGTGTCCAAAGGACATTTCTGATTTATAGCTTTTGTAGAATCCTTCTTCATGATTTGCTTCTGATATGTCTCCAAATTTTTCCATATTTTGATCATGTGTACCAATGTTAAGAGTAGGAGACTCTTGTTTCTCAGTAATGATTTCAAGAGTATGAGACTCTTGTTTTGAATGACGATCATCTACGTGTCCACTCAAAGAAAGCATCTTATGGGTAGATGGAAGAATATGTGCTATATGGATGTGATCATAATTTGTGGCATCTTGTATAGATAAAAGAGTGCCCATTAGATTATTGTAGTATCTTGGAGATACGAATTCTTGACTAATTCTGGAATTACTTTCGACATGTTTTGGATCAAGTTCTTGACATGAGTCGATTTCAAAGGGGGGATTGCTTATAGTGGGTTCTTGGGTATCATCATTAATATCCACTTGTTCTTTGAATGGATTTGGATCAAGTGTAAAGTTAGATTTTCTTTCGCTATTCTCAACTGTGAGGCTCAAGGATGTCAATATGTTGTTGGAAGGGCCATTGCTAGACCTTGATGGAATTTTTTGATCATGCTTTGGAATACGTTCTTGAGATATGTCCTCTAACTCATAAGGCAATGTAGAGAAATTTTCCATATGATCATTGGTGGATGGATTGTAGCTTATATCAATAGGATCAAATAACATCAACACTCCTTGAAATAGATCTTTGTAGGAGGGGTCTTGATTATGACTAAAAAATGGCTCTTGATGTATGTTGATTTGATCTTTAGATGAGATGGAAACACCTTCAAGGTGTTCATTGATGGATTGATCTTGATTTTTGATTTCAAAAATTGTGGTGGGAATCTCTTGCAAGCTTAGTTGAGTGAGTAATGCTTGCGTTTGCTGCCAAGCCAACAACGCTTGTCATTGGTCCTATTTTTGTTGTTGTGCCAACAACGCTTGTTGTTGGTCATATTGTTGTTGTAATTCATAGTCTTGCAAGGCTTGTTGGTACGGTTCTTGTTGTGCTTACATTTGAGCTTGGTATTGTGCTTGCTGAGCTTGGAATTGCGCTCGTACTTGAGCATGTGCTTGTTGGATTGCTTGTGCCATATGAGTGGCATGTGTAGCTTGTTTGTTTTGGAGCGCCTTTTTACGGGAAGCTTCTTGAGCGGCTTGCAACATAATGGAGAATGAATTTGTCATGTTGTGTTTTGGAAAAGGTGGTGGTGGGTTGGGGATGGTGCTGATTGTTGGGATTGCTTGGATGGTTGCCACCTACTATTGTGATATCGATGGCAAAATGAGATGATTTGGTATGATGTTTTGATTCGGCATTATAGGTTGACTTTGAACATTGTTGTGGTTGAGAATCATGTTGCCTTGATTTAGGTAACTTTTATTTTGCATGGTGTTACCTTCACTTGGATTAATACCTAGAGTCATCAACATATTGCTTGGATTTTGAACAACATTGATGAGATTTGCAAACATGTCTACCCCAAAATTTACCAATTGCAGATTTGAAATGTTCATGTTTGGTAAAGTTGTACTTGACATGTATGGATTTGGTGGGATAGTGTTGTTTGGAAAACTCATGCATTGAGTGTTTGGTTGATAGATTTGCAAATTTGGACTTGGATTTAAATATATCATTGGGAAAGTTGTTCCAAAATTTAGATTGGGTATACTCACATTTGTATCATTGATGTAATTCCCCGCCAACTAACCTTAAAGGAAGTTGCAATTAACATCTTAAGCGAACCAATTTTTTTTTAAAGTGCATTTAACATACACATTCACTTACTAATTAACAACAACCTCTAAGGCTACAAGGTTAGGATTATTAAAACCCACACATACATATTACATATAACTATAGCATTATAACTTTATGAAATAAACATCATACATCATAAGAATACCACATAACATAATAAGATAATCAACCAAGATACAATCTCATAAACATTATCTTAATCCAATAGTTACATCACTCATTCCCAGAATAAGGCAATAGTACTAAGGTTATAATTACAGAATTTCACCTCATAAACATAAGAGGGATAAAATAACTTATACAAATTAAAATATTACAATGCAAGTAATTACAACAAGAACCGCGAGCTGTCAATCTGGATGTCTCATCACCAAGTACTGAAGATAGATGGGGAACCAACAGTTTTGGTGCATGTTCCACCCAACCAATGTGGCACCCGAAGGTCCACCCCCCATACTAGGAGATAGTAACAAAGTAACAAGGACAAAGATTCTACTACCTCTAACCAAAGGTAGAATCATACTGACTCATACTGTTATAGCCAACCAAATATATGAACTAACAAGTACAACTCAAACACCATATAAGTACAAATCAAGTACAACTCCAACATCACTGAAATAGGTCACATTGCTTCCAGACATAAAATAAATCAAGTATATTTAGAGAACCATACACATAAAACAATTAACAACAATTGTCCTAGATAGAGTGTCATCGCAAGGTTTGTCATGAGATCTCCTCTGGGCATTCTTCATAGGCTCCGACACAAGTAATCTTGGTGGCCTCAACCGAATCCTGGCACTCATACTCACTCATGCAGAATCAACTACCTCTCGTAAGGACAAGATAGTTGATCTTGCCATTCTAGGCCTTCTCACTCATCCCAAGTCTAAACAAGCCCTTGTGTCTATGAGTGAGGATTAAATTATCTTGATTAGTGTGAACTACATCCTAATCATCTAAGTACATTAATTTAATTATCACTTGATTAACTCACTTTTGAAGGCTACCCGATTTACCACTTTGGGCTCCAGCCCCTATCAAAAGCCACTCTTCTAATGGACAACGCACTCACAACCAATCACCAAGGGAAACAAAAGTGCATACAAACTAGGCATCATAACCACTCCAACACAAGGAGGATACAAATAATAGAAACTCACTCCAAACATTTTGGAGGCAACAATCACATAGTCCACTCCTTTCACAGGAGGTACAAAAAAACCTCATTCAAGGAAACCGAGTAAACTTGAAAACATGCCATGCACTACCCAAGGGAAAACGATTGGATGACATAAAGGTTCAACAACCCTCATCCTCTAATTGTTCTTAACAAAATAAGTATTTTCAACTATAACTCAAAACATTTCATTTTAAATTAAATAACCAATTGCCATTGCAAATTAAATCATTATAAAATTAATCAAATTAACATTTGGTCTCTTCCATAACTTATTGTGTTAAAATAAGATCAATATTTGGACTATAACCCAATATCATATATATATTTTTTCAATTAAATCAAATTAATAATTAGACCTTTTACACATGAATTTAAATTCCACAATTAAATTTTAAATTATGCATTCTTTAAATCAAATATTTAACTCCTTCAATTAAACTTTAACATGCCATTTTAAAATAAACAATAATTTCCCATACGTTTATAATTTTAATTCCACTAATCTAATATACAAATTTTATTTAAAATAATATAAATAAATATAATACTTTAATATTATAAATTATAATATAAAATATTATTAAATAATATTTTAATATTATAATAACAATACATAAAATATTAATATTTATAAATATCAATTTATTATTATTTTATTTTTAGAGCAGCCATGGGAAAATAACTTAAGAGTAGTCTCATGTTTCAAGCATAACTCAAAAACTGCGATCTGGGTATTTGCAAATTTTTGGTAACGATAAAAAAATTTCAAAATGCAAAAACCCTTTAAATTTCCTGACAACCCAGTTTGTGTAAGTGGAGTTATAGGCGATGCAACCACACCATTTTACCATGAAAAATATAACTATCCTGCAGATTTTAAAATCTAATTTTTAAAAATAAACAGAAGGTTTCATTTTCTAAAAACATTTTAAATGCATTGTTCAATCTCTATGTTTGATTTCCAATAACAACATAATCGATTTCCCCAAATAGTTGAAATTCAACTGAGGTTTTCACAATTTTCACTCAAGAATTTTCATAAGCAAAGGCTGTAGATTTATTTAATTCTTTTCTTCTAATAACAAATTTCTTTTCTAAAACAGATTTAACAAACAAATTCTTTAATCACTACTATTTAAAAAAATAATAATCAAGAACAATAAAACACAAAGAGGAAAACCTGGTACAAGAAGCTACAGGAAGAGATGAATTTCTGATGCGAGCCTCCTCCAAAGATTTCCTGAATTTTCTTCAATCCTCTAAGGAATCCAATCCAAAACCCAACAAATGCAAACAATCTTTCCTTCAATCAATTCTACAAACAAACTTTTTTCAAACCCTTCTTGTGCAATTTTCCAAAATTTCTTCTCTATTGTAAAAATGTATTTTTTTCTAAATCTCTTTCTGCTACCCTAAAATTAAAACATGTATTCTTTATAAATCAAAAATACCTAATACAACCCTAATTCACATTAAATGAAAACTAGATATTTCAATTTCAATTTCAATTTCAATTTCAAATTTCAATTTCAATTTCAATTTCAATTTTCGAAACCCACTTTCAGTTTAAAATGCAATTTGAAATAATAAATTAATTTCCAAAGTTGCAACTAATTTCCAAATAAACATTTAAGTACAATTTCTAATTTAATTCCCACATGTTGAAATTAAATTCCAAAATTAATTTTAATTCTTTTATTTCCTTTCATTCTCTTACATCACGTTTAATTAATTAATGTAATTATTTAATAACTAAATTCAACCCCCATGGATTAAATTTAATTAATTAAATAAATTAAATATAATTGATTAATTTAAATATAAACTTTTATCCACATTGCATTATTTAAATTAAATAACCATGAACATGATTTAAATGCAATTATTCTAAATATCTATTTCCAAATCAATAATCCTTCAGAATTAAATAACATTAAAACAAGATAGAGAATGACTTGACACACACGACTGATGACACACTAAGGCTAGGGTGTAAACTTGACACATGTTACCTAGCTACTATCTCCCATTCAACTTAACTGTTGGATCGACACGCTCAAACTTGTGAAACCAAGTGGAGTCGATGTTATGTACCTGCAATCCTGAAACCAAGCAAACAACATCATACAATATATCCAGCATATAATACACACCGTGAAGGAGGAATTACGAATTCGTATGGCGCTCGCAAGTGAGTGATGGAAAATCGTCCTCTTCACCAATACACTCATCGAAACTGACACTTCCTTCATAATCCAGTAATCTCATAATATCTCATGTTAACTCTACAACATCATTAATCCATAATGCATGTGAAACAATAATCAGATAACTACATCCCACAATAATAGTTGTCGCTCAATAATAGCAATCAAAACATCATAACAAAATGTATCCAATATCAAAGTAACTACAACCAAACATAACATAAAGCAACTTGAACAAGAAACAAAACGGAGTGGTATTACTGTTGAATTTCAGAGGAGATAATGATGCCATGTTTGAATTGCTTAAATGTGAGTTTCGATAATCAATTGGAATTGTGAGACTTGGATAATTTGGTTGACTCAAATCACTCATGATGTATGGATCAATTTTATATTCCATGTCCCTCTAGTGTTGAGATTGAGTTTGAACCATAAAATGAAGATCAACTTTCAAGAATGTAAGAGATGAACCTCTAATTCTTTAGATTGGTCTAAACCTTAGGTTCAAAAAAAAGTGAAGAACTAGGATAATTGAAGGATCAAAGTGATAATGAGGATGAGATAAATGTAAGATGAGTGACACGGATGAATGGAACTCTTAAAGAAAACTTTGAAGGAAATGCTAAACCTTTTAGGACTTTGATTGATTGTGATTGGATTGATAGTTTGACTAAATGTGTTAAGTCAAACAAGAGTGATAAATATAATTGTAAAACTCTAGGAAGTTGTGATATCCAAGAGTGAACTCCTACAAGATGGTAGTTTGACTAAGTGTGTCAAGTCAAATGAGGTGATGATTTGATAATTTGGCTAGGCGTGTTAAGCCAAACAAGATGAACTCGTAAACCCTAGGAAGTTGTATTATCCAAGAGAGAACTCATGTATAAGATGATGGTTTGACTAGTTGTGTTAAATCAAACAAAGTGATTTGATTTCGCCTAGAAGTTTAGCATAACAAATGTTTACAAAGTTTCCAAGAGCTGTTGGTGAGGTGACTTTTGACTGATTTAAAGGTTGAGAGATGGATGACAGTGATTGAATTTGATCCTAGACTTGACCTAAAATAACACTTATTCTTACAAGACCTCGGTGTTGAAGAACACACTATATTTCCTATGGGAGGAAAGAAAACCTTTCAAAAAATTCGGGATTCTATTGATAGTAAAATTGATACAACTCAAGATTTATTTTTCCCTTTTTGAAATATAGAGAAAATAAAACATTGAAGGCAATCACGAGGATATCTCTATATTTAGACATTCTAAATCCATATCTCTTTCATATTCCATTTACAATAAAATAATTGCCCTAATAGAAAATAGTTTAATTAAAATAACTAATTGCCTATTCCATATAATCAATTCATTAATTTTACTTTTAAAAAAAAAAAACATAAATTCTTGCATGTAAATCCTTTCCATTTCCTAACCAAATTCTATATCTCCTTCAATTTTCCATTTAAAAACATGCAATTTCTAAATTATATTTTCCTTATCATTTGACCATGTATTCAAATCTTATATTTTTAAACAAAACTCCATTCAAAACTAATTTACATGCAAAACAAGTATTGAGTATATTTCCAACAGAACTACTCATGTAATATATTCATCAAATATAAATCCATATATCTACTGTATATATTCATTATTTATTATAACCACTAATTTTTATGTAATATCCTTTTGATGTTTTCAAAATGATAAAATCTCTTTTATTAATATTCCATAAAATGTATATATATAAATATACATATATACTTTATATATATATATATATATATATATATATATATATATATATTACATTTCATATATATATATATAAATGTATATATATATATCTATTTAAAATATATTTAATATTAATTATAATTATTGTTTAAATCTGAATTCCTATCGAAGATGGGTGGAATTAACCGCAAGTTTCAAACAGGGAATAAAATATAATATAAATTTCTAATTTATTGGAGAGGGGTTGGCTGTAGCCGAACCCCCGCCCCACTCTATACTGCCAGCGGATGCTTCCATTATACACTAACAAATACAATGTATTTGGGGAGGGCATTGTGTATACACAGCCAACCCTTCCCCACATAACTGAAGGGCTCGACCAGAAGGGTTATGGGGAGGCTGCGGTGGAGGCTCTGCCTCCATAGCCGTCCCCTTATGGGGTGATGGTGGGGGAAATTCCTCCCATAGTCCCCCCCCCCCCCAAAGGCAATCCAAACAACCCTAGATTTTTCCATGGGTTTTAATTTAAAAACAGAAAAATATGAATTCGTTGTATGGCAACTTAAGAAAATAAATAAATATGTTCTATGAATTTCATACTTTCATCAATGGATGTTGTACGGATGGCGAAATTATTATTTAAATCAATATTTTATAAAAACAAAATTTAAACCATATATATATATATATATATATATATATATAAATTCACACATATATATATAACAGATTAAATATAATAAATAAATTGAGAACAATTTGTGGAAATATTTATCTACAGGTAAAATTATGCAAATTTTTTAGAGATGAACAAATTTCATAGAGTTTCAACATTAATTCTTTTAATCCATTTTCTTGAATTCTTAGACAATAAAACTAGAAGCTTTTAAATCCTCTACATTTCTCCACCTAATTTCTATAGAGGTTTTTCAAAATAAATTTTTTTTCTCCAAAGATTAAATTTTCTAAACCAATCTAAAAGTGTTGAACATTCAACCTCAAGGTTTGATTCAAATAACAGAAAAATCCATTTCCTCAAATAAATTAAATTCTACAGAGGTTTCCACAATTTCCCTGAAGAAATTTCACAAGAAAAAATAAAAGCTTTAAATTTATTTATTTATTTTCTTTCTTCTAAACACAATTTTCTTTTCTAAGACAGATTTAACAAACAAATCTTTAATCACTACTATTTTAAAAGCAACCAAGAACGATAAAAACATAGAAGAAAACCTAGTTCAAGAAGCTATAGGTAATGGAAATTTGATGTAGAGCTTCCTCCAAAGCTTCCACAACTTCTATCCAGCAATCCAATAATTCCAACCAAGAAAGTAATCCACAAAAACAATAAAGATTTTCAGAATAACTCCAATGTAAATCTACAGCCAAGAATTTCTCCAAATCCCTTCTCTGTGTATTTTTTCCCAAAATATCTTCTCACACCAGAAGAAGCTTTTCCTCTCCAAAATTTCTCTCCATGAATGAATTTCAACAACCTCTTCTAATTCATTAAACTTTCACATGTTGACATAATTGAAAATATCTTCAACAACCAAATCTGATTTTGCATGCAAATCAAAAATTTAAAATATCCAAATATTAATTAACTCCCACATTTCAAAAGCTAACTTTTCTTTTAAAATTCAATTTCAAATTTTAATTTAATTCCAGCTCAATTAAAATTAAATCCTAAAATAATTAAATTCCCACTAAATGAAATAAAATTCAATAATGAATTTAAATTTTTTTATCTCTTTTAATTTTCTTAACATCACATTTAATTAATTAATTTAATTATTTAATAAGTAAATTCGTCCCCTTGGATTAAATTTAATTAATTAAATAAATTTAATAGAATTAATTAATTTAAATATAAACTTTTATCCACATTACATAATTTAAATTAAATAACCATCAACATGATTTAATGCAATTATTCTAAACATCTATTTCGAAAACAAGAATCCTTCAAAATCAAATAAAATTAAAGCAACGAAATCAATGACTCGACACATACGACTGACGACATACTATGGATAGGGTGTAGACTTGACACAAGTTACCTAGTTACTATCTCCCGTTCAACTTAATCGCTGGATCGACACGCTCAAACCTATGAAACCAGATGGATTTGATATCATGTACCTGCAAACCTAAAAGCATAGTAACCAACATCATATAATATAAAAAACACAAAATACACATCGTGAAGAGGAAATCAAGGAATTTTAGGGAACTCACAAGCGAGTGATGTGAACCTATCCCCTTCACCAATACACTCATCAAAACAAACACTTCCACAATGCATGAAATATTCTCATTTGCACTAACATGTTATATCAACTAACATCATCATTACACCAATTAAAGCATGTAAAACAAATCATCAGATAAATCAAATCACATCATATAGTTTGTCGCTCTATAAATAGTGATCAAATACACAAACAAGATAAAGCATTTGATTATCCAAAAATATAAATCAAAACAAAACAAGGACACATTGTCTAGTCTAGAAAGAAAAATGGAAGGGTGTTACATAATCTAAAGGGGGATGTTTTTGAAAAGTAAGTTTGTCTAAAGAATAATTCAATATTTTTGTGGATTCTTCTAAAGAAGCTAGAGTCTTCCATAAAGATATAATATTCTACATTAATGGAATAAAAAATGTAGAATTTAGAAGCCTCTAGATTTTAGAACCCCCCAGTATAAATATGAGGCTATCCATTTCAAACAACACTACTATAAATTTTTTGATTTTATGTAATAAAACTATAGATAACCACAATTTTGTTTAGCCATTTCATATTTTTTACTTTGTTTTCTTTATTTGCAAAATATATTTTTTAATAGATATATTTGGGCTTGTTTTTACACTAAATTTATTGTTATATATAAAGGAAATAACTCTCATATAATATTGAAGAAAAATAAATAGATATGCTGAGAACTTAAGAATACTTCTGAAAAAAGATAATGACAACTGAGACAATTATTTTGAACTACATGAAAAAATACTATGTAACAAAAAATATTAAATTTAATTTTAGTTATTCATACTAGAAACAAAAAATAAATAGAAAATGAAACATGGTATTGTTATGCCTTGCATAACCACCCCATCTTTCACCTTGGTCAAAATGGGCCCCCCTTGTTTTTCTTTATCCTTTGTTGTTTTTCAAATAAGGTTTGGGATCATTTTGCTGCCAACACTTTGTTTATTTTTTATTTAGTCTGTCGGAAGCAGAACCAGAACAAAATTGGGTTATGAAAGTTCTTTTGGAGTTTGTTTTGGTTCCCATCCCGATGGTTTTTATTTTTAAATTTTTGTTTGTCTTTAGCGGAACTGAAGCCAAAATGGGTGTGAAGTTGGTTGTTATCAACAATTACAAAATCATAGTCTATCTCGACTCCGCCTCCACTATTTTTATTTATGCTTTAGTCTTGGTCTTTATATTTAGTTTTATTGTGTCGGTTGTTTTACTTTACTTTTTGTGTTTTCTTTTGTTTAATCTTTAGTTGGCGGACCTAGACCCGGAATGGGAATTGAGTTTGGAAATTTCATAAATTTGTGAATCAGTTTCGGTTTTGGTTCTGCCCCCACCACTTTTGGATCGTTGAATTTTTCACTAAAGTAACATTGTAGAGAAGTGTTTGTTCTCTCACAGTTCTGACTCCACTTTAACTGCGTTTTAATGCATTAATGACAGCTGCTCGTCTAGGTAGAAATTAACATTTTTACCTTTATTAAGGTTTAAACGAATCATTATTGTCATTGTTAAAGATCTAAGAGCACGGAAGAGCAGCATCAGAGTTCGTTTGAGCGAATTGATCGAAAGAGAGGAAGGATATTGGGTGTGAATCACTACAGAAGGTTAGCTCGGGTTCTTTTGCACTTGAGGTAGGGTTTCCTTATTATTGTTGTTCTTTGTTTATTTACTATTGTGTTTGTTGCATTTTGTTTTATATCTACTCGTAATTTCGATCATTTAGTTTCAATTGAATTTACATTTCTTGGCATGGTTATACGAGTAGTTTCTTGTTTTATTTTGTTTATTTGTTTTTAGTCTTTTTGTTTCTTGTACTTTTGTGTTGTTTCTTTCTATTTTTGGGCATGGTCGCTTTCATGTCTTAATCGTGATTGCATCATGCTAATTTTTATTTGCAGTAGATTAGATTAAATTAGGGTTTTAATGGTGTTTTGTTAAGGTTAGGGATTTACAGTGAGGTAGATTAATGATTTACAGCAAGTTAGGGCAAATTAGATTTATTGTTTACTTAGGGTTTTGTCGTGTGTTGAATCTGGTAAATGGCAAGGTTTAGAATATGTGCCCTAGTTTTATTGGGTTTTGGTAGATTAGGGTTTTGTATCTTTTAGTGATCACACTTAAATGATTTAAATAAGATGTCCTAAATATAGTCATTCCCCATGGTCATATGGGTGTAGTGTTTTAAAGACCTTTTTCATTTTAAAGCAACCTTAGTTTTAATCATGAAGTTATATGTTAAATCGACAAAATCATTTGATGATGTCATGGTTAACCTAGGCGGAGGTGGGATTAGAATTGATTATGAACTTTAGAATTCTATTTTACAAAAGTTATCGATTCCGTTTCCATCTTGTTTTTAGCTCCGTGTACAACAAAGGTCTTCCTTGGGCAATAATGATGACTTGGATGGAAGCAGAGGTGGAGTGGAAATGGAATACGAAAGTATGAAAATCTGAAAAATAAAAAAATCCTTTTTTCATTCCGATCCCAGTTTTGATCACCATCCTGGTTCCGACTCCGAGCCCGTTCATTATTAAGTGAAGTATCTATATCGGTTTTGGCTCTGAGTCTGGCAGTGTTGTAAAAGAGATTATTTTTGAGTTTCTGTCTGGTTCTGACTCTGATGCATATATGAAAGGTATGTTTTAAAAGCATGTTTATGATGATCTAATTAGAGGTTTGCTTTGCAGGAAAGTTGAAAGATGTCAGCAACATCAAGGGAAGCTGCTAAGAGGAACCAGCTTGCAGGAACATCAAAGGTAGCATGAAAGCCAAAGAAGTTAAAGCTAGAACAACTGCCTTATATCTTGAGGTATAATCACAGGAGTCCAATTGTGAAGGTGAGCAAGGTGGAATCAGACTAGTTAGATATCATAGATACTAATCTAGGCCAATATAATTTTGAAGAGTTATATGGAGAAACTTTTGCAGAATGAGAAACTT
The DNA here is from genome assembly GCA_007115665.2 of Sequoiadendron giganteum. NCBI lineage: Eukaryota > Viridiplantae > Streptophyta > Pinopsida > Cupressales > Cupressaceae > Sequoiadendron > Sequoiadendron giganteum. The sequence continues at coordinate 310,599,829 of CM021106.1, forward strand.
TGATAGGAAGGACAGAAAGGATTGTTGATTTTGGCCAGGCACATATCATTGTGTTCCCTTTATCAGTTCAGTGCCCTGAGTTAGTCTTAACAGCAGCCAGTGCTTACAATCTTGCTACAAGACTATGCATGGATTCATAGAATAATGTGATCATTGATCTTACTCCTCAGATGTTTCAAAATATATTTGATGTTTAGGATCCCGAGAACTTGGTGCAGCTAACTAAAGCAAAGGCCTTGGAGAAGTATAGCAAGCATAAGGATTCAAATAAGTCTCATTTATATAAGAAATGGTTGAAGACAGAGAAGAAATCCTTGAGAAAACTTGCAGATCAGCCGAAGAGGGTAAATTTCAAGAAGGAAGTATCTGATTTAATATTGATTTTGTCTAGGGTGTTTGGGAAGAGAGACACACTATGGTTTAAGGAGTGTATGTTTCCTTTCATCCGAATAATCTTACATGGTGACTATCAATTTGATTGGCCAATCATTGTATCAAATTCTATCCATGATCAGTTGACTAACATCAGAAACACTAAGTGTTTCTTTATGACTTCTTACATTGTATATGCAATAGCCAGATTGGGGATTTTCCCACGTTTGAACAGGGTAGGTATAATGGGAACCTTGGATGGACTGAATAAGGTATGGGATCACTATGATCAATTGTCTCTTCAAGTTGTTGAGACTCATTTTAGAAGAGTCAATGATGCATTTTTATATGTGATTATCAACCAATTGAATGGAGATGTCGGATACAAGTTGAGTCAAGAAGCTATGGCATTCATTGAAAAATGGGGATGTTGGTATATCCAATACCCTAAGTTTACATACTTCAAGTTGGCTAGTTTTGAAGGCCGTCCACATTTGCTTCCAAGATGTTGTAGTAGCAGGATAGTGCTAATGGAGTTTGTATATCAATCTATTGGAGTTAATGCTCAGTTTGGGATCAAGCACAAAATTGGATGTCATAAATTTCCCATGAAGTTGGGGGAATATAGCTATCAACACTTGGTAGGAGCAAAGGTGGTCTGTAGTGAATTGATACAATTGAATTTGGGATTGTATATTGCTCGTAAGCGTTTTGATCCAAAGAAAAAGATGTATGCCTTATTGCCTTCAGTATTCACTAGACATTTCAACTTGTTAGAAGACTTTTGGAGAGATCGACAAGATGAGTATGATTTGAGAAAGAAGAACTATGAAAGATTTCCGATTGCACTCGTGGCAGAACTAAGTATTAAAGAAAGCATTCCTAACACATTGGTGGATGATGGAGTTGTATTAGATCCCTTCTATGAAGCTTTGAATGTTGGTACCAAGAATTTAGATCCAATTGACTAGGATGTTGAAGAAACAATTGACATCAAGAAAATTAGAAGGACAGTCTTGGATAGGAGTGTGCAATGGTTTATGATGATAACTCAAGCTCCTTAAGGACCAGTCCTTAAGAAGGGCAAGGGATATAAGAGAATCAAGAGAAAAACACCTCTCAAGGAACCACTAGAGTTCCTTCCTCCGAATGTTGAAGAAATAGAACTTGAGGTAGTAGATGATGAAGAAGAGACACAAGAAGATGTTCCAATAGGATTTGTTATTTCTACACCTACCTTAGGTGAATAATCCACACAAGTCCCAATTATAAGAAAGAAAGGTAAAGAGATTCAAGAAGGAGCTCTTCATAGCTTCGTTGAAGCTGCTAACGGAAAAGAAATCGAAAAGGAAGTTCTGGAAGTTGAGACAGATTCGCATGAGACTCTGTCAAAGAAAGATCTGCAAGAGAACATGCCTCTAGAAGAGGATATTGAATAGATGTTAACACATGAAGAGAAGTGGAAACTATTTGAGGAAGCAAAAAAGCAAGGAACCAGAGAGAAAGAGAAGTCTTAGTTGCCAAACTAAAACTTCCAAAAGAAGCTCGCCAGAAAGAGGAAGAAGCAGAAAGTTCGAAGAGGAAAAGAGATACTGAGGAGCTAATAAAGAAGTGGCACACTGAAGAAGAAAAGGCAAAGGAAGAGAAACTTAAAGTCTTGGAGGTGGAGAGATTAGAGAAAGAGAAAAAAGAGGCTTTGGAAAAAGAGAGATTGGAAAAGGAAGCTCTAGAGAGGGAAGAAGAGGAAGAAAGGAAAAGAAAAGAATAAAGATATAGAGAAGAGGCTGAGAAGTTGGTGCAGATGCATATACTACAAGAGTAACAAGAGAAATTAAAGGTTGATTCTCAACCTCAAGTAGATGTTCAACCACCTTCTACAATTGTTGCTTCCTCTTCCATGATGACTACTACTCCAAGTGCTCCTACTTGGTTGAAATTAGACCTGCACAAAAGGGAAAGAACACCTCCACAACCTCTAAAATGGGAGGATATGGTGAAGGGGATTGAGCAGCAAAGGCCTAAGAAGAAGGTTAAAATTTTACATTCTACCCGACTCATAGATAAAGGGGAAATTGTTGATGAATGTGCCATGTCGATGACAGAAAATGAGGTAGGGGATATGCAGCTAACAGATTATCAGCTGAGTATGGTCAATTTGGGAAGACCCACTAGAAATCAACAAATGAATTTGAATGATGTAGTGGCTTCAATGACTAAATCAAGGATGAGCTTAAAGCTCAATTGGATCAGTTGCATTCATTCTTGAAGAGTGTCTCCTCTCCAAGGTCACAAACAGTAGTAGCCATTGAGACTCCTATTTTGTTAAGCAAAAAGGAGGTAGATGATTGGGTGCAAGTTAGAGGTAAGGCAGAGATGGTAGACAGGTGGATAGACAAATTGAACTGAGAGGTAGGTGAGGTTTTAGTGAAAGGATTTGAAGCCTACAGGGATGCAGAAGGATTGATAAAAGAGATGTATAAATACATTGAGGCATCAAAAAAATAGGAGGAAGAGTACAAAGAATATAGTTAGAAGTTAGAAAAGGTAAATGCATTGTCTCTAACAACTCTTCTAGAACAATCCATACTTGAGGAAGACAACAAGGATTTTATGGAGAAAACTTCTCGCATACTCTAGTTTAGGACTGGCTTTTTGTGTAAACATAAGGATGAGATTCAAGAAGTAGTTAATAATTTGACTAAGCAGTTGGAAGAGTTGGAAGCAGTCATTGCCATAATTGTAAATGTAAATGTTATGACAAAAGATGGCATGCCTTTGAGTCAAATTAAAGAGAAATGGGATGAAAGGTTCAAAGGACTCATGCAGGAAAAGGATGATAGAGAAGACTTGGTAATAGATCGACTTGTAGAAGTTAAAGAAGAGATAAAAGTTGTGGGGAGAGAATTAATAAAAATAAAGAGTATGAGGGAATTTGCTGCAACAGAGTTGGATCAGATCAAGTTTGAGGATAGTTGGATTGATGGGCCAGAGATTACATTACAGCAAGTCTTCACAAGTTATGATGAGTTTATTGTAGATCCAGCTTCACATGCATGAATCCCTACATGCATGATGTTCCTCTTCCTTGCATGTTGCATGCAACACTGATAGTTTTTTGAGCGCATGACTTCTTCTTCTCTTCTATCTTCTATTTTTAGATTAAACTGAATGTCTAAATGTAAGAACTTAAGATTAAATTGATCTGAGTTTTCAAGAAATTTTAGGTCCTAAAAAGGTGGATAGCCTAAAATAGAAGTAGGGTTTGAACTTTTGTATATCTATAAATACCCAATGGGTATCATATTGTAAAGGTTGGCTAATTGAGAATAGAATTGGCTTACCTAATGCTAGGAGATAGAGTTTTGTAGTGATCATTTTTGAGATACATTGTTACTTGATATTTTTACAGTTAATAGAATCACAGGTTTTTACGCAATATGGAGTTACAATTGAATTGTTTTATGTGATAAGGCTAATAAGTTATAATCCATTTGAATTCAAGTGATTGTGCTAAAGCATGATAGTTTCTTGTGTGGTGAAAGTCAATAGAAGAAACCAGATTTAAAGATTATCTTGTTAGATTGTCATTGAATTAAATTTATTGAAGTTTGTTGATCTATAATCTTGATGATGAATGAATGTGTTTTTTTTTTAAATCTTTGAAGTATTCATGATATGTAAGTGTGGAATTAATTAAGCACCTAAAATGTATGCAATGGTATAGATTATTCTATTGATTGTGTCATCTTATGTTTTTATTGATCTAATTGGAAAAACATTTATCATGGAAGATATATGTCTAGACATTAGATAAGGTTGATTCAAATTTATTGGTTACCCCTTTGTTCCATCTTTTTCTTTTGTTTGAAACCCCTTTTATTTACAAGAACCATTCTGATAAAAGAGTCATTGCTTGAATATTTTGTTACCAGCATAGGCCCCTTGAACATTATAGTTGCATGAACCAATTGAGTGACACCAGACAGTTGAGAACCAACTACTAGGACCTTGGGAGTTAGGCCACTATATGTTGTATTTCTTTTTTAGGAGAAATAGAGTAGAAATATTTTGTTTTAATGTTGTTTGTGTCATTTTAACCATCAACAAAAGTTGGCGCTAGAAGGAGGGCCTGAAAAGACAAGCTGCCTCGCACAGGATCTTTCTCACCGGAGAAATATGGGAGGATTTTGAGATCCTCTACTGACCCTAAACCTTTACAAGAATTGCAAACTCCGGTTAGACCAAGACGTCACGATCATAGGATATTGATACCTACACTGCCACAACCACTTACTCCACCTGGATTTCCTCCAAATCCATCTACACCACCACCCATTCCACCTACATCATCACCTCCAAATAGGTTTGTGTCACCACCAATTTGGCCTATATCACCACCTTTCCAACCCATACCACCAATGGCTTACTTTGTGAATAATCCCTCCCCATTAGGGACTATTCTTGGGGTATTCTGTGATCTACCAAAGAACCCAAAGAGGTTATGTCCAAAATACATGCATGGAGAGTCGAGAAGTACTGAAGAACATATACAAGCAGTCAAAGTTGCTTGCACAAGAGCTCAAGTTGCTCACCAAGATGTGGTATGTAGGTTGTTTCCTTATTGTTTGGGAGATATGGCATATAATTGGTATCTAAATTTGCCTCAAGGATCTATCCTAGGTTGGACAGATTTGGAAAATGCTTTCATTAATCAATTCAGGGTTTATGTTGATCCTACAATATTATATCACCAATTTTCCACCATAAGGAAAGATCATGAACCATTGCCCTTGTTTAACACTAGGTTCCAAAGGATGTATCATAGGCTACAAGAGCGTTAGTTAGTACTAGAGGGTATGGCCATATAGGCATATTTGAGAGTTGTTGATCCTTTGATTGGCCTGTTCTTGCAAAGAACTTATCAACCTGATGAAATTGACTCATTGTCTAAGATTTATCATTTGGCTATCAAATTGCAATAGCAGATAAGTTTGCAATCTAGAACGTTAGGAGCAGTTCTTCCTCTAGTTAATTATCAGATGCCTAATCCATCGTTATACAACACTATCCTAGGGATATCTTATTTCCAATATGGACCTATATCTCAGTTGCAAGCTCCACCCACGATGCCCTTCTTTAGTAATGGTGTACAAGATGCCTCACACCAACCACAACAACAACAATCTCAGAAGCAACCACAACAACGGGGATGACCAACCCATGTCCATTCCCCTACCATAGTCCAAAATGTGCAGAATGAACAAACTGTTCAACTCACAAGTGAGTTAGAGACTCTCGAAAAGACTCTCTCTCAGATGTCAAATGACATGGCATAGCTCAGGAAAAATCCTCCCAATAATCAAAACCAAAATTACAACAATCAGGGAGGTTATAACTATCAGGTAAATTATCAGAATTAGAACTCGTCAAACTAGAATTATCAAAATTAGAATAGAGGATATAATCAAAGATTCAACAACAACAACAATAATAGGCAGTGGAATACTAGACCTAACAATGGGGGAGTCCCTCATAACTATCAAGCAGGTGAAGAAAGACCACATACTGCTAATTTTGTTGATTTGAATTTTATGACAAATTGGTGTAGGCTGCATGATACAATAGCCCATTCTGAGGTCAATCGCCTAGAAATGGAGAAGATTGTGAAAATTGCACAGGCTGATGCCCATCCTCCAATAGGAAATTTCAATCAGGATAATGGGTCAGTCAGCACAAACATGACTTATGAAACCATTGAAGAGAAAATCAACTAGAGGAAGATGTTTATGATGCTCAAGCTTTCCAATCTAAGGGTGGCCACTTTCTAAGAAATCAAAACAAGGGGCCATTCACTACATCTACAGCCCGAATAACATGGTTCCACCAAATCAAAATGCAGATAATAATCCACCTCCACCAAAGGGACCTTCTGATTCTCAGAACAAAGGTAATCAACCTTCTTTTCCTAAGTACCAAGTTTGGAATGATTTGGAGTTTGGATTTGTTGTAGAGTTACAGAGGTAGAAGACATCACTGTCTTTCTTTTACATCATGAAGTGGTGCCTAGCTCAATGAGAGGTGGTATTAAAATCTTTGGAAGAGGCAGATCACCTAAAAGGGAAAAGTAAAGTGACTCCCACAAAGGAGACAAATGCAGCAATGTATAAAGGTAAGACCAGTACCCCACCTTTCTTGTTAAGTTTGAGAATCTTTGGAAAGAATCTACACAATTGTTTATTAGATTCTTGAGCATCAGGGAATGTTAAGCCTTTTTTGATTTGTAAAAATTTAGGATTGAGTCCTATCCAAACCAACAAAAAGGTGATTCAATTGGATAAAACCGAAGTCAATGTTGTAGGTGAGTTGAAGAACATGCATGTCCAAGTTGGATCAGACCCAAGGATCTAGACTTATATAGATATCCAAATAGCTGATATCCCTGAAACATATGGTATGCTCTTGAGTCGAGAGCTAATGAAAAGCATAGGAGGATATCTATCTTTGGATTTCTCACACATGTGGTTACCCTGGAAAGGAGTTGCCACTTAGACAAGAATTGAAAGTGAACCTAGACTCAAACACATGATTATAGAGTATGATACTCCAAATGAAGTAGCATTCTTTGAGACTGAGATAGGTGTTTACAAACAAGAGGAAGTCCTTACTTTCTCTGTAGTTAGTCCTAAGGATACATCATCCTTAGATCATAGTGACTCAATGATTCACATCAACCAGAAGGTTCTAATAAGGAAATTGCAACAAGATAGGCTAGTTTTAGGAGCATAAACTAATTTGAGTAGTGTATTGCTTCCTAATTAGTGTAGGATTCACTATCATAATCATTCAGAATTGACATGTCAGTCATGTATAGATATTCTAAGTTATGTAGATCATCCCAAACAAAAATTTCAAGAGGGAACTAAGACTCCCATCAATGAGTTCTCCTTCCAAGTTAAGGATGCAACTATTCTTACATAGGCTAGTCTTCCTCAAGAAGAAGTTTCCTTACTAGTAGAGCAGACTCAGGTTTTGGGTTTTTCAGATCGAGAAGAAGTGGAAGTATCTCAGTTTCATTTCAATACCCCTAATCCAGATGCTTTCCCAATGCAAAAGTTGTTAATAAAAGATGAATTAGATGGTAAATTAACTCAAGAGATTACTCAAGAGATAATTGTTGAAGAAATTAGGAACATAGGGGAATCTTCAATTGAACCTAGTCTGAAGATTATTGTTGATGATCAGCCAAAGTCTGAGCCGCCACATGTCACAAGTGATAAATTCCCTATTGCTTCTAAAAAGAAAGAACTCCCAACCAAAGACCAGCTGTGGACTCTTAAATTTGATGGTTCTAAATCTAAAGAAAGAAGTGGAGCATGAATTGAACTAACCAATCCGAAAGGAAAAACTTACTTTGCTTCTTATAGATTGCAGTTTGGTTGTACAAATAATGTGGTAGAATATGAAGCACTTGCAAGAGGGTTCATGTTTGCTCATAAGAAGAAGGTAAATGCTCTTGCAGTGGTGGGAGATTCAAAAGTAATTGTGAAGCAAGTACGTAGCCAATACACGTGCCATAACAAAAGATTGGTTGCCTATAGAAATAGGGTTTGGAATTTAATAAAATATTTTGATGCCTTTGGGATTATTCTCATTCCAAGGGAAGCAAATCAAATAGCAGATGCTCTTGCTATTTAAGCAAGTACACTAGAGCCTATGCAAGATTCAAATCTGAAGAGGTTTTCTGTGGAGTTGGTTTCAGTTCCGGCCATTCCTGATAATGTCAGGCATTTTCAGGTGTTTAATGATGATCAACACATTTTGGCCTTTTTAGAGAGTTTTGATGTATTTCAAGGACATATAATTGATGACTATGACAGAGATCAGAGAGACTGGGATTTAAAGAGCAATAACATCCCAAAAAGGATGATAGCATTGGAAAGAATATTTGATTTAGATCCACAAGCTTATCAAAGAATGCCTACGAAGAGTGAGGGAGGTAAGTATGAATCCATTAATTTGGCTCACTCAGGCCTAGAAAGGAATGTTCTTATAAGGAAGACTTGTTCTCAGGAGATTAAGGATGAGATAATCAAAGTATTGCAACACAATATTGAAGCAATTGCTTGGAACTATGATGAATTGAAAATTTTTGATACATCTATCATCACACATACAATTCCTCTTAAGCCAGAAGCCAAGCCATTTCACCAAAAGCAATGCCCAGTCAATGCATTAATTGAAACTCTGATTCAAAAAGAGGTACATAAACTGTTGGCTACAAGAATAATCTTTCCAGTTAGACACTCTACATGGGTGGCTAATCTAGTTCCTATAATAAAGAAGAATGGTGAAATTAGGTTGTGTGTGGATTTTAGGAATTTAAGCAAGGCCTCTTAGAAGGACAACTATCCATTACTTTCCGGTGCTAAAGTATTGCAAAAGGTCAATGGATCTTAGATGATGTGTTTCTTGGATGGGTATTCAAGATACAATCAGGTCCTTGTAAGTCATGAAGATAGGATGAAGACGGATCTCACTACAAAATGGGGCACATTTTCCTACAAAAGGATGACATTTGGTCTAATCAATGCTAGTGCTACTTTTCAAAGGGCAATGGATGTAGCTTTTAAAGATCTGATAGGAAAGTGTATAATCATCTATGTTGATGATCTAACCATCTTCTCTAAGAATAGAGAAGATCATGTTGCTGATTTGGAGAAGGTGCTAAAGAAATGTATCAGTTATGGTGTCTCTCTTAACCCAAAGAAATGTGTATTTGGAGTTTTTGAAGGAAATTTTTTAGGTCACATTATATCAGAGGAGGGTATTTCTATAGATCCTGATCGAGTAGAGGCCATTTTGAGGTTGACGAGGCCAGGAAGTATGATGGAAATGAGATCTTTCTTTGGAAGGATTACTTTTGTTAGGAAGTTTATAACAGGGTTTGCAGAGATTGTCAAACCACTCAACCAAATGATGAAGAAGGATGTAAAGATTGAATGGAGTGAAGAGGCCAAGTCTACTTTCATGCAGATTAAACAAGCTATATTTGAGGCACCTATTTTAACAAGCCCGGATTATCTAAAACCCTTCTACCTTTATTCTTTTGCTTCTGAACATTCATGTGCAACAATTTTGACACAGAGAAGAGAATAGAACGAGGAGAGACCAATTTCTTTTATGATCTCTCCCTTTAAAAATGCAGAAGTAAAATATTCATCATTGGAAAAATAAGTATTTGCATTGGTTTGAGCAGTAAAGAAATTTAGGCATTACATAATCAGAAGTCAGGTTATGGTCATAGTCCTAGATCCAACTATAAAGTCCCTCCTAATGCAAAGTGAACTAGGGGAAAGAAGAGGGAAATGGATGGAAATATTACAAGAGTTTGACCTAGAGATTCACCCAATAAAGCTTGTAAGAGGTCAAGGTTTGTCAAAGGCAATGGTTGAAGTGGATAGAAGTATAACTTTCCAATACTACACTGTGCAATCATTCATAATAGATCCTTGGTATACAGATTTAGTCTTTTTCCTCCTCAATAACAAGTGTCCAGAAGGAATGAATGCTACTCAAAGGAGAGCATTGAGGATGAAGAGCACCCATTATATGCTTAAAGGGGAATCAATATACAAGAATAATTTCCAAGGAATCTATCTACACTGCCTGGATCAACAAGAAGCTAAACATGCTATAAATGAATTTCATGGTAGGCACAGAACAGGACATGGATGAGCTGATGCCTTGGCACATCATGTTTTAAGGTCAAGCCTATTATTGGCCTTATGCATTTAGAGATGCACACCAACACTGAAGGACTTGTCATGTATGTCAAACTTATGCACCTAGAGAAAGAAATCCTGCAATACCCCTACAACCAGTATATGAAATAAGACCATTTTCTCAATGGGCACTTCATTTTGTAGGTGTAATTAATCCAAATTCTTTTGTAGGACATAAATTCATCTTGACTACAATAGATTACTGCACACATTGGATGGAGGCACAACCTTGTAGGAATAGCACCACAGAGGTGGTCATCAAGTTTATAACTAAGAACATCACAACCAGGTTTGGAGTTCCATTTGCTTTGGTATGTGATAACAGCCCTGCTTTTTCTTCTGTTGAGTTTATTTCATGGGTATATGAGCATAAGATTGTGTTAAAATATTCTTCCAATTATTACCCTTAGGGGAGTGGAGTGGCTGAGTCCACAAATAAAAATTTATTGGAAGTCATAAGAAAGTTGTTATAAAATAACCCTAGGGACTGGCATACCCAGTTGAGATTTTCCTTATGGGCAGATCGAATCAAAATCAAAGCAGCCCTAGGGAATTCACCCTTTAAGTTGGTTTATGGCCAAGATCCAATCTTTTCCATTCATTTATAAATACTTGTTTTGAATTTCATGCAAGGATTTTATTTTAAGGATGATAGGATTGAGGTTAGACTACTTAATTTTTTAAATATGGAAGAACAAAGAGATGCTGCTTTGCAACAATTCTCTAAACATTAGGTTGTTGTCAAATGCTGGTTTGACAAGAGAGCCAAGATAAAAGCTTTTAGAATATCGAACCTTGTGTTATTATGGGATAAGGCAAGAAAAGAAGGGAGATCACCAAAAGTTTGATAGACTTTGGTTAGGTCCTTATCAAGTGGCCGAAATATTAGGTTGGAATGCTTTTCGTTTGAGTACCTTAACAGGAGAGCTTGTTCCATTACCCATTAATGGTTGGTTTCTCAAGCACTATTTTGGTGCATAGAAGGTCTGATATTTTTGGAGGAGAATGTATTATACAGTATCATATATAATTAGGTCTTTATTGTGTTAGGTTTTGTTTTGTTTTCTTTGTTTAGTTTGGTTTTTGTTTTGTTTTCTTTGTTTTGTTTTGGTTTTTGAGTTTTTGTTTCATTGGGGATCTTTATTTTGTTCATCTCAAGACTTGGGGTTGTTATTCAAAGTATGCTCTTGGTACTAGGAGAGAAATTGGTTTAGGTGTTTTCATTATCATCATTGAAAAGGATGTTGTTCTGAAACTTATGTCCTATGATCATTCTAGTTTGGGTTTGAAAAGTTATTTAAATGTAAGAAGATACATTGTGAATATCTCATGCATTATCATCAAAAATCTGTCACCAAATTAGATAAAACATTTGCATGTGTAAATGCCTATTTATTTTAGAATGACTCTATCTTTTCATTCAAGTGAAAAATCCGATTCCAAGACTATCATGAAATCCATCGTAGTACTCAACCCACATTTTAGTTTCATTGAATTTGAGTATTGAGAGATGCATAAAAGAATTTTCACAAGTGAAAAAAAAAAAAAAAATTAAAAAGAAAAAAAAAAAGAAGCAAGCTTAATATCAAGTGGGTAATCAAATATCTCTATCAAGGCTATGGACACCTAGCTAGAAGTAGAGCAATGCTTTGTGAGAACTAGAGGCATCTCCGTCGAGGCTATGGACACCTGTCTGGGAGTGGAGCAATACCCAGGATTTTATTGCACGATACTTAAAGGACTCAACTCATGTAGCTTGAATTTTAGGTAGGATAGTTCAAAAAATAGAGAAAGTATCTATGAAGAATGATGCACAATATAAGCACACACTCAGATTTAGAGATAACTCATGGGCACATACATCTGAGATTCTAGCTCAAATTTATCTTAAAAATATCTAATTTTATTCAAAGTTAAAGTGTTTATAAGCCACTAGTTTTAGATGACTAAAATTTTTTTTGGGTATCTTGAAAATGGGTAAACCATTTTTCCAGCCGAGTTGCCATTTGTTATGCCCTGCATAACCACCCCATCTTTTGCCTTGGTTAAATGGGTCCCCCTTGTTTTTCTTTATCCTTTGTTGCTTTTCAAATAAGGTTTGGGATCATTTTGCTGCCAACACTTTGTTTATTTTTGATTTAGTCTGTCGGAAGCGAAATCGGAACAAAACCAAGTTATGAAAGTTCTTTTGAAGTTTGTTTTGGTTCCCATCTTGATGGTTTTTCTTTTTAGATTTTGTTTTGTCTTTAGCGGAACCGGAGCCAGAGTGGGTGTTAAGTTGGTCATTATCAACAATTGCAAAATCATAGTCTATTCTGACTCCACCTCCCCTATTTTTATTTATGCTTTACTCTTGGTATTTATATTTAGTTTTATCGTGTCGGTTGTTTTATTTTACTTTTTGTGTTTGGTTTTGTTTAATCTTTAGTTGGGGGACCCAGACCTGGAATGGGAATTGAGTTTGGAAATTTCATAAATTTTCGAATCAGTTTCCATTTTGGTTCTGCCCCCGCCACTTTTAGATCGTTGAATTTTTGACTAAAGTAACACTACAGAGAAGTGTTTGTTCTCTCACAGTTTTGACTCCGCTTTAACTTCGTTTTAATGCATTAATGACAGCTATTCGTGTAGGTAGAAATTAACATTTTTACATTTAGTAAGGGTTAAATGAATCATTATTGTCATTTTTAAAGATCTAAGAGGATGAAAGAGCAACAATAGAGTTCCTTTGAGTGAATTGATTGAAAGAGAGGAAGGATATTGGTTGTGAATCAGTACAGAAGGTTAGCTCGGGTTCTTTTGCACTTGAGGTAGGGTTTCCTTATTATTGTCATTCTCTATTTATTTACAGTCGTGTTTGTTGCATTTTGTTTTATATATGCTTGTAATTTTGATCATTTAGTTTGAGTTGAATTTATGCTTCTTGGCATGGTTATACGAGTAGTTTCTTGTTTTATTTTGTTTGTTTATTTTGAGACCTTTGTTTCTTGTACTGTCGTCTAGTTTCTTTCTATTTTTGGTCATGGTCACTTTCACGTCTTAATCATGATTGCTTCGTACTATTTTTGATTTGTAGTAGATTACATTAAATTAGGGTTTTAATGGTGTTTTGTTAAGCTTAGGGATTTATAGTGAGGTAGATTAATGATTTACAGTGAGTTAGGGTAGATTAGATTTATTGTTTACTTAGGGTTTTGTCGTGTGTTTGATCTAGTAAATGGAAAGGTTTAGAATCTATGCCCTAGTTTTATCAGGTTTTGTATCTTTTAGTGATCACAATTAAATGTTTTAAATAAGATTTCCTAAATATAGTTGTTCCCCATGGTCATATGGGTGTAGTGTTTTAAAGCCCTTTTTCATTTTAAAGCGACTTTAGTTTTAATCATGAAGTTATATGTTAAATTGACAAAATCATTTGATGATGTCATGGTTAACCTAGGTGGAGGCAGGATCGAAATTGATTATGAACTTAAGAATTATGTTTTACAAAAGTTACCGATTTCATTTCCATATCATTTCCGGCTCTGCGTACAACAAAGGTCTTCCTTGGGCAATAATGATGACTTGGACGGAAGCGGAGGCAGAGTGGAAATGGAATATGAAAGTAAGAATATCTGAAAAATAAACAAGTCCCTTTTTCATTTTGATCCTAGTTCTGATCACCATCTCAAATCCGACTCCGAGCCCATTCATTATTAAGTGAAGTATCTATATCGGTTTCGGCTCTGAGTCCGGTAGTGTTGTAAAAGAGATTATTTTTGAGTTTCTGTCTAGTTCCGACTCCGATGCATATATGAAAGGTATGTTTTAAAAGCATGTTTATGATGATCTAATTAAAGGTTTTCTTTACAAGAAATTTGAAATATGTCAGGAACATCAGGGGAAGCTGCTAAGAGGAACTAGCCTACAAGAACATCAAAGGCAACACCAAAGCCAAAGAAGTTGAAGCCAGAACAACTTCCTTATAACTTGAGGTATAATAATAGGAGTCCATTTGTGAAGGTGAGCAAGGTGGAATCAGATTGGTTAGATATCATAGATAAAAATTTGGGCCAGTATAACTTTGAAGAGTTATATGGTGAAACTTTTGCAAAACGAAAAAGTTTGACACGAAAGACACAAAGTATTTTTGATTCTGGCCTGGTACATATCACTGTGTTCCCTTTATCAATTCAGTGCCCTGAGTTGGTCTTAACAGGAGCCAGTGCTTACAATCCTACTACAAAACTATGCATGGATTCACAGAATAATGTGATCATTGATCTTACTCCTCAGATGTTTCAAAATATTTTTGATGTTCTGGATCCCATGAACTTGGTGCACCTAACTGAAGCAAAGGCCTTGGAAAAGTATAACAAGCATAAGGATTCAAATAAGTCTCATTTAAACAAGAAATCGTTGAAGATAGAGAAGAAATCCTTGAGCAAACTTATAGATCAGCCGAAGAGGGCAGATTTCAAGAAGGAAGTATTTGATAAAATTTTGATGTTGTCCAGGGTGTTTTCGAAGAGAGACACACTACGGTTTAAGGAATGGATGTTTCCTTTTCTCCAAATAATCTTACATGGTGACTATCAATTTGATTGGCCAATGATTGTATCAAATGTTATCCATGATTAGTTGACTAACATTAAAAACACTAAGTGTTTCTTCATGACTTCTTACATTGTATATGCAGCAGCCAGATTGGGGATTTTCCCAGGTTTGAACAGGGTAAGTATAATGGGAGCCTTGGATGGACAAAAGAAGGTATGGGATCACTATGATCAATTGTCTCTTCAAGCTGCTGAGACTCATTTCAAAAGAGTCAATGATGCATTTGTATATGTGATTATCAACCAATTGAATGGAGATACCGGATATAGGTTGAGTCAAGAAGTTATGGCATTCATTGCAGAATGGGGATGTTGGTATATCCAATACCCTAAGTTTATATACTTCAGGTTGGCTGGTTTTGAAGGCCATCCACATTTGCTTCCAAGATGTTGTAGTAACATGATAGTGCTATGGAGTTTGTATATCAAGCTATTGGAGTTAATGCTCGGTTCGGGATCAAGCACAAAATTGGATGTCATAAATTTCCCATGAAGTTGGGGGAATATAGTTGTCAACACTTGGTAGGAGCAAAGGTGATCTGTAGTGAATTGATACAATTGAAGTTGGGATTGTATACTACTCATAAGTGTTTTGATCCAAAGAAAAAGATGTTTCCCTTATTAGCTTCAGTATTCACTAGACATCTCAACTTGTTAGAAAACTTTTGGAGTGATCGGCAGGATGGGTATGATTTGAGAAAGAAGAACTATGAAACATTGTCGGTTGCACTCATGGCAGAACTAGGTATTAAAGAAAACATTCTTGACACGTTGGTGGATGATGGAGTTGTATTAGATCCCTCCCATGAAGCTTGGAATATTGGTACCGAGAATCTGGATCCAATTGACTGGGATGCTGAAGAAACAATTGACATCAAGAAAATTGGAAGGACAGTCTTGGATAGGAGTGTGCAATGGTTGATGATGAGAACTCAAGCTCCTCAAGGACCAGTCCTTAAGAAGGGCAAGGGAGATAAGAGATTCAAGAGAAAGACACCTCTCAAGGAACCATTAGAATTCCTTCTTCCGGATGTTGAAGAAATAGAACTTGAGGTAGTAGATGATGAAGAAGAGACACAAGAAGGAGATGCTCCAATAGGATCTGCTGTTTCTACACCTACCCTAGCTAAATCATCGACACAAGTCCCAATTACAAGGAAGAAAATTAAAGAGATTCAAGAAGGAACTCTTCATAGCATGGCTGAAGCTGCTAAGGGAAAATAAATGGAAAAGGAAGTTCTAGAAGTTGAGACAGATTCGGATGAGACTCTGTCAAAGAAAGATCTGCAAGAGAACATGCCTCTAGAAGAGGATATTGAACAAATGTTAACACATTAAGAGTAGTGGAGGCCATTTGAGGATGCAAAAAGAGATTCTAATGCAAGGGCTGCAATGGAGAAACAAAAGGAAATAGAAACTAAAGCAGCAGTTGATGAGGTGGAAAAACAAAGAAGGCAACAAGAAAATGAACTCAAGGTCAAGGAAGAGAACGACAAGTTGGAGTTGATATAGAAAATTCATGACTTTGAGGAAGAAAAAGCAAGGAACCGAAGAGAAAGAGAAGTCTTAGTTTCCAAACTAAAACTTGTAGAAGAAGCTCACTGGAAAGAGGAAGAAGCTGAAAGTTTGAAGAGGAAAATAGATACTGAGGAGCTAATAAAGTAGCAGCAAGCTAAAGAAGAAAAGGCAAAGGTAGAGAAACCTGTAGTCTTGGAGGTGGAGAGATTAGAGAAAGAGAAACAAGAGGCTTTGGAAAAAGAGAGATTGGAAAAGGAAGCTCTAGAGAGGGAAGAAGAGGAAGAAAGGAAAAAGAAAAGAACAAAGAGATAGAGAAGAGGCTGAGAAGTTGGTGCAGATGCATATACTGCAAGAGCAACAAGAGAAATTAAAGGTTGATTCTCAACCTTAGGTAGATGTTCATCCACCTTCTACAGTTGTTGATTCATCTTCCATGATGACTACTACTCCAAGTGCTCCTACTTGGTTGAAATTAGACCTGTAGAAAAGGGCAAGAACACTTCCACAACCTCTCAATTCAGAGGATAGGACGAAGGCAATTGAGTAGGAAAGGCCTAAGAAGAAGGCTAAAATTTTACATTCTACCCTACTCATAGATAAAGGGGAAATTGTTGATGAATGTGCCATGTCGATGACAGAAAATGAGGTAGGGGATATGCAGCTAATAGCTGGCTGTGGTCAATCTGGGAAGACCCACTAGAAATCAGCAAATGAATTTGGTTGATTTACTGGTTTCAATGACTAAATCAAGGATGATCAAGGACAAGCAAAAGAAGAATGAGCTTAAAGCTCAATTGGATCAGTTGCATTCATTCTTGAAGAGTGTCTCCTCTCCAAGGTCACAATAGGTAGCAGCCATTGAGACTCTTGTTTTGTTAAGTAAAAAGGAGGTAGATGATTTGGTGTAGGTTAGAGGTAAGGCGGAGATGGTAGATAGATGGATAGACAAATTGAACCGAGAGGTAGGTGAGGTTTTAGTGAAAGGATTTGAAGCCTATAGGGAGGCAGAAGGATTGATAAAAGAGATGCATAAATATATTGAGGCATCAAAAAACCAAGAGGAAGAGTAAAAAGAATATAGTCAGAATTTAGAAAAGGTAAGTGCACTATGTCTAACAACTCTTCTAGAACAATCCATACTTGAGGAAGACAACAAGGATTTTATGGAGAAAACTTCTCGCATACTCCAGTTTAGGACTGGGTTTTTGTGTAAACATAAGGATGAGATTCTGGAAGCAGTTAATAATTTGACTATGCAGTTGGAAGAGCTGGAAGCAGTCATTGCCATAATTGTAGATGTAAATGTGATGACAAAAGATGGCATGCCTTTGAGTCAAATTAAAGAGAAATGGGATGAAAGGTTGAAAGGATTCATGGAGGAAAAGGATGATAGAGAAGACTTGGTAATAGATCATCTTGTAGAAGTCAAAGAAGAGATAAAAGCTGCGGGGAGAGAATTAATAAAAATAAAGAGTATGAGGGAATTTGCTGCAATAGAGTTGGATTGGATCAAGTTTGAAGATAGCTAGATTGATGGACCAGAGATGGATACATTACAACAAGTCTTCACCAGTTATGATGAGTTTAGTGCGGATCTAGCTTCACATGCATGAATCCCTACATGCATGATGTTAATCTTCTTTGCATGTTGGATGCAACACTTATAGTTTTTTGAGTGCATGACTTCTTCTTCTCTTCTATCTTCTATTTTTAGATTAAATTGAATGTCTAAATGTAAGAACTTAAGATCAAATTGATCTGAGTTTCTAAGAGAGTTTAGTTCCTCAAAAGGTGGATAGCCTAAAATAGAAGTAGGGTTTGAACTTTTGTATATCTATAAATACCCAATGGGTATCATATTGTAAAGGTTGGCTAATTGAGAATAGAATTGGCTTGCCTAATGCTAGGAGATAGAGTTTTGTAGTGATCATTTTTGAGATACATTGTTAATTGATCTTTTTACTGTTAATAGAATCACAAGTTTTTATGCAATATGGAGTTACAATTGAATTGTTTTATGTGATAAGGCTGATAAGTTATAATCCATCTGAATGCCAGTGATTGTGTTGAAGCATGATAGTTTCTTATGTGGTGAAAGTCATTAGAAGAAACCATATTTAAAGATTATCTTGTTAGATTGTCATTGAATTAAATTTATTGAAGTTTGTTGATCTATAATCTTGATGATGAATGAATGTGTGTTGTTCTGAAATCCTTGAAGTATTTGTGATATGTAAGTGTGGAATTAATTAAGCATCTAGAATGTATGCAATGGTATAGATTATTCTATTGATTGTGTCATCTTATGGTTTTATTGATCGAACTGGAAAAACATTTATCATGGAAGATATATGTCCAGACGTTAGATAAGGTTGATTCGAATTTATTGGTTACCCCTTTTTTCCATCTTTTTCTTTTGTTTGAAACCCCTTTTATTTACAGGAACCATTTTGATAAAAGAGTCATTGCTTAAATCTTTTGTTACCAGCATAGGCCCCTTGAACATTACAGTTGCATGAACCAATTGAGTGACACCAGACAGTTGAGAACCAACTACCAAGACCTTGGGAGTGAGGCCATTATATGTTGTCTTTCTTTTTCAGGAGAAATAGAGTAGAAATATTATGTTTTAATGTTGTTTGTGTCATTTTAACCATCAACAGGTATCAAACTTTTGAGCTCCCTACCCAAGATGCTAGTGCATTGTAAGGATGTCTAAAAGCCTAGTATCATCCTTATAACTTATATACCAAAAGTATGTGACATGCGTACATTTCTAAACTAGGATTTCTCTTATCCTCCTAGCACAAAGGAATATAAAATTTGGTTGGGTTGCTCAAGGGTTTTCCTCAATTAAGCAATTATATTGGTCTTTTGATCTTCGAAAAGTGATAAAATAGATAAATTGATAAAAAGTGTTTGCCTTTTAGTCATAAATACATTAAGGAATAAGGATTATATTAAAATATATATAAATGGTAATAGTGTCAACCACAACATATGTTGAAAACCTCCATTATAAATTAAGTTCCAATATGAAGGAAGTGATTCACACTAATAAGTTCTGTAAGACCCCTCCATTTTGCACTTTTGATCGAATAGTGTTTGGTTGGTTATGCCTTATGTGCTATTAAGTGCTTTGGCTTAGAACTTAGTTTCTGTTTGATCGCTATATGTAAAGTTATGCAAATTTTATATTTTAGTGTGACGGTGTATTTTTTTTATGTTATCATTATGGCATGCTTTGGATTAGCATAGTGGATAATTGAATTAATGATGTTTATGCTTTCGATCATATTAATGATGTTAGATTCGTCAGTTAGTGATATTGTATTGGTGAAGGGATGGATCACATCACTCGCTTGCGAGTGATCTATGATTATGAGATTTCATCTTCACGGTGTGTATTTTATGTTGTTTATTTGAATTGTAAGTTGACAAGTACAGGACATTGACTCCACCCGGTTTCACAGGTTGGAGTGTGTTCAATACCCAATGGTATTCGATTGGGAGATAGTAGCTAGGTTTCTGTGCCAAGTCGTCACCCTAGACCTTGTATGTTGTCAGTCGGTTGTTAGGTTGTGTTGCTTTGGATTTTGTGCCCTCTCTTTGTTATTTAATTGCAAGTTCAAAAAGGGGTAATTAAATGGCTTAATGCATTTTAGTTGTTGAATAATTTGATCTAGAAATTTTGTTGAAATGTAATTTATTTTATGATTAATTTAATTTAATTAATAAATAAATTAATCGTTGATTAAATCTATTTATTAATTAATTAAATTTATGATGTTGAAATGAGTTAATTTATTAATGTTGGAGTTATTGTTATATTTGTTGAAATTGAAAATAAAGAAAAAGATTAAAAAGTCAATTTGGAATTTGAAAATTCAAATAATTCAAAAATTAGATATTTTCCATTTTTTGTTTTGAAGAATTTATTAGGGTGGTTGTTGAATTTTTTAGGGTTGAATCCTTATGAATGGATTTTGCTTCACAATTTTTGGGGATCTTGGGGTTTTGAGAGAAGTTTGAATTTGACAGAGGAAGCATATTTCAATTTTGTGGGTTTTGGATTGAAGTGGTAAAAATGGCTGATCTGGAGAGGGAATTCAAGCAAGGAATGTGGCACCATCTAGATCTTCTCCAAATTTTTTGCAAAACTAGGTTCATATTACTTGTTTGGTTATTGAATTTGAAATGATTCATGTTGAAATAAACCCATATTAGATCTTATTTCGAAACTTGAAAAAGGCTCTATTTGAGAATGTAATTTTTGGTGTTCTTGGCTAGAAATTGCCATTTCAATTTTGTTTGTTCATTTAAATTTTAAAAAAAAGAAAGAGTTATATGGTTTTTAGATGCATGTATACATAAATATGTATATATTCATTGAATTATTATATATATTTATCTATGTTCTTGCATATTTTAAATTGGGGGTTATGCTGCTGGAATAAATTTTGAAAATAACCCATGAAGGGCGCGGAATTCGAGAAATCCGTAGGGGAAAATTTTAAAAAATAAATAAACAAAAAAAATTCAGAGGGTTGTGTGGGCTGGGGGCTTGACCCATAGTTGCCATGGGAGGTGCTATGGGGATCCATGCCCAGCGCATCCCACGCGTTCCCCCCATCCTCCCTACCGCCTCCCCTTTTCCGTGCCTCCTCCTTGCACCACCCGCGCCTTGCACATGGGCTCGGCTGTGTGTAACACAGTCAGTGCCCGTTAGAGGGAGCCGATTGTGTTACCCACAGTCAGCCTGGGGTAGGTTGGTTGTGCGTCCGCCGCCGCCACCCCATCTCCACGTACGCCTATGTGCAATTCACTTGCCGTCGTCGGTTAAAGAAAACTGCGGCCTTAACAAAAACCACGGCTGAATCAGTCTGCCCAACTAACCCTAAACCATGCAGACAGCTCGAGGTAGCCGCCCATGACTTTCGGTATGGCGCGTTGCCCGAGGGAAGGTTATCAAAATAGTAGAAATTAAAATGAAATTAATAAATGTAATATTAATATTTTATATATTGTTATTATAATATTAAAATATTATTTAATAATATTTTGTATTATAATCTATAATATTAAAATATTATATTTATATATATTATGTTTTTAAATAATTTTTTTTGTATATTATAGTGGTTGATTTAAAAATTAAATTTATATGTTTAGGAAATTATTGATTTTCTAATGGCATGGATTAAGTTTAATTGAGGAAATGAAGTATAGTAAAGTTGGTTAATTTTTTAGAATATTATATTTGGTGGAGAGATAAATTTGATTCAATCTATGATGTTTTTCTTTTAAGGAAAATTAAATTATTATTTTAAAATGGCTATATTGAAATGAGGGAACAACATTTATTTTAAATCAATGTTTTTTGATTTATGGGAATCAATGGTTATTTAATTATTATTTAAATGCCAGTAAGGAAGTAACGATTGAGTTTGTAATTTCTCCCTTGTCTGGAAAAGACGTACTTTGATTCAATATATTTAATGCAATAAATTATAAAATGATTATTTTATTAAGAGAAATTAGGGAATTAAATATTAGTGTTAATTTCTCCCTTATCTCAAAAGATGATTTCTTAATTCAGTTTTATTGATGTGATAGATTACTAAATTTTAATGAGGAATGGATTTATAATATCCAAAAGTAGTTTATTTCATGTGCCCTCAGTGAATATTCTCTTCATGCCCTTGTTCGAGAAATGAGTTAAAGGTGTGTTTTATTTGTAAGCTTTCCAGATGATCTATGGTTTATGAGGGTTGTCATTTGTGATGTCAACCTATTGTGAATTCTCTTGGATATTGCATGAGGTTTCTGTCTATGTTATTACTATGTTTCTACGAATGAGTATGTTTTGTAGCTCCTTGGTTAGGAGCAGATTATGGGATCTGTGTCTCCTTGTAAAGAGTGACCTTGTTATGTGGTTGGTCGCCTCCTGAGAAAGGAGTGGATTTTGTAATGTGTGCCTCCTTGTCAGGAGCGGTCGGGAGTGGCTTTGTTATGTGGTTGTGCCTCCGATGTTGGAGTGCATTTTAGTTTGTGTCGCCTCCTGAGAAAGGAGGGGTCCTGATGTCTTGTTTATTGCACCTTGGTTCCATTGTTGTTTGGATGGTGTGTGTGTGTGTTGTCCAGTAGAAGAGTGGCTTGTAATGGGGGTCGACACCCGAAGTGGTGTCAAGGATAACTCATTGTAAGTTATTTAATCAAGTGATAACTAAAACAATACTTAGAATTTTAGGACTAACTTCTAACTAATCAAGATTTTAATGCCTCACTCATGGACCCAAGTGCTCGGTTAGGCTTGGGATGAGATGGGAAGGCTTGTAATGGCAAGCTCATCTATCTTGTCCGTGCGAAAGGTATTTGGCTCCGCATGAGTGAGTATGGGGGGCCGGGATTCGGTAAAGGTCACCAGGATAACCTTTTCTTGTGGGGGTCAGAGCCTATGAAGATTTCGAAGGATAACCCATGATGAGCTATGTGATGACACTCTATCTAGGACAATAGTTGGTCTTTGTTTTTGTGGGTATGGTTTCCGTAACATACCTGATGTAACCATAGTTGGTATTCGATTTTGTGGGTATGGTTTTCGTAACATTCATGATGTGGTCATAGTGGTATCTGTTTATTATGTGTATGGTTCTCTTAACATACTTGTTCTACTTTATTTCTAGAAGCAATGTGACCATGTAGAGTTTTCCTTGTGTGTTACTCGTGATGCTCTTGAGTTGTACTTTTGGTGTACTTATGTCGTACGTATGTGGTACTTGGATTGTACTTGTGATGCGCTTGCATGGTACATGTGATTGGATGTGTCAGTTTGGTTCAGTTATGATATTGCCAGTGTTTAGAGATGATGATCTTGGTTAGGATTCCTTGTTACTATCTCCTAGCATGGGGGGTGGGCCTTTGGGTTCCACTTGGTTGGCTAGCATGCACCTAAATCCATTGGGTTCTATCTTCATGATTCTTGTGGATGAGACTTCCAGTTGGAGAGCTCATGGAATTTAGTTTCAATTCTTGCTTTATTTCATTTTTGTTGATCTTGTATTATTTGACCCCTCATCTGTTATCGAGGTGGAAGTTGTAACTGTAACCTTATTTATTGGACTTGCCTCATTCGGGGAATGAGAGTTTTAATTGTAATATTTAATTATGGATAAATGAGTTTGAAAGTTATCTATTATGTTTGGATGTAATTTATCTTGTATGGAATGTATGCATACTTATTATCTTGAGTAGATAAATGTTATGGTTTATATTCTTGTTGTTGTTGTTGTGGGTTTTATGTTTCTCAGTCTTGTAACCTTAGGGGATGTTTGCATTGGGAAGAGAACTTGTATTATAATTGTACTTAAAAAAAAAAAATTAGCCTGTTTAAGTAATTGTTGCAACATCCTTTAGGGTTGCGTGGCGGGGCGTTACAAGTTCTTCCCAAAAATAATGAATAAGTAATATATAAAGAGATAATATTATTCAATAAAATATAATAATATTACATACATTATGGTTTTCTTCAATGGATTTAAATGGTGTGGAAGTTAAGTATTCCTTTGAGAACTTCAAGTATTTTGGAAGAATTAGACAATAAAACTATCATATATATAACTTTAATGGATAGTTTTATAAAGTCTCCCTACTGAGTGTAGAGAGAGATATAGTGTCTTAGAATGCTCTAGAAATTTGAGAAAATAGTTTTAGCTTTCCGAATATGATAAAAATATAGCATTACTACCTCTATGAGGAATTACCATAGATTGTAGGGAATTTCCAAGTATAAAAAAAGTAAATTTAAAATTTATAAACTTTTATAAAAAAGAATTCTAAAGCCTTTACTATAAGGCTTTCTAAATTTTCCCCATGCATAATATCAAAGGAACAAGGTGGTTTTGTTTTGGGAAAGGAAACACTTGAAGGGGAAAAAATAACTCATGAAATTGTTCGCTCAATTGAGCAAGAAAAAATTCAGCTATGATCATAAAATTAGACATGATGAAGGCCTATGATAATGTAAATTTTTAGTTTTTATCCTCTAAAATTTAGGAATATTCTCTGTAAAAAATTATTTCCCCTTCCTGTAGATGGTTATTTTGTATAATATGCCCAATTTTACCAGTAAATTAAATTATGTGTAAATATATATATATATATATTCATTATATGTATTATACTTTAATATGTATATACATATAATAAATATATATATATTCATTTTGGTATTAAATTTTTAATTTATTATGTTGTTTTGGGTATCACTATCCGTAGGACGTTCTTGGGAAACAAATTCTAGAAAATTCGTTAAAAAATCATAATTTTTTTAGGTTTTTGTTTAAAAGAAAAAAATATTATAAAAATATTTTTTTGTATATGATAGTGGTTGGTGGGGGCAGATGTACCCCCACTACCCATCATACTCCATTCTAGAAGTGTGTTGCTCCCATGGCAAAGCCCTCCACTAATAGTGGAGGGAGTTTTGTCATGGCAGCAACATTGCCCCCGAGCTTGGGTAGCCGGTTGTACGTATGTACAGTCTAGCGCCCTTTACAATGCGGCCGTTTGTACATGCGTACGTTCTGGCATCCGTCTTGAATTTTTGGGTTCTATGTTAGTTTTAAACACAAATAAAACATATGTTGGGTGGGAAGAATTTATAAGTTATATTTTCATTTTTCAAAAATTGATATGCCTTGGCCTCCGTGAAATTTAATGATAGAATATTAAAAACATATATAAATTATGTATATATTTATATATAATGTATATATGTTCACACATATATTAATTTTATGTGTTTTGTGTTTAAGAAAACAATAGATTATAGAAATGGGTATGTGCAGGATCATGATGAGCCAAAACGTGCTGATATCTAAGTGATATGATGGCCCATGTGGTTGACGGATTTTTTAAAAACCAAAATTGATGAAAGGAAAAGGGTTTTTAATGGATATTCTCAGCTTTCCACCAAATTAAATTATGATTTACTTTGAATTTAATAAATAATTATTATTCATTTTCTATTTGAATTACGACTAATTTCCTGATTGATAGGCTGATTGAAAAACTCTATAGCTTTCAAATAGTATCACTTTTTTTGAATCCAAAACATGCGTCACATTCTATACTTTACATAATATAGGATTAAAAAATAAAGAAAATTGAATTTCATGAAGTTTTGACCAAGTTAAGGTGGTTAGACATACGAGTTTTTATATTTTTTAAAACTTGTAATAAAAAAATAATAATTAATTATTTACTTGGAAAAAAATATTAAAAAATATGCATCACATCGGGAAATGAGTTCCCTACTTATATCTAAAATCTTATAAAAAAATATTATAATTTTAGTATGGTTAGGGTGGTCAAATAGACACCTACTTCTTCTTTTTTCCCTTAAATTTAAGTACTACTACATTGAAATTTCAAATTTTCACCAACTAGATTTTATTGTTTTTAAAATGAACCTATTAGTTTAGAAACTAAATTCAAATTTATATAGATTATATTCTTACACATTTTTGAAATAATATAGATAACTTATTCAAATTTTTACGTCAAGTTGCCTAACTCTAATTTTCTAAATTTTATTGCCACTTAAGGGCTTTTTTTTTCCATGATGATCCAGCACATACCCAAATATATTTATATTGTGAGTATATGTAACACCTCACCACACAAGCCTAGAGGAAGTTGCATTTAACAACTTAAATAGAATAATTTTTTATTTTTTAAAAGTATAATTAATAAGAAAGTTCGCTAACTAATGCCAACAACCTCTAAGGTTACGAGACAGAGGTTATATAGAATCTCAACAAAAAACATGAATTTAATCCATGACATTCATTTACCCAAATTATAAAACACATACATTCCAATGAAATGATTTACATCAAAGCATAGAGATAACTTTCCATTTCATTAATCATAATTAAACAATAAGATTACAACACTCATTCCCTGAATGAGGCAATTCCAATAACATAATGAGATTAAAATTAAAAATTCCACCTCGATAACAATTAAGGGGTATAATAATACAAGATCAACTGAAATGGAATAAAGCAAGAACTAATACTGAAACCAACGAGCTCTCCAACTAGAAGTCTCATCCACATGAACATGAAGAAGGAACCCAACGGATTAAGGTGCATGCCACCAACCCAAGTGGAACCCAAAGGCCCACCCCCATGCTAGGAGATTGTAACCAGGAATCCTAGTCAAGACCATCTACCTCTAGACACAGGCTAACATAACTAAACCAAACTGAAACAACTAAACACATGAACCTCACAAGAACACAAGGCACAACTTGGGTACAACATAAGTACAACTCAAGTGCAACTCAGATACCATGCAAGTACAACACTATAATGTCACATTGCTTCCAGAAATAAAGTAGAAAAAGTATGTTAGGAGAACCATACCACATAATCAAACACCAACCATGGTCACATCAGGTATGTTATGAAAACCATACCCACAATAAACAAGTACCAACTATGGTCACACAAAGTGCCATCAAACTCACATCATGAGTTACCCACTACGGATCATCAGGAGGGTGAACCCAAACCGATCCTTGGCCCTAATACAAACTAATGCAAAATCAAAGGTCAACTGTTGTCCTAGACAGAGTTTCATCACATAGCTCATCATGAGTTACCTAGTGGATCGTCATGATGGTGGCCACAAACCGACCCTCAACCCTCACACTTACTAATGCGGAGCCAAATACCTTTCATACAGACAAGATAGATGACCTTACCATCCCATGGCCTTCTCACTCATCCCAAGTCTAAACAAGCCCTTGCGCCTATGAGTGAGGGATACTTATCTTTTAAGTGTGAATTACTACCCAAACTCTAAGTATATTAATTTAGTTATCACTTAATTATACCACTTCCAAAGGTTACCCAATCTTACCTCTTTCGGGCTCTGGCCCCAAATGGAAGCCACTCTTCTACTAGACAACACACATATAACATCCAAACATCAAGGGCACAAACTGCAACAAACAAGGTATTAGAGCCACTCCTTTCTTAGGAGGCAACCTAAGTTCGAAACTCTCTCCAAACACTAGAGGTAACAAGGTAACAAAGTAACTCCCGATCGCTCCTGACAAGGAGGCACACAATACAAAATTCCACTCCTTACAAGGAGACACAGATCCCATAATCTACTCCTAAACCAAGGAGGTACAAAACATCCCCGTTCATGGAAACCGGGTACTAACACAGTCCCAATCCTCATGCACTATCCAAGAGAATTCATAACAGGTTGACATCACAAATGA
Source organism: Sequoiadendron giganteum (assembly GCA_007115665.2). Taxonomy (NCBI): domain Eukaryota; kingdom Viridiplantae; phylum Streptophyta; class Pinopsida; order Cupressales; family Cupressaceae; genus Sequoiadendron; species Sequoiadendron giganteum. Next base: position 310,627,398 of record CM021106.1, read on the forward strand.
CAACCACAGAACTAAAAACCCCAAACTAGAAGACTTACAAACAAAGCACTCTTTAATCCATTTCCCAAACAAGAGCATGAAGAGAACATTCACTGATGGCACATGAAATAAACTACTTTTGGATATTCTAAATCCATTCCTCATTAATGTTCAGTAATCTATCGCATCGATAAAACTGAATTAAGAAATCATCTTTTCAGATAAGGGAGAAATTAGCACTAATATTTAATTCCCTAATTCCTCTTAATAAAATAATCATTTTCAACTTTAATACAATACATTTCGCTTTAAATAAATAACTGATTGCCTTTGCAAAATTAAATCATTATAAGGTAAATTAGTTAATTTCATTATTAACATATTAATCTCAAATCAACGTTTGTCCTTTTCAAACCTACTGTTTAAAATAAAACCAATAATTGACTATAGCCTCAATATTTAAATTTTCTAATTATATTTAAATCAGATTAATAATGGAACTTTTCCACATCAATCAAAATTTCTCAACTAAATTTAAATCATGCATTCTCTAAATCAAATAATTAACTCAAATTAGATTTAAAACATGGCATAAGAAAACAATAATTTCTTATACATATTTAATTTTAAATCTACCATTTTAATATAAAAAATTTAATTGAAATAATATAAATAAATATAATATTTTATTATTATATCTTATAAAATAAAATATTATTAAATAATATTTTAATGTTATAATAATAATATATATAATATTAATATTTATATATACTAAATTTTATTTTCTTTTCTTATTTTCCAACCTCCACCTGACCTTGGGCCATGTGTCGTGGATTAGGGTTAGAGCGGCCGTGGTTTTTCCTTTGCCGTGAACTTGTTTTGGTTGGCCACGGTTTAAACCATGGCGAGTTTCCATGGTGGGCGGCTGGCAGCGATGCCACACAGTCCACCCTCGATGGTGTTGTGCTATGCATAGCCGTCCACCCTCGCGGGTGGCGCGGCTATGCCTAGCACAGCCGACCACCGACGATGGTGGTGGCTGCGCCGGCGTCACCATGGGGAGGAGAGGAGAGTGGCGGGGGAGGTTGGTGCGGCTCCCCACAATGCTTCCATGGGGGCCAACTCTGGGTCGAGCCCCAGTCCCCAGCCCAAAACAATTTTTCTTTTTTTTTTGGTTTTAAATTATTTATTTATTTTAAACACCTAAAACCCTGCGGATTTTGGAAATCCATGCCCTCATAAGGGCATTTTAATTTATTTTCCCTAGCAAAGCAACATGTTAAAGAAATATTTATATTTTATATATATATATATATGTATATATCAACATATATATACATATATATAAATTTAAAAATCCAAAACAGAGACTAGCATGAGCAATTGAGAAAATAAAATTTAAAACTCATTCCCAGCAAAGAACACATTCATTTTTTTTGAATAAATTATATTTCAAACAAGGGTTTTGCAACAACATAATCAAATCTATAAATCCTTTCAAAATCAAAATTAATTTAATAGCATGAACCTGGTTAAGTTGTGTTTGAGATGGTCCAAACGATGCTCAACTCCTTCCTCTGATTCCCTCTTCAGATCAGCAAAATTTTACAACTCCAGTCCAAAACCCACAAAATTGAAAGATTATTTCTCACACAAATTCAAACTTTTTTTAAAACTTTAAGATCCAAAAATTGAGAGCAAAATTCAAACATAAGGATTTTTTGCCCTAAAATGCTTTAACCACCATCATAAATTCTTCAAAACAGAAAATTAGAAAATATCTTAATTTCTTCAATTTTGAATTTCAAACTTCTAATTTGACTTTTAATTCCATTTTCAATTTTGAATCCCAAATTTCACAATTTGACTTTCATGCATTTTCTTTATTTCCAATTTCAACAATTAAATCAATAACTTCAACATAGATAAATTAACTTCTTTCAATCATATAAATTTAATCAATTAATAAATAGATTTAATCAAAGATTAAATTATTTATTAATTAAATTAAATTAATAATAAAATAAATTATGTTTCAACATAATTCCATAACACATTAGGCCATCTAAATCACCCCATTCTAACTTGAATTTAAATAATGAAGAGAGGGAATGATAATCAAAACAACACAACCTAACAAACAACTGACGACATACAAGGACTAGGGTGATGACTGAGCACAAAAACCTAGCTACTATCTCCCAATCGAATACCGTTGGGCATGGACACGCTCAAACCTGTGAAACTAGGTGGAGTCGATGTCGTGTACCTTCCAACCTAAAAATTAAGTAAACCACAACATATAATATGAACAACATAAAATACATACCGTGAAGAGGAAATCTTGGAATTGCAGGGCACTCGCAAGCGAGTGATGCGATACCGTCCTCTTCACCAATATAGTAGTACTACTGACAAATCTAACATATTAATGTAATCCAAAGCATATCATCATTAATTCAAAATATCATTTATGTTAATCCAAAACATGACATAAGATAACATCATATTAAATACCATCACATCAAAATATGCATTAACATCGCTTTATAGACAATGATCAAATAACAGTCAGGTATCAAAGTCAAGGTACAACCAGAAAGTACAACATAATAGAGCATAAGACTATTCAACCAAAAGGAAAAATGGAGGGGTATTACATCCTCCCCCCATAGGGTTAGGCTTACTCCTCGAAGCCTGCAAACAGTAGGGATATAACTCCCTCAAACAAATTGCATATAAATCAAAAACTCAACCCCTGAGGGTGAGTATCTTGCACTGAGCGACTAACTCCAAAAGTGTTCCATCGTGGACAATCTCTAGCAAGGTGGCCCTGTTTACCACAAGAGTAACACCTCATGTTATGACCAACCCCTCTATCTCCTACAAGTGTAGTAGACTGCTACACACTACCCCAATCAGCCACAGACTGTGAACTCTGGGATGGCTGCTCCTGCTGATTGCACTTATTGTGCCACCAATTCCTGTTTCTCCTAGGAGAAGAACCACCATTATCTTGACATGGCTAAGAGTCCTTATGCTTCCCAAGTGCACTCTCCTACTGCTAACCACTCTGAGATGGTCCCTGCTGAGATAAAAATGGTACACCTCCCTGAGGCTATCCTCCTCTAGAACTAGATCCTACCACTACACTACTGCCAACTGGAACACTCATGTGTCCTCCAAGTGCCATACTTAGGTTCTCCTCAATGAGGCGTGCTTTCTCTACAACCACATCCATGGTCTTGGGTTTGAAAACCCTCACACCACCACTAAGATAGGCATTTAAGCCCCTGATAAAATGTTGCACTAACATGCTCTCATCATCACCAATCGTTGCATATTGTTTAAGCTCGTAAAAATGATGCTCGTACTGCTCAATAGACAATGTCGTCTGATGCAAAGCATGGAACTCATCGCCTCGACGCTGATGCTAATGCTCAAATAAGAATCGAGTCCTGAACCTCTCTAAAATGATCTCCCATGATGTTGTATGGATGTCAATATGGAGCTTCTACTCCTCTAGTCTCCACCATGTGGATGCAAATCCTCTCAACTGCATAATGGCATAATGAGCTCTAGTGTTACTGCCATACGGATGCATAGCAAAACACCTATCCAAATCTATCAACCAAGTCTCGACCTCTAAACCCGTACCAGATCCATCATACAAAGGAGGGTGCCCCCTGAGTAGGTCCCTCATATGTGACTCATATTGTGGTGGAGCTTCCCTCACCATGGGGTTGACCTTAGCCTTTGCCTGCCTAGGTCTGAGGAGTGCCAAAGCATCCTCTAGTGCCATACACCTAGCTTCGATCCCTGCTAGATCCTATTGACGATCCCTAACTCTAGGTGCATTCTGTGATGTTTGAGGTTCTACCCGATCAGGAACAATTGATACACAAGGAGGAGAGTCATGCTGACTCCCACCTCGACCACCTATACGGCCATGGCCACACCCTCTACCTCTTTCACATCTGCGCAGCATAATCCTGCACAGACACTTTAAGGTATTAGGCAAGGTACACAACCTAAAATCCTACACAACTAAAAATTTAATGGCTCCATCATAATCCCAGAGTACCTAGTGTTTAAACCTGGCTCTGATACCATGTGTAATGCCCTGCCACGCAACCCTAGAGGAAGTTGCGTTTAACAACTTAAACAAAATAATTTTTATTTTTTTTAAAGTATAATTAATAAGAAAGTTCGCTAACTAATGCCAACAACCTCTAAGGTTACGAGACAGACATTATATAGAATCTCAACAAAAAACGTGAATTTAATCCATGACATTCATTTACCCAAATTATAAAACACATACATTCCAATGAAATGATTTACATCAAAGCATAGAGATAACTTTCCATTTCATTAATCACAATTAAACAATAAGATTACAACACTCATTCCCTGAATGAGGCAAGTCCAAGAACATAATGAGATTACAATTACAACTTCCACCTCGATAACAACTAAGGGGTATAATAATACAAGATCAACTGAAATGGAATAAAGCAAGAACTGATACTGAAACCAATGAGCTCTCCAACTGGAAGTCTCATCCACATGAACATGAAGAAGGAACCAAATGGATTAAGGTGCATGCCACCCAACCAAGTGGAACCCAAAGGCCCACCCTCCATCACATTGCTTCTAGAAATAAAGCAGAACAAGGATGTTACAAGAAGCATACCACATAATCAAACACTAACCATGGTCACATTAGGTATGTTACAGAAACCATACCCACAATAAACAAGTACCAACTATAGTCACACAAAGTGCCATCAAACATCACATCATGAGTTACCCATTGCAGATCGTCAGGAGGGTGACCCCAAACCAATCCTTGGCCCTCATACAAACTAATGCAAAATTGAAGGTCAACTATTGTCCTAGAAAGAGTGTCATTGCACATCTTGTCATGAGTTACCCAGCGGATCGTCATGATGGTGGCCACAAACCAACCCTCGACCCTCACACTTACTAATGTGGAGCCAAATACCTTTCATATAGACAAGATAGATGACCTTGCCATCCCATGGCCTTCACAATCATCCCAAGTCTAAACAAGCCCTTGCGCCTATGAGTGAGGGATACTTATCTTTTTAGTGTGAAGTACTATGCAAACTCTAAGTATATTAATTTAGTTATCACTTAATTATACCACTTTTGAAGGTTACCCAATCTTACCTCTTTCAGGCTCTGGCCCCAAATGGAAGCCACTCTTCTACTAGACAACACACGTATAACATCCAAACATCAAGGGTACAAAGTGCAACAAACAAGGTATTATAGCCACTCCTTTCTCAGGAGGCAACCTAAGTTTGAAACTCTCTCCAAACACTGGAGGTAACAAGGTAACAAAGTCACTCCTGATCACTCCTAACAAGGAGGCCCACAATACAAAATTCCACTCCTAAACCAAGGAGGTACAAAACATCCCCATTCACGGAAATCGAGTACTAACATAGACCCAATCCTCATGCACTATCCAAGAGAATTCACAATAGGTTGACATCACAAACGACAACCACATAACTGAAAACCCCAATCTGGAAGACTTACAAACAAAGCACTCTTTAATCCATTTCCCAAACAAGAGCACGAAGAGAACATTCATTGATGGCACATGAAATAAACTACTTTTGGATATTTTAAATCCATTCCTCATTAACGTTCAGTAATCTATCGCAACGATAAAACTGAATTAGGAAATCATCTTTTCAGATAAGGGAGAAATTAAAACTAATATTTAATTCCCTAATTCCTCTTAATAAAATAATTATTTTCAACTATAACACAATACATCTCGCTTTAAATATATAACCGATTGCCTTTGCATAATTAAATCATTATAAGGTAAATCAGTTAATTTCATTATTAACATATTAATCTCAAATCAACGTTTGTCCTTTTCAAACCTACTGTTTAAAATAAAACCAATAATTGACTATAGCCTCAATATTTAAATTTTCAAATTATATTTAAATCAAATTAATAATGGAACTTTCACACATCAATCTAAATTTGTCAATTAAATTTAAATCATGCATTCTCTTAATCAAATACATAACTCAAATTAGATTTAAAACATGACATAAGAAAACAATAATTTATTATATATATTTAATTTTAAATCTACCATTTTAATATACCAAATTTAATTAAAATAATATAAATAAATATAATATTTTATTATTATATATTATAACATAAAATATTATTAAATAATATTTTAATGTTATAATATTAATATTTATATATACTAAATTTTATTTTCTTTTCTTATATTCCAAGCTCCACCCGACCTCAGGCCGCGCTTCGCGGATTAGGGTTAGAGCGGTCGTGGTTTTTCCATGGTCGCGGATTTGTTTTGGTCAGCCACAGTTTAAACCAGGGCGGGTTTCCATGGTGGGCGGCGCGTTTTTGGTGGGGCAGCGAGTATGAGAGCTACCGGTGGCGGTGCCACATAGTCCACCCCTGGTGACACTATGCTATGCACAGCCGTCCACCCTCGCGAGTGGCGCGGTTGTGCCTAGCATAGCCGACCACCGGCGGTGGTGGTGGTTGCATCAATGTCACCACAGGGAGGAGAGGGGATGGTGGTGGGGGAGGCTAGTGTGGCTCCCCATAGCACCTCCATGGGGGGCGGCTCTAGGTCGAGCCCCAGCCCCCAGCCCAAAACAATTTTTTTTTTGTATTTTAAACACCCAAAACCTTGCAGATTTTGGAAATCTGCACCCTCATAAAGAAATATTTATATTTTATATATATAGATGTATATATCAACATATATATACATATATATACATATTTATATAAATTTAAAAATCCACAACAGAGATTAGCATGAGCAATTGAGAAAATAAAATTTAAAACTCATTCCCAACCAAGAACACATTGATTTTTTTTGAATAAATTCTTTTTCGAACAGGGGTTTTGCAACAACATAATCAAATCTATAAATCCTTTCAAAATCAAAATTAATTTAATAGCATGAACCTAGTTAACTTTTGTTTGAGATGGTCTAGATGATGCTCAACTCCTTCCTCTGGTTCCCTCTTTAGATCAGCAAAATTTTACAACTCTAGTCCAAAACCAATAAAATTGAAAGATTATTTCTCACACAAATTCAAACTTTTTTTAAAACTTTAAGATCCAAAAATTGAGAGCAAAATTCAAACATAAGGATTTTTTGCCCTAAAATCCCTCAACCACCATCATAAATTCTTCAAAACAGAAAATTAGAAAATATCTTAATTTCTTTAATTTTGAATTTCAAACTTCTAATTTGACTTTTAATTCCATTTTCAATTTTGAATCCCAAATTTCACAATTTGACTTTCATGTATTTTCTTTATTTCCAATTTCAACTATTAAATCGATAACTTGAACATTGATAAATTAACTTCTTTTAATCATATAAATCTAATCAATTAATAAATAGATTTAATCAAAGATTAAATTATTTATTAATTAAATTAAATTAATAATAAAATAAATTATATTTCAACATAATTCCATAACACATTAATCCACAACTTAAATACATTAAGCCATTTAAATCACCCCATTCTAACTTGAATTTAAATAATGAAGAGAGGGAACAATAATCAAAACAACACAACCCGACAAACAACTGATGACATACAAGGACTAGGGTGACGACTCGGCACAAAAACCTAGCTACTATCTCCAAATCGAATACCATTGGGCATGGACACACTCAAACCTATGAAACTAGGTGGATTCGATGTCTCGTACCTACCAACCTGAAAATCATGTAAACCACAACATATAATATGAACAACATAAAATACACACTGTGAAGAGGAAATCTCAGAATCAGAGGGCGCTCGCAAGCGAGTGATACGATACCGTCCTCTTCACCAATATAGTAGTACTACTGACAAATCTAACATATTAATATAATCCAAAGCACAATATCATTAATTCGAATATGCATTTATGTTAATCCAAAACATGGCATAAGAGAACATCATATTAAAATACCATCACATCAAAATATACATTAACGTCACTTTATAGATAATGATCAAATAACAGTCGGGTACCAAAGTCAAGGTACAACCAAAAAGTACAACATAACAGAGCATAACACTGTTCAACCAAAAGGCAAAATAGAGGGGTATTACAGTATATATCATGATATATATATAAATAATTATATATTAAAATATAATTATGTATATATATCTTATGAGTATATTATCAATATTATAGGTTTTTATTTTAAGCCATTTTGATTTCAAATTAATTATAATTTTATATGGATTAAATTTTGAAATGGGAAAGTTAAATAATTTTGTAAAAATGGATGTGTTAGTTGTGAAACTAAAATAATTTTTCTTGCATGAGTATATTATGATTTAAATCTAATCAATATCTTGTTTTGATAAAATTAGAATTTTTCCTTTCCTTGTAAAAGTAAAGGCAATTATTTTAGTTTATTATTTATCTGGTTGAAGTAATTGATTATTTACTGCAAAATTTTTAGATAGGGAAATGGATTTAATATATCCAAAAATAGAATATTTCCTTGCTATTGCTTGTTTTTATTATTTTTCTTTACCTTCAAGTTTTGGGAGAAGGGTTATTTTAGTTTGAATTTTTAAGTCTTTCAGAGGATGTGGGTTGTTGCTTTGTTAAGTCAACTGTACATATTTCCCTTGGGTAATGCTATATGTGATTTATTTCCTCCAAGTGTTTGGAATGAGTTCCCTTACTTTTTTCCTCCTAGAATAGGAGAGATTACATAGTGTAGTTAGTAAGTACTTGAGTTACCCTTGGAGTTAATTTTTGTATAGTGTGTTATCCATTAGAAGAGTGGCTTATGTTAGGCATCGGAGCCGAAAGAGGTAAATTGGGTAACCTTCAGAAGTGATTTAATCAAGTGATAATTAAAGTAATGTACTTAAATTATTAGGATGCACTTCACACTAATCAAGATAACTTAGCCTCACTCATAGACACAAGGGCTTGTTTAGACTTGGAGTGAGTGGGAAGGCTTGGAATGACAAGGTCAACTATCTTTTCCTCACGAGAGGTAGTCGATTCTACATGAGTAAGCATGAGGGTCAAGATTTGTTGGAGGTCGCCAGGATTACCAAAGCCAATAAAGAATACTGAGAGGAGATGTCATGACTAACTGCGTGATGACACTCTGTCCAAGATAACATTTGGTTTTGTTTTGTGTGTATGGATTCTTTATCATACTTGATTAATTTTATGTCTCGAAGCATTGTGACCATGTTAGTGTTAGACTTATATTATGCATGTCTTTAGTTGAGTCAGTTTGTGTCAATACGAGTCTGTCTTTGGTTAGAGGTAGTAGATCTTTTTCTATGTTACATTGTTACTATCTCCTAGCATGGGGGGCGGGCCTTCGAGTACCACTTGGTTGGGTGGATCATGCACCATACAAAATTGGGTCCCCATTTTATCTTTAGTACTTGGTGGTGAGACATCCAGTTGGATAACTCACAATTCTTATTTTTATTTCAAGCATTATTGTATTTCAAAATGTAATAACTTATTTTACCCCTCTTGCATTTACGAGGTGGAATTATGTAATTGTAACACTTTTGTATTATTTCCTCATTATGGGAAAGTGATGTAACCAAATGTTCAAGTAATGAATTTATGCTATGGGTGTTTATGTTATTATCTTATGTTGTTTATGTATGTTGAATTAATGCTTAATAAATGAGTAAGTAAATGCAATCATTTTTAAATGATGCATGTTATTTGGGTTTAAGTAATCTCACTTACGTAGCCTTAGGGGATCTTATCAATTGTAGATGAACATGTATGTTTAATTCACTTTAATAAAAAAAAAATTAGTTCACTTGTGAATTGAAAATTCCTCTAGGGTTGCATTACACTAAGAAAGAGATTTAATATGATAGGATCAATTTTAGCTACCATTCTAAATTACTTCTTATCAATGCTAAAAATACCAAGAGAAATTTATGAGAACATTGTCAAAGCAGCCAGGCAACTTTGATGGAGAAGAAATTTGGACAACTCTATAAAAATACATCTCGTATTGGAAAAAATTATGCAAGGATAAAGTCTTTGGAGGTGCTAACATTCAAAATCTAAAATTGAGAAATTTAGATTTAGGTGTCAAGCTAATGTGAAAGCTCTATGAAAATCCATCTACAAAAAGGAGTAGATTTATGAGATCCACGTACCTAGACTTGACAACCCTAGAAAGAATGTTTACTTTTTAAAATCCATTGGAAGGCTCCAAAAATGTGGAATTTCATCATCATATACCAAGATGTAATCTCACCTTTCCTATCATGGACTATCAGCAATGGAGAAAAGGTTGATTTTTGGGAAGATTTATGGAATGGGAACCCTCAATTAATCATTGTTGTGGTCTACAAGAGGCTCATGATTTTCTAAAAATAGTTTTGGGATCAAATTTCAAGCAATATGCAATGAGGAACAATGTAAATTTTAAATCCAACGTCACATGGAAAAAATTCCACAATCTCCCTCTCACCCAACACAAAAAACATAAGTTGTAATAAATTTTAGACACAAGAACTATTTTAATTTCATATTCTAAGAATAAATTATTTGAGCCCCATCTAAATCAAGACGATATAATATCAAATAGGGCTACAATTCTTTTACATTTGAGGATAGAATTCAACTAGGTAAATGATCATATAAGCTTTGCTAGAAAACCTCAATTCTCCCTAAAGTAGGTGATTTTACTTGTTAAGCTCTTCACAACTAAGTCCTAACAAGTTGTAGGATTTCTAGGCTAGGCCTAAACCATTCATTCAACTATATCATATGCGACACCTAGCATGAAACAGTGGATGATATGTTGCTCCACTATATTTTTTCTCAAACATGCTAAAATTGGATGCAAAATAAACTTCATTAGCTTCCCCCCTACTAAACACTATTTTGGAGTTATTTTAAAGTTTTTCATTAAAATATAAAGGTTATTTATTTGTAGAACTAAGGGTGGTGATTAGGTATGTGCAGGATCATCATGGAAAAAACAGGCCCTTAAGTGGCAATAAAATTCAGAAAATCAGAGTTAGGCAACTTGACGTAAAAATTTGAATAAGTTATCTATATTATTTAAAAAATGTGTAAGAATAGAATTTGTAGCAAATTGAATTTATTTTCTAAACTAATAGGTTTATTTTTTATTTTTTAAAATCTATTTCGTGAAATTTTGAAATTTCAATGCAGTAGTACTTAAATTTCAGGGAATAAATAAAAAGTAGGTGTCTGTTTGACCACCCTAACCACAATAAAAGGATAATATTTATTTATAATATTTTATATATAATTAGGGGACTCATGTCTAGATGTGAAGTATATTTTTTGTAATTGTTTTCCTAGTAAATAATTAACTATGATTTTTTTATTACAAATTTTAGAAAATATAAAAACTCATATGTCTAACCACCTTAACTTGGTCAAAAATTCATGAAATTAATTTTTTTTTTTTTTAATCATATATTATACAAAGCTTATAATGTGATGCATATTTCAAATTAAAAAATTGTGATACCATTTGAAAGTTATAGATTTTTTTCAATCAACCTATCAATCAGGAATTTAGTCGTAATTCAAATAGAAAATGAATAATAACTACTTATTAAATTCAAAGTAAAGAATAATTTATATTGGTGGAAAGTTGAGAATATATTTTAAAAACCCTTTACATTTCATCAATTTTGGGTAAAAAAAAAAGTTGTCAGCCACATGGGTCATCATATCACTTAGATACGCCACTTTTTGGCCCATCATGATCTTGCACATACCCCATTGTGACTTTAATAGTTTAGAATATATGGCTCAAATGAAATAGAAGGATTGTTAGAAATATTTTTTTAGCTATGAAATTTTTCCTCAATAAATTTAAGAGTAATATATTAGAAGTGGTAATGGTAGATGTTGTGAAAAGATCAAACCAATGCAACTCATTCTCATGTTGGGATAACTAAATTTTAAAGCATTGGTCTCTCTTGAAGTTTCCAAACTACGGGCACACCCTAATGCTCAAAAAGTTGACATAACTATAATTAAATGGTGTGCCCACCCCCAAATGTCATGAAACTAAATTTTGATGGTGCATCTAAAGGAAATCCAACTTTATCATGTGGTTATGTTGTGTAATCCATAATGACAGAGGAGATTTATTACAAGGATTTTCTCTAAAGATACCAATGAGCACTAATAATGTAGCAAAGGCTCATGAGCTCTTAGTAGGTGTAGATATGGTACACAAGAGGAAACTCAAGAATATTTACATCGAAGGATATTCGTTAAACATTATTAATGCATATAGGAACTGGCATGAAAACAACTAGGTAATTTCTTACCTCTTAAAACTATTTTAGGAACTCCTTGAGGAATTTTATTCACTAATAATTACACATTGCTAAAGGGAAGATAATTCTATAGAAAATTAGAGTTAAAAATCCTCCAAATTGATCCATAAGTTAAGAAGATTTTGCACAAATTATTCATAAAGAAGGCCAAAGGAGTGAGACCTTTGGGGTCTCAAGCTAACTACATGGTTAATGTTAAATCACTTGTGTTTTCTATCTCGTCGTAGTGGTTTGGGTCTCATATTAGGAATGAATAAGAGTATAAGCTCTTGAAATATGCTATGCACTCTACAAAAAATTTCTCCAAGGGTGGATCATAAATCCTAATCTTAAGTTGGACATTCTCTAGTGCCTTGTATAAGCTATCTCGTTTGGTCCCTAAGATGGTTGTGCTAATTTCCTCAAGCCTTCTTCCCCAAGTAAGGATCTGAAGTACAAATACTTTTAATCCAATGCCCAATAGTGCCATGTGTTTTTGTGTGCACGATCTAAATGATTGTAGGTTGAAGGTTGTGAAAGAATGTGACATTGGCCCATTTCTGGAAATTGATTATTTGATTCTTGGGCTAGAAGCATAGAGGCTTATAATTCCTAGGTAAAAATTATCATGTTCTTTGAGAGACAATCCTTCAAGGGAGGTTCTAAAAGAATAATCTTAAATTTGGTGTCTGAAAGTGACAATTAGAAGCTATATCATTTGGGACTTGCATTGGGTGTGCTAAGGCTTTATGCCAAATTCACCTCACTATGATTGTTGCACTATTCTCCTCTAAGAGAGGTTCTGAAAGGCAAAGATATTGAGCATGACACCTCATAGTACCACGTGTGATATGTACATATGTTGAGGAGTAGTTTGAGCTTGAATATTTTAGAAAGGTGTCATATCTGTTGTTTTAATGATTGTGTGATATTTCCACATTTTTTTTCACCGTTTGACCACAAGATTGAATCTAAAAAGCTTATTTTATCTTGACTTTGTTATGCTTTTTGTGTTGTATTCCCCTAAGGGAGCTTCCAAGAGGCAAGAATATTGAGTTTGACACCCGACAATGCCACATGCCACATCTACAATAGTCCAAGAGTATTTTAAACTTGAATATTGTAGAAAGGTCTGATATTGGCTATTTTTATGCTTGCATGACAATGCCACATGTTTTGTCATTGTGTGATCCCAAGAGAATATTTGAAAAGATTCTAATATGAACCTACTATTTTCTTGTACCATGTGTCAATTGGACACAGGTTCAAGTTATTTCATGGACAAGGGAAGATAATAAGTGTCGTTGACTCATTTTCACCTCTATATAGATTATGGGAGTCTGTGATCATTATCACACCTACTCTTGAACTCTATTTTGGAAATATCACTATAAATAATAGAAAATCCTTCTAACTTTTAGGGAACATTATTTTTAACATTTAGTTGGGAAAATTAAGTGGTTTTCCCTTCATACCATGCTTGTATTTAAATGTTGTTTTTATGGGGATTAATGAATAATTATTCTACCATGGAGATGTCATTCAAAAATCAATTCAGTCATCCATATTCACTAACATTATGTGCTCGTGTGGGCATCTATTTTCATGGACATTTTTCCAAATTTGAAGATGAGCGTGTGTGAAGGGTAAAAGCCATTATCATAAAGAAGATAAGAATATGATCAATTATTTATCAGTATCTATTAGTGGACTCGTTGGGATTTCTCATTATGCAAGCATGTTATTATTGAAATAGTTGTCTTAATTGACAAATAATCTTAAAATTCATAGCGTACATACCTTCTACAAGTATTTATGTGAGGAAGTATGGATACTCCCATTATCCTAGTGAGTACCCCCAAATGGATGGCCTTCCATGGAACAATATTAGAGCTTCAGTTGAAGTGAATCATGTTGGAACCACATTTTATGTTGATTAGAGTAGTAAAATTCACCCTAGGTCAAGAATTTTTTTTTCAAATGAGTTGTATAGGGTGGATTCAAAAATTTCCTCATGATTTGTGGCAACACTACTTGACTTGCATACTCTGAAAGTGGAGGTGGTGGAAATGGCTCACAAGAATTTTATGCCTAAAATTCTAGGTGGGCTAGATGAGGTGATGGATGTCTTCTCCTTCGGTCTCGAAATACTGGTAATGCCCCGCCATGCAACCCTAGAGAAAGTTTCAATTCATAGTAAAAGTGTACTAATTTTTTTTAATTAAATTGAATTAAACATACATGTTCAACTATAATTGACAACATCCCCTAAGGCTACGTAACTGAGATTACTTAAATCCCCACTAACACACAATCATTTAAATTACACTGCATAAAATAAAACAAGTAGTAAGCATTCATTCAACTTAAATAAATAACAAGGTAAGAAGATACATCCATAACATAAAATCCATTACATGAACAGCTGATTACAACACTCATTCCCAGAATGAGTCATAAATACAAGAGGAGAAAAATTAACTTAATATATTTTGAAATACAACATTGCTAGAAAGGAAAACAAGATCCGCAAGTTGTCCAACTAGATGTCTCGCTTCCACGAACTAAAGATCAATGGGGATCCAATGGTTTACGGTGCATATTCCACCCAACCTAGTGGTACCTGAAGGCCCACCCCACATGCAAGGAGATAGTAACAATGCAACATGGACAAAGAATCTACTACCTCTAACCAAAGGCAGACTCATACTGACACATAGTGAATCAACCAAACACATGCACAATAGAAGTCTAACAGTAACATGGTTACATTGCTTCCAGACATATTATTAATCAAATATGATATAGAATTCATACACACAACACACATCACAATGTTATCCTAGACAGAGTGTCATCACAAGGTTCATCATGAGATCTCCTCTAGGCATTCTTCATAGGCTTTGGTAATCCCAGTGACCTCAACTGAATCCCGACCCTCATACTCACTCATGTAGAATCAACTACCTCTCATAAGGACAAGATAGTTGACCTTGCCATTCCAAGCCTTCTCACTCACTCCAAGTGTAAAAAATCCCTTGTGTCTATGAGTGAGGTTAAATTATCTTGATTAATGTGAAATGCAACCTAATCATCTAAGTACATTACTTTAATGATCACTTATTTAAAACACTTTAGAAGGTTACCCCGTTTACCTCTTTGGGCTCTGGCCCCTAACAAAAGCTACTCTTCTATTGGATAACATGCTACTCAAATCTAGACTCCAAGGGTATCATAGGTGCTACTGAAATAAAATAACTCAATCTCTCCTATTCTAGGAGGCATCAATAAGGAAATCCACTCCAACACTAGGAGGAAACAAAACACTTAAAGCCCTACCCAAGGGAAAATGAACGATTGACTTTACAAAGAATTAACCCATGATCTCTGGAAGACTTACAATTTAAAACATAATTCACCCTTTTCCCAATATAATCACCATAAGGAAAAATATTATCAAGAAGCAAGGGCAAGGAAATATGCTATATTTGGATATCTTAAATCCATTTCCTTATCTAAAGCTTTCCGCAGAAATTAAAATAACATCATTCAAATTTTCATATAAACCAATAATAATCCATTCCATTAAAATAAATATCTTCTCTCTAACTTACTAACCATGCAAACTATTTGTTTTAGTTAAAATTGCTTGTCTAAAAATTTGCATGCAATTATATGTCAAAACAAAATATTGAAATATAAATACAAAAATATAATGGAGCATATCAAATATATTTAATTACATGTAATTTATATTGTATAATAAACTATATTTAAAATAATCTTGCATTAAGCATTGTTCATAAACATTTACTTTTCAAAAAATCACTAGTTTGTCAAATTAATTAAATTTGTATAAAATTCAGAGTCAAACACTAATTTCTAATATGTAAATACATTTATATTAAATATTATATAATAATATTTAATATAAAATATTCACAAATAACAACAAAAGAACTTTAAACAAAAAAAAATCAAACCTATACACACGAATTTAATGTTTGCATTTAAAGGTTTGATGGTGACTAGACGGTAGACCATCTAACAGACGGTACTACCGGTACCCCTGTGACAGTCGCCGAGTGTACATAAAGTACAGTGGATGGCGAGTTTGGGGAGGCTGCACTCCCCATGGACAGTGCATCCCCCCAAGTGTTGGGCGCACTGCCCATGGCAAGTGCGTCCTTCCCATGGGCAAGTGTGGGTGGTGGGGTCATGGCCACCATCCAATGTGTATTATAAAATATATTTTTTTACATAGAAAATAGAAAAAATGAATCCGCCTATGATTTGGAATAAGACCAAAATAATTTTGCCAACGAGATCTTTTCTTAAAAGAATAATTAATCCAGAGCAACATAACACACGCACACATATATATATATATATATATATATATATATATATATATATATATTTACAATAATATAATACATATAATGTATAATTATATATATTTTTACACAGATTTTCTGACTGGAAAAATTTATAGAATAATTACAAACAACCAGTCACAGGAAAATTAATTAAATTTTCTAGAATTATTTCCTAAATTCCACCAATGTTTAAAAATTGATTTTTATTTAAATCATTCCTTCAAATTTTCAAATAATATAAAAGTAGGAAAATTTAAACAGATCTAGATTTTTCCATTGAAGGTTTTCTACAAAGGATTTGTTTTCAAAACTAGATTTGATTTTTTTCTAAAAGGGTAAAATCTTTTACAACAATCTAAATGTTAGAAGCACAATCTAAGGTTTAAATTAAACAATGTTTCTACAATTTCCCCATTTACTGAATTGAATCCTATAGTAAATTTCTACAATCTTCCCCAAATTTTAGATTAATTAAAATCAAGTTTCTATTAAAAAATCCTAATTCCCAATGAATTCAACAAAAAATTCTTAAACAATATAATTTTTTTTTAAACAACAAGAACAAGAAAAACACAGAACAAAACCTAGATTTCGAAGCTACAGGAAAAGATGAATTTTTTATGCAAGCCTCCTCCAAAGATCTCTTGAATTTTCTTCAATCGTGCAATGAATCCAATCCAAAACTCAACCAATGCAAACAAACTTCCTTCAAATCAACTCTATAATCAAAAATTTCTTCAAACCGTTCACTGTGCAAATTATTCCAAAAATTCTTCTTTGTTTTTTAGAAACTTTTTCTTCCCCAAATCTCTTCTTCCATGAATGAATTTTCAATCAACACTCCTTAATTAAACATGCAATTCTCTTCAATCAAAAATATCTTAGAAAACCAAATTTAATTGCATGCAAAATGGAATATTAAATATTAACCTAATTCCATTTTCGAAAACACACTTTGAATTCGAAAAGCAATTTCAAATAAATTTGATTTTTAAAATGAAATTTTCAAATATCTTTCAATTGTTTGCTTTTATTTAATTTAATCAAAAATTAAACTTAATTAGTTAATTTTAACTATTTAATAACTTAATTCAACCTTTTTGAGATTAAATTTAATTAAATTAAATAATTTAAATTTAATTAAATTAAATAATTTAAATTAAATTAAATTAAATTCTATTAATGATTTTAAATATAACTTCTAAGCATATTTTAATTTTAATATAAAATAATCATCACTTTAACCCAATGCAATTATTCTAAAAATTCATTTAATAAACAAGAACCTTTCAAAATCAAATAACATTAAAATAAGGTACACCATGACTCAACAAATGAAACTGACGACACACTAAGGCTAGGGCGTAGACTTGACACATTTTACCTAGCTACTATCTCCCATTCAACTTAACCGTTGGATAAACATGCTCAAACCTGTGGAACCAAGTGGAGTCAATGTCATGTACCTACAACTTGAAACAAAGTAAACAAGATAGTATAGTATATCCAACATATAATACACACCATGAAGAAGAAATCATGGATTCGTAGGGCGCTCGCAAGTGAGTGATGCAAAACCGTCCTCTTCACCAATACACTCATCAAAGACTGACATTAACATCAAAATGAATAATCTCATATAAAATCTCATCCTAACACTACTAACATTATAACACCATTAAAGCATGTAAAACACTCATCAGATAAACACATCACACAATAATAGTTTTTGACTCAAATGTAGCGATTAAAACATAAATAACAAGGTGTGTCTAGTATCAAAGTGGCTGCAACCAACAAAGCATAAAGCAAACTAACCATGAAGCAAAATGGAGGGGTATTACAATCTCCCCCCCAAAGACTAGGCTTACTACTGGAAGCCTGCAAACAAGTAGGGATATAACTCCCTCATCCTAACCACATCCTCCCAGGTGGATGAAGCATCATCCCTAGGATCCCACTAAACTCTGACCTGATCAATATCTTGCCCTCAAAGAGTGAACGTTCTACGCTTCATAATGGCCACGGGCTCCAAAGCTAGTTGCCCATCATCTACCTGTAAAGAATTCCAATCAAGGACGTAAGTAACATCTAGATGATATGGCTGAAGAACTGAAACATGGAATACGTCATGAATACGTGCAAGACTAGGTGGCAAAGCAAGTTGGTAAGCAACTGGACCAATCTTTTCGAGTATCTCGAAAG
The DNA here is from genome assembly GCA_007115665.2 of Sequoiadendron giganteum. Taxonomy (NCBI): domain Eukaryota; kingdom Viridiplantae; phylum Streptophyta; class Pinopsida; order Cupressales; family Cupressaceae; genus Sequoiadendron; species Sequoiadendron giganteum. The sequence goes on from CM021106.1 coordinate 310,646,341, forward strand.
GTCCAACAAAGCGAGGGGCCAACTTAGAACCCTTTCCATATTGGATAGGACTCTTTCGTGGATGCACCTTTAATAAAAATCTGTTGCTGACAGAAAACTAACAATCCACTCTATGCACATCCACATACTTCTTCTACCTATCCTGTGTTGCTGCTAGTTGCTCTCTAATCCGAACCATCTACTGCACCATATCCTGCAGCATCTTTGATCCCAATAAAACTTTATCCTCTAATCGATCCCAACTCAGAGCAGTACAACGAGGATGCCCATACAAAGCCTGTAAAGGTGCCATGTCTATGGAACTCTGGTAACTGTTGTTATAAGAAAACTCCACCAAATAAAGGTAATCCTCCCATCGTGTCTATTGGTCCATAACATACATGCGTAACATATCTTTGAGGATTTGATTAACCCTCTCACTCTGTCCATCTATCTTTGGGTGATACATTGAACTAAAGTTCAACTATGTCCCCATCGTATGCTGTAATGATGTCTATAAAGTTGAAGTAAACACTGGATCCCTGTCAGAAATGATTCGATGTGGAATACTGTGCAACCTCACTGTATCCTCCATGAACACTCTAGCAACTAATGACGCATTATATGAAGAACGCATAGGTGAGAAGTGTGCTACCTTCGTCAACCTATCGATTGTCACCATAATAGCATCATGTCGTCCCAAGGAGTTGGGTAAACCAATAATGAAGTCCAATGAGATAATATCCCATTTCCATGCAAGTACAAGGTGTGGCTGTAGAAGCCCTGCTGGATGTTGTTGTTCAGCCTTCACCCGCTAACACTCCAAACATCTCACTACAAATTCTACAATATCCTATTTCATCCCTAGCCAGAAATACAACTGGCACAAATCTGCGTGCATCTTCTTCACCCCAAGATGGGCTAAATAAGGTGCACAATGTGCCTTGGTCAAAACCAAAGTATGAAGGTTACCTACTGAAGGAATGTAAATACGCTTTGAATGCCTAAGTAACCCATCTGACTCTTGTGAATAACCTATGAATCTGCCCTCAAGAGGTCTACCTATCTCAATTTCTGCCCTCACATCCTGATACCAACTATCTGCTGGAAGAGTAGCAAGAATCTAACTCCTGTAAATCTATCATAAGAGTCAACTCAGATATCTCATGCATACGTCTAATGAGTGCATCAGCTATGATGTTCTTTTTTCATTGAATATACTTCACCCCGAAGTTAGACTCACAGAGAAACTCCATCCAACGCCTTTGTCTAGCATTAAAGTTCAGCTGAGTAAAGATGTACCGAAGGCTCCTATGATCACTATGTAGCTCAAATTTATGCCTAAGTAAAAAGTGTCTCCATTTGGTCAATGCATGGAATACTGCTGCTAATTCAAGATCATGTGTGGGATAATTCAATTCATGATCTTTAAGCTTCAGTGACTCATAAGCTATCACTCGTCCCTCTTGCATCGGGACTACTCCTAAGCCCTCTAAGGATGCGTCTATATAAACCACAAAATCTCCTATGGGATCAGGTATCACTAAAATCGGTGCATTGGTCAGCTTATCCTTAAGAATCAAAAAAGCTATCTCACTCTATTCTGACCATCCAAATCTCTTCCCTTTCCTCTGAAGAGAAGTGATAGGATGACCTATCCTGGAAAAGCTCTGAACAGATCTCCTATAATATCCTACAAGCCCCATGAAACTATGAATCTCTGCCACATTCGTGGGTGCGGGACAATCTAGAATAGCTTGGATCTTTGAAGGATCCATAGATATTACCTCTCCCAAGATCACATGACAAAGATAATTGATCTCAGTCTTGAAGAATTCACATTTTGACAAGTTAGCATAAAGTTGGTTCTCACATAAACACTAAAGTACCTATCACAAATGATCCTCATGTTCCTGTACTATCTTGGAATATATCAATATATCATCTAGGAAGACAAGAACAAACCTATCAAGGTATGTGTAGAATACTCCATTCATCAAACTCATGAACATAGATGGTGCATTCATCAACCTGAATCGTACCATAGTAAACTCGTAGTGACCATACCATGTCCGAAATGTTGTCTTATGGATATCTGTACCAAATATACGGAGCTGATGGTATCCTGACTTAAGTTCTATCTTCGAAAAGATGGTAGCACCTTTGACTTGGTCAAACAAGTCATCAATTCTAGGAAGTGGATAATGATTCTTGATTGTCACTTTGTTCAACTGTCTGTAATCAATGCACAAATGAAGTGAACCATCCTTCTTCTTTACAAAGATGACAGGTGCTCCCCAAGGAGAAACACTAGGATGAATAAATCCATTCTTTAACAACTCCAATTTCAAATGAAGCTCTTTCAGCTCCTGAGTAGTCATACGGCAAGGAGCTCATGAAATAGGCTCCGATCTAGGTACTAAGTCAATCTTAAAATCTATATCTCTTAGTGGTGGCATCCCTAGAATGTCATCTAGAAAAACATCTGTAAACTCCTGAAGAACGAGATGACTATCTAGAGATACCTTCTCCTCTCCATCTCCTAATCCCAAGTCCTCAATTGTAACTGCAAACAACTGACATCCAAGATGAACACATCTCCTCAACTGCATAGCTGAGATAATCCTCAAATATATTAGTCTCTGCACTCCTATAATATCCTCCTTACCACCTGATGCATTAATGCACCAAATCAACTTACATCGAAAATCAATAACTGCTCAGTGAGCCTCTAACCAATCCATACCTAAGACAATATCATTGGATCCTAATGGTATAACCCAAAGATCCAAGGTAGTAAGAAGTGGTCCATTCTCCAACCTATAGTTAGGTACTACAGAATGCGATGTTACTTTTGCACCAAATGCCAACTCAACTGACTGCATATCGGCTTGCCTTATGGTTCCTAGTCTGCAATGTGACACTATAGATGAAGAAATAAAGGAGTCAGATGCTCTTGAATAAAAAAGAATAGTAACAGGGTTACCCAATAACATACCATAAGTCTCTACCATGGTACCCTGGTGCTCTGCTTGGTGGTTATTAACCGCTATGAGCACATTATGGCCTCTGCCAGCATCTCCCACTGTTGTCTCTGACACCATTGTTCTTTGCATGAAACCCGATGTGCCCTTATTAGGAAACATCCTAGCAATATGGCCATGTTGACCACAAGAGAAGCAACCTGTGCCTCTACCATAACCTCTACCTCTTGTTGGTGCACTAGACTTTTTTGGACTACCTCCAAAAGTGGACTGGACACTCTGAGTGGGTTGCTTAGAGTTGAAACACTTCATGCACCTCCAGTTCCTATCACCCTATCTCTGTTGGAAAACTTTTTGTTTCACCTAAAATGACTATTAATGACTTCCCTGTGCTGATACCTATTGAGTCTTAGGAGGCACAACTCCCTGTGTCTATCCCCCTTGAGCACTAGTCCCTACTGTTGTGCCACTACCTATAATAACACCTGTATGGCCTCCTAGTGCCATAATCAGGTTCTCCTCCACTAGTCATGCCTTCTCTATAGCTATCTCCATATACATTGGTTCAGAGGCCCACACACCACCATTGATATGAGCATTTAAGCCCCTAATGAAATGTTACACAAGCATTCCCTCATCATTGCCTATTCCTGTGAACTGTTTAAGTTTGTAGAATTGCCTCTCGTACTGATCTACAGTCATGGATAATTATCGTATGACATGGAACTCATCACCCCTACGCTAACGCCAATGATCAAAGAGAGAGCAGGCTCTAAGATGCTCAAGAAAGATCTCCTAAGACACCATACTCATGTCTATATGGAGCTTCTACTCCTCTAGTTTCCACCAAGTGGCTGCAAATCCTTGGAGGTGAATAATAGTGCACCGCACTTTAGTATTACTAGCAAAAGGGTGCATCGAAAAACATTAGTCCAAACCTATCAACCAAGTTTTAGCCTCTAGATCAGTACCTACTCCATCAAATTGAGGTGGTTGTGATCGTATCAAATCACTCATATAGTTCACTGCTAACATATCCGACTGAGCTGTAACTGTCCTAACCATAGGGTTAACCTCTGGTACTTCATGTCTCAGACTCAATAATGCCAAAGCCTCCTTGAAATTTCTACATGTAGCTTCGACCCTAGGAGGATCTAGTTGTCCACCACCACCTCCTGGATCATTCTATGAGGCCTGATGTTCCTCCTGCTCTGGTATAGGTATGACATGAGGTTGTGAGTCATGTTGACTCTCCTCTCGATTTCCTACTTGGCAATGTCCACCTCCTCTCCCTCGTCTGCATCTAGGAGGCATACTCCTACACAAACACAAAAGGGTATTAGACAAGGTACTTTTAAAAACCTATGCAACTAAGCTTAATGGGTACATCATAATCCCAAAGCACCTAGTGTTTAAACCTAGGCTTTGATACCATGTGTAATGCCCCGCCACACAACCCTAGAGGAAGTTTCAATTCATGATAAAAGCATACTAAATTTTTTTTTATTAAAGTGAATTAAACATACATGTTCAACTATAATTGAGAACTTCCCCTTAGGCTACGTAACTGAGATTACTTAAATCCCCATTAACACACAATCATTAAAATTACATTGTATAAAATAACACAAGTATTAAGCATTATTCAAATTAAATAAATAATAAGGTAAGAAGATACATCCATAACATAAAATCCATTACATGAACAACTAATTACAATACTCATTCCCAAAATGAGTCATAAATACATAAGTGTTACAATTACAACATTCTACCTCATAAATAAAAGAGGGGAAAAATTAACTTAATACATTTTGAAATACAACAGTGCTAGAAAGGAAAACAAGATCCGCGAGTTGTCCAACCGGATGTCTCACTTCCATAAACTGAAGATCAATGGGGATCCAATGGTTTATGATGCATGTTGTTCCACCCAACCTAGAAGTACTTGAAGGCCCACCCCCCATGCTAAGAGATAGTAATAATGCAACATGGACAATGAATCTACTACCTCTAACCAAAGGTAGACTCATACTGACACATACTGACTCAACCAAGCACATGCACAATAGAAGTCTAACACTAACATGGTTACATTTCTTCTAGACATATTATTAATCAAGTATGATATAGAATTCATACACACAACACACATCTCAATGTTATCCTAGACATAGTGTCATCGCAAGCTTCATCATGAGATCTCCTCTAGGTGTTCTTCATAGGCTTCGGTAATCCTGGTGACCTCAACCGAATCTCGGCCCTCATACTCACTCATGTGGAATCAACTACCTCTTGTAAGGACAAGATAGTTGACCTTGCCATTCCAAGCCTTCTCACTCAACCCAATTCTAAACATACCCTTGTGTCTATGACTGAGGTTAAGTTATCTTGATTAATGTGAAATGTAACCTAATCATCTAAGTACATTACTTTAATTATCACTTGTTTAAAAAACTTCTGAAGGTTACCCGGTTTACCTCTTTGGGCTCTGACCCCTAACAAAATCCACTCTTATCTTGGATAACACGCTACTCAAATCTAGACTCCAAGGGTATCACAGGTGCTACTGAAATAAAACAACTCAATCTCTCCTATTTTAGGAGGCATCAATAAGGAAATGCACTCCAAAAATAGGAGGAAACAAAACACTTAAAGCCCTACCCAAGGGAAAATGAACGATTGAATTTACAAGGAATTAACCAACGATCTCTGGAAGACTTACAATTTAAAACATAATTCACCCTTTTCCTAATATAATCACCATAAGGAAAAACATTATCAATAAGCAAGGGCAAGGAAATATGTTATATTTGGATATCTTAAATCCATTTCCTTATCTAAAGCTTTTCGCATAAATTAAAATAATATCATTCAAATTTTCATATAAGCCAGTAATAATCTCTTCCATTAAAATAAATATCTTCTCTCTAACTTACTAACCATGTAAACTATTTATTTCAGTTAAAATTGCTTGTCTAAAACTTTGCATGCAATTATATGTCAAAACAAAATATTGAAATATAAATACCAAAATATAATGGAGCATATAAAATATATTTAAAATTACATGTAATTTATATTGTATAATAGACTATATTTAAAATAAACTTGCATTAAGCATTGTTCATAAACCTTCATTTTTCAAAAAATCACTAGTCTGTCAAATTAATTAAATTTGTATAATTCATAGTCAAACACTAATTTCTAATATGTAAATACATTTATATTAAATATTATATAATAATATTTAATATGAAATATTCACAAATTACAACAAAAGAACTTAAAAAAAAAAAACAAACTTGTACATGCGAATATAATGTTTGCATTTAAAGGTGTGATGGTGACTGGATAGTACACCATCCAACGGACGGTACGGCCGGTACTCCTGCGACATTCGCCAACTATACATAAAGTACATCAGCTGGGGAGTTTGGGGAGGCCACACTCTCCATGGATAGTGCATCCCCCCAAGTGGTGGGTGCACTACCCATGGCAACTGCATCCTTCCCATGGGGAAGTGTGAGCGGTGGGGTCATGACCACCATCCACTGTGTATTATAAAATAAATTTTTTTATTATTTTTTTTCAACATAGAAAAAAAAAATGAATTCGCCTATGATTCAGAATAAGACCAAAATAATTTTGCCAACGGGATCTTTTCTTAAAAGAATAATTAATCCAGAGCAACATAACATGTATATATATATATATATATATATATTTTTTATATACTATATGTATATATATTTACAATAATATAAGACATATAATGTATAATTATATATATTTTTACACATAATTTCTGATTGGCAAAATTGAAAGAATAATTAAAAATAACCAGTCATAGGAAAATGAATAAAATTTTCCAGAATTATTTCCTAAATTCCACCAACCTTTAAAAACTGATTTTTATTTAAATCATTCCTAAAATTAAATTCTTTTAAACCATTCCTTCAAAATTTTTAAATAATATAAAAGTAGGCAAATTTAAACAGATCTAGATTTTTCCATTGAAGGTTTTCTACAGAGGATTTGTTTTCAAAACCAGATTTGATTGTTTTCTAAAAGGGTAAAATCTCTTACAACAATCTAAATGTTAGAAGCACAATCTAAGATTTAAATTAAACAATGTTTCTACAATTTCCCCATTTACTGAATTAAATCCTACAATAAATTTATATAATCTTCTCCAAATTTTAGATTAATTAAAATCTAGTTTCTATTAAAAATCCTAATCCCCAATGAATTCAACAACAAATTCTTAAACAATTTAAATTTGTTTTAAACAACAAGAACAAGAAAAACATAGAACAAAACCTTGATTTTGAAGCTACAGGAAAAGATGAATTTCTGATGCAAGCCTCCTCCAAATATCTCCTGATTTTTTTTCAATCGTGCAATGAATCCAATCCAAAACTCAACCAATGAAAATAAACTTCCTTCAAATCAATTCTACAATCAAAACTTTCTTCAAACCCTTCATTGTGCAAATTTTTCCAAAAATTCTTCTTTGTTTTTCAGAAACCTTTTCTTCCCCAAATCTCTTCTTCCACGAATGAATTTCCAATCAACACTCCCTCTTAATTAAATGTAATACCCCTTCATTTTGCTTCTTGTTGTTTTGATTTATTCTATGTTTGGGATGTAGCTACTATTATACTGGACACACCTTGTTGTTTGTGTTTTGATCGCTACTATTGAGCGACAATGATGATTATGTTATGTGGTTATCTGATTATTGTTTCACATGCATTATGGATTATTAATGTTAGTAGAGATAGCTTGAGATATTATACTACGTGATTTCTGATTATGATGTAATGTCAGTCTTTGATGAGTGGATTGGTGAAGAGGACGGTTTCACATCACTCGGTTGTGAGCGCCCTACGAATCCATGATTTCTTCTTCACGTTGTGTATTATATGCTAGATATACTGTATTATGTTTACTTGATTTCAGGTTGCAGGTACATGACATCGACTCCACCTGGTCTCAGATGTTTGAGCATGTCAATCCAACGGTTAAGTTGAAAGGGAGATAGTAGCTAGGTAACATGTGTCAGGTCTATGCCCTAGCCTTAGTGTATCGTTAGTCCTATTTTGTGAGTCATGTTTACTTGACTTATGTTATATGATTCTATTAGATCCATTATTATTTAATTAATGTTTAGAATAATTGCATTGGATAGAATAGTGAATATTTTAATATTAAATTAAAATTATGCTTTGATGTTTGTTTAAAAGTTTATAATGAAATTTAATTTGATTAAATTTTAATTTATTTAATTAATTAAATTTTAATCTCAAAAGGGTTAAATTTAGTTATTAAATAATTAAAATTGATTAATTAAGTTTATTGGATTAAATTAAATTAAATAAGTCATGAGAAATTGAAAAGGAATGAAAATTGTATTTAATTCAATTTTGGTTTTCGAAAATTAGAAAAGAAATTAAATATCTAATTCTCTACTTTGCATGCAAAATGGAATTAGGGTTGGATTAGATATTTTAGTTTTAATGTGAATGCATGTTTCAATTTTTGGGAGACAAAGTTTTGAAAGGATTGATTTTCAGAGGATTTGGAAATTTTTTAAGAATTTGCACAAGTAGGGTTTGAAACAATTTTTGGATTTTGGAATTGGAATTGTTGCACGCTTGAGGAAAATCTTGGAGGAGGCTTCTATCAAAGAAATTTCATCTTCTTTTGTAGCTTCATATTCCAAGTTTTGTACTTGTGGTTTATTTCAATTTTCAATTTAATGGTTTGTGAAAATTTGATAAACTTACTATAGGAAATTATTTAGTAAACAAAAACCCGTAGATCCATTGTTGAAATTCAATTTATGATGTGCTTCAAACTTTTAGGATTTAATATGGAAATTATACTTTTGAAAACAATCAGATCTGTATCTCAAATTCAAACCCTGTAGAAAAACCTTCATTGAAAATTAAACAAAACTTAGATCTGTGCAAAGTTCTTTGATTAAATTTTTCTAAAATCTAAACGAATAGGTTGAGGGAAATTAAAATTACACATTTTTGAATTTTGGAATGAAATTCTGGAAAAAATTAATTAATTTTCTTTTTACTAGGTTTTGTTTAATATATTTCTCAATTTTACCAGTTTTAGATTCTGGTAAATATATAAATATATTTATATATATAATATAGGTTGTATACTGTATACATAAAATATAAATCTTCATTTATTAAATCAAATGACTGTTAAAATTTTGATGTTGAATTTTTTCGTCTCGAAAAATGCGTCTGTGTTAAAGGTGGATTTTCCCTTTTTCGTTTTTTGGGTTATGTGTGTAAAAATATATATATATATATATATATATATATATATATATATATATAATTTAATTAATAGAGAAATAAAATTAAAATATAAAACAGAATAAATCAAAGTTTAAATAAACAACAAAGAAAAACAATATAAAGTAAAGTTTTTTTGGTCTGTGGTTGGTGGGGACGGAAGTACCCCACCGCCCACACTTCCCGAGGGAAGGACGCAACTGCCATGGGTAGTTCGCCCACCCCTTGGGGGATGCACTGCCCATGGGAGTTGCAGCCTCCCCTACCAAGCATCGGCCACTGTACACTGTACAGTCAGCGATGGTGAAGGTACGCCGACCATTGTACAATGTACAGTTAGCGTCAAGCATGGGTACCGCCCTCTATCAGCCAGTACAAGTATAGGTCCTGTCTCATGTTTTTTTGTAATTAATTATTATTTCACGATTTTTTTTGTAATTTTTTTTTATTTATGTTTTGTTTATTTATCTATAATGTATTTTATTTAAATAGGTTGTATACCTTTGACATATTAAATATTAAAATATAATATTTAATATAAAAGAAATTTTATTTATAAATGGGGAAAATTAGTGTTTGAGTGTGAACAGGTTACAAAATTTAGTTATTTTGGCTTAGACTAGTAATTATTGTAAAAAAGAGGTCTAGAATGAGTATTAATTAAGATTTTATTTATTTTTATTTAGTTTAGAATTTCAAATCAAATATGAGAGTTATACATTTATCTTTTAATATTTTGTTAGGCACTTTAATGCATGCAAATAGTTAGGCAGTGGGTTAAGTGAAATACTTTTTATGCATTGTTATTAAGTTGTGAAAAATATTTATTTAAAAGAGGGATTTAGTTATTTAATGGATATTTGAATGGTTATTAGTTTAATTTTATGCTGAATGCATTAAGTAGAAATATGGATTTAAGATATCCAAACATAGTGTTTTCTTTATTAATGCATTATTATATTATTTTCCATTTTATGTGAATGCTTTAGGAATGGGTAATCATGTTAGGCAATGAGAAGTCTTCCAGTGAATGTGGGTCATTCCCATGTTAGTTAATGATCATTTTCATTGGGTAGATTTATATGAGTTTGTTTTCCTCCAAGTGTTGGAGTGGGATTCTTTATTGTCGTCTCCTAGATTAGGAGAGATTGAGTTATTCAGTTCTATAGCACTTGAGTTACCCTTGGAGTCTAGATTTGAGTAGTGTGTTATCCATTAGAGGAGTGGCTTTTGTTAGGGGTCAGAGCCCAAAGAGGTAAATCGGGTAACCTTCGAAAGTGTTTTTAATAAGTGATAATTAAAGTAAAGTACTTAGATGACTAGGATGCATTCACATTAACCAAGATAAAATTAACCTCACTCGCAGACACAAGGGCTTGTTTAGACTTGGGCTGAGTGAGAATTCCTAGAGGAGATCTCATGACTACTATGTGATGACACTCTATCTAGGACAACAGTTGGTATTTTTTTTATGTGTATGGTTCTCTAAATATACTTGATCTATTTTTATGTCTGGAAGCAATGTGACTAATGTCAGAGATGTGAGAGTTGTACTTGTGTTGACCATTTATTTGGTTATGTCAGTTTGTGTCAGTATGAGTTTTCCTTTGGTTAGAGGTAGTAGATTCTTTGTCCATGTTGCATTGTTACTATCTCCTAGCATGGGGGTTGGGCCTTCGGGTACCACTTGGTTGGGTGGAACATGCACCATACACCGTTGGGTCCCCCGTGATCTTTTGTACTTGGTGGCAAGACATCCAGTTGGACAACTCGTGGATCTTGTTACTCTTTTCTAGGACTATTGTATTTCAAATTGTTTAAGTTGATTTTACTCCTCATGTATTTATGAGGTGGATATATGTAATTGTAACACTTATGTGTTTATGACTCATTCTAGGAATGAGTGTTGTAATCAGTCAATCTTGTAATGGATATATTTTATGGATGTATCTTCTTATCTTGATTGGTCTCATTTGTTATTTAGAACAAGATATGGTACAAAGGTTACGATAAAGTCCAAACCTCTAGACAAAGATCATATTGAGCCATATGTTCTAAGTCCTATAAACACTAACCTGTACGTCATCCCAGTACTGTAGGAGCAAACCATGACCTTAGACAACAACATTCCTATAGAAAATGAAAATATAGATGAGTGGGTAGTCGAAGATCATGATTTTGATCCTTTCCAGCACACATATGAGAGATGATTAGGATTTTATATGATTCATGAAGCTTATGTTGTTGTCCCTAGTTTAATTAAAGAGAAAGAGTAGCCCGTAGAGAAGGAAGACAAGCTTTGGAATCTTTACTTTGATGGCTCAAGGAGTAGTGTAGGTGTTGGTGGTGGAGCCATGCTGATTTCACTAGATGGAAACAAGTATTATTTAGCTTTTAGCTTTGCATTCAACTGTACAAATAATACAACCAAATATGAAGCAGTAGTGCATGGACTAGAATGGGCCTGAAAGAGAGGTATTAAATGTTTATGATTTTATGGTGATTCAGAGTTAATAATGAATTAGGTTAGGAATTTGCATGCTGCAAAGAATGATTCACTTAAAAATTATAAGCATCGTGTATGGGATTTGATAGAAAATTTTGATGCTTTTAATATTCTTTCAGTTCCTAGAAATAAAAATAAATAGGTAGATAGGATCATTGCCATAGGAGCCCAATTTGATATTTCGAATGAGATTCACAAGGTAGAGGCATGACAGTATGTGAAATTTATATTTAGACCTTTTGTATTTGACAATAATATGAGTTGGCAGGTTTTTGATAGCATGAGCAGATTGTGAACTTCTTAATTGTTGATCTTGAGTTTGCAGATGGAGACCAAAAAAAATGGCAACAAAAATATGACATCCAGATTATGCAGTTAAAGACAAACAAGCTTCCAAAAGGATTGGTGACCTTGGAGTTTTTTTTCAACTTAGATGACCAAGTATGAAAAGATAGGTTCAACATGACTATCAAGGAGGAACACTATGAGGCAATCAATATTTTAAAAGATAAAATGCTCAAGTTGGGAAAGGTATGTACAAAGGAAGAGCATAATGCTTTCATTTCACTATGTCAAGAGTTTAGTGATGTTTTTTCTTGGCAATAAAAATACTTGAGGGGTTTTGATCCAAAATTATCCTAGCATACTATCGAATTAGAGCCCGATGCAAAGCTAGTAAGGAAACAATAGAGGCCCCTTAGTCCCAAGTTAGAGAACATTATGAAGATTGAACTAATAAGTTATTTGAGAGTGGCATTATCTTTCCTATTAAGTATACATCTTGGTTATCTAACTTAGTTCTAGTTAGGAAGAAAAGAGGGGAAATTAGATTGTGTGTTGATTTTCGAGATTTGAGGAAAGCTTCCCTGAAAGATCATTATCCACTCCCTTCCATGGAAAATTTTTTGCAAGTGGTTTCTGGTTCTGATAGATTTTCTTTGCTGAATGGGTATTCAAGTTATAATCAGATTTTGGTAAAGCAAGAGGACTAGTTCAAAACAACATTTACAACCAAATGGGGCACCATGGCTTATAAAAAGATTCCTTTCAGCTTGTCCAACACTAGAGAAATATTTCAGCAAGCGATGGACATGGCTTTCCATGGCCTTCTGAATAAATTTTTTCTGCTATATTTAGATTATATTAGTGTTTTTTCCAAATATGCTAATGAACATTTTGAGCATTTAAAATAGATTTTCCAAAGATGTACAGAATTTGGAGTATCTCTCAATCCAAAGAAGTTTATTTTTTCTATGCATGAAGGTAAATTCCTTGGACATATTGTCTCAAAGCAAGGTATTTCTATAGACCCTAAGAGATTTTTTTCTATTCTTGAGCTACCATTACCATCTCATAAGAAAGGCTTAAAAATATTTCTTAGGAGGATTACTTTCATAAGGAGGTTCATACCCAATATTGCAGCCTTGCTGAAACCTCTCACTATTATGCTTAAAAATAATATTCCTTTCAGTTGGACCAGAGAAGGTAAGAGGAGCTTTCAGAAGATAAAGTAAGCCCTTGCAATTGGACCCACCCTCATTAATCCAAATTATGAAAATAATATCATTCTTTACTCTTTTGGAGGGGTTGATACTATTTTATCTATGTTGTGCCAGTAAAACGATGAAGGCTTGGAGCAGCATGTAGCATTTTTCAACCAAGTATTACACGATTACGAGGTGAAATATCATTTTTTTTGAGAAGCATGTTTTTATTGTTGTGAGAAGCCTCAAAATTTTTAGGCATATATTATCCAATAACAAAATTCAGTTATTAGTTTCTCATTCAACTATCAAGGATTTCTTACTTAACTAGGATATTAATGATAAACATGTTGGTTGGATAACCAAGGTTATGGAGTTTGATATTGACACTAAAATAACTAAGATTTTCAGAGGCAAGGGTTTGTGTGAACATATTTTAGAAAATACAATGGGCAACAACTTAAAAGAAGTTGAAGGCATCAATACAGTACTAAATATTGATGATGCAGTTGTTTCAGTTCCTACTCCTACTTGGGTGTAGCAAATGATACACTATTTTTAGACTAGTGAGTGTCCAAAAGGCTTGGACAAAGTGAAAAGAAGGTACTACAAATTACAAACCATTCCTTATACAATTATTGCTGGTATTCTTTATAGGAGAGACTTTCAAGATGTTTTATTAAGATGTATTGAGCTTGGTCAAGTTGACAAGTTGTTAGGAGAGTTTCATGATGGTCCTTAAAGAGGCCACTTTGTGGAAAGAATAAAATCCCTAAAGATCATGCAGGCTAGTTATTATTGGCTAGATCTATTTAAAAATGCAATTGCTTGGGTCTGAAGATGTGAGAAGTGTGGTTTGTTTTTGGGAAAATAGAGGCTTGTAGCCCTACCTTTGCATCCCATTCAAGTGGAGCAACCATTTTCCAAGTAGATTTTAGACTTCATTGGACCAATCAACCCACCTTCAAGAGTAGGTCATAACTGGGTCCTTACTACAACAAACTACCTCACTAAGTTGACCAAATTTGTTGCTTTGAAAGAAGAAAATGAGACTTTTGTACATAATTTTTATCAAGATTTAGTGTCGAGATTTCGCACCCGAGATTCAATAATCTGTAACAATGGTTTAGAATTTATTCATTTGAGGATTTCTGGCTGGTCAGTTAGGAATAATATTTTTCTAAATACATCTTCTAACTATTACCCACAGGGTAATGGGCAGGAAGAATCTACAAATGAGAACCTGATCTGGATAATCAAGAAAAATGTAGAGGACAATCAACGAACAGGGCATGAAAAGATTCATTTATCCCTTTGGGCTATCAGGGTGACTCCTAAAAGAGCCATTGGTTTTTCTCCATATTTAATTTCTTATATAAAGGAAGCTAAGTCATCCATTTCCATTGAGTTACCAACTTTGAGTTTTGTTAAAGAACTAGAATTGTTGAATGGACAATCTCTCGAAGGAGATTTTCATAGTTAATGGAGCTCGAGGAAACAAGAAAAGAAGCATTGATGGAGCTAGAAATGTATCAAACTCATATGAATAACTCCTTTGATTAAAGGGCAAGGCCACAAGATTTCATCATTGCTGATTTAATTTTTAAATGGAATGAGTATAAAAGTAAACAAGGACGACATTCCAGATTCAATGCAATTTAGGATGGGACTTATGTGATCATAGAGTGCAAGGAAGAAAACACTTTTGAACTTTCTAAATTGACTAGAGAGTTGTTGTCTATCCTAGTTAATGGGATCCACCTTAAGAATTTCCTCTGAGATAAGTATTGTTTTGTAAATAGTAGAGTAGTTTCTGCAAATAAGTTTATCACAAACATTTAACTTCAATTGTTTTCTCTTTACCTAAGCATTGTTGCACATGTTTTGGTTGGCCATCAAGGTCTATTAGTTTTCTTTCAGTACTATTTTGTTTTATTTTTTTGTTGTTTGGAGTGTTACCATTTGAATTTTTGAGTTTCATGAAGGGGCAAATTTTACTCCACACCTAATGGTGTATTAAAGGCAATTGATCCAATACTTAGCAGGCAAGCATTTAGCAAAAATTTCTAAAATTTAACTAATTTTGGCAATAGCTCAATGGGTATAGCTTATTAGTTTCATTTTAAAGTGAATATTTAGTTAGTTTTGGCATTTCTTAGATTAATGTTTATATCAGATTTATGAAGTTTCAATTATGCAAATGTTTCAGTGAAAATAATTTCAAATGTTTGCTCAATGATTTGCAACACAAATTAAGTATAGATCAGAATACATTAATGATTAAGCATATTCATTGCTTTCATTTATTTTATAATGTTTATTCACATTAGAGTATTTCATTTGTTCATTTGTTTGCAAATACAAATGATTATACAAGTTTGCAATAAATTACATTTCTTTTCATAATGGAAATGAAAAGATATTTTCTAAATCCCACATAAGCCATGGAAATAGCTAAAACCATTCATTACAAGGAATTAAATATATAGCTAAAGATACATAAAGAAGCAAATAATGTAGGGCATATCCATCATTGCTTGTTTGTGTATTCAGTTGGTTGTTTGTTGCTGCCCCATCCTCGCCACCACTTTGGAGTAAATCTGCATCATGTAAAAGGGACTATTAGAGCTCCAAATATGGACTACACTATGAAATTCTCTACCAACAGAGATATATTTCATTTCTTGCAATGCATGGAATCAACTGAATGAGTATGAAGAAGTACAATGAGGACTACAAATACAACATCATGAGTCTTTTAAACTTCATTTTTTTATGCGAACATTATTTTTTTCCATGTGCAAGTATAGGAAAAGCTATGTAGATAATCATTTCATGAAGACATAAAAGCATGTGGAGTAAAACGGGCTCCCAAAAGGGTAGATCTTGGCATGTTACCCCTTAAACATAAAAATGGGGCTGAGTAAGGAAATACAATCATCATGGTCATATGAGCCAGTCAAGAAGGAGTGAAAGGAATTTCAACTATTAAAAAAATCAAGACCATTATTCACTCATAACTATGAATTCTGAGAAGCAATGAAATGTAATCATGCATAAACAAAGAACTCAATTTAGATACAAAATCAAACCAAATGGATCAATTTACATATTGAAAAGTTTTAATACTATAAAATTGATTGCATTTTTTATTCCATATGATGTTTGTTCATGTTTATTCATGTTGTTTCAAGATGTTTTTTTTTGCTACAACAAGTGTTTCATGTTCATAAATGGTGATAGTGGATAGGCGTACATAATGCCTCATCAACAGAACATTAATAAATAATAGAACCATATATAGGAGCTTCAGGTTCTCATTACTAGAGAACCCAAACCTAATTATGATCAAGAAAAATTTGTGAACACATGGACATAAGAAAGAAACATTATTTTATTTCATGATAATTTTGAGTTGAGAATTCATATTTTTTGAAGCATTCAAGTATATGGAATGAGTGATAAAAAAAATCAAAGTAACCTACAGGAGTATTATAATGGCCAAATGCAGATGTTACATGAAATGAAGTGAATGCATCAATTAAAAATGTATTTGAAATAAAACAAGTACATGGAGTATCCATACATAAGTTGTTATTGCCAAAGTCCTTTAATGGTTGTTGGTGATATGGTGTTTTAACAAAAGGATGTCGTGACATGTATGCGAGGTTTTTTATTTTGAATTGACTAGACAAAGATGTTAAAGAATATTTATCCATAGTTGTGAGAAAACTAAAGAGCCATCATATGCCATCAGTAGTTAATGACTATACAGGTGTGTGGAATGAAAGGAAAATATTGCAATTTATCTATTAGAGAACTGTACATTTTGACTTGGTTGTTTTCTTCGTGCCATTTGAGTGTTGCTATAGGAGGAGAATTATAAAAGATGAAATGGTTTTTTTTATTTTCACAGCAATAGAATGGTGGAGCATTATTTTCCCATCAAAAGTGATACCCATTTTGGGGTCTTAATCTAAAAGTGCAAGTTAACAGTGATCTTGAATGAATAATCTGAGAAGATCATTTCTTTATGAGGGGTTTCATTAATTTCGTCAGACACCAAATAATGGTAATTTTCTACAGGAAAACAAGGAATTGCATACATGGCTGCAACTAAAGAGCAAATTTCTTCTTAAATACAAATTACCTATTTGAGGGTTTTTATCAAGGAATACTAAATGCATGGAATATTATCATGGGTCGAGCCCAAAATTTGGAGAAGTGCATGGGTTTTATTTTCACTCTTGTGGACTAAATGACACAACAAACACCTCTTCGGAAATGTGATATGTGTTTCAAAATTTTATTTGGGTTTTCCTCATTAGAAGCATAGTATAAATTTCTTGAGCTCATACACAAAAAATGAAAATACTGTGGGTTTGCAAAATACCCAGATCTGTCCAAGGTTAGCCACGGCCTAGAGGAGGCTTTTGGCTCATAAATGTTCACAATTCAGAAAAACCCATTTAGATTTTTCCATTGAAGTATCAAAAATCAAATCAACAATTATAGAATGCAAGTTTTCCTTATGGAAATTAATCAAGAAGCATATAATTGTCGCGGCCTACAATAGGAGAGATACATAGAAATTTCCATTAAAGAGAATGATATTCATCTTCATGCCTTTTATCCAACTCATTTTGAGTTCTTTTCAATAGGAAGGAGGAGAGTTGAGAAACTGAAATGGTAAATCGATCTACCTTTGCATCCATTTATTTATGTGGTAAGAAAGCCATCAAGATGTGGCCTTCACTCATTATTCTTGCATTCAAGATAGCTTCAAATCGACTTCCTATGGAATAAATGACACAATAAACACCTATAGGAAAATGTGTTATGTGTTTCAAAAATCCATTTGGGTTTTCCTCATTAGAAGCATAGTATAAATTTATTGAGCTCATATGCAAAAAATTAAAATACAATGCGTTTGCAAAATACCTAGATTAGTCCAAGGTTAGCCATGGCCTGAAGGAGGATTTTGGATCACAAATGTTCACAATCTAGAAAAACACATTACAAGTTTGTTATTGAAGTATCAAAAATTAAAGCAACAATTATAGAATGCAATTTTTCCTTATGGAAATTTATTAAGAAGCATATAATGGATGTAGCCTACAATAGGAGAGATACACAAATATTTCCATTAAAGAGAATGACATTCATCTTCATGCCTTTTATCAAACTCATTTTCAGTTCTTTTCAACAAGAAGGAGGAGAGTTGTAAAACTTGAGTGGTAAATAGATTTATCTTTGCCTCCATTCATTTATGTTGTAAGAAATCCATCAAGCCATAGGCTTCACTCATTATTTGTTCCTTCAAGAAAGCTTCAAATCAACTTCCCATGGTGGCCATATGTAGAGCAAAAGAAATGTCAAAGCACAAAGATATTAAAATATAGAAAAAATCATAGTCATATCATGGCCTTAGGGCCAATATTTATCTTTAAAATGGAGCAACAAAGCTATACAATAGCTTGAAATCGACTTACCTTCACTACAAGGAAAGTTTCAACCCAAAAAGAGCTCAAATGGTGGCCTCGGGTTTCAGATCCTATCTTCCATGGTAGCGGCTCTTGTAGAGATCTTTTTCTCAAAGCACCAAGTGTAAAATGAGGGCAAGATTTTAGGGTTTTTCCTTAGCCCTAATTTGAATTTGGACTTTATCACTTTAAGTTAAGCTTCCAAATGCCCTCAAATTACTATCACTTGATAATGCATTCTTTCCTTATGCACATTTTGTGATCTTAGGTCGACATTCAAAAGAATCATTTAACTAAGTCTTAGGGTAGGCATTTGATTAATATTTCAAAGCCCAAAAAATTAGGGTTTTCTTTACTTGTAATGTCTATGTCTTAGTGGAGATTAATACATTCATTTGATGCCTTAGGTTTTATATTTTATTTATTTTATAGAAATCAATTAAAGCATAAGAATAGATATTTATCTTTATATCTTTTATGATTTTTAGAGAAAAATCAAATTTTAAAGAGATATAAAAGTTTATAACTTTTTGCAAAGATTTATAAAATCTTAATTGCAAAAATTAGGTCAAATTGAGAAAATAAAAACTACAAATATTTTGTAAAACAAGGATTAAAACATTTTTTTATATATTGTTTTCATCTTTTGCTATTTTTTGTATTTTTATGAAAGTAGAGGTTGTTGAATTTTTCCTTGGGCGAATTTGAGAAGCATGGAGTGAATACAAGGTGTTTGTTTTTCTTTTAAAGTATATTTGACCTATTTTTAGAAGCCTTTTGGGATGGGCATGCAAAAACTATGAGTTTTCACTTTTATTACATTGTATGATGCAGTTTTGAATGCTTTTTTTTTTGGCTTTTCTATATAGCCTAGATTAGGGTTTGGGGATATTTATTTTTAGGAGAAAAACTTAGGGTTTTGTTAGTTCAAATCATTGTTTCTTCCTCTCTTTTTCATGTAGAGAGTTATGTAGGAAAAATTTTGTACTCAAAATTTGGCATACTCCTTCAGTTTAATAAAGCAACATTCCTAGCTCTCAATTTTTTTCTCCTTTGCAATCTTAGTATGATGTTTCCATTGTGATTCTATTTACAGATCCTTTTTATGTCTTTTTATTTTAGATTTTTATACAAAATTTCATGTGATATAGGTTGCATGTTGTGTTTAAATCTAAATCTTCATGCAAATCAATTATGTATTGGGTGTTCATGAGAGATTGTGAAATTATTGTTGTTTTCTAAGAATTGTTTGTGGGTAGAAAATGAAAGTCATCATTAAGTTCAGAAAAATCACCTTAAATTAGAGTTTTAATTACATTTTATCCTTCTTCCCTTTACCTCAAAAAATCATTTAGAATAAGAATTATCATTGGGAGAACCATCTCACTCTAGAGACTCCTTATTCACATGGATCAACCACATCTAAAGAAGGCTTCCATGTGTCAAAAAATAGCTAAGTCTTTTGTAAGCTTAGCATAGGATGCATATCTGATTGATACAAATAAAGAATATAAATCTTGTAAAAGAGGATTTGGATATCCTCCAATAGTTTTAAAGAAGGATATAACCCCATTATTAATGTCTTCATCATTTTTTATCAATTCACCCTTCTCATCGAGAATGGGATGAATTTTTTTCCTTCTTTGTTTTAGGGTGGATTTGTGGAAGAATTTGGTGTTCTTATCACCCTCCTGAAGCCATTGGACCTTGGAATTTTGTTTCCAAAATATTTCATTGGTTTTTGCATTTAGGAATTGATGAGTCTAGATTTTGGCCTAGTTAGGGGGATAGAACCTCTTGTTATTTGTTGAAGTTACCATAGAATTTGATATTATATGTTGACACTTTTACTTAGTTTCTCTTAGGCATAAGACATTTGGAAATAATTTCAATCCAATTGTTTTAATGATATTAACCTATTATGTGGACCATTAATATTTATCTTGCATTTTATTGATGAATTTTCTTTAAGGTGGTTATGATTATGCAATTATTATGTGTACTGACATCATTTTGCAGACATGATTGAAATGATAAGTTAAGAAATGCAGCCGCCAACCGGTCAGGTTGAGGATTCACGTGAAGTTTAACTAAAGATGAAGGAGGAAGATTCCCATGTCAGTTTCATGCAACTTCCTTGTACCAATATTTAATGGTACTAAGCATTGTGGGCATTACTGCAATGGTCAATTCCATGTTTGGGCATGCATGTCTGAATGGATTCCCCTACAAGCATAATCTCTCCTTCCACTTTATTCTCATTTTTCCTAAATGGCATCCTCTTATTTAGTGGGAGTTGATGACCCTATTTAGTTGGATTACATAAGTCTTGAATCCTCCTTCCTCTAGTTAGCGAGTTAGTGAGTCGATCACTAAGTTATTGTACAAGATGATAATCAACCATACTTTTGTAATTGCATTTTCTGATGAATGAAATGAGATTCTGAGTTGAGTATCCGAGTTTTCATTAGTTTAGAGGATACTCATCCAATGGGACCCACTTGTTGAGTAATTTGTTCCTTTAGTTTAGTTAGATTAGTGTTAGTTTATGTTTAGTACTTAGTTAAGATTTTGGCATTGATAGTTCCTACAGCCACTAGAATTCCATTATGTGACTTCTACTCATCCAAAGCAGGAAGACTAGTTTCTTGCTGGATTCTTAGATTTTCTTTTCTATTATGCATAATTAGTTTAGATTTGATTGAGTGATGTTCAATTTTCTTTTTTGTTTCCTTTCATGTAGTTTAATTTCAGCATTAAGTCTTTCTTACTTGTAGAACAAAGATGACTACTTTGAAATTCCTCGTGCACATACTATGTTGACCCATTTCAAGTTCATGTACCTAGGTTGACAATTTAAATGTACCTTCATGGTGGTTAAGATAGCTATTCAGGTTAGATGTCCAATATCTAGATCATGGTTGTAAGGGCTTAGTTATTAAAATCATTGTAGGAGGCTGACATTTTTGGCGTCATTATCGGGGATGGTGTCAAACTAGGGAATCCTTTGGAGTCATTCATTGTTTTTCTACTGTAGTATTTCTGGAATTTTCTCTTAGTGATAGAAGTTATGATCCCCTATTTTTATCCACCCATTCTTAATGTGATTTGGTTGATATTGAGTTGATATCGAACACATAAAAGAAGAAGATAATTTTATTAGAGATTCCTTCCGAATAAACATGAGCCATTTCAACTAGTAGAGCTTCCAAATCTACCCAAAGATGATGAAGAAGAAGAGCCACATTTATGATATATTCCCTAGCTTGACGAGTTCTAAAGTTTCCCTTGAAGATAAAAATCCTATTGAAGAATCCTTTATTCTATAATTCCATCAAGAAGGCATGGATGATGCAAATGGAGATAGGCCTAAAATGTAGAACCAATAAACTTTCCCTTTTCCCATTACTAGACAAAATGAGGTAGATGACCTCAAAAATATCCCTACTACAGTCCTTCCTAAATCCTATGGGCTTGTTACAAAAGATCTTCATACCTTATTATTTGAGTTTGATATACTCTACATAAGCTATGACTATACCACTAATGCTCATAAACTCAAGATATTTTCTACTACTTTGAAAGAAGCTGAATTAAGATGGTTTATGAGCCTTGGTAGAAATACTATGAGAAGTTTGGAAGATATGAAGATGAAATTTCTTGAGTAATACAAAGAATATTGTAGGGGTAGTGACATGAGACAAGGTGACATTTTCAGAATGCAAAAAAGGAAGATGAGAGCTTAGAAGATTTATTTCAAGGTATTCGATTTGTCTACAAAAATCTCCACATCATACACTTAATGAAGACTCCCAAAAGTTTATTTTCCTAAGAGGAATTAATGAAATCTACACTAATACCTTGGACCTGGTGGCACAAGGAGATATCAATCAAGTTCCCTGAGCTGATATCAAGAAGATATGTCAAAACTATTCTAGTTCAAATATTTAAAGAAAGGAAGAGCCTATGAATTCTCTATGGGCAAGACATCCAATACTGGAGTCTCAAGGATGGAGATTACTAGTTTTTCGGCAGATTTCAAGTAGGATATGATCAATAATCTAGCTACTTAGTTTGATACACTTCAGTCTAAGAAGAAACATAAGGAGGTAGATGCAATACTAAAAGAATATTTTCCCTCATTGTGGACAAAAGAAGAGGGACTACAGATGCAAGTTGATAACTAACATTGACAGTAAAAAAATTCCACCTGAGTTCAAAGCAATCCAGATTGAGGAAGACCAAGTCTACTTTTTTGCATAGAAATGGCCATGGCCATCAAGACAAGGTATGCCACCAGATCCATTATCTTTTTTTGGAGCATATTTTAATTCTTATTCATCTGGTAACCAGTGGCAACCACCCTATCTATCCAACTATGGAGGATACCTACCCTAGTCTTGGACTAATCCACCCAATGCTTGGTCCAATTATCAAAATTCCTCACCTTAGTGGCAACAACCTCAGGGGACTTAGCAACAGTTGTAGGGACCTTGGCAATAACCTCCAAGAAACTAGCTACAAATATCTCAATGAAGAGGTGGCCAACAATGGCCAAACCAAACCATCAGTTATATGCAACCATCTTCTCAAACCCAACAACCTATTATAATTTACCCTCCTACTAATACAACTGCAAATATACCTAAATCTACCTAGTTACCAGCCTATCCCTCATCCAACCCAAATAATAAACCATATTTGTAGCTTGTATACTCTATTGATCCAAATGAATTCCCTGCATATATTATGAGTTTAAGTGACATCCATCTACGTTCAGGAACAAATTTATTAGCTCCTTCCACCCCCATTATCAGTGAGCTCCCTATGGAAGAGAAAGAAGATTATTCGATTGATCACATTCAACCTTGTGCAACTAAAACTCCTAAACCAACTCCAAAAAAGTAGACAACACAATAGCTACCATTCCCTTAGAGATTAGAAGTTTCCAGGAAAAAAGAAGACAGGGAGGAAACTAGTTTTGATTTCCTAGATCAGCTAAAGCATATATGTGTCTAGATACCTCTTTTCCAAGCAATAAAAGATTTCCCCATCTACGAAAAAGCAATCAAGGAAGCATGTCTCAAGAAACCAAGCAGGAAAAAGAAGGACCCCACTATAGTCCATGTAGTAGGATATCTAGTTGACATCATGCTTGGAAAAGTAACTATCTTAAGTACAATGGCCCAGGTAGCTCTGTAGTTGAAGTTGTAATAAATGGGATGAACATAAAGAATTATTTGATTAACTTGGGTTTAGAAATCAATGTGGTGACTAAAGACACCTGCAACAATTGAATATTGTAAACATAAGATCCACTCCTATAGTCCTGCAACTTGTTGATAGTTTTGATTTCACACCTCATGGCATAGTTGAAGACCTTGTGGTGATCCTAGACTCCTAGGAATATCCAACTAACTTCATGGTTGTTTCCCTTAAAGCCACACTAGGAGGATATCCACTTATTCTTCGTTGGCCATGGTTAGCAACTACAAACACATATATTAGATTTCGGTGTGGTGACATGACCATCTTAGATGGAAAAAACACTAAAAATCTTGTTTTGTATCCTCCTTCTTATCCATGCCACAATGAAGAAAAATCAATATGGCCACATATTGGAGAAGGGGCCAAAGAAGTTAGATCTGTGGCACATCTCATGATGCTTGGAAGAAGTCCTTTCCTGTAGCTTCAAGATGAAGATGAGGTTTTATCTAGTATCATTCAAAACTAGTTTCATATAGAGGAAGCATCATCCACTCTTGTGTATAGTTCCACAAACATTGAATAAACACTTATGTCAGTTCTACATCATCTCCCTCTAGCAACTCTTCTAGAAAAAAAACTTCTTGCAGCTAATCTTCCTTTAGCAACTGTCTCTTTAGATAGACTTCTTATAGCCACTCTTCTGGTAGACAAAATTCTTACAACAATAGGTATGTTTCACATAATTTTTTCACCTAAACTTAAGTTACATTGTATTAATGAAGCAGCTACGATAGAACTAGTCACACAAGTACAGGTGTTTGAAGGATGATATCTAAACATCAATAGTAAATTGAATGAGGGACGACATTTGACATTGACACAATTGTTGAAAGTCCATCAAGAAACATTTTCTTGGGATTATCATGACATGAAGGGATTAGATCCAAAAATTTTGTACTCGTAGAATATATATCAAAGATGAGTTTACACTTGTTTGGAAACCACAATAGAGAGTCAAGATTGACTTAAGAGAAATTGTCAAAACCAAACTACAAAAGCTACTAAATGTAGGATTTATCTACCCTATTTCAGACAACTAGTGGGTGTCTCCATTGGTGATTGTGCCCAAAAAGGGATGAGAATGGTGAGTTTGTGTTGACTATAGGGAACTCAATGCTGCCACTAAGAAAGATCAGTTTTTGTTGCCTTTTGTAGACCAAGTCCTAGAATCTCTTGCAAGAAAATAGTAATTCTCTTTTATTGATGGATTCAGTGGATACAATCATTCAAATCACACTAGAAGACCAAGACAAGACTACATTTACATGTCCTTGGGGGACATATGCCTATTATGTATTTCCCTTTGGGTTATGCAATGCACCTGACACTTTCAAGAGAGTAGTCATCAACATATTCTCAAATATCTCCCTTGACTGCATGGAGATCTATATGGCTGATTTTACTACCTATGATGCCAACTTTGATGAAAAATTGAATAATTTGAAAAAAATTCTAGAGAGATGTGAAGATCAAAATTTATCATTAAACTATGAAAAGTGCTTCATGATGATGGAGGAAGGTGTAGTTCTTGTTTGCTACATTTCCCACCATGAAATTCAAGTTGATCCTACAAAAATTGAGGTAATAAAAACTCTACCTATACTTGCAAAACAAAGGATGCAAGGAGTTTCTTAGATCAGGCAGGATACTATAAACATTTCATCAATGATTTTAGCAAAATAGCAGTCGCACTATATAGTCTTCCAGCTAAAGATGTTGAGTTCCAATGGACAAAAAGTTGTGATAAAGCATTTTCTAATTTAAAGATAGCTCTAACTCATGCTCATGTACTTAAGGGACAAAATTGGGAAATCCATTTCCATATCCATACTAATGCATCAAATTATGCAATAGGAGCAGTCCTAGAACAAAAATCAAAAGCTATTGAAAATTCCATTTAGTTTATCAGTAAAAACTTGCACAGAGTTGAATTCAATTACACTGTCACAGAGAAAGAAATATTGGCAGTAATTTATGCCTTAAACAAATCGAGGCACTATATAACAAGTTATTAGATTTTTGTACACACTAAACATGCAGCCATTAGATACCTCACGAATAAACCCATGATCTTAGGAAGATTAGCCAGATGGTTGTTATTAGTGCAATATTTTGGCATAAGTATTGTAGACAAACTAGGGAAGGAAAACATGGTTGCAGATTTTCTTTCAAGGCTGACCACATCAGACGATATTCAATCCATAGATGACTCCTTTCCTAATGAGCATATATTCTCCATTAGTGTGTAAACACCCTGGTATTCTGACATAGCTAATTACCTTGTGACACAGAGAGTTCCTCCTCACTTCTCCCCAAAAGAGAGAAGAGTGATGATTGAAAAATAATTCCCTTTTTCATGGATAGTTGGATGCCTATTTTATACTAGACCAGATCGCGTTATGATATGGTGTGTGAGGGAATAGGAGACCAATGACATTCTACATGCATTCCATGATGAACCTTGTGGAGGCCACTTTGTAGCTAAAATGACAACAATGAAAATCCTGAACATAGGATACTATTCACCTACATTACACAAAGATGTAGGAAGGTATACAAGGAAATGTGATAGATACCAAAGAATGGTTAGGCGAACAAAGTCAGATGAGATGCTGCTTTGTCCACAAGTGGTAGTCATTCCATTTAACAAGTGGTGTTTGGACTTTGTGGGATCCATTGATCCTCCATCCAATGACAAGTCCTATATTCTAGTGTGTACTGATTATGTAGCAAAGTGGGTAGAAGTCAAATGTATGAAGCATGCAAGAGACAACAAAGTTGTAGAATTCTTTTATGAATAAATTTTCACATGGTATGGAGTACCAAGATAAATAGTAACTAATCAAGGCACTCAATTTACATCAACCCTTGTTACAACATTAGTTAATGAATATAACATCGGGCACAAGAAATCCACTCCTTACCACCGTCAAGAAATGGACAAATCAAGGTGACAAACAGAGAGATTGAGACCATCCTCACCAAAACAATGCATATTCACATAAAGGATTCAGAGGCAGTTTTGGCTTATAGGACCACCTAGAAGATAACTATAGGCTTCACCCCATTTGATCTACTATATGGGAAGAAATCCATGATTCCTATAGAATTTGAGCACAAGAGTCTCAAAACTACTATGGAGTTAGGGATGGACATTTCCAAGGCACAACAAGAATGAATTATGAATTTGAATGAATTGGATGAGGTGAGGAAATATGCATTACACCATAATGAACTTGTGCAAAGTCAAAGAGTCAAATGGCATGACAGATTTATCAAAGAGAAGAAACTTTAGCCAAGTGACTAGGCATTACTTTATGATTCATGATACAAGGATAATGAAGGTGAATTGTAGACAAGGTGGCTATGGCCATATGAAGTTGCAAAGGTATTTCCCAATGGAGCCGTGTAGCTCATGACCATTGACCCTATGAAATTCAAACTAATGATGAATGAGAACCATCTCAGATTAGATCATAGGCCAGCTTCAAAAGAAGAGTTCTTGCAGTATTTTATCCAACAGATTGTGCTCCAGCATAGTTCCTGTAGCCAAGAAGTTCCTGCAACCAAAGGCAATGGACCTAGTGTCCCTCCTTCTGACTAAATGAGGTACGTACTTGTGATAATAAATATTTCTACTTTTGTAGAAATCCATTTCTTCACCCATCCACCCATTTGCCCATTTGTACCATGTTTCTCTCTCTTCCATCATTTCTTTTCACCTCACACCATTCCACCTCATCGTCATTAATTTCTCACTTATTGCTCAACAACACAACTGGTACTTCTTCCTTGATCATTGTAATGAATTATCCACAATCATGTATGTACACACTCAGGTACAAGCACATTTGTAACACCCCTCCAATTTTCTTTTTGGACTGGATAGTGTGTCCTTGTTTTGCTTTCATTTTTGTTTCTAGATATTCTGATACTATATCTTGTGTGTGTGTTATTTGATCGCTATTTATAGAGCGATAGACTATTTGATGTCATGTGATTTGATTTATTTGATGTTTTATTTTACATGCTTTAATTGGAGTAATGATGTTAGTTGATATAACATGTGATTGTATATGAGATTATTTCAAGTATTGTGGAAGATTTAGTTATAATGATTGTATTGGTGAAGGGGATGGGTTCGCATCACTCGCTTGCGAGCGCCCTGCAATTCTATGATTTCCTCTTCATGGTGTGTATTTTATGCTACTTATATATATATGATGTTGGTTACTTTGTTTTCAGGTTTGCAGGTACATGACATCGACTCCACCTAGTTTCATAGGTTTCAGTGTGTCGATCCAATGATTATGTTGAATGGGAGATAGTAGCTAAGTAACTTGTGTCAAGTCTACACCCTAGCCAAAGTGTGTTGCCAGTCATGTGTGTCGAGTTGTTGTTTTCCATGTTTTAATGTTATTTAATTCTGAAGGGATTTTTGATTTGCAAATAAATATTTAAAATTCTTGCACTAAATTATGCTGATGGTTATTTAATTTAAAATTGAAATTGTGGATATAAGTTTATATTTAAATTAATTAATTAAATTTAATGCATGAGGATGAATTTAGTTATTAAATAATTTAATTAATTAATTAATGGGATTTTAATTAAATTAAAAGAAAGAAAAATAATTTAATTCATTTTGAAATTTTATTTCAATTAGTGGGGATTAAATTAGAATTTGAAATTAAATTTGTATTTGGGAAATTAGTTTTCAATTTTTGGAATTAATTTATTATTTGGAATTATTAAATGAAATCAATATTAGATTTGGTTGTTGAAGATATTTTTAATTGTGCCAGCATGTGAGAGTTTAATTTATTAAAAGAGGTTGTTGCAAATTCATTCACGAAGAGAATTTTGGGCAGGAAAAGCTTCTTCACAAGTGTGAGGATATTTTTGGAAAAATAAATACATAGAGGATTGTTTTGGGGAAATTATTGGCTGTGGAATTACATTCAAATTGTTCTATTAAATCTTGTTGTGTTTGTTGGTTGCCTACTTGGTTGGAATCACTAGATTGTTGGATAGAAGTTGTGGAAGCTTTGGAGGAGGATTTGCGTCAAATTTCCATTTCATGAAGCTTCTGGACTCAGGTTTTCTTCTATGTTTTTGTATTGTTCTTGGTTTGATTTTAAAATAGTAGTGATTGAAGATTTGATTATTTTCGAAAATTTAAGTAGCATTTATAGGGCATCATACCCCTCACAACGAGCCACTAGGGCCAAAAAGGAACAAGTTTAAACAACAAACATAAAGGAAACAAAAAGCAGAAACAACCCACAGGTAGCATAGTGACCACAAAGAAATAATCGACAGATAGGCACATGGAGGAGCTAACTGGTGTTGTCCTAGTTTTTAATCAAGAGGTCCACCACTTCATCACCCACCCACTCTTTGTTCTCCTAGTTGTTTTTTCCCTCTATCTCCTCTTTTATAGCATTAGACAGAGTGCTCGTGACGAAGTGGCCCAACTTCATGGTGAAGCAGGTGAACCCCCAGAACCTTTTGTTGAGTGTGTCCATTCTCTTGACCATGTCGCAAGACTCCACCTTGATGTCCATAGTCCCTTGAACCTCTCCAGGCTCTTCAACCAAGGGATGTGGAGAGTGAGAGATGGAGCCATCAATAGGAATCTTGTTGTCCATTAGAGTAAACTAGGGCACCTCCATATTTTCTTCCTCCTCATCTCCAGTTTCTTCTTCCTTGTACCCTTTTCTGTCAAACTCCAACTCCTCAAAGTCTTCAATAAGCAACCTCTTAAAGAATTCTATTGTTAAATCTATTTAGGAAAATAATTTTGTTTTTAGAAGAAAGAAAATAAATAAATAACATTAAAAGCTTCTTTCTTCCTGTGAAATTTCTTGAGGGAAATTATGAAACCTCTGTTGAATTTAGCTTATTTGAGGAAAATGTTAGTTTTTTATTAAATCAAACTTACAGGTAAAAAAACACTTAGATTTGTTTTAGGAAATTTCAATCATTGTAAAATAATGAATTTATTTTCAAAAACCTCTATAGAAATTGGGTGTAGAAATCTAGAGGATTTGAAAGTTTTTGCTTGTAAGCTAGATTCCTCTTAGTTCTTGTTCTTTTATTCTCTTTGAATTGGGGGAAAATTGATTAAAATTATTTAGTTTTAAACCTCTGTGAATTTTGGATTGTTCTCTAGAAAATTTTCATATTTTCACCTGTAGCTGAATGTCTTCACAAAATTTTCCCAATTTGTTTATTATGTTAAATCCAGTTATATATATTTATATATATTATATATGTATATGGGTTATCTATATATATATACAATTTTTGTGTTAATAATATATTGGTTAAAATGTTATTTTCGTCGTTCGTACGATGCTTTTATTTCTAAAAAATTGTCATTGTTTTCTTTTGTAGGCATTGTGTTAGTCTTTAGTTCAAAGGTTGGGAAGGATCTACCTCCCCACAACTACCCCCATATCGGATCGGTTGTGTGGAGGGAGACCCCCTCCACACCTCCCCTCACCACCTTCATGGGATTTGGGGGAGCGGCGAATGTACAATCGTTCCCCCCACTCTCCTTTCCCTTTTGTTTTTACAAGAAACCCTTGATGTGTGTAAGGGTGTGAACTGTGACTAAGCCTCAGTTTCGGTGATTTAAATAATATTTTTATATAATATATATACATATATATTATGATTATATATATGTGTATATATATTTTTTTATATAAATATATGAGTTGTATATTTATGTCAGTTTTCTTTTATATTAAATAATATTTAATTCTTATTTGAATATATTTAATATATATATATATGATGGGTTATATAATTAAATATAAGAGATGTATATATAACATGTTTATATACATTTTAGTGTACATTTAATATTTACTTTACTATATTTTATTGCACGCAATTTATTATTATTGGAGATCTAATTGGAAACAATTTGAATGCATGGTTAGATTGATAGGGGAAAAAGATATTTTAGTACATATATGAATTGAGGAAATTACATGTTTTAAATGGAGAGTTGAAGAGATATAGGATTTGGTTAGAAAATGGAAAGGGTTTACTTGGATAGATTTATGTTAATTTTTAAAGTAAATTTTGGAGTTGATTATATTGAAGAAGCAATTAATCACATTAATTTATTTATTTTCTATTAGGGAAATTAAATTATTGTGATTGGAATATGAAAGAGATATGGATTTAGAATATCAAAAAATAGAGATATCCTCATGATTGCCTTTTAGATTTATTTTCTTTGTATTTCGCAAAGGGATGTAAGTTTAAATTGTTTAATAATTGCTATAATGAAAATGGTAAAAGGGTTATATGATTATTTGAGTTAACCTTGTTAATGTGCCTTTGACTTTGTCAATGCTACCTAATGATTAAATATGGATTTAGGAAATCCAAATATTAGATTTGATTAAATTACATGAATGCTTTTTTGTAACTTTTTCTTCAATTTGTGTTTTGGGAAATGGGATTAAGTGTTAGTCCAGAATTGTAAATCTTCCAGATGATCTTGAGGATGAGGGTTGTCGATTCATTATGTCAACTAGTTGTTTTTCCCTTGGTTAGTGCATGGTGTTTTTTCAATAATTACTCGATTTCTAGGAATGGGGATTTTTTGTACCTCCTTTGGAAGGAGTGGATCATGTGTTATGGTTGCCTTCAATTGTCAGATTGGGTTCTATTATTTATCCTCCTAGAGATGGAGTGATTATGATACCTAGGTTGTATGCACTTGTGATTCCCTTGGTAGATGGTGTGTTTATGTGTTGTCAAATAGAAGAGTGGTTTCCATTAGGGGCCAGAGCCTATAAGAGGTAAGACTGGGTAACCTTTGGAAGTATTTTAATCAAGTGATAAATAAATTAATTTAATTAGATGATTAGGATGCATTTAACACTAATCAAGATAATTTAGCCTCACTCATAGACACGAGGGCTCGTTTAGCCTTGGGATGAGTGGGAAGGCCTAAAATGGCATGGTCATCTATCTTGTCCTTACAAGAGGTATTTTATTCTGTATGAATGAGCATGAGGATCGAGGTTTAGTTGAGGTCACCAGGATTACTGGAGCCTATGAAGAATGCCTAGAGGAGATCTCATGACTAACTGTGCGATGACACTCTGTCTAGGACAACAATTTTTATTTGTTTTATGTGTATGGTTCTCTGAACATACTTGATCTATTTTATGTCTGGAAGCAATTTGACCTATTCCAGTGATGTGTGAGTTGTACTTGTTTATTTCTTTGATTGGTTGTGTCAGTATGTGTCAATATGAGTCCGCCTTTGGTTAGAGTTTGTAGATCTTGTCCATGTTACATTGCTACTATCTCCTAGCATGGGGGGTGGGCCTTCAGGTACCAGTTGATTGGGTGGAACATGAACCATACACCATTGAGTCCCCCTTTATGTTTTGTTCTTGGTGGTGAGACATCTAGTTGGACAGCTCGCGGTTCTTGTTTGTAATTCAAGCATTGCTTTTTTTTCAAAACTATAATAAGTTATTTTACCCCTCTTGTATTTACGAGGTGGAATTATGTAATTGTAACACTTTTTTATTATTGCCTCATTTTGGGAATGAGTTTTCTAACTAGCTATTTAAATTAATTAATTTATATCTTGGATGTTTATCTCATTATCATATGTTGTAATTGTATATTGTTTAAATGCATATTTCTTATTGTTATTAAATGGTATGGTTATATGTTGATGTATGTGTGGGTTTAAATAATCCCAACCTTGTAACCTTAGAGGTTTTTGTTAATTAGTATGTGAATGTGTATGTTAATTACATTTTAATAAAAAAAATTTGTTCGCTTAAGTCGTTAATTACAAATTCCTTTCGGGTTGCTTGGTAGGGCATTACAACATTAATTGCATTCTTAATTATCCTTTAGATAATTTCATTTAATCATTGTACGATAATATAGAAGTTCACATAATTTTCTTTAATCCCCCATCAAATCACTCTTTCCATCTTGCATGTGTGGACACATGTCAAAATTTAGGTTGGGGGGAGGGGTAAGAAAGATACAAAAATATTGCCACATATCGATACATGATTATCTGCATCAGCAAATCTTGCTGAGCTGATTCAAAATGTAAAATGAAAGACAACTCACATGTGTGATGTGACACTAAACTATCGCTGCCATTTCCTCTCATTATCATTCCCTTTTATTACCATTTCTTTCTATTATTAACTTTTTCATAATTTTGAAATGAAAATGGTAATTGCTAAAAATAGAGTGAAGGAAATTCAGTCAACAATTCACCCAGCAAGAAAATAGGAAGGAATTTGAGAGTTACAGAGGTAATTTGGTAGAGTGACAAGTTGAGTATAGACAATGAGAGGTAGACTCATTCAAAATGAGCCATCTCATGATGTTTTGTTACACGACACAACGTGCTTAATTGAATCTTAGAATTGTGGTTGGTTAGATTATTTTCTAAATTTGGATGGTTTTGACAAGGTTATTGCATTGGAGTTCTCTTAGCAATTTTTAGATGGAAAGGCCATACTTAGAGGACTAGAGGTTATAATGATTGAAGAATGAATTGAAAAAATTTTAGGGTTTCCAACTGATGAAAAACCTTACCCTTTTTCTAAGGATGTCAGGATAATCAGGGTTATATTCACAATACATGGTGACCCTCAACTCACAATTGAAAATCAGGGTGCTAAGAGACTCTCTCTACCTGGGCCATGGAAGTAGGCAACCATACACATCATCAGATATATCACTTGCAAATTTTAACTATCAAACCTACATTTGATGCAATTTAAATTGCTAATCCATCTGAGGCATAGGAGAAATATGAACATGCCCAATGTCTTCTACAACCTTCTCTCTATTATGGCAGTGTAAACTCAAAAAGGTAAGAAATTTATTTTATCCCACCATTGTTTAATTAATTTGATAGTTATAAGATCTATGATTGATACAATCCCTAGAATGGCTTGGGATGATTTTGTGAACAATAAGAAGTATAGAATTGAGCCATCTCAGCCTAGGGTTTCACCTCAACCATGTAGGTCTAGCAAAAAATTGAGCACAACTAAAGACACTCTTATTACTTTGACCTTTAGTGTTGGTGTGGATTAACCCATTGAAGAAAAGAATATAAATTTTAGTTCCTTTGATAATGAGAATAAAAAAGAAAATTATTCATCAAATTCTGATGATGATGATGTTCCCCTGAAAATTGTAATAAAAAAAAAATTACAAAAGAGGGAGGCAAAAGAAAGGAAAATAAAAACACAACCTATGCAAAAAGAAGCACCAAGCCCTAAGAAAAGGAACGCTAGCACTGTTCATATTACATCGAAGGATAAACTAAAAATCCCTCTCAAGAAATAAAATCCGGTCGATCTTGAGCTTTGTAGGACATCGTATGAAAGAATAGAGGCTCCAATGGAGTAGGAGAATACACAAGATGTGTTTGAAAAGGTAAAAAAACTAACCCTTGTGGATCTTGTTGCCATTGCAGATAATTTGGGACTCAAGAGCATGAAGAAAGTCAGGTGTTCCTTTAGCAAGACCAAGAGTGGGAATTCCTATAGAAAAATCAAGAAATAGATCAAGATTTCCTGTAGCCACCATAGGAAGAAGAAAAAGAGGCCCTATAGAACAATCAGGATAGAGGAATCATACCTCAACAACCTGAATCGGTGGGACATCCCAAATCTATGTAGATAGTTCTCTACGGGAATCAACCATCTATTAAAATAGTTGTAGGAATCCATAAGCCTCCTAATCTTTCAGTTCATATGGCTATTTTAAATTTATGGAAGGAAATACAGAGAAGAGAGGAGGAATGGAAGGAGGAGAAGAAGCAGTTGAAAAAGGAAATCCAAGAGAGAGATGAGATGATCAAAGAAAATAATGAGGAAATTATCTTCCTGAAGGAAAGGGTAAGCAACATTGCGAGTCTGGTGCCACAAATCTTGGAATGAAGAATGCCTCCAAGGGTTTATGCTTGGCACTTGAAGGATAAATACCTTTCCTTTAGAATGTCAAGAATCATCTTAGGATTGAACCCCTCCATTGAAAATCCTATCAAATTTTTCAATGCCTACAAAATTGCCTCCCCTAAAATGAAAAATTTGTTATGCGAATTTTATTTACACAACTTTGTTGTCCCAAAAGATCAAGACTAGAACCCACTATCTTATGTTGGAGAGATACAATTGAGAGAATTTATGTCCTGGGTAAAAAATGAAATCAATTGGGGTGCACGACATAATTATCACAAGAAGAAGGAATCCAGTATTCCCCTATTCATCAGGTCTGAATCGAAGAACTCCAAAGAAATTTATACATATTAGAATAGATATCTCTTTAGACCAAGCTATGATAATATAATTAATCATTGGATTGAATCTCTTTACAATGAGTATGAAGTAAAAACTATAGAAAAAGAAGATACTGTGAGGGGATGTCTATCCTAGAGATGGAAACTATTGAGTGATGAGCTAAAAAAATTTGAGCCACATTTCATCCACAACTATGTTGTTACACTAAAGATAATTGAAAGATATATCCAGCTTGGAAAAACCAAGGGGCAAGAATGGCTTCCCCTGACTTTTCAGCTTCCTACCCTCCTATGACATGTGCCTAATTTAATATTCTACAGGTATGACATTATAGAGGAACAACAACGATGGAGGAGACTTGATAATTTGGGGGAATTTTACTATAATCCTAACTCACCCACGATAGACACCAACATTGGACAACTATCAGTTGTAGACTTCAAGGCCTTAACAAAGAAAATAAATAACTCTTCCCCTGTTGAAGGACCAAAAAACTCTTAGGTTGGGGGGAGTGATGAGTCTATATTTTGGCCTAGTTAGGGGGATAAAATATCTTGTTATTTTCTGAAGTTACCATAGACTTTGATATTATATGCTGACACTTTTACTTAGTTTCACATAGTAATAAGACATTTGGGACTAATTTCATTCCTGCTATTTTTAATGATATTAACCTATTATGTTGACCATATATATTTATCTTGCATGTGATTGATGAATGTTCTTTAAGGTGGTTATGATTGTGAAATTATTATGTGTACTGACATAATTCTATAGACATGATTGAAATGCAAAGTTAAGAAATGCATTCACCAACCAGTTGGGTTGAGGAGTCATGCGAAGGTCAACTAAAGATGGCGGTGGAAGATTCTCATGTCATTCGCATGTAACCACCTTCTACTCAATATTTAATGGTATTGAGCATTGCAAGTGTTACTGTGGTGGTCAAGTCCATGTCTGGGCATGCATGTCCAAATAGATTTCCTTACATGCCTAACCACTCCTTCCACTTTCTTCTCATTTTCCCTAAATGGCATCCTCTCGATTAGTTGGAGTTTATGGCCCTGTTTAGTTGGCTTAAATAAGGGTTGAATCCTCATTCCTTGAGCTAGCGATTTAGTGAGTCAATCACCAAGTTATTGTACAAGCTGATAATTATCCATACTTTTGTAATTGCATTTTTTGATGAATGAAATAATATTATGAGTTGATTATCTAAGTTTGCATTAGTTTAGAGGATACTCATACAAGGGGGCCCACTTGGTGAATAATCCACTCCTTTATTTTTGTTAGATTAGTGTTAGTTTTTATTCAGTACTTAGTTAAGATATTGGCATTCACTTTTCCTACAGCCTCTAGAATTTAATTCTGTGACTGTTCCTACAGCCAAAGCGGGCAGAGTATTTTCTCATTGGATGGTTAGATTTTCCTTTCCATTATGCATAATCAGTTTATATTTGATTGATTGATGTTCAACATTTTCTTTGTTTCCTTTCATGCAGTTTACTTTAAGCATTAAGCCTTTCTTAGTTGTAGAATGAAGATGACTACTTTGAAATTCCTAGTGCACATACTGTGCTGACCCATTTCAAGTTCACGTCCCTGGGTTGACAGTTTAAATGTATGTTATTGGTAGTTAAGATAGTTATTTAGGTTAGATGTCCAATCTTTGAATCATGGTTGTAAGGGCTTAGTTATTAAAATAATTCTAGGAGGCCAACAAGAACCATTCATTCTGAGGTTTCCTTTCTTTTACTGAGGTATCTTCGTTCGTTTCCCCCTTTTCCCTCTTTTTTTTATATAAATGTTTTGTTTCATTTGAAATATTATTTACAAAAGAATATTTTTTCAACCTTTCATATTCGACTTTATTCTTTTAAGTTTTTTAGCCAAGTAGAACATTGGTGTACCTTAACAAGGCTAACTCCACCAAAACCAAATAAGATGTTTTAATTTAGGATGTTTATTCCACATAATATCAAATATAATGCAATAGGGATCAATATGTCTCTGATCTTCCCAATTAAGTATTAAAGCACTTTGATATGAGGTTGACCTAGGGATGGCAGAGAGATTCAACTTAGCAAGGATGTCCTAGTCATTATAAATCAACACCTTGTCAATTTTTACTTAAATATGGCCACATCCATGACATCTATTTGACCAAGTAAATATGTGACCTATAAGATCCACATCCATAAGACCAATATGTTGGCATTTTTCACTGCAACCCACACGTATTTCCTAGAAGCTCCTATGAACTTGCTACATTCAATAATAAAATTCTAGGGAAAGTATGGCCAACTTAATGAGAATAGCAACAAGGCTAATTCTCCTACACTTTAGACTCTATAAAATCTAGGAGGGTATTCCCTCATATGTTCTCTTAACATACATCATTTAAACAATTCATTTTCACATAGGTAAGAAACAAATAGATTCCCCAATTATTGTTAAAGGATGGTATCCATCAAAAAATTGGCTATTCCTTGAAAAGGCTAGGGTCCAATTAATAGAGAATCGTAAACTCAAATTAAAGTAAATTTATAGGAAATGTTTGAGTAAAATATCCTGAGGCCATGCTATTTTTCCCCTAATTCCATGAATTTCAACTTCTCCATTCTAGGGCTCCACTTGTTCAACAATAGGATAACCAATTCTTTATCCCTTGGAAAAAAATTTAGTGCTTGCAACATTCAGACATAATTTTCATGAATACTATTTAGCTTACTCTTGACCCTTTTGTTTAAATATTTCAAAATAGTGTCCACTATTAGTGAACTGCTTCTCCTTGTTGTATCTTGGATTTTCTTTACCATCTCCTTATACTCTTCAACCTGATGAATCAATTTCTTCATAGAGAGTCCCCCTCCAAGGCTAGTAGCCCTCAAAATTGCAATAGGCACTTGTCCCATATTATATGGAACAATAGCCAAAGACTATGCTTGTGTAGGAGGTTGAGACTGCTCTCCTGGTGGGTCAAAAATAGTGTGGCTAGAACTGGCTTGCTTTTGAGACCCCATGGTATCGATTTTTTGCTTCAATAAATCCAATTCAGTTTCTAACTCTGCTACTTTCTGTTGAATCTTATTATATTCAAAAATAAGTTCATTATATTGGCCTCTTAGAGTATCTTGGTCCGTGGTCTAATCTTCAATAATTGCTCTGGTGAATTTGGCAACATTCAAGACCATATTAGTAGCTTCCAATGTTGGGGTGTCAGCAACTCTCCTCACAACCAAGTGACCATTGAAGTCAGATGGTTGTGCAATAATGGGTTTTTTAGACCCAGTGGATAGAGACTAGATTGCCAAAGCATCCCATTCCTCACTAAAGGCTGATCCTTTGAGTGCTAAAGTAGCCTCCTCATCAATTACAAAAAGTGGCTTATTGGCCTTTCTTATTGTGTCAAACACCATGACATCAACGATATACCATTCAAGAAGTAGTAATACTCCACTTTTTTGTACCAATTCCTGACCTTGCTCTGGTGTTATTTCTCTCAGTTTGTCTCTAATTTTTTCTCTGACCTTATATTGAATTACCTTCTCTGGGAGATCTAGATGGAGACTTCTCTTAGGTGCCACCTTCTTAGCATATAATGTAGTATGTGCTCTCCACAAAAAATCTTTAAAAGAACTAGTTTGAATAAAAGAGTCATCCATCATGAACACTCTGCAGGATTCTATTCTCAAGTCATCATTACATGTTATTCCTTTGATTTCATCTTTTTCTAACATCAAAGTAACTAACCATGAACCTGTTGCAGTGTCAACTTGGTCTAATGGAATCTCATGATGCCTTTCATCTAGAGTCACAATAATTTCATCATCCTCATCACCATCACAATCAACCATCTTTACTCTTTCAACCTTTTTCCACTTTGGTGATGGTGGGCAAGCCTACTCTAAAAAAATTGGAGGAGAATCTAAATCAACAATATTTGGCATTGACTATCTTGAAGAATATGGTGCAATATTTTTAGCAAAATCTTCAACCCTACTTTTCCTTCTTCTATATAAAACCTTTATCTTCCTTTGGGGCTGATAAGTAGGCCTTTCTTCCAATCTTACTTCAGGGTACTCCTAGATAGTTTTTTATTTTCCTCTTTCTTTCAGAACCCTTTCATCTTTCAAAACCCTAACTAAACTCTCAAAATTATCAATGGCATATATTTCCATTCTAAAATCCTCTTAACCATTAGGTATGGGCTTGAAATCAAGTATTCTTTCCTGCTTAATTTTTACCATTTTAGAGTAGGCAATGTACATTTCCTCTCTCTCCTCTTGTAATTCCAAATCAAAAAAATTCATGATGATGTCCTTAGGAAAGTATAAATTGTGGAAAAATGCTCATGTCTGATGCTTTTCCTTCATTTGAGAGATAAAACCCTCAAGATCATGATTCCTGGGGTGCACAGTCCTTAGCCTATAAGGCCCAAGTAATGTATTTAACTCCTTCCATCCTCACTTTGCCATAAAAAAATCATAAAATGTTGTATATTCAGTAGAAAGAACCATTCTTTTGTTCAACTAGAAAGTGTAGCGCTTGAGCACCTCCCAACTTCATCATGATATCCAAGAATCTAATTCTAAGAGGTACCTCCCTTGGTAGAACCCTTGGATTGATATTGGTGTCAAAAACCATCAAAACTATTGTGTTATGATAGGGGATAATGTTTCCCCAATTGTGCATTATGTTCAATTCAGGTCTCCTCTCCATTGGCCTCAAGAAGTCATTAATTTATTTTGGAATCCTTGGGCGGTCACAAACTAGAGCCTTCCTTAATTTAGATCCAATAACATTATGGAAAGTTATATAATCAAACTTATGATCATGCATGTCAAGAATCCTCATCCAATATTGGACAGGAATTTCAATATTAGCTTTCTTCTTCTTTAATTCCATCTCTTTCAAACACAATCTGAACCCTATACAGAAACATGTAGATTAATAGGGAAAACTACTTGAATCCAACCCAATTTTTCCCCTCCTTTAAAGCCACTAGACCCGTGTGCATTTTATCTGTTAGGTAAGAGGCAAAATCATACACCATGTTGAAACCCGGGTGCTAGAGATTTACAACCATGTACATAATATCAATAGGCAAGGTTTTCTTTAAACTTACTCCACAAATTTGACATAAAGCACAAACAGTCTTCTTGAAATAATTGGAGAAATAGTCCATAGGAAAAGGTTTAGGCTCATTCCTATCGATCACTACCTTCTGATTTTTTCCTCTTCTCGAGACAACCAAATGAGGTATCAAAAGGGATGTTCTGAACAAACCCTTAGTATGTCTATACTCTTGTCTAAAAACCTCAAGGTTGGTAGGAACCATATCTTGACTCCATTCATGCAACTTGAAAATATTTTTGATTTCTTCTCTGGTTACCTTAATCATCTGCAAGCTAGCATGATTTCTAACAACTCAAGTTATAGGGTCATATCTCGCAGCAATATCCTCTCAAAGGTCTACATACATGTTGACATTAGGCACCACCAACTTACACAAGTCTAACCTCCACGGGTTACACAAAGGGACCGACAAATTCCTATTCCCAAACCAATTGGAGAACAATTGCAATCAGGTATACGGTAGCTCGGCATCTCAAATTGCACAATACTTGACTATAAGCCCTTCCAAAAGTAGGGGCCCATAGAAAAAAAACTTTCCCTCCTGATTCTTGTTAGTAGAGGGCTTTAACAAATCAATAATATCTTGGGAGAAAGACCTAGTAGTGGTTTCAGAACTAGAACTTCGGGCCTTGGGTGCCATTTATATTAGAAAGATGATAACTTGAACTAGGGTTTTCTTATTTTCAGATGGAAAGCAATTACAGTTTTCTCCCTTTAGCCTTAAATAGAAAAATACCTCACTATTCTAGAATCCCCAAAAATTATCTAGACAATCTCTAAAAGAAAATCTATTCAAACAATTCTTCAAGAATGGAACGGGAAACAATCACTAATTGTTCAACAAGCAACCATAAAATATTTTGAAATTACAAGAAATGGCATCCCTGCTACTTACGATTTCATTCACAGAACATCCAAGATAGTGAAATTGGGAAATCGCAACAACAACTTGCTTCAATCGATACCAGGCAATTCTTCCTCAATGTAGAGATACAACATGGAAATAGAAATTCATAAATTTTAGTATTTAATTATGCAAGAAGAGTCAAATTCAACCATTACTATTCACTCGCACGAGATAAAACAACTATAGTACAACACCAGTTTATTTTAAATATGAGTCTTTCATCAAAAGCAATGTTGGCCATGAGAATGGCTCAGATTAAGTCAAAATAGTTTTAAAATGCCACATCCACTCTCCAATCATCAAAGAGGTAGGAAATTCACCTACCAAGCACCACATCAACACAGAATGGGCCCCACATTGGTCATCCAGAGTATAGCATTGACGTCCATGCATCAACAAATCACACACCTCACAACATTATTGAAACTGAAGTTTTAATTGCACGAGGTCAGCGAGGGATGACCACGATGTGATGGTATAGAAATAGTTGTCAACATCAGCATCCATCATCATTCGGTGAGCAAAATTGGTCCCCACCATCAAACACGATAGGTGGCAGAATCTTGCATTCCTCACACCATATTTGTGACATTAGCAGAAACCTTGCAATGTCTGTGAGGAACGGTTAAGATTAAAATTACTTCATTTGATGGTCACGCAATCTTCACATGTGAAAAAGTTACTTATAGAGAAGGGGAGCGACTAGGTGGACGGGGAAATGACCCTCTAGGTCAAAAATATTATTTAAAGGTTAATCTAAAATAATTTATTGGCCCAACACTATAGAAATATAATAATATCATGATGCAAAAGATTGGAAGGATGGGTAAATGTGGCCAGTAAAGTCACGGCCAAAAAAGGGATAAAAGACCACTTAAGCGACTGACCACCATCAATAATAAGTCAACGCTCGAAAAGAAAATGCATGACCTAGCCAATTAGAGTTGAGGACAAAATAAACCTACAAGGGGGAAAAATTGAAAGCTCCACCACAATAGAAGCTATAATATGAGAAAATTATAATAGGCTATCCATAAAATCATCCACCCCATGCAACTGATCTGAAGTATAGAGTGAGTTATTAATATCCCTAGCAAGAATACATCTCATCCTCAAATCCCTAGACAATAGCCTTGATAGAGAGTTCCAAAGTTGAATTCTTGTCACCCTAGAATTTGGGGCATAAAAACTAATAAAAATCCACTTCAAATTAGTCCTTACATCTTCCATAATAGTTTCAAAACAATTTTTGTTGCAAAAGTATCTTGAACCAATTTCTTTCTAGTTTCCACAAATTTTCCAAGACCTTAGAAGCTCTACAACATTATTTACATAGAAATCCACCTTAGGCCAAATCTTCTTAACAACCTTTTCAAAAACCTCCTATTGCATTTTCATTTCTTGGATGAGGAGAATATCAATCTTCAAGTCAGTTATACTACAGTTCAATATATATTATTTTAAAGAGTTATTCAACCCCCTTATATTCATGGCATAGTCTTCATAATAACAAGAAAATAGTCAGTATTGGAGAAATACTGACCCAAGGGTAGTAATGTCCCCTTCATCATAATATTGATTTTTTCTAATTAGAAATATCCTCAAGGGTTATTTGTTTTCATAAGGCTATATCCCTAGCCACATCTCTAGATCTAACATCTTTAATTATATTTAATATTTCTACCCTTTGGTCATTTCCAACATGAGCTTTATTTTTCTTTCTTTTTTATTTTCACTAACTTGGATCCAATGATCCTCCCTAAGTACCTACTGATTTGACAAAGATGAATCTAGCTCTTTAAACCCAAAAATTTCCAAGGAATCATGCATTCTCTTATTGAGAATATCTTGAGAAACCACATTCTCAATTTCTAAAGATATGCATAGATTCTTACTAATATTTGTCTCTTAACCTTTAGGGGAAGATATGTGAGAATACAATTATTTCAAGTTGGAAACAACACAGTTAGAAGGAGGGGACAAAGAAGAAACTAAGCTAGAATCATTTTTCACCAAATTGACAACAACTCCTACTTCATTCAAATGACATACAACACTAGTAGAGGGATGAGGTGAAGAAATGGTAAAAAAGGATTCCTTTTTCTTCAAACCCACATCAGCTCCAAATATTTTGATAAAATAGGAGTCTCAGCTCCGATTTTTAGAGGAGATTTTATAACACATTTTTTGGGCCTTGCAAGAACATCTTTAGCAAGAGAAGGAGCAATGAGGTTTGAAACAAAATTATATTTCTGCTTAAGAAACCCCTTACACTCATGGAAAAGGTGAGGAAAGTTTCCACAAGTTTTAAAAAAGAGACTAGCTCTCTCATACTCGATGGGTTGCGTCCAAACTCCAAATTTTGATTTCAAGCTTATAGAGAAAGGAAGCACATAGTTAACCTCCACATTAATAGATAATCTAAAAACCACTAGTTGAGATTTTTGAGAAGTGACCTTTTCTATAACAAGAAGGCTACAAAACAATTAGCTATTCCTTGGATTATCTTATTCTTCCATAACTCTAGGGGAAGGCAGATGAGTTGAATCCAATTAGGAGCAATAGAACCAAAATCAATAGATGGGTCTAACCTTGGTTTGCACTTACCCAAGGAAAGGAAATTTTTAAAGTTATTATCAATATCCCACATGCCTCTTGTGAGGATATTCATCATATGTTTCATATTCACAAAGCTAAATAGAAATAAAAAACTTGACAGGGAATTGCCATTGACCCCAGATTTTAGAGACCAAGAATAATCTTATCTATCTATGCATATTATCAGTATTGAGGTGGTAAGCCAAGAAATTTCCCTTGAGTGAAAAATGGAAACCTACAATGACCTCTTCAAAAAATTGAAATGGGTGTCCACCTTTTGGGAGATGTGGATCTATTTCATACTCTAGTTCATTAGGAAACCTAGATCCCTCAACCAAGTGACTCAATTAAGGGATGGTTAGAGGGTTCCTACTATAATTAGATGGGGGTTTACTATTAAATTAAGCTTCAAAGGAGAAATTCAAACACTTATGCACAAACCCTAGAAACTCGAACTAATGAAATTAGGTCGAAAAACAAAATGAAAAAAAAAGTACTCGAAGGAGTGGAGAGGCAAAAAAAAGGTGTGTAAACCCTAGAAATCATATTTTTGAAGTACATTAGGACTGGTACATCAATCTGGGTGATTTATTCCTTCTATATGGTTTTTGGGTAGAATCTAGAATCTTCTATTGATTGAGAAAGATCTATAGAAAGGTGGAATAAGGGGTGTACTAGGATTAATATGCCCAGTTGGGTGATTTATTACCATTTCTATGGTTTTATGGATACTTTTGCAGCTTCTAGTGATCTTTCGTAGCTTCTTTCTTCTCCAATATTAAAGTCTAAAATCTAAATTCTAGAATATAGGTGAGTTTTTGTGAAGGTGACAATTTATTGACAACTTTGACAACTTTTGTGACGTTTCCTCCAAA
This sequence comes from Sequoiadendron giganteum, assembly GCA_007115665.2. NCBI lineage: Eukaryota > Viridiplantae > Streptophyta > Pinopsida > Cupressales > Cupressaceae > Sequoiadendron > Sequoiadendron giganteum. Next base: position 310,691,217 of record CM021106.1, read on the forward strand.
GGATCTTTAAGCTCTAATTCACCTATATCTACAAACACACATCAGGAGAGAAAATAATTATTTGATTAGGGAATAGTGGTTTTCCTTGGTCAAACCCCATTTTTTTAATTAAACCTTGAAATGAAATAGAAATGCATGCAACTCACCGAAACCTTTGAATTAAGGTTGAAAAATTGTGTGAAATGGCTTCAATGGATCTAGATCTTGACTCTTTGTTGAATGCTTGAAACTTTGTCTTGAATGCTTACTTGAATCATGAAACCTACATCACAAATTTTAGCTCACAAACACACATGATGCATGAAGATCTCGACATGATGCTTGAATCATGAATGTAGCTCCAAATGCTTGATGATTTTCTCTTGAATTCTCTTGTAACTCTATATTGTTCTTTGGAATGCTTGACTCAAAATTTCTAGGAGAAATTATGTAAAATAGCCTTGTCTTTATAATTGTTTATGCCTAATTTCCTAAAATTAAAACACTACAAGTTGACATTTGGAAGTTGAGTCTAAGGATAATAAAATCTCACCAAGAATTTGAATTAAAGTAGGTCCTAGGTTAAAAAAGAAACTCATATTCCAAGTTGGGCATATGAGTCCTAAAGGCTTAAATCTGGTACATAGACTTTGAGAAGTGTTATGTTCAATGTATCATTTTAAATTAGGTCTCGAGACCTAGGGAGGACCCATACGCCCAAATAGGTGTATGAGTCACAGATCCATAAATCTAGAACACAGCCAAAAACATTAAATTATAATTTTACATATATCAAATTTCATGATTATCCTTAGAAAAAAGCATTTGACTAGGTTTGTGGATAAAAAATAGGACCAATTAAGCCATAACTAAGACAAATTTTACTAGGGAGGACCCAAAAAAGTGTGAAAATGAAAAGGGGTACATTTTTCTAAACTAGATTTAGCTACCACTTTATTCAAAGGAGGACCTTACATCAAACTCACACTAAAGTAGACAAATTTGCTTCAAGAGGGGTCCAAGTGTACCAATGCTAGTGAGATAGGATGAAAACGATCAAGAGGGGTGATAAAGCCCCCAAGATCAAGATCCTATGGTTAAAAAACATAGGCAAAAAATAACACACATGAGAATGATGTATGAAGAAAGAACAAGCTACAAGAATACACTACAAAATACATAAAGAAGAAAGAAAATGAAAAAGAGGGTGGATCAAGCCATAAAAGTGTCCAACATGATGTGGACTAGATCTAAGTTGTTTTTCCAAAAAAAAATTACAAGTGGAACACTATGTCCACTATACAAATAAAATGCATTCTCTCATGGGCTAGTGGAATCTAGTATCCACTAGGTGAGCCCCCAGTGAGACACATAAGCACACAATCGGTATGCACCCACATAGACAATCAAGTGGCTATGGGAAATTCATGCATATGGTTGGTTCCCATACGATCTAATCGTACCAAAGAAATACCTTCTAATAAATTTGATAAAGCACCACACAACATAAAAAATAGGTATCATGAGGTAAGCAAGACTTTGTATGCTAACACCCATGAACAAGTAGGATGGATCCGTAGGAAAGAAAAGTGTGTTATGCAAGGTGGCCATATAAAAATTATTTTAAATTTTAAATAGTGTAAGGTACATTAAAAGGGGGTTTTATTAGTTCATGTAAGGTCTCAACCTAAGGATCATTGTGCCTAATGTCTCTAAGAGAGCACCAATAGAAGAATAAAAGATTCACAACTTAGGGAATGCACTCTGTAAGGAATTTCCACTAAGAGGAATATCATATGCTAAGAGATATCATGCTCTTGAAGGATTCCACACCCAGTGTCATCACCAAGAGAAAGACACATCACATGAAGTAAGAAGATCACACAATGAAACATGAGTTGTAATTAAAATGTAAAATAATAATGCCAATGTATGCCCCCGCTATAAAGAAATATCTTAACACCATATTATGAGAAATTAATTTAAAGTAGAAGATGATAAATGTTAACAATAAATAATACATGAGAGATTATTTGGAAATATTTATGCCGCATCTTATATTTTCAAATGAAGCTATATCATGAAAAGGGGTTTTCCCCATAATGAAATCCCGAAATCACTTAAATGATCCATAGATTCAAGGTTAATATTTCTTTGCTAAAATTTTGTTAGAGAGCTTGGAAATGTCATCCTTCCAAAATAATCATGGATCAAGGAATAATGACACAAAGAGAGAAAAATAAAATAAAATATTTTGGGTCAACATGGAAGAGACCTAAATGTATCAACACATTGCATCATCCCCAAAAGGAAAACGAAAGACAAAGAAAAGATAAAAAATTATGACATATAGAAGAATATAGATACAAATAAAGGAATTCCACAAAGAGAGAGATACATCAAATATAATAGTATGGGATATCAAATTATACACATGCAATCACACACATAACATGAAAAATAAAACAAAGAGAAGACTAGTAAGGCACATGCAAATCAACCTATAATAGGTCGTCTGTATCCCAATATTGTTCCTATATATGCATGGAAGGAAACCAAATACCCAAAAGAGACAACGACAAGTGACATACAAGGAAAAGGATACCTAACCCCTTGCCCCCACTTAATGCAAGACAAGAATGAGCTGAGGAGATTGATGAAAAACTTGGAAATCAGTATCAATTAGAGGTACAAGGTGTGTGAATGTAGAGTATAAAATTATAATCCCTTCTTGGAGAGAGTACAATTTAACACTTATTTTGGACCTATTTTATTACCCTTGCATTGATGACCCTTTAAATAATCATTAATAGGCCCATAAGATTATTTCTTACAAATATTGAGGCTTATTTTGACTGAATTCTTGATAAATTTAACAAATACATTCAATTTTCCAACACCTCGATATTTTCTCAACCCTGAAAAATTAGGGTGGGACCCATATGCCACCTTGGGCATACGAGTCCCCCTAGATGGGATCCGTACGCAACCTTGGGTTTATGAGTCCTAGTTGTCTCCTTTTTAGGATTTTAGTGGGAAATTAAAGTTTTCAATTCAATTTTTTGGAAAATTTCAGCATTTACGATCTAGTAAATGGTAAACTAGATGAGATGCCTATAAAACTCAAGTCTTGAATCATTCTTTCACCTAAATTTTTCAAGAAAGAGAGTCTCACCTAAATTTAGAGCTTTCAAAAGAGAGTCTCAAGCATTCAAGATTAGGGAGCAAGTAAAGTTGAATTCTTGGAGCAACATAATAGTGTCTTTGCAGGTCTTCAAGCTCACTTTCATTTTAAAATAAAGCATTGTCAAGGATTGATGGTGGATGCCTATGGAGGATCACGATGGATTATAGGTTGGGGAGATGAAACTAGCCATTGAACAAAGCCTAATGACTTGTTTCCTAAGATATTTCATCTTCCATTATCATTCTACCTTCTACCTAAAGAAAGCTACATGCATACTTATGACTTATTAGGGTAATTTAAGATCTCCCAAAGTAGGTCATTGTCATTTAATGTTTCATTTATGCATAATATTCTAGCACATTAGAGTATGGTTTATTGCACTCTAGATCTCTTAATATTAGATGCACTTAAGATTAGGAATTTCACACATATTTCCTTTCAATATTTATTCTTTCTACCAAGGTTTAATTACAAAATTAGGGTTTTGACCAAGGCAAACTACCCATAGGAAAATTAACACAATATTTTATTTTTCATATTTTAATAGGTTCATATTTCCAAGTGAAGTTTGAGTGAAATAGGAAGGAAGTGTATAAATAGGAGAATAGTTTCATATCTTCATTTTCTACAAAAGCAGAATGGGACTAAATCTCCACCTTGGGTGTATGAGTTCATGTACGGGAATTTTACCATATTTCAGTGGATTTTAACTTATCACTTGGAGATTCTACTTTTTGCCCAAAAACCCTAGACTAGGACTAAATCACCCAATCTAGCGTATGAGTCCATGTACACATTAGCAGCAACGAAATTCAAGGTTTTCAGATATGGTTTAGTCATCTCCATTCTTCCAAGTGCTTCTTTGTTTATCCTCAATCTCTCATTTTGATTTTAAGTTCCATTTTCTAGGTCACATAGTTGGATTTATATATTGCTTTCAGGTTGGTGCAAGAAGTTGGGTCCACAAAAAGCACAAAAAGTGGAATTTTTTTAGTTGTTTCTTAGAATTTTTCACACTTGGAATGAAAAATTGAGGCACTTAAACAATGAATCTTGAGAAAATTCACTAATATGAAATTTTGAATTTTGAATCTAGTTTCCAAATATGTAATTTATTCAAATACCGAGATGATAGAAATTGAATTTTCGTAGGGATGTATAAAATAATATTTTTATAAGAATTTTTTTACCATACCATGCACGTGTATGCACACCACCTTTTGACCCAAATAAAATTATTTTTTTCACTCCTTTTGGGGAAAGATAGCTAACAACATGAAGATTGATGAGGGATTTTTTTGTAATTTTTTTCTGAATAGTTTTTTAATTGAATTTTTATTGGCCTTGATTATTTTTTTTTAAATCAACATGTACAGACAACATAATTGGACCTAAACTAAACATATTTTGAATATTTTTTTCATTGTGTAGAGAATCGACTGAAGATTGATGCCATAGAACTTTTTTTACAATAAAACTAACCAAAAAGTTATTAAAAAAACAAAAAATGTATGATATTTCAAGTTTATGGACTATTTTGCTTAAAAACTAATTAAAAATCAACAAATATAATTCAATATTTAAAAAATCATATATTTGGAAACTTAGACATCACGCTCTCTAATGGGTTTTAATTTCATAGATTGATTCAGAAAAAAGTGTCCATCATCCATATTGCCAAATTTCGATATTTCGCTTGAACCTGCTTTATTTTTTTAGTTGTAGGTCAAAGGCTGAGGGTCAGGTTGCCAAGCCTTTCCTGAGCCTAAAATTGAGGCAGCATGTGGGTTGGGGATTCAAAATTTAAAAAATGCATACCAATTTTGTCAAAACACATACATTAAAAAATTCTTTCACATTCTTTATTTTCTTGATTATTTACAAAATTAAATACTTTTTAGAAACATGTATGTGTTTCTAAAAGGCATTTAATTTTTAAATAAATTACTCGTACATGTTATTAAATGTGTACTCATTTTTTACTTCATATGTTTTTGTTATGCTTGAGTACCTGAAGCATAGCACATGAATTTTTTAATAATGCATATGTGTTTACTACACAATCTTTTTGGCCAAAAATTCCCCTCTTCATGGACCCAACTTCTTGCTTTTACCCTTTCATTTCTTTCTTTCTAAGAATTTTCTTAGTGGTGAACCCCTTTTTAATCACACCTAAGAAAATCCCGTCTCCTATATATCCTTTTCTCAATTGAGCCACTTAGTTGATGGATCTTGGTTTCCTAATGAACTAAGAGTGAAATAGGTTCCCTAATTGTTCCATCTCCTAAAAGGTGGAACCCTACTTCCTTGTGTTCACTCAAAACAAAGAAGAGTGCCATAATCCTTAATATGTTGAATTTTATTACTCAAAGCCTTACATTCATTAGTAGAATGAACATGAACTCTTGTAGTAACATTTCTTTCATGTTATTGGAGGGAGGGATATCAAATGATCTCAGAGGAGTCTCAACAAAATTCTCTCTTGATCAATAGTAGAAGGTGTTCCTTTATTTTGTGACAAATATATTTCTTGCTTAGTACAAGGTGTCATGTTTACACAACACTCTTTAGATGAAATTTTTTTCTACTCTTCTTTAAAGGAAGGTGTACAATCTAAAAATCTCCACTCGTTAGTGTTTTGTGTGATGACATTAATATTAAGTAAGGATATCTTTGTTTCTCTTGTTTTTTTCAAAGGATAATAACCAAGACCACTAGTGGTTTCTTATGTGTTAGGCTCTTTAGGGACATAGATAACTTGTTCTCTAGCACAACATCCATTTCAACTATACCCAAGTTGTTTCAAAATTTCATAACCTCTATCGTAAAGTGTTTTCACTTCTTTTGGATTCAGTGGTTACTCATAGCTTGCAAATTCATCAAAGTATTTTGTGTAATTTGCCTTTTCTTCTAAAGTGGTTGAAGTGGATGCTTTTAAATTTTTTGTTGGTATTATCAAATTTTTTGTTTTTTTTCAAAATCTTTTCTTGTGATCTTGCATTTACCCATGAATGTAGGTGTGAAATCTAAGGAACCCCAATAATCTTCCAATAACTTCATCACTTCCTCAATATGAATTTCTTTCCTTTCTATTTTATGGGTTCCACTTGTGTAGCTGGTGTTAATGTTTTCAAAGGACACTCCTTGTCTTGCTCAAGTTGTATCAACTATAAGGCTCAAGATAATATTTGATTTGCATAATTTTTTTTTTATATAGATATACTTCATTATACAATGAATATATGAAGGCACTGCATGCATCTCATGAATCCACAGTCTTCCTAAAAGGATATTGTATGAAAGATCATGAGTCATAACTGGGGTAGGAGTTTGTAATGTAGAATTTCTAATAGTAATAGGAAAAGTTATCACAATAGGAAGTTTTTTCCCTACATTTTCAAATCCTTAAATCAATAAGGAATTAGGTTTAATTCTCAATTTTTCTAAGCCAAGCTTATCTAAAAGGGTTACACTACACAAATTAATATCTTAGACATTGTCGACAAGAGTTTTCTTTATCCTTACTCTATTGAAGAGAGCTATTATCATGAAGGCTTATTTTGTTTCCACTTCCAAATGAGGGAGCTCACTTTGGTGGAAAGTAATTTTTGCTTTCATTCCTTGAATCATGGCTACTATGTCATTCAATTGCACATAAGGAGGTATAGAAACTTATTTTAAAGCACTTTAAATATTTTTAATGATAATAAGGGGAGGCTTGAATAAGGTCCCATAATGATATCTTAGCAGAAGTTTTCTTAAGTTGTTAAACAAGATCATACTCCTTTCCATTTTGTAAAGGAAAACATGGAGCACTAGGCAAGATAGGATGAGGTAATGGGAGGGATGTTGGAGATTTTTTTCTTGGTTGTGAATTGTTTCTAGTGTTATATGTATGATAAATAATATTATAACTCAGCTATTATGACATATTATAATTAGGTGGTTCAAGGATGAGGACGGGTTTGTTTTGAGTTTGTGGTTGGTTTGAAGGCAAATAAAGGATACGAATTGGCTTAAGAGATTTCTTCAAGGGATATCTAATGTGAATAAATTGAAAATTATCATCCTTATTGTGATTATATTTTAGCAAAGGAGAGTCTAAGTTTACATCATCAAATAAAGCAATATTACTATTGTTTGAAAGACATGTGTCAATGTTGTCACTTTCTTGCACCATGGTATCTTCCCTAGTAGGATATTTTATAGGAGATCTACAAACTTGATGTCCATGACATTCAAATGTTGGTTCTTCAAAATTAACTTCATCACAAGTAGGAGAATTATCAATGGCAGGATTTTATTGCTTATTAATGATGGTATCCTCATTCAATGTTTTTTTCCATAGGGGAAGAGAGACAAATAGGACTCACATAAATATCATTGGTTTGGTCTTATAACACCAAAATATCTTCTTCACAAATAGGAGATATTTTTTGGAAGAATGAAGAAGAATCCCTCTGGTGTGTTTTCATTGATGCCAACATTTTTTTGTGATAGTTCTTGCTCATCCAGTAAATAGTGCTTCAATTACTCTTATCCGATAATTTGGTATAAAATTGTTCATATTAAAATATCGACCTATGTAATTTTAATATGTTTTCTAGGACTAGTAATTACATATATGGACAAATTTATAATGATTTTGGTTGAATGGACTAAAAATTATAAATGGAAGAATTTCAACATACAATTTTTGTATAGTCCGCTAGCCAACATGGAAAAGTGGTATGAAGATACAGTTCATGGATGTTAAAGTGATCTTTCTTAGGTCCAGCCCGACCTAATTTATGTCTTTCACATTTTGATTTTGAGCGCGAAAGAATTTTTGATCTGAGCTAACAAGCTAGTTTGAATTTATTATGTATACACTTAATTAGGTCGACCTTATTGATGTATGTAGATTTAACAGTGTATATATATGAAACATTTTTTATTAAAGACACATATGTAGGTGTATGTGTGTGATATGCGACAAGTATAAGCAGTGAAGTGTGATAGTGTGATATTGTGTGAATTTTAATGTAGTTATTGAGAACGTTAAAACCGTTGCAGGATTTTATTTTTCCAGAGCTTAATTGGAACTAAACTCAACACATAGAAGGTGTCTTCATCAACTCATCTTTTTGGGAGTGAGCCACACTTCCATTTTTTAATCATTTCAAGTTGTGATCCTTTCAAGGAAAGTGTGTCATAGTGGTGTGCCCTTGTAATGTTTTATGACTCATTATAATATATTGTGAGCTAATCCACATTATGGTTATTCCCATTCTAGGTATTCCACATAAAAATCCTAGTGTTCATGTGTCATGTTATGTTATGATTCCTTTTATATTCTTGTTAACAGTTCCATCTATATATGTTTTAATTATTGAATGGTTAGTAGTTAAATGGTTTAGTATAATAATACTGATTCACCCCCCCTCTTAGTATTCTAGGTGTTCAAAAATTGGTATCAGAGCTTGGTTCCTTTGGAAAAGTTTAATATCTTAAGGAAGATCTCAAGTTTGAACACATGGCTGACAAAATGTGTCTTGTTCCTTTGGAAGAGATCTTTGCAATTGAATAACTTCATGTTTCTCTTGAAGATCTCGAAAAAAATGAAAATGAGAAAGAAAATCTAAGGAATAAATTAAAGGAAGCAAATGAATGCATTAGGAAACTAAGAGAGAAAATCAAGAAGTTCAAATAAAGTCATAGAGAAGTTAGTGATTAGTTGAAGAAATAAAATGAAGAAATCACCAGATTAAAGGTACAAGTGAAAGAAAAGAAAATAATTGATGATTGTCAGAAAGCTGAAATTTAGAGCAAGATTGATGAAAGTACAAAGCTTGCACAAGAAGTGGTAAGCGTAAGGTCTGACTTGGAGAAATAAATGGCTCATGAGGAAAACTTCAAAACAAATACTAGAATTCTTGATGAGTTGATTGTATTTCAAAAACCCTCTAATGATAAAGGTGGTTTAGGAATTGAAGAAGGACAAAGCTCAAAAGAAAATCAGACCCCTAACAAGGTTAACAATAAAAGGAATACTCAAGGAAATGGTCAATAGATTAAGAATCAAAGAAGAAATACCAAAATAACTCCTATCTAGCAACCTAATGCTCAAAGGTCCCATATTTCAATGGTATTTTTTTTCGTGCAAGAAATTTGGTCATAGAGCAACAAAATGTAGAATTATAATAAATTAGAATATTGGATTCATTTCTAGACAATGTTTTTCTTGCAAAAGATTTGGAAATAGAGCTCCTAAGTGAAAAAGTTAGATAATGATGAATATATTAAATACTGGTAGAATGATTCAATATTTTCAAGGTTATTGCTACATATGTTATGCATTTGGACATAAATCTAACCAATACATATCAAGGTTAAATGAAAATCAGTATGGTCAAAACAATTTTGTGTGCTACACCTGTAACAAACCAAGACATATTTCAAGATTCTACAAAATTAAAAATGGGAAGAAATCTAATTTGGAACAAAGGAATGAACCTATGAAAAAGTGGATGAATCCAAGAAGGAAATGGAGAAAAGTTGGAAGAAAAAGGAAGAACTTGAGAATAAGGATGAATTAAATACATGTGTACTTGCATCTAATGTAGATATTTCTTCTAAAAACTAAACCCAGTAGTGGATTTAGGGGGAGGAATCATAGATAAATCTAATAAAACCATTATATAAGAGTTTTCAAGTAGTGCCACAAAGATATGTGATGTGAAATATCATTCAAAAGATGTCAAACAGGTTCCAGTAGAAAATATGCAAATTTGGAGATCTGTGAAGCATTTTATGATTTATATTATATTCATGAGGTGTTTTAACAACTTTTTGCAGGTGGAATGCATTAAATACACAATTAGGGTAGATTGGTAAGATATAAAGTAAAAATCTCAATTGATTTAAATCACTTTTACACATTTGGAGTGAGTTGAAGGAGATTTAGAGCATCTAGCATCAAACCCTAGTTTTGATTGAAGATTGCAAGAGGTATTAATAGATATTTGTACTTTGTGGATTTGAATTGGAAGTAATTGTCATATGTACAAAATAATTGAGGGAAAAATGAAAACTCCCACCGTGGTTGAGACTTCTTAGATATTGTGACCAAAATTCAAAAGGTTTTCATCGAAGGTTTACGAAATGGACCCCATGGGTGCATTTTCATAAATTCCAAACAATGTCTTACACATTGAGGATACTAGAGCCTACATTCATGGGAATTTGGAATAATTTGACCATCAAGAACTTGAGGATCAATGGCTAAAGGAGTTAATTGGATAAAATTACTTGGTGAAGGTAGAATATGAAAATATTGTACGAAAGAGGTTAGATGTATGGAATTGGTTCCCAAATTGTTATAGTAGAATGGATGTAAAGTTTACAAGGATAGCACTAAGAAAAGTGCATGATAAATTTGTATGGACATGTGTTCCTAGAGTAATTACCAAGGAAGTGATAAAAGCTATGGGTGGTATCTGTGACACTGGACCCATACCGACACTAAGGGATGTAAAAAATGACGTGGTTATAAAACTAGTTGATGCCACATATGAATCGAGAGAACTAACAACCAAACCCATTACAAACCCTATTGTGAAATATGTTGCAATAATTGTATGTTAGAAAATATACTTCACCAACAAAGGAAATTTTGTATCTGCAACTATAATTTATGTTGCATATGATATGGTGGTAAATGGAAGAGACTATATTTGTGTGAGATTCTTCAAATGTAACTTATGGATAACCAGAGCTATACTAAGTCAAAGAAATATCCATTCATTTTCAGTACATTGGTAGTGTGTTTTCCACTTTACTTGTTGAGGGAGCTACATGGAAAGAAAAATATTATATGGAATCCCAACACACTAGTGACACATTAGATATTTGAACATTTACATAAAATTGGATATTAAAAATCATAGGTTGATTCTCTAAATGCATTCTTCATACTTTTTTAGAACAATATGTATGAAAGAGAAAGAGTTCCAAGGAGCTTGGTAGAGAAATATTCAAAGGAGATAAATTTCCTAGTATCTACTAATAAGTGCATCATAGAGGTAGTAGAACCTAGAACTCTATGGATAGATCCTCTAGGATATGAGATTGATGATCTTGTAGCCAAGAGGCTCATTGAGATGTTACCAAGCAACCCTAAGTATCCTACTTTGTCCTGATATGGTACATATGAAGAGAAGTTAGATGAAGTGCCTTTTGAAATTTCAGCACCTCAAAGGACTAAAAGGGTAAATAAAAATGGTGAGGCATTCTTCCAAATGCATTCACTTTCTAAGGATGATGTTGAAAGGCTAAGAGAAGTTTTTGAAGAGAAGAGGACCAGATCAATTGAAGTGTCCTCTAGGCCTAGAGATTAGGAAGGGCACCTTCCACGATGACCTTTGCATTACCTAAAACACTTGGTGCAACTACAATAGTGAAAGGAAAGAAGCTAGAGCACAATGCTCCAATAGAATTTAATGTAATTTCTTCCTCCAGACCTAGAACCCAAGATTATAAAATAAATAATATTCCCAGTGTTTCACCCTCTACTACCCTTGAAAAAAGGATAAAACAAAATGCTAATAGGAAAAGAAACTTGAGTAACGTTCAAGACGAGATTGACATTGTCTTGAAAGAAGAAAGATAGCTAAAGAGGAATAGAAGAACTAGTGACTCCACCAACAATGAAAATATGTCATAGGTGACTATAATAGAAAATATTGTGGATTCATCTAATTAGGAGGAGAGAGATGATGAAGAGAATGCATTCACAATTCACGTGCATAAGAAGAGGAAAATAAAGAAGAGAACAAGGAAGAAATAGAGGTTGGAAGAAGTGAAGAAGAATCCTCAAAGACTACTGAGTCATTAAAGCCATCCAAAGAATCATCTAGAAACACTCTAAAGGGTCTATTGAAAAGGAAAACAAGGATACATCTTGTGCTACCACCTCATTTGATTAAACTTCCATCACATCCATGTTATGTGGATCTGATTAATATCTCACCAGTTCAAAGTATAAAGATTTGTGGTACTTTTCTTGACTTTGGTACATAGGAATTTTTCGAAACTTATAAAAAAGGGACAAACTTGGTAAATGATGCTATTAAGGCTTTGCAGGAGACACCTCCCAGTTCTAAAATTAATTATTCCTTATCTCCTAGTGAAAACATTAAGTTATTTGTTGATTCACTCAAAGAATATACCTCCAGCCTTAAGAAGTAGACTGTAATAAAGGATGAGGCAATAATTTTGGAGAAAAGGTTACTAGTACTACAAGATAAATTTTTATCACACAAAACAAGGTGTTGCAATGCCTAAAAAAGGTAAAGGATTGTGAAGAGAAAGACTGAATACTATTTGTTTATTGATTTGGGTGATTGGATTCCACTCAAGGCAGTAAAGACCTAATAGACTCAATAGAATCTCAACTTCCCAATACCTCCAAAGCCTACAAAATTGAAAATGACATAAATTATGTTGCTTGGACGTCTCTTGCAGAATTATAAAGAAAAAATTTCACCTTGGAGAGGCATAAAGAAGATGCAATGAGGTGGTTTGGATAACTTGGGGATCTAGTAATGTCCAAACACATTCATGTATCAAGTGCCTTGGTGGATACAAAAATACTAGAAAAGATGAATCTTAATCCATCCACTTTGAAAGAAAGAGAAGAATGCCTATTAATACTAGAATCATTGCATAAAAAAATTGCTAGAGTGAAGGGGATCTGGGATGATGGAAAACCTTCTTGGGAAGCTATTCTCAAGGAATTACAAGGTGCCCCTAGATCTAGTTAAATGTTTCTTACTCTGATTTGGTAATATGGTCTAGAATTTTTCAAATTAAAAGATTGACCTATGTGGTTTTAATATGTTTTCTAGGACTATTAATCACATCTATGAAAAAAAAATTAGTGATTTTGGTTGAATGGGCTGAAAAATATAAATGACATAAGTTAACCATACAAGTTTTGTATATTCCTTTGGCTGCCATGGACAAGCGGTCTAAAGATATGCTTCGTGGATGTTAAATTGATCTTTCTTAGGTCTTGTCCAACCTAATTTATGTCTTTCACATCTTTTTTTTGAGTGTGAAATAAATTTTTATCTCAGTGGTCAATCTACTCTAAATCGATTATGTATACACTCAATTAGGCTAACCTTATTGATATATTTAGATGTAACAGTGTATATATATGAAACATGTATGTATTGAATATATATATGTTTGTTTATGTGTGTGTGATATGTGACAAGTATAAGAAGTTAAGTGCATTAGTGTGATATTGTGTGAAGTTGAAGGTAGTTATTGTGAACCTACAAACTGATGTAGGATTTTGTTTTTCTAGAGTTTAATTGGAACTAAACTTGGGACTTAAAAGGTGTATTAATTAGTTCATCTTTTTGGAAATGAGCCACACTTTTGTTTTGTAATCATTTTAGGCTATGATCCTATCATGGATGGTGTGTGCTAGCAGTGTCTTTATAATATTTTATGATCGATTATAATATATCATGAGCTAATCTTCATCGTTGTGTTTCCCATTTAGGGTTTTCCATGTAAAAATCCTAGTGTTCATGTGTCATGTGATGTTATGATTCATGTTATGTTCACGTTAACAATTTCAGCTAGATGTGTTTTAATTACTGAATGGTTAGTAGTTAAACGGTTTATTAGAATACTAATTCACCCCCCTCTTAGTATTTTGGGTTTTCAACAAGATATTAGGAGAAGACCAAATTTGATTGTCATGATTGTCCATTGTGTTCTCTTTCACTAAAGAATTCACATAGGGGGGAAAGATGAACTTTTTCATTCTTAGAAAGGTAAGATACTAATATTTTTTGACCAAAAATGAAAAGTACTTCTAACCATCTTATGAAATGCTTCAAGAATGTAAACAATTTATACCCAAATATGAAAAGTACTTTTATCCAATTTATGCAAATATTGAAGAATGCAAACAATGTGTATCCAAAAATGAAAATCATTTTTATCAAACTTATGCAAACCTTCATGAATGTAAACATTATGTATGAAAAAGTGAAAAGTTATTTTATCAAACTTATTCAAAGTTTCTTGAGTATAAGAATTGTGTATGCAAAAATGCAAAATTTTAGAACTATAAATATTTTCAGATGTGATGATTTTTTGTACTAAAATGATTTCTGAATGATTCAAAAATGACTAAACTAAACTAATGTTTTTGACCTAGATAAATATAATAGAAGTTCCCAAAACTTTATAGACTGATACTATAGGTTACCAACAAGCCTAAGAAATACACACAATCACCAAAAATCTTGAAAAAGTTGGTTTTTGTAGCCCTCCAAGGACTCATTAACCCAAATGAGTGTATCAGTCCCACTCTTTCACAAAGTTTCCATTTTTCGCAAAGTTCCACTTTTTCACAAATTGTCCCACCAAAATGCAGACTCAAACCTAGTCAGGGACTAATATGCCCAACTAGGTGTATGGGTCCCACTTAGGGTTTTTGATAGGTTTGGATAGTGAAAAATAGAGTGCAGAAAATAGAAAGAAATCTAGAAAAAAGAACTATATAGGAACTAAATCCCCCAAATGGGTGGATGAGTCCAAAATTAGAGGTTTTAAGCCTAAATAAACAATTTATAAGTTGATTTCAATGTGTTTAGTTTTTATTCTCAATTGACTATTTACAATTACATATTTTTAATGAAATTGAATAATGAAAAATGCAAAAATGCAACCTATATGCACTTCATAAATGAAATTCAGCTAATAGAAATCTAATTCAAACTTAATGCAACCTAGATCTAGGAATAAAATGCTCCCCAAATCATAAATTCAAGCATCCAAAGGTCGAGTTAACCAAAATTAACAAAAGGGAAATGGGTGTTCCACCTTTTAGGATATGGAATTAGACCTATTTCATAGTTTAGTTCACAAGGAAACCTTGGTCCCTTAACCAAGTGACTCAATTGAGGGATGGTTAGAGGGTTACTAGTTTAATTGGATGGTCATTCACCATTATATGAAGCTTCAAAAGAGAAATGCAAACACTTATATACAAAATTCTAGAAACTTGAAAGCATGAAATCAAGTTGACAAATAGAATGAAACAAAAAATTACCTAGAGGAGTGGAGAGGAAAAAACATGGTATGTAAACCGTGGAAATCATCTTTTTGAAATAAACTAGGACTGATACACCAGGTTGGGTGACTTAGTCCTGCTACAGGGTTTCTAGGTAGAATATGTAATCTTCTAATGAATGAGGAATATTTGTGGAAAGGTGGAAAAAGGGGTCTATTGGGACTAATATACCCAATTGGGTGATTTATTAATCTTACTAGGTTTGATTGATACTTATATACTCTCTAGTGATCTTTTGTATCTTATTTCTTGTCAAATCTTCAAGTATGAAAGTATTATTTATGGCCTATAGGTGATTTTTTGTGAAGATGACAACTTCTTGACTACTTTGACAAATTTTTCAACTTTTCCTCTAAAGGATCTTGAAGCTCCAATTCACTTAGATCCGCAAACACACATCAAGAGAAAAAAAAAAAAAATGTTAGGGAATAGAGGTTTCCCTTGGTCAAACCTCATTTTGGTAATTAAACCTTGAAATGAAATAGAAAATCATTCAACTCACCAAACCATTGAAATGAAGGTTGAAAAATTGTGTGAAATGACTTCAATGGTTGTGGATCTTCACTCTTGATTGAATGCTCTAAAATATGTCCTTAATTCTTGCTTGAATCATGAAACCTACATAACAAATTTTAGCTCACAAACTCACATGATGCATGAAGAATTTGAAATGATGCTTGAATCTTGAATGTAGCTCCAAATGCTTCATCATTTTTTCTTGAATATTCTTGTAACTGTATAATTTTCTTTAGAATGCTTGAATCAAAATTTCCAATAAAAATTATGTGAAATAGCTTTGTATGTATACTTTTTTATGCCTAGTTTCTTGAAACTACAACAGTACAAGCCTCATTCAAAATCGAGTCTAAGGATAATAAAATCTTGCCAAGAATTTGAATTAAAATAGGTCCTGGGTTAAAGCATTACTCATACGCCAAGTTGGGCATATGAATCCTAGAGGCTTAAACTCCAAACACAAAATTCAAGAAGTGATATGTTCAATGTGTCATTTGAAATCAATTATCGAGACCCAAGAGGACCCATATGCTTAGATGGGCATATGGGCCCCTAATTCCTTAATTTGGAGCACATAGCCAAAAACATTAAATTGAGATTTTCCATTTATTAAATATCGAGTTATCCTTAGAAAAATGCATTTGAATAGACTTGTGGATGAAAAATAGGACTAATTAAGGCAGAAATAAGTCAAATTTTAATAGGGAGGGCCTAAAAAAGTGTGAAAATGCAAAAGGATACATTTTTCTACACTACAACCTCATCAATTACTTCATGTGGAATGCTAACTTCCAAACTAGCCACCTCACAACGAATGTCTAAGGTAGCAAGGGAGGGAATGAATTCTTTTATAAAATAACTCTCGCCTACCACCTTGTCTAGAAAAGAAGCTGGAATATCCTTTGAAACCAAAGAATCCAATTTGGAGAGAGGAGAGGTACCCACATTTTCCATCCAAAGACAAAGCACAAATAGACAACAAATGCTTTTTTAATTTAGTCCCCAAAGAGCCAGGACCCCCAACAACAATAAAATCGATTGACATAGAGGGAAAAATCTTGGAAGGGGACATCAACTAGGAGCCCCCACCCAACAACACCATGACTAAGCAACAAACCAAAAATTTGAGAATGCAAAACACTCGTGTAGAGCTGTTCATTCTTTGTTTGAATTAAGGTCTTTGCATGATGATATGTATGTTGTTAGCCTTCTAAAAATTAAAATTTCTCATAGCTTTTATTAAACTAACATATTAATTATATGAAGGTTCAATGATTCAGATGAAGTGAAAACTATAGTTTAAAATCAATATGTCAAGGTTATCTATACCATTTGTATTTTTACATCTATATACATTTATTTAGTCATGATTTATAGGAACACAAGGATCATGAAATAATGTAAGGAATTATATTGATTAGCTAGAAGGGCTTTTTTTGAAAGGGACTCAAACATTTTTAAAATGATGACAGAGAAGATAGAAGGAACAAATTCAACAAATATATGAATAAGACCAAAAATTATAATATGCAATTAATCAAAAAATTAAGAATAAGGTTAACTAATCATTCATTTAATTTATTATCTTGAATATATGTCTAATTTTTATAATTCAAAAAAAATAATTCTAACATTCATGGCTAATTTGTTATATTTATATTTTTTTTCTACTATTTTTATTAGTTGACATCCTAATGTATAGAATAATTCTTACTATAGATAAAATTTTCCCTTTATTTTTTGAGAGAGATCGTTACGTCTCATATCTAGTGCATGAATAAATTTCATATGCATATCCTACTCTAGGATGATTCTATATGTGTATGTATAAAATTTTATTGAAATAGGGTTGTCCATATTAAGCACATTGTAGTATTTTGATACTTTCTGATATTATTATTTTTACTAATTTCTTTATTATAGGCCATTAGTTCTTTATAACACGAATATATAAACTATGAAAAAAATAATTAAATAAAAAATACAACGTATCATAATTTTTAAATTATAACATGAAAGGATACGTACCTATAAAATCTTATCCTTAGAGGACTTTATCTAAGACCCAAAAAGTTGAGGTAAACTATCTTTTTAGTCAATTTTTTTATGAGAGTAGACAAGATTTTGTCAAGGGATTTACAAAGGGTGGGGCAAACTTATCCTACATGGATTCAATCTAAGGGGATTGTGTCTCCCATAATAGAGATAGATTGAACCCACTCTTGCTAAATCATAACGTCATTCTTTTAAATGTGATTTTAGAAAAAAAAAAATAGGCTTGAATCACAAGTGGGAAATGATATTGCACTTTATCCCACATTTATAGGTATGTTCTTTAACAAGGAGGATAAAAACTAATAAAAATGAGAATAAATTATTTTTTTATTATAATAATCTTCATTAGATATGTTATCATAAGATTATTTAAAACTATTCTTAAAAAAATAAATCTGTTATTATTATTCCAATTGTATAATGTTTCTATAACTTAAAAAAAAAAAGTTTGGATATTTATTAATTTTCAATAATGTCTTCAAACACCGTAGAACCACAAACATTTTTTTCTATAATTTTTTCATCTACACATGCAATTATTTTCAAATGATTGGTTTACAAATAACTATATGTAGTGTAGAAAAATGTGTCCCTTTACATTTTCGGACTTTTTTTGGGCCCTCCTAATTAATTTGGACTTAATTAGTTCTTAATAAGCCCTATTATTCATCTACATGCCTACTAAATTACATTTTTTAAGGGGATCTTGAAAATAATTAATTCCAACACATCACACATTACCTTGAACAATGTGTGTTCCAAGAATAGGGACATGGGACCCATTCGCCCATGGTTGAATGGGTCCTCCCTAGTGTTAGGGATTGGAAGAAATAACTTATCAATTAAATTGAGAAGAAATATGAAAACACAATAGATTTATAAAACCGAGAAAAATGAACAGTAAGAAGATAATACAAACATTTAACACGGTTCACCCAAATCCAAGTTATGTCCACCAATAGAGGGTCCAATATATATTAAAATAACAAAAATCCCTTTAAAGGATAATACTATAAACATATACAACCAAAACAAATATATTTCATCACATTTTCAACTATTGTTTTACACATCCATTGCCATAAGCAAATTCCTGGTGCTTCCTATAAGTTTTTGTAGCCATTTAAGGGATTTATGCTAATGTTTTTCATGAATTTCTACCTCCGGAATCTAATACAAGAGCTGGAATATGTTCCCATGCATGTCTCATTAATTATAGATGAAGCGCGACCATTGGATTTAACTCAGTCATCCAATAAAAAATTTTCTTTGGGTGGTTACCAATAACTATTTAAAATTTTCTTTTAAATAAATATTGTAACTGGTCATTTCCTATCATTTAATAATTGTTTGTAATCATATTTTAAATAGAATCCCAGAAAGCACATTTATTATGTGTACTAAATTAGTTAATAAAGATAATGTTGGAAGCTTTTACCAGTCCTATTGGTTCTATAACACACAAATAATCTCCTACTTGGAGACTAATCATAACACTGCTACCTCTGCAACTCCTAATCGAAAGCACCTTGGACTTCAAGTATATCTCTATTTTGTTTAAATTTAACCTTTGTGGCTACAACCAAAGTCAAGAGGAGCTCAAATTCCTCCCTTTGTCACTTCCTTTGATAAAATATCTACTAGATTATCATCTCAGATACATATCTTTTCTAGATTTGTTAACATCTATCCTCCAAGAATCAATTTAATAAAATGATATTCAACAGATTTATTTTTTATCGAGCTAATGAGAATTTTCACAAGATGTATAGGACTTTAGTTGTCCATAAAAAATTAACTTTTAAGCCTATTGTTTTCACAACTCTTCCATAAAAATTGGATCCATTACTTTGCTTTCCTTTATCATAATGGCATACTCTCATTTCCAAGGTGGATAAAGCAACCACCTTTTGCATCTGATAAATCTAACTCACTATTGTCCCACCAACTGCAAACATAACTTGTGGTACTCCACTTGGTATCTATATCCCCTGCCAAATCTGAGTCAACATACCCTTTTAAATCAGTATTAGAGCCCCCAAAACATAAACATTTATTGGATGTACCTCTCAGATAATTAAGAACCTATTTTACCACATTCCAATGCTCCATTCTTGAATTACTCATATACCTACTGAAAAATCCTAAGAATTGTGTGACATCCAATCTCATGCATACCATGGCATACATTAAACTTCCTACAACTGAAGCATATGGTACCTTGAATTTTTTTTCTTGCTCCTCTTATGTATTTGGACATATATCCTTAGTCAATTTGACATGAATAGGAAAAGGTGTGCTGATAGCTTTCGCATTCTCCATATGAAATCTTTGCAACACCTTTTCAACATAATTAGGTTGAGATAAAAACAATTTTATATTTTTCGTATTGTAGTGTAGGAAAATGCATACCCTTTAATTTTCACACTTGTTTGGGCATGTCTTTCTTTATTTATCTTTTTTTATGTCTTAATATGTCATAGTTTTCATCCACAAGCCTTATGAATTACATTTGTTTTGGCTAATCCTGATAGACATCATTGGATAAATGATAATTTCATGATTTTGGTAGTGTCCTTGATTTTTGGACCAGGACTAATAAGATAGTAAAGGCATCTTAGTCCACCATAGCACATTTTTATAACTTCTTTTCATTTCCATAATCCTTGTCACATTTCCAGGCTTCCTATGTACACATATCGTAACTTGTTGCATAATTTGATCATTTATATCCTTTATTTAGTTTCCATAGCTAGGTTTTGTAAGTTGAATGTTAGGTTGTCTTTTCTAAGTTTTTTCTTTCTTGTGAACCCCTCAAAGCTTAAAGAACCCCTTCTTAGGTCTCCATTGTTGAGAATCCAGTCACCTTTTGGGGTTGATAGTCAAGAAAATTTGAATCCCTAGCACATTATTGAATGACCATAGGAAAATAGTGGTGTTCTATGACCTAGATTATAAGGCACCCATTTTCCTATGGTTCACCTATCTCTTGTAATCTTCATACCAAGGATTTGTTTTGATACCTCCAAATCCTTCATAGTAAATGGATTTTCTAACTTTTATTTTACCTCCCTTATGTGATCCATAATAGAACCCACTACAACCATATAATCAACATATAAACATAGAATAATGTAGCTATCATCATCTAACATTTTAAAATAAACACAATGGTTTTAATTACATCGAATGTAGCCTTTCTCATCCATAAAACTATAAAGTTTAATATACCATTTTCACGTTACTTTCTTCAAGCAATATAAACTTGTTTTCAACCTGCACACTAGTTTCTCCTTACCTTTGACTTGAAATCATCATGGTTGTGTTAGGTTTTAAAAATGTAGATTTTTCATCTTGAGAGGGTTCCAAGCTCTTTTGAGAACATTTTTTACTACTGAATTGGGCTAATTGATATTTTTGGAATCCCCCTACACTTTAGGCTCTACAAGACCTAGGTGGGTGTACCTAAATGATTCAGTAGATTTAAAGTTTTGTATATAATATCTGATTTGGGCAATCTATTCACAATTGCATATGGAAGTGAAATAGATGCAAAGCTAACAATTGATCCTACTATAAATTCTTTAAGAGTTGAATGTAATAATAAGGTTTAAAAAATATTGTAAGTATGAATAGTTCCTAATCCTATTGGGTGGATGGAGTCAAATTTGTATGATGGATTGATAGAGTCAGATTCGTAAGAAGGGTGAATCCAACTTAACTCTAACCTATTGGGAACTTTCAATGTTTTGTAGCTTGTACAAATGTGCAATAGTCACTATACTCTTCCTACTAATCCCAGTGCTATATTCCAAAATTACTATGATATTATTAAAAGATTTTTCATTACTGACTTTAGGGAAACAAATCAAAATAATTAACTTAAAAGTATTTTAATCACGAGAACGAACCACTTAAAATACTTGAAAGGTATCTAACTCACTCTAGACAAAAACCAATCAAGAAAATCACACAACAACAAGTGTGCCTTGAAATATTGTGTTAATTTGAATAATAAGTGGAAACCACTTTGGAGACAACACAATGACATATAATTTTTAACTTCGACACAAGAGTTGAACACTAAAAGAAAATCACCAAATATGAGTAATATTCTCGATTGACTCTACTTCAATTTGATACATTAATAGTAGAAATTTTTTCAAGTATCTTGAAACATGAGTAAGGATGAGTGGAAGTGGAATGGTGGAAAGGTGATATGATGATGGATTATTATATTTTTTGAATGATGATTTCAAAATCGGTCTTGGTTTGCCATCGTATACAAGAAGATAAACAAGCTTCAGGCCTTTTATAAAATGAGGTGATGTTTTTAAACTACACCTCTTCAGTAATCTAACTATGGGTTTGATTAACATAAATAAAGAAATATAAGAAATTTATAACATTGAGACATTCTAAATTTGTTAATCAATATAGAAGACATGTGATCATTGATCTAGAAAATTCTTCATCTCCATGATTGAACATCCAAATATTTTTGTCCCACTGACTTACTCCTCAGAAGCTAGATACTTCTTTGCCCACTAATATATTGTGAAATCTGATGGCCACTTGTATCCTCAAATCATTGGTACATTTGCAAGATGAATTCAATACTAATTATCTAACAACACCTTTGCATGATTAAAAAATTTCAAATACCCAACATCAAAAAAAACCAATCCATCCAAAATCAAGGTAAGACTCTAGAGACTAAAGTAGCCATCCTTTTTTATGTGAGTAATACACTGAGGAACATTCTAACTAAACTCCTTTTTCCATTCTTCAATGTCCCTTAGTTGGTCATCATCTTGACCATTTGTTTGTTTGGTTTCTGTGAAGCAAAAATTTTCCTATTTCTATTTTTGTCTATAGGCTTTATTTCTTTTATTAGGTTTATCCATGCTCAAGGATTTTTTATTTCTGATAGATGCACAAAGTGCCATGTGGTGGTTGAACATATCTACGTGATTTCTTTCTCCTCAATTGGAAGTCAGACCACCTATCGGCCTAGCAGATGTTTCTTGCATCCATTTTTTACACATCTAAGATTATATTCCCTTCTGACATGTCATCTCTTTGTGCTATGAGTTCGTAGCTTTGGATGATCACTTGCAGTCCATCGAAATTATTTTTTCTTTTTCCAATGAAGGGATGTGATTCAGTGCCACCAAAATCACTTGGGTTATTAACAAGAATTGTTCTAGACTGTCTTTCTAGGATCAAAGTGATTATAAGAGCTAATCCTGCTGAAATATCTAAACAATATAAATGTGGTAGCTGAAAGTTGATGAGCAAGATTTTAATGAGCTAATAAAAGATCTAGAATTAGATTTCCAATCCATCAGGTTTTGATGTCTAGAATTCATTAATTGTGAACAAGGTCGGCGTTTTTCTCTTTTGGGCAGCTATATATTGAGGATAGCAGCATAGTGAAGAAGTTCCTTAAGTTTTCCTATCAATTTTTTTTCCTTGAGCTTTCTTAGTTAGTAGAAATATTTTTTGTTAGAAAAGGCATTGAACACTACTTCAATCTAGCATATTATGTCTATTTTATGATCAAGCTATTATTAGATTGAAATTTGATCTCTATTTTAAGGTTCATTTTAATTTGAAGTATGAGTTATTCTAAATAAATATTTTAAATTGTGCATGATATGGTCTTTGTCAATATTTATTTCTTTATGTCTTCATCTAGAATAAAACATTGCATCTTCCTTAATCTGGATAGTTTTTTTATCAAATTTCCATGTTTTTTGTGTATGTGATTAAATTATAATCTTTAGAAACTTGACTATGTCTTTGGATTTCTGATTTTTCTTTGAAGGGTTATCATTTCTTCATGATATAGTATATTAGGAAGAAGGGTTTATATTGATTTTTAATATTTTCTATTAATTCTGAAAGCTTTTATGTTTGATTCAGATCTTAATACACTCTTCTTGTGGGTCAATCGAATGACTCCATATATGCTTGTATTGAGCCTATGTTGTTCATTCTCCTCCCAACCATGAAGGGAAGTTGTGTTATGGGTCTCTTATATCACTCATAGAGGAAGGATTGTGGTTTTTGAAATGTTGTAAAAGTGTTGGCGCATCGCCACTTTCATTTTTTTTTTTTTGCATTTCTCTTTCCCTTTTCCCTTTTTCAAAAGGTCTGATTAGAAGTCAAAAATATTTCTAGATTAGACCAGACGAAGGAATTTGGAAGTTTCATGCCCAGGGTTCAAACAAGAGCATCGCCAAATGGTAACTTTTAGTACTCTTAGCTACCAACTTCGATGCCTAGGAGAAGAAGAGTCACAGGTTTTGTATCACCTATGAGAAGTAGAAGAGTAAGGAGTAAGAGTCTAGAGTTCAAATCATCATCTACCCCACCTGGAAGCCAAAGTTTCCATATAAGAATACCAGTCTACCTAGTACATAGGAATATTTTCTCCATGCCCCACATACCCCCTCAAGCTCTCAGAAACTTTGTGACTTGGGATAGTGGTAGTCCACTATGACCACCTACTCCACTTGATGTCTAGCCCACCATACCTGCTAATGCCCTCTAGGCTATTTCAAAATTTTATGGGGAGGAATTTAAAACCTCTTTAGAACACCTCCAAGATGTAGAAAAAGTATGTAGGGTGCACAATATCATAGAGGAAAACATCACTATGAGATTTTTGGTCATTTCTTTCAAAGGGAAGGCTCAAGACTTGTATAGATCTCTGACTACCATTTCTATCAGCTCATGGGATGATTTCAGAGATTTTTTTTTTGAAATTTTTTCAAATAAAGGAGAATGTTATTCTCTATTACATCAACTAATTACCATTAAGAGAGCCACACAAGAAGCTATGAGTGACTTCAACACCAAGTTTAACAAAACCTATTAGAGGATCCCAACTACTACACAACCTCTAGCTACTATGGTATTCATACTCTTTTTGAAAGCCATAAATTCGGATATTGTGGTCTATATGACTTCCATGGGAGGAGATACTCTACCCGATGCTTATGAGTTGGCATTCCACATAGAGAATAGTTTGATAGATGTAGGAAAGCTTCCACCATGACCTTCAATGCCTTTTTTTCCTAAAATCTCAAATGCTATACTCTAAGAAGAGTCTTCTCTGAATACTTTAGTGAGATAGATGATGAGCCTAGCTCCAGCTCAGTATATGTACGTCTACCCTACATGAAAATTAAGCATGTTGAGTTCTTCCTCTATAGAAATGGACCTTAACGATATGAAGTTCCCGATGCAATCCTTTGCTAATGAGATAGTTCTCATCAAGCAAAAAAAATTAGTCCCTCTGAAACAAGCGACTTAGACATACTAGGGAGGTAGACCCTTCTATCAAAAAAATAAAAAGAGTACATATCAGGGACCTTTGATCTAGGGAGGTTAGGAGGTCATTTCTACCAATCAAATAGTCTTGGTTACCATGTCATTATAGATGGTCAAGGATAGCCACAACAAATAATTGGTACTAGGTCAAAATAACCTAGCAGATGATGAAAATGGATGGTGTTTTGCTTGCAATGATAGCAATATGCCTTAGAATTACCCCAGAGGAAACTTGCAACAAAGAATAGTAGAGCGAAGGAACAAAGGCGCACAACCAAATACAAAACGATATGATTCTCCCAAGATGGAGAAAACCTGATTCATAGCACAAATTCAAGGGATGTCTATAGAACAAGAGCTAGACATAGCACCCGATCAAGCACTTTTCTCTTGGATGGAAGAAGAAGATACATCTTTTTTGTATGAAGCTCTGACAACCACCATTTTGTTAGTATAGTCAAATTACAACACCAGATCAAAGAGAAGACTCATCTAGGAATATGTACCACAAGCTTTGGCTCATCCCTATTCTCACTAGCCACCTTCAAATGAGAGACAAATGATGCAACTGACAACATAGTCAATTGTTCAATCGAATCCACAACAAAAGATTCCATGAGGGCCTGATAAATGGCATGACAAGACATCAAACCCATTGACAACAGGTTGTCTTCCCCAAAAGCCAAGAGAGATTCCGCCTTTAAGACCAAAGATTCAACTGGTCAAAATGCTCAAAGTGGTGGAGCAGATGAAGGAGGAACATGCTAATGTGTCTTTATGGGACGTAATATCTATCCATGAGAAAAATTCATTGTTGCGAGAAGCACTGAAAATTGAAGAACCAAGGCTGAAAATGGGTGTGGTTCCTCCACGTGACCTGAATCAAAACAAGGTGCCCGCATCGAATCTTGAAATATCGCATGTCGTAGTTTATACGAATGACACAAAAAGAAAAGAGATAGAGGTAAGCAAGCCAAAGCCCATTCCTTTCTTTTTGACATTAACTATGGGAGATAAACTTCTGCACAATAATATGATTGACTTGGGAGCCAGTACAACAGTCATGCCAAACCAAGTGGTTGATGCCCAATGCTCAAGTATGAAAATTTGGGAAAGGGAATCATGTATCTAGATGAAAAGAATTTTTTGACGGTCGGTGGATAAAATATTTATCCTTAACCCTTTTTTCATGCCCAAGCTAGATAATTTCATAGGAGGTACTAATAATTGACATTCCCCTAGTTTTCAAGATGTGTCTTTCTAGAGATTTGACCGTAAATCTGGGTGGATATTGGGCACTAGATTGGTCCCATATTATATTGAGAACCAAACATGGAGAAAAGTTGAGGATTCTCTTAGAATCTTTGCATTCCAAGCACATAGAAGGGTGATCCCACAAAGTTGGTTTACAATTTCTGAGAGGAACTGATTTTTACTAAAATCACATCTTTTTAGAAAATATAATGATTTAAGCCTTTAAAAGTTCTATTTTAAGGATTCCAACTGAAGAGGGTTTGATCAAACCACCTTAGATCAAACCCCCTTGGATAGAACCTCGCTAGTTTTAAACCATACCTATAAATGAGTCTCCTTTACACCTATCAAAATGCTGATAAAAAATCACTTTTGACTTACTTTTTGGGGCATCAAATAAATTCATTTAAAATTTATTTAAAATGATTATGGTAGTCCTCAAAATGAGCTATCCCATGAATATAATTTTAATATGTTTTGGTTTTATTATGTATGTGGTTTTTTAGTTTTATTAAACATATGTTTCTCACCAAAAATCAAGCTCTTTGTTTTACACATGTGGAAAAATAGAAAATTATAAAAATATTTTTCAAAAATTATTTTTGTGTTGGGTATTTATGTTCTTGATCCATGAAAAAAAAAATTTGAATTTCGATACATACAAAAAAAGTTATGTTGTATACAGTCCGCCTATGTCTGAATTGCAATTGGTTTGAATTTGAAACTCTATTAAGGAAAAAATATTCAATAAAAAAATATGAGACAAAATGAAAGTGCTAGATATCATAGTTACAAATCTAAATTTGAAAAAATTATAATTTTATCCTTCATACAAAAAAAGTTATGTTGTATACGGTGAGCGTCACTTTTGAAAAATGTTGTTTTATGAAAAAAACTAGTTCTCGTGGGAGATGGAAAAAGAAGTGCAATCTTATTCCAAAATTTTTGCAAAAAATATTTTTAGAATCTACAGACAAAATGTGATGTGACGCTTGTTTGGACCATCAACAAATTCCTCATGGTTTAGCTGCTATAGGTGCCTGAATGTGAAGATTTTGTTAAAAATAATAATTCTAGTGTCCAGTTTGGCCAAAAATTGTAAACCAATATTGTGGGATCACCCAGAACACAATGTTGTTCTGTTGAGGCCTCACATAATTATTTTTCAAGGAAAGAGGGATATTGCATCAAAATTTTGGAAGATGAAGAAGATACAAGTGAGAAAACCCCTTAAGAAGAGGTTCTCCTTAGCCATTTCATCGACTCTAACCCATTCAAAAATTTCCATGCCACCGAATTGGGTACTTATGTCATATTTGATGATGACATGCTCCATCCGAAACTGATGAAATTTCGAGTAAGTTATGATGATCTGATGGATAAC
Organism: Sequoiadendron giganteum; assembly: GCA_007115665.2. Lineage (NCBI taxonomy): Eukaryota > Viridiplantae > Streptophyta > Pinopsida > Cupressales > Cupressaceae > Sequoiadendron > Sequoiadendron giganteum. The sequence goes on from CM021106.1 coordinate 310,719,072, forward strand.
CACCTATGGACCCTATAATTTGATGATGCCAAATGCAAGGCCGGTTCTAGAGCACAGGTCTAGTTTCTATCTCCGATAGGATCTACGACCCTCAAGGCCTACAATTTCTAGTTTATGTCCTCAAAAAAAGATGCAAAATATGAAGCATTAATTCATAGTGTTATGCTTGCTGAGCAGATGGGCGCAAGAATATTGCAAGTATTCAAAGATTTTGAGTTGATAGTAAGCCAAGTTTGTGGAAAAGCATCGAAAAAAATAAGAGGATGAAATATTATAGACATAGATATGGGACTTAATTGAGGGTTTTGAAGCTTTCAATGTCCAACTTATTCCTCGATCCCTGAATGATATAGTAAATCAGATAGCTTCCATTGGGTCATAGTTTGAACTGAGCTCCGACTCAAAGAAAATTGTGGTCTACACTATTTTTCGACCATCAATTTCCACTATTGATCAAAATTGGAAAGATTTTTAAGATGATGCATAGATAGCCTCTTTCATTCAAAATTCATAGCAACCTTTCAACCATTTGGAATCAGATTTTCAACCATCCGAAGGGAAGGTCATTCAAATCAAGGGCAATAAGCTTCCTCGAGGTTTCATTTCCCTTGAAAATATTTTTGACTATGAATATGTAAGGAATGGCAAGCAAAGGTTCACAACCAACAAGAAATATTATGAAGAGTTGGATGTTGGGAATGACAGATTAGTAAACTTCAGAAGGAATGTACATTGGGAAGACAAAGAAAGGCTAAGAGATCTATGCTCTAGGTACAAAGGAGTTATAGCATGGACTTATGATGATCTCAGAGGATAGGATCTTGGTATAATTCAACATACCATTGACTTGGCGGAAGGGTTGAAGTCGGTCCGATAGAAGAAAAGGCTTGTTAATACAAAAGTCAAAGCATTGATGGCACAAGAACTCACTAAGTTTATTGAGTCTCGAATCATTTGTTTGATTAAAGAATCAACTTAGGTGTCTTATTTGGTATCGGATTCTAAGAAAAATGGTGATATCAGGATTTGTGTCAATTTCTCAAACCTGAACGGGGCCTCACTGAAAGACCATTACCCTCTACCATCCATGGAGCATATCTTTCCAAAAACGGTCGAGTCGAAGATGTTCTCATTACTTGATGGATTTTTAGGGTATAATCAAGTTCTTGTCAAATATTTTGACCAACATAAGATGATGTTTACCACTAAGTCAGTTACGTTCACATATGCAAAAATTCCCTTTGGACTCTCAAATGATGACAAAAATTTTTAGTGGGCCATGGACATTGCTTTCATGGGATTGATCAATTCAATCATTTTGATTTATTTTGATGATTTCACTATTTTTTCAAAATCAGAGGCTGATCATTTTGATCACCTAGAACAGGTCTTCAAGAGGTGCCAATATTCTGGGATTTCATTAAATCCCAAAAAATGTGTTTTCAAAATACCTCAAGGTAAACTTCTTGGCGTTTTAGTGTCCAAGGAAGGAACTGCAATAGAATCCAAAAGGGTCAAATCTATAATGGATTTTCCATTACTAGTAAATCAAAAAGGGTTACAGTCTATTTTAGGAAAGATCAATTTTGTCAGTCATTTCATTTCCGACTTTGTAGGAATTGCAAGGCCCATCACATTGATGCTGCAAAGAATCTAATTTTCAAATGGACTCTCAAAGGAAAGGAAGATTTCAAGTAGATAAATAAGGCTATCTTTGTTGCTCTGGTACTAGCCAATCTAGATTTTTCCAAAGGTTTTTTTTATATGTGTACAATGGTTAGCATATTATAGCTTTTGTGCTCACTCAAAAGGCCAAGAAGGAAAATGAGGAACATCTGATTTATTTTCATTCAAGAACTCTCAAGGGTTATGAAATGAGGTATAATTTTGTAGAAAAGAAAGATTTTTCCATTGTCAATGGTCTCAAGAAGTTCCAACACCTAGTTTCAGCCATTAAAATCACCATTTTGATTGCTCGCCTGAGTGTAAGGGAGTATATAACTGAAGAAGAAATAACCAAAAAAAGATCTAATTGGATCACCAAGATTTTGGAGTATGATGTAGACATCAAGCCAACTAAGTTGGTACGAGAAAGAGACCTCTGAAAATATCTCGCACAAGAGTTAGGTCCTTAACCCAACAAGGAGTTTGATCAAGTCTTTTCAAATCAGTTCGAGTCTGATGAATCTTTGGTAATGGATCAGACATTATACATGCATAAAGGATACTACCCAATAGCTCTCCCCTCCTATAAATGAAGATACTATCAACTTCAAGGCACTAGGTATGTATTGGTAGAAGGAATTTTATTTAAAAGGAACTATGAAAAATTATTTCTCTGATGTTTAGACAAGTGCCAGTTAGATAGGGTTCTGACAAAATTCCACAATAGTCTCATGGGCAGACATTTTTCTGCTAAGACCATCACTCTAAAAATTATGCGAGTGGGATATTATTGGCCCTGAATGTTTTCAGAAGCACACCTTTTGGTGCAGAAATGAACTCAGTGCCAATTTTTTTGTTGGGAAAAGGAAAAACTCAACTTTCCCTTTGAGTCCCATTGTAACTGAAGAGCCCTTTTCTCAATGGGGATTAGACTTTGTGAGAATGATAAATCCTATCTCTATTGTTGGGCATAAGTGGATCCTCATAGCGACTGATTACTTCACAAGATGGACAGAAGCTATCACCCTGAAAGATGCTATAGAAGGTGAGATTGTTAACTTTCTAGAAGGCCTGGTGACTAGGTTTGGTTCGCTAAAGACATCCGACATTGCTAGAGCCTTTGTAGGTTTGAAAAGGACATATTTTTCTATCAGGAATGGGATCTATCTAAGGACCTCTTCAAATTACTATCTACAAGGGAATGGGTTAGTAGAGTTGAAAAATTAAAATCTTATTAGGTTAATCAAGTGCATTGGGTCTGAATGGAAAAGGGAATGGCACGAACATCTACGAGTAGCTCTGTGGGAAGACTGAATCACACTGAAATAGATCCTAAAGAAATCTCCTTATGAATTATTATATGGGAAAGGAGTAGTCTTACTTTTTTCTATGGAACTCCCCACCTTACAATTACTAAAAGCCCTAGAAATAGAGGAAAATGGTGGAATGGAGGTACAGATAGCTGAAATCCTCAAACTAGAGGAAGATAGAGAAAATTATTTTAAGGCCATGATTGGCCAACAATAGATGGTCAAGTGATCATTTGATAAAAATACTTCCAACCCAAATTTTTGGGAGGGGAGTTTAGTGCTAAAATTTGATGAGCGCACTGAAAAACTAGGATAGCACACAAAATTTTAAGCATTGTGGAAGGGCCCCTTCTAAATCAGTGTGTGCAAGGAGAGGAATGCGTATGAACTCAAAGATATGGAGGGTAAAAATATAGAGATACTGGTAAATGGAATTGATTTGAAACCATTCCATTAAAGTATGATGCTCTTAAAAAATTTCACAGATATGTACCATATGTAAAAAAATTGTAAAAAGGTTTTAAGTCTTAGATTAAAGAATAAAGTGAAGAAGTGAAAGAAGTACGAAAAAACTATATTTTATATATTTTATTTTTCACTGAATTTACAATATAGGGTAGCTTGACACTCAAATTTTGATAGAAAATGCTCTCTCAAGCAAAACCCAGTAGAGGGTATTTGAGCAAAATACAAAAGAAAAAGTGTTGGAGGCATTTTACAAGAAAAAAAAAGGCCTCCAACCATCATTATAAGGGCTTATTTCCCATAATCATCTTTTATTTTTAATTTTTCTTCTTCTTCTTCTAGTAGCAGAGTAGGAAATACAATTCATGGGTGTTGACCTCATTCTAGTAGAGAGATGTCAAACATATGGTGACACAACTCCACTATCTTGGTTTTGGTAATATTCAAGTCCACCAAAGAGGCCACGGAGCGGGATATGACATTGCAATTGTTTCGCATTTGGTTCTCATCTTCAATGAAGTGCATACCAATGACCCATCATAATGGAATCACCCCCAAGCGGTCGCACCCCTTTACCTGACGCTTAATTATTTCACCCGTAATCTCCCTGGTGAAGGCATATTATGGCCTTTGTGGGAGAAGACGGACATGAGTACCTAGGTTGACAGACATGGTTATAGCAGTAGAGAAAAAGGAAATATGTAGATAACAAAGAGGATAGATAAACTCAAAAGTTCTACTTTTTCAAATGAATATAGCCTTGAGGTGGTATAGCTATTTATAGAAAAGAGGTATTGGTATGGTTAGATAGTGGAGGTTCTATTTTTGGCCAGACGGTAATAGGAAAATATCAAAGCAGTCGATGAATGGAGAATAGATCATATGAAAAATCAGACATAAGGTCTCAAAATTGATGTTTGGGCATTGGGAGTAAATTCTCATATAGGCCAATTTTTGACATGTGTCCTTGGCCATCATCAACATCAGCTAGCTTGCATAAGAGAAAGGACATGGATTAACATTCTAATTTTTGACAAATTAATGAGTTTGTTTTTTCAAAGGTAGTTCATATCACTAAGAAAAGATTGATATAATTAAGGACACTTTTCTTGAGGCAAAAAGTTTATTTGAGAAAAGAGGCGGTGAAAGGAATATACTAAATTAATTTCTACAGAGTTTTGGAATTCTCGAGGGATACATATCCCCTACCCACATGTATCTCCTTGTTGGTAGCATTTAATGGACTAGTGGTAATGGCATAGCCTTAACTACATGTAGTCCTTGAAATAATCAATTGCACGAAAAAGTAGATTTTTCCCAAAGGAAGCAAAGAGCAAATGATCATTTCAGTAAAACTCTCTGCAAATTTTGAAGCAACCATGGAAGAACCATCAATGACTAGAAGAAGAGCAGAATCTACATCAACAAAGCCTGTTTTCACCAATATTTTTGGGTGAAGATTGTTTGCTAATGCCCTAGTGCCTAAGGATTGACTATATAATTTATGTAAAATAGTGTTGATAGATAAGAGTGTTAAAAGAGAGGCAATGGGATATTTCACTGACAATTTCTTCAACCTGAAGTTGGTAAAGAACCCTAAAAATATTAGAGAAGGGGCATTTCAAAGAATGAAAGACCATGGTACCCTTGAGGATTTTTCCTCTCAGCTCTGAAATTGTGTTTTACCATAGTTCATGATACCTGTCATACACCTGTGCATAGAATTGGTGGATGCATGCATCAGAAGATTTGATCAGGAAACTGGGACCATAATATGCAACAAAATCAAGGTAACAATCTCCACTTTAGCTATCAAAGAAATTTTGTGTATACCATTCAATCGAAGTGTTGAGCCATTTGTTGAAGAGGATATGGAGACCTATTGGGAATAATCAAGAGGAAAAGAGGGTTTCTATCATCGTAAAACTAAAGAGAGGCTAGCTAGAGGTCATTCTATGTTTCCTTTGGCATTCAAGATTTCACAGAAAGCACACAGGATCTTTTCTCAATGGTAGCCTGGGTTTTCCGCTTGGACAATGATGAAGAGGTCCATCCTTTCCAAAAGGTCTTGGCCTTGATATTCAAGCATGAGCAGGAGCATAAGTATATTTATTTCGCTAATGTGATAGATGCAAATATGTTGTTGCAGCTAAAAATATAGCAAGTTGAGTCTAAATTTAGGTATTCTTCTTTATTGGTTCATTTAATCTTGGATTAAAACTTTAGGCTTTTAGAAATAAAATTTCTTATATCTAGGTTAGATGAGGAGGGTTTAATTCAGCCAAATTTTGTATGGTCCTATGTCTTATCAAGGACAAATAATTATTACTAGTTTCTACATCTATTTCTAAGACTAGTGTTGCAAGAGTTGATACCATGACCTGATGACCTCTTGTCTCTTGAGGTTTTGCTATGGATAAGAAATTCAGCGACCCTAGTAGATTACTTCTACAAGGAAGATTTTACATTTATTAGGTATCATGGTTTTTCTGGAGAGCCATTTTGACTCCCTAGATTTGCAATGGATCAAGTCTTCACATTGGAGGCATGCCAATAGCCAACTCTTATCGGCAGTGTGTATGGGAGAGGAAGGTACAAAACAAAGTTATATCTGCTTCCCCTCTATATTGCAAACAATAGAGTAGTTATAGAGAAGCATAAAGCACAAAAGGAATTGACCAACCTTGTAGCAGCTTTGGGTATAGTTCTCATATGTGATGAATGGGACTATAATTCATCAAGTCAACTTCCCCTAAGGCACAAGGTATGTGAATATGTAGAATCAAAGAGAAATTTGAATCAAGAGAGGCCAAATTTGTACATCAACTTAGCCCTCATACCAATGAAGCGGATGAAATGGTTAAGTTTGTATACACCACAGGAAAGATATCAGAGGGAGATTTTGATATCCAAAACTTTGAAAAATCAAATGAAATGGTAGGGATGGTCGGAACACAAAATGGAAGACTTTTGAAGGTTCCGAAAATAAATGGGAAACACTCATAAGTTGTTGGAGGACTTTTAGCCATATGATGAATAATGGAAAAAAAATTATGAGAAAGAGGTTGATTCTAATAATAGAAAACCAGATTCTAGCCATGAAGTAATAGAAGAGCAACTTCCACTCCTTGCTCCCCGACCACAGGAATCCAACAAGGGAAAAAACTTTAAGAAAAAGGACTCAAAGGCTATATCTTATGCCACTCTAAAACAAAGGTTAGAGAACTTGGTGGTCCCTAAGAGAATCAACCATAGAACAAGAAGGCCAGGATTCGGTAGGATCATCCGCAAAGGAGTTGGGACTTTCTAGTTCAGGATGAATGAAGTTAAGGTGAGTCCAAGACCTAGACACATTTGACGCAGGCATCAAAATTGAAGAATTAGTAGAGTTCACTCTCCAAATTTTTCTAACTATCATGGTTCAAGTAATTCTTGCACCCCCTCGTCTTCATGCTTATGCATCTCTATTTAATCCTTTGCCTCTTTCTTTTGAAGAGAATCCTCTACCTTTGGACCTTCATTTAATAAATCTGAATGAGCCCCCTGCCATTTTTAATTTATCAAGTGATGCACCACCCTGTGTAAAAATAGTAGTATCTTCTTTGGGCACCATTGACACTTTAATCGCCCTATCCAAGGACCCCACTAAGAGAGCCGAGTCACCCATGTTACCTGTTACCCAAGCCCTTCAACATTTGAATAGAAATTATTTGCCTTGTCTGTTATAGTTTTTACTCCGACCGGTACTCCAAGTGCCCAATCCCACTTTGGCATCCAACCATTCTCAAATATTACTCTCCCATTTGCCTCCCCACATGCCCATTCATTTGAAGTATACCTTTATGTCACTCTTTTTTAGTTTGTGCCCTGGTGCTTCTATGGAAGCACAAAGTATTGATACCCCGTAGACTCTCCAAAAGAATTTTGATGCGATTGGGCAAGTGAGACAAAATAGAAAGCAGAAAAGAAGAGAGAAGAATGTCAAGCTACTTGCCTTTGAGAAGATTTAGAACTATTTTAATGAAGAGATAAATTATTTATGGGTCAATACCATGAAGCCACTCGTAGCCCAATCTGAAGGACAGATGTAGATGGAGGATCATCATATTAAGGTAGTGGGTTTTGATTTGAATGAGATCCATTTGTGCAAAAAGATAGACCTATCCAAGACCACTCAAAAAGTATTATATACAAATTATGAGATAATGGATTGAAAGTTGAGGAAGCACAAGAATGAGTTGGAAAATGTAAAAAAAATGGTGAGCCATTTGCAGTCAGAGCTCAAATCCCAAAATGATGAGATGACCCGCATATTGTAGGTGCAAGACTAGCAAAATGTGGCAATAGGATCTCTTACAACACTCCAAGAAGAGCGGATCCATCTTTACAATGAAATAGATAGGTTAAAAGGTGAACTTGCATTTAAGCGCCAATCTGTGCCAAACCACCAATGTATTCGAGAAAATATAAAGAAGGAGCTAGACAACATCAAGGCTCAAGCTTTTGATGATCTAAAAAAGGCTGAACAAGAGATTGAAAAACTAAAGGATGATAAATAAGGAGTCAAGGTGGCCTTGCATGCTCAAAATCAAGAGATCAAAAATTTGGTTTCGGAGCTGGGAGAATCCCTCGAAAGAGCAATCAACTCGATTAGAGATTCAAGGTGAAAAAGTCTCAAGTGCAAGAAGAGTTATCTGCTTCACAAAGTTCTACGACTCTTCTAGTAAAAGGTAAGTTGGTATCCACTTATAGGGAGCCAATAATTTTCTTGCTCACCCTTCTAAAGCTAACCTTGCAATTCCTAAAATATTCTCAATAAATAAATGAAAATGTTGGCCCGATGGCTGATCAAACTCTTCAGGAATACACTCCCTGATTGGCCAAATCAAAAAAATAATCTTTAAGCTTTGTGTGGCAAAGAATGAGGCCTTGAGAGGTGCAAGTATCATAGATTGAAGGGCTACCTCTAGTCAAGCAAGCAACTTCACTTACTGTCATAAGGTAGCATCCATGACCAAGAATAGCTAGGCAATTTTGAATAATAGGATCGAAGAAATCAAGAAGGATTTTGGGATCCTATATATCGATGGGTTTCCTCCCTTCTTGTCATAAAATGGAGATATATTTTTACTCGAGAAAATTACATAAGAGGTTAGCAATAAGGTTTATAATTTTGTAGACCTTCTAGAATTGAGTTTAACACTAGTAATGGATGACATCAAGAGTGAAATTCTTTAGCTTTCTTGTATTTAATATCATCTGGAAGCCATTTCAACGAGATGGGGATTTTTTTTCTTTCAAATAATTCTTTGAGTTGGATCAAGCATATAAAGCCTTCTCTAACCTTGTCTGACCAACTAACGCAAACTAGGATATGTTGCATCCTCCTTCCTTAAGCTCTAAGAATAACCAAAGGTCTACATTCATGCATTTGTACCCAAAGGCCCCCTATGAGTCACAAGAATTGTGAAGAATTTTTTTGCCTATGTCTTGTCTATCGGCTTTATTTTTGTTTTTAGGTTGATCCACGTGCAAGGAATTTTTATTTTCAATACACTAAAAATGTTCCATGTTTTGGTTGTTCATATATTTGTGATCGCTTTCTCCTCAATTGGAAGTCAGACCATGTGTCAGCCTAGCGGACTTTTCTTCAATCTATTTTTCACAGATCTAAGATTATCTACCTTTTTGACATATCATCTCTTCACACTATGAAACTGTAGCTTGGGAATGTTCACTTGCAATCCATCAAAATGATTTTTTATTTTTCCAATGAAGGGATGTGAGTCAATTCCACCAAAGCCAGTTGGGTAATCGACAAGAATTTTTCTAGATGGTCTTTCTAGGATTAAAGTGATTATAAGAGCTAATCCTACTGAAATATCTAAACGATATAAATGAGGTAGCTGAAAGTTGATGAGAAGGATTCCATCAAGCTAATAAAATATCTAGAGTCGGATTTACAAGCCATCTAGTTTGGATGTCTAGGAGTCATTAATTGTGGTCAAGGTTAACATTTTTCTCTTTTAGGTAGTGATATATTGAGGATAGCAGCATAATGAAGAAGTTCTTGAAGTTTTCCTATCAAAATTTTTTTCCTTGAGCTTTCTTAGTTAGTAGAAATATTTTATTAATTGTATCGAGTTTCCACAATACATAATGTTCTTTGTAATGATTTATGGCTTAGATTGTGTGAAATTTTTTGCATCAAATCTCACACAATCTTAGCCAAAAATAATTACAAAGAGAAATATTTAATGTTAGAAAGTGCATAGAACACTACTTCACTCTAGCATGTTATGTCTATTTTATGATCAATCTTATATCGGATTGGAATTCAATTTTTCTTTTATGGTTCATTTTAATTTGAAGTACGAGTTATTCTAAAGAAATATCTGAATCTGTGCATATATGGTCTTTGTCAATGTTTCTTTCTTTATATCTACATTCAAGATAAAACACTATGTCTTGCTTAATCTGGATAGTTTAATTATCAAATTTCCATGTTGTTTGTGTATGTGATTAAATTATAATGTTTAGAAACAGGACTATGTCTTTGGATTTCTAAATTTTATTTGAAGGGTTATCATTTCTTCGTGATATACTATATTAGGAAGAAGGGTTTATATTGCTTTTTAATGTTTTTTATTAATTTTGAAAACTTCTATTTTTGATTCGGATCTTAATATGCACTTCTTATAGGTCAATTAAATGACTACATATATTCTTGTATTGAGCCTCTATTGTTCATTCTCCTCTGAACCATGAAGGGAAGTGGTGTTTTCTGTCTCTTATATCAATCATAGAGTAAGGATTTTGGTTTTTGAAATGTTGTAAAAGCATTGGCGCATCGCCACTTTCATGTTTTTCTATTTGCATTTCTCTTTCCTTTTTCCCAAACTTAGAGAAGAGCCGGATTTCTATAAAAATCTTGGAGGTATTTAGTGAGGTGCATATTGTCCCCCAACTCACCGAATTTCCCATAAGAGTGTTAGAGAGGCATAAGATTTTATGATCAATAGTTTGAATGTTGTAGGGGCATCAATACTCCTCTGTAGAACTCTACATAATTTGAACCATTTGGAAACCTCATAATTTTAGTAGTAGGGTGATAATGTTAAGCTATTATTCTGGTGAGTTCCACATCAACAAACACATTTGGGAAAATCAGTTTGGCCAAGTCTAACATCCACGGGTTTGATACTAGTACTTTTCCATCTCTTTTACTATAAAATAACCAGAATAAGTCCCATCCACATTTAGGAATGAAGGAATCTCTACAACCTTGTGTGGTATCTGTGAGTATTTTCTTGAAACCTTCCTTAGTGTACCCTGGGAGTATATCTAGAATGGATTGATGAAGAGGCCTCTTTTTATTTTTGGGTTCTTCATCCTTAATTTAGATTTTACCCTTCTTATTTTTTGATTGTATCATTTTAGGTGGCATTATTCTACTTGTTCTATTAAAATTTCAAAATAATAGATCACTTGAATAAATTGACACCAACCAAATTTTTTCAATGAGTGACTTGTGCACTTACCAGCGTGTTGACTACCATAGAGCTCTTCCACTAATATCAATAACTCACTTCATGAAAATTTTTTACAAATGAGTGCAACAGCTGGGCGAAGCTCTTCTTTTGAATGGTATTCAATTTTTTTCATATTAGCATTAATACCAACCTTCTACCAAATATTTTCACAATAGCCTTATACATTGAATTTTACTATGCATCATTGGATATGCACATCATGGTGATTGATTTGATCTCATATATTTATTTCGACAATCTGTAATGATGTAATGACAAGTATTACAACACTACCACCATCACTTATCTTGGTGTGGTATGGTGGTTTCTTTTTCTACTTAATTCTTACCACACTACCACCCTACTTAAACCTTTTTATTGTGGGGTAGTGGTGTATACCACTTGACCATGTATGCTACTTAACTCCTTTGTAGTATGGTGGTTTTATGTTTTATTTTGAGTTAGGCATCGCCAACCCAATCAGGCTTCATCTTATTGTTGTGGGGTTGTGGTAAGGGGCATAGATTGGTTTATTTGTGATTATTTGAGTTTATATAGGTCTTTTAGTGTGAGTTAGACCCAAAAATTAAGTTGCATTCTAGGGGAAGGTGATGTTTATGAAAAAAGGAATTATCTAAAGGAATAGATGAATGTATCAAAAAAGGTGATTCCAATTATTTATGGATCTTGTAACACAGATTTTTATATTTAATGTTAAACACAATGCTAAACTAGAGGCAATAGATCTCTTTAGCTCTAACACTGGCTCTATTTGGGGATGAATGGTTGTGAAGTCACTACAAGAATCTAGAGGTGATATTTGGGATGCAAACCATGGGTGAATGCGACATAGATGGAAAATAAAAGGGAATGAAAACCTAAAACTATTGTGCATGGAATATTTTAAAAAATAAAAATTAAGTGTTTTAGGAATTGTCCATGCACTAGCAATTCTTGATCTTCTCCTACCATATTTTGAAGATAATAGGAATCTTCACCACCTTTACGAGTGATAAAAAAATGGTCCTATCCATAGAGCTTCAAATTTACCATGTTTCCATTTGTCTTGGCTTCTGGCATTCCACAAAAGACCCATATCATTCACTTAAAATTTTCTATATTTTTCCTTCTTGTCAAATAAGTACTTCATTTGTGATTTCATCTTTTTGTTACATTCCTAGGCCAAGTTTCTAATTTCATCCAACTCTGCTAACTATTCCATCCTATCCTCCATTGGTTTAGGAATATCCAAATCTTCTTGTAGTATAAGCTTGTAAACCAATAGTATATTATGCATAGGAATCCTTGCTTTCATTTCATAAACTAATTCAAAAGGATATGTTTTAGTAGAATTTTTTATTGTAATTTTATCTTCCCAAACTGCTAACCTTAATTTAGAATCCCTTGCTTTTTATTGTTATCCAACATCCTCTTAATTATTTATAATACTTTTTTTTTTGGATTCAACTTGCCCATTTTCTTGTGGATGATATGGTGAAGCATATGAGATTTTAATACCATATGATTCACAAAAAAATTGAATTATTTTTATCTAAAGAACATGACATTGTTTATTATTAACCTTATAAGTACTCCAAATCTAGTGATAATACTCCCCATCAAGAAATTTATTGCAACCTTGCTTGTGGCTTGCTTTGTTGGTATAGCCTCCATCCACTTTGTAAAATATTCAGTAGCTACCAAAATCCATTTATCTCCTTGACTGGATCTATCTACAATCTCTCCTGTGAATTCAATTCCACAATGATGGAATGTAGCTTCAATTTGCATAGGACTTAATGGAAATGCTCCATGATATTTCATCTTTCTAGAGAATTTCTAAAAATCGTAATACTTTTGTACAAAATTAAAGGCATCATTGAAGACCTTGGGCCAATAATATCCCACTTAAATTTTTTTGGGCAGTAATCTTTGCTGAAAAATTTCCTCCACAAAAACCTTCATGTATCTCTTTTAGCACATGCTTCACTTTTGAATCATCTAAGCACAATAATAACACATCATCTTTGTTTTTCCAATATAAATATCCATCAATAAAGACATACTTTGATGCATGTAGTTTCAAATTTATCTTCTAATTATCATTCAATCCCTCAAGACACTTTTTATGTTTGAGGTAATACATTACATTAGTGTACCATGGGGTGTTTTCAATGCTAGGAATCATGCCCTCTTCTTTTCCTATGCTACAAATTTTTGTTTCTTCAAAATTTGATTTGGCCATGAGCCTAGCCAATCCTTGTCCTCTTACTATTTTGGTAATTTTTATTTCAACATCAAACTTTTTAATTTTGTTAATCCATCTACACCTTCATCTCATGACTTCAGTTTGCAGAAAAAAATCCTTGACCACAACAAGGAACACAAGAAATTATTTTCGCCCCTACTAAATAAGGTAAAAATACTTTAATGACTTTCACAAGTGCATATTCCTATTTTTTTGTGATTTCATATTTTAATTTTTCCCCTTGAAGGGATTTTATAAAGAATGATACTATATTCTCATGTCCTTTATCATTCTTTTGTAACATTACTATTGAAATGGTATGATAGGATGCAAATGATAAAATCTTAAATAGTTTACTGAAATTAGGTGATTTCAATAAGAGGGCCTCCTTTATTTCTCTTTTAATGGATATGAATTGATCAATTGCTTCTATTGTCTAGTCAACTTTTGCACCTTTCTTCAAAAAAATTGATATAGGTTTCACAATATCAATAGAGTTTGATATGAACCTCCTTACAAAATTGATCTGTCCAAAGAAAGATTGAATGGATTTAACTATTTGTGGGATAGGAATTTTTTCAGTGGTCTTCACTCTCATAGGATCAATTATTGCCCCATATTTAGAAACTATGTGGCCCAAAAATTCTCCTTTAGTCACAATAAAATGTAATTTCTTTGGGTTTAAAGAGATACCATACTTTAAAGATTTAAGGAAAATATTTTCCAAATATTCAATATGGTATTTTTCTTTCATAGAATATGTTGTGAGGTTATCTTGTTATACTGGGTCCATTATTGTATTGATTATGTCAGAAAAAGCCACATCCATAGCCCTTTGAAAGGTGGCACCAAAATTTGTGAGACCAAAATATATTCTCACATAAACATATGTTCCCCAAGGCATGGTGAAGGTAGTATTATACTGTTCTGAATCCTTGAATTTTACTTGATTATATCTGGAGAAACCATCCATCATTGCCTCCATGTTTGGCAAAGGGTAGTTGTCTTTAAGTGAAGCTTAATTCAGATTCCTAAAGTCCACACAGTCTTATATCTCTATTTTTCTTTCTGATAGGTACTAGGTTAGACACCCAAAAGGAATGCTTGATTTTCTTAATGATATCTCCTCTAAGTTTCATGAGCTCTTCATGCATCTTAGTTTCTAGAATATGATTTATTGGTCTATGTTTCTATCTGAAGGGTTTACCATCAAGATTCAATGGATTTTCATGCTAAAATAAGGCCTCCCTATATGCTTTAAGGTCCTCATATGACCATGCAATTTTTGTTTTTATACTTTCTTAATAATGTAATCAAGATCTCCCTAATATTAGGACTTATCTTCTTTCCAATGTACACCTTTTTAGGAGCCAATTCAACTCCCAGATTAACTTCTATAATGTCTTCCCTCTTCACTGGTGTTTGTTTCATAATTTATTGGTCATTCCCATCAAATACCCTTTCTAATGCCACTAATCCTTTAGGTATTTTGTTTGATTTGAGTTGTAGCACTTCTTGTCCAAAGATATTTTGATTTCCATCAACTTCTTCAACTAATAGATTAAAATCAATTTCTTGACCCTCATATTGATCTAAACAGTATAGGAATTTAATTACATCTTTTTCATCATTGAACAACTACTAATTGTAAATATTATTAGGAATTGTAGGTCTAGTATTGAACTCCACTTGTGAGATTCTTACTAGTGTAAGATCATCCTTCTTTAGTGCCTCATTTTCCAAGAATTCGACCATTATGTTTTTAGATCTATCTACCCAATCAATTGAAAAAACATCAAAGAGATCTATGTCATCCCACACTACATGTTTATATTGTTTCAACCTTTTTTTTTTGTAGAATATTTTTCCCTTGTAAACAACCAACTCTGAAACCCCAAACACAGTTAGTACCTTGATCCCATATCTTCTACAAATTTTTAAGCTTGATAACAAGGATTCATATTTTTCTATGTTGCTCATACATTCGAATACCAAAAAAATGAGTAATTGAATGTTGTACCATTGGGTGAAATGAAAACAACTCTATATCCATACCACTTTTTACTGCAATTTCCATCAAAATAAATTTCCCATACACCTTTTTCATAATGAGAAACATCTCTAGAAATTTGTTCAGTATTTTTAAATTCAAGGTTTGAACATTCAATTCTAAAGCTTCCAAGGTCTACATCATGAAAATTATTCATCTGATTTGGATCAAAATGCTCTATTATTTGTTATTATATTGGCTCCCTACATAACTTGACTTATCTTCCATTCACAAGAATTTTTGCATAGGATAGATCTAGTTGAACATGTCCTCCAACTGCTATAGACCATTGTCTTGATAAAATCATACCAAAGTAAGGAGGTGTATCCACTAATATTATGTAAGTTTTGTATGTGGCTTCTGGGTAAGAAGTTAACTTTAGTTATACATCCCATATTAGAGTGATGACCAAGACAGATCTATTTCCCATGGTGTGAAATTTTCCATAGGTAGTATCCACCAATAATCCTAACTCCTTCATAATAGCCATTGGCATAACATTGATTGATGCCCCTAATTCAATCATGCAGTTTCTCACCAAATTGTTATTTATCAACAAGGTAGTGTAGAAAGGGTCTATTTGAGAGGGGCCTTTTTTAGGTTGTCTACTAGGTACACTTCCAGACTTTCAACTTCTTCCCTTTTGGAATTATTGAATTGATCCTTTTGGGTCAGACCCTTATCTGATTTGTTTTTTTTCTTAGGCATATCTAATAGTAGATTGAGTGTATCATTCCAATATTCTTCTATCTTCATAATTTCAAATAAAGGAATTAACATTTTCATTTGGGACAGAGCTTGGATGAAGTTAAATGAAGGGGGATTTACTATTTCTATTTTAGTTGGTTTATTTTCCTTAATTAAATCCTTTGGTTTAATTTCACCTTGATCAGCCTTAGTTATCTCTTTAGATATATATTTTTTATTGGCCTTTTGAGAATCCTTTTTTCCTTGGTTACTCTTTCATCCTTTATAAACAATCCCCTAGGCTTTCATTCATCTTCATTTATTGTCATATTTCTTATTTTGTGATTACTCTTTGCTTGTGCTACTACAACAATATTCAAAGCCTTAATTTCCTCTTCTATTGGTCTCCTCGATTGGCATTGATTCTTTTTTTATGGTGCTTTAGGCATATTAGGTCCCACATCACTTTCATCTTCTTGATCATACAAGACCACATGTTCTGCCATAATGGATATTATACCTTTGACTACTTACATCATATTCATACATGTCCTCATTTGACAAGGAATATTCATTATCAATATGGTTATGTCTCATTGAAAACATATTTATAGTGTGATGCTTAACCTCTTAGTCATTAAGGATTTATTCCTTTTGAAATTCTTGGGCCACTACACAATATTTAGGTAGATGTGGGAGTCTACATTGCACACACCATGGACTAATTTCCACACTATGTGCTTTATTTTTCATTAATTGGTCTAGAGTTTCCTTAAAATTGTGTCTCTGATTCTCATCCACAATCATCCCATCCTTCTAGTTATCTTCTTAAAGCATGTCATGCAGCCTTGGTCTATCATTTTTGTAATGGTTATTGTTTTTGGTGCTTGGTTATATTCTAACATCACCTATTCTACCAACTTTTCCAACAACTCTTCTATTCCATTCTATAGTTAATCCATTTCTCTTAGCCTTTGTTGAGGATGCAAGGGCTTTATTTCTGATTTCATACCCTATCTTGGCATTGAAACAATTAATCTATAAATCTATACACATTTCTTTTATTGGTTTCAATTCAAGTGCAATCTTATTATAGACTTTTGTGAACCTTGTTAGAATCAAACATGCTCTGATACCATGTTAGAATTGGCTATGGATGCCAAGATCTATGGACCAAATAGAAAGCACAAAGAAGAGAGAAAATAATGTGACAAGAATAAACTATATTCAATGTCAATGATATGAAAATGATTCAATTATGTGTGTACAAATGTTGTAGAGACCCCTTGGTTATATAGCCAAGGTGAGAACATAGGAGTTCATAAGATTATGACAAGTGTCGTAATCTTATGATATGAGACAAAAATGAAAATTTATCACTCCACCTAAAGTGGAAAGTGATAATGTGATAACCACCACAAATAGTGAATCTCCCACAAAAGGTGGAAACTTGATCACATGATATGTCCGTGAAAGGTGGAGGTGATAAAGTAATAAGAAGATAAGTCCACCAAAGGTGGAAATTCTCCAACAACTCCTATGTGATCCCTAAGTAAACTTAACTAAGGTGTAATTATGACATAGGACAAGGTACAACACATTTAGTTACACCAACAAACCTCATATTGAAATCAACGACTGGATCATTTTAATTTTACAAATATTGGTTATCTCCCATTGGGTGAAATGTGAACTATAATTATGTTGTGTTGATGGTGTTTTCTGCACAAAAACAACATAGAAATAATATGATATCCTATCTCTCTTGAAAGGTAAATCTCTATGAACAAAGAGATAACCCCAAGGTCTCTAATGCTAGGTTGTAACAATGAAAATAAAAAAACTCAGAGATAATGTGAAAATGTTGGTAATCACAAAGGGACATTACTACGAGAAAATATTGGACTCGAATTTATTAGATCTAGCAATATGTTGATACTTCAAATCATAAAACTAACCTAGATAATAAAAGAAATAACAAAAGATAAGGTTTTCAAAGAGATTTATAATATTACTTATAATTCTAAGATTGACAATGAAGATGATAAAATACTTGAAATGGACCAATCCCTCAGATACTAATTCCTATTTAACCTAAATAAATCTGCAA
Organism: Sequoiadendron giganteum; assembly: GCA_007115665.2. Taxonomy (NCBI): domain Eukaryota; kingdom Viridiplantae; phylum Streptophyta; class Pinopsida; order Cupressales; family Cupressaceae; genus Sequoiadendron; species Sequoiadendron giganteum. The sequence continues at coordinate 310,737,139 of CM021106.1, forward strand.
TCTTACATAAATAGTTAAATATTTTCAGATTATGAACATTCATTCAAGACAACCCTATTGTAATTAAAATGAACAAGAATTAATAATTGAACTAAGCATAAATTTAATTCCAGGCTAACTTTGCAAAGTAGCTAACAGTCAACTAACTACAAAAAGTATGGACTAGAGATTGCTGAAAACACTGCACTCATAAAACCCTAAACATCATCAATTCATCTAACATCAAACAAACTTAAGAAATTTCAAAGATAGAATATCAAGAACCATGCCAGATAAAAATCAACACAAGAAAGGCACCAAATCACAATGTCTTTACTTGTATTAGATCATCCAAAGTTGCAACAATTCTAGTATTATGTTAAAGAACTTGCTTGAAAGATAAACTAAATTCTAACTCTAATTCTTGCTCTTATCACAATTTGCTCCAATGTAAAATTGTCTAACTAACTAGTTACAAATGAGGCATAATGCCAAACTTATAGAAAACCCCCTAAGACATGTCGGCCCAAATTAGGTTTACAATAATCAAATGGCCAAAAAATAGGTTGGCCAAGAGAAAAATTGAAAATAACATGAAATGTGCAATATGCACCAATTTCATCCAAGTCAGCCTCAGATCTCTAACAAGACCCAACCATATACATGAGAAGGAAGAGGAAGAATAATATGGAAGCATGAATACAAATGAAGCGTTGCATTAACTACCCTCTCCTTTGTGTTTATCTTGATTTTCCCTATCTTGTATCATCAAAAAAACCTTCTCGAAGTCGACAATAGGTGGCATAACTAACACCTTCATTCTTCTTTCCATAGACTTAATGTCGTCCCTTGATTTATTGAACACCTTATCCCAGTACATCTTCAAGGTATTATATTTATCAATTACTACAATATAGGTATTTGCATCATCCAACAGATGTTCAATGACCTGGTCCTCACTGACTGGAGAATACATCTCTCGCCACCATTTTCTCATCTATTCCAGGCTTAGATGATTCAATACAAACTTATTTCTCCCTATCATGACCTTGAAGAATGAGATGCACCAATTGTAAATTTTTGTCAAGGCATCCTCAATCTGCTTCCCTTGTTTATGCACCTTCTTCAGAAGTCTCTGCCCTATCTTCAAAACATCGACCCATTCCCAAGGTTTTTCTACTTTGGAAGAAGGAAAATTCCATCTCCCAAAAAATTATCCTTAGTGTATTCCATGATGATTCTATCCTTTTGCAAAAAATATCCATATCTACCTTGTCCTAGGCTAATACGTTTTTCAACCAGTCAAGCAACCTCATAGCATCCCCATCAATTGACAAAATATTCTTAATGGCATTGTCTTCCTAATTTTTCACTCCCTGTAACCAACCTATTGTAACATGGGAAGTGATCTTCATATTTTCTAACTCAATGATTGTTTCTTGTGGTAGGAAGCCTCCAAAAGATGATGAGGATCTAATGGATTGCAAGGGTTTCATCAAATCTTGTAGATATCTTTTAAGTTTGTCATTCTCCTTCTTCAATTCTTGCTTTGTTTGTACCTCCTTCCTTAATCGGCCAAGGATTACAGCATTGGAAACCTCATACTCCTCAATGTATTGTTTCATGGAAGAATTCCCTAGATTGATAATTTGTACATTTTAATCACTCCCAATCACATCCTATTTTTTCTTGTTAGGATCAAGAGTAGCAATGTGGACCACTCTATTATTTTCCTCATCTCTCTCAATTCTAGAAATAATCCAAGCTTTCTTCTTTACCTTTTCCTTTCCTATGTTCTTCATTAATTCATCCCAATTGGGAGGAGTATCATCCACCACAATTTTTTTTCTCTTCAACTCCTTGCCCAACCATCCTGGGACTATGGGATCTGACTATACCTCATCTTGCCTCACTGCATCTTGTTGAACTTTGGATGCATCTTCATCCAAACTTTTCTTCTTAGGAACCTTCTCAATTGTATCTTATTTTTCCTTGTAGTGTTTGTGGATGCTAAAATCTGCAAGAGGGGCTTAAAAAATTTCATGTTGTTAGCACGAAAGTTAATTTAAACCAACAAACTTAGACATCCCTAGGAAATACCTAATCATATCTAAATATGAAACTAATGAGTAGAAAAACAAGTTAAGTAGAAGCATATAAGAAATATAATTAAACCTTCTCCCATAGTAGATTGGTGCCACCTTGTTTTATAGTAAGCAGACCTTTCCCAATCCTTGAACAAGCTAAATGATGGTATGAGTAAGATTAATTCTCAAATGAAGAGAATAACCTTGCATGAATATGTGGAATGGAGGTAAATTTGAGAATATTAAGTTTACTCAAAGTTGTGTGTTGTTGAATGAGGAGAGGAGTCTCTAATTTATAGATTTCCAAAATGAAAGAGAGAATGAAATAGAGAAAATGTGGGATCATTCAACATCTAATGGCTAAGTTCCACTTGTCAAGATGTGAATGGCTGAGGAATGAGCATATTTTGGTCAATGTGCATGATAAATACCATTAGGTGGAATTTCAAATTTGAGAAATGACATGTGAGCGGGAAGAAGGAATGAAATAAATTCCACTTGGCTCAATGCACAAGGACATGTAAGAGGAGTGAATGCCTTGTTGGATGTACAAGTCTACTTTGACTTTTTGAATTCAAACAAGGGAATATTCCCTTTTGATGCTATGTGAGGGAAAATAGAGAATTGAATAAATCAAATTAATTGATTTATTGTGAAAGTTGCATTAATTTAATGAGAATAATTTAATTAGATTAAATCAAATAAGGTTTAATTTACTTAATTTAATGAGAATAATTTAGAGATTTAATCAAATAAAATGAATTATTTAATTAAATAGAAATGTAAGGTTAATTAAATTAACTGACTAATTGAATCACTGGAGGAGGAAGACTTAATTTAATGAATAATGATTCATTACATTTAGAGACAGAATATGATGAAATGTTGAGAGTATGATTCAGGAATAAATGTTGTTAATAATCAAGATCAAGTGTGTTAAACTGAAATTGTACATTTTCCACGTCTACAACGCTCTTGTTTTTCATGTACTAGTGAGGGAATCTTAGGTAGTATTTCCTCCTTTTGAGGATATTTATCCTCATGGACCCCTAGAGGTGAATCCCCATTAGCCACCAAAGGATACTACATAAATTTCTCTATTTCAACCTTAGCATTGTAGAGTTCTCCCTCTTGGAATTCTTATCCTTCCTGATCTTGGGTTTCCTTGATATCCTTTGGTTCATCTGGCACATTTCCAGTCTCATGAGAAGGAGGAACACCTTCATGTTTAGTGAAAGGATTAGTCACAGGAACACTTGCCTTTGCTGCACCATCCTTGCGAGATGGATTCCTTGACCTCCTACTATATAACTATGTTTTTTCTCCTAAGCTATCTACCTCTACTACCGGGGGTTCAACTTATTTTTTTGCCTTAGAGGTTTCCTTCTCCTTCTGTGATAACCTCACAATTATTCTTCTCTTGGGAAAAGGGACACTAGAATTTGGTTCCTCTTTTTATTCTTCATCTTTCTCAATCTTCTTCTTTGAAACATGTTTCTTTGCTTGGCTATAGGATTTCTTTGTTTTCCTACCTCTTCTTCTCAAGCATCCTTAATTTTAATCTTGAAAGGAGATCCCACCTTGGTTTTACCTTTGGGGTGTTGTTTAGGTGATTCTTCAGAAGTAGAGTGACACTCCAAATCTCCCATTAGATCATAGGTGCACTGCATACCCTCACTCTCAAACTCCAATATCTTGTGATTGAGCCATAGCTTGGTGTACTTGATTATTGGAGTCATGATTTTTCTAACTCTATATTTTCCTTCTCCAACTAGCTTGTTCTTCAAAGCTTCAAAGTTATGGCCTTGAACCAAATTTCCATCCTCCTCAACCTGATCCAGGATGGCCTTTATGTTGTGTAGCTAGACCAAGTTCACTGGTAGCCTAGAGAACTTATTCTTTCTAACTTCCAGCTCATCACTAATGTTAGCCCAATAGTCCTTTATGTCATCCTTGTGATTGTACTCTTTGATGGTCTTCTTCTATGCTTCAACAGTTATATCAAACCTAGATCTCTTGGAATGAAAGGAGAGACCAAGAGTAATAATCTCTTCTTCAGAAGCATGGGCTAAGTTGATAGAAGGGAAAGCCTCATCACTGCCCATTCTCGAATGAAATTCACTACCAAATCTGGTTGTGTGCTTCTCCCTCTTCACAATTACATCAAAGTCACATATGTGCCTTGTAATCTCTAAGAGTAAAACATGATTCGTGGGATACCAAAGGATTCTATATGGATCACCTTGAAAACCATCAATTTTTATGCATGAAAAGGTGGAAAACTAGATAAACTAGGCTCCAAACCTCTTGATTAATTACTTGCCCTTCTCTAAAATCTAAACATTCTCTGCACCTTGTATAAGTCTGGTGATTTACATGGTGAATGCATCATTCACCCTCCTATAGCTTGTTCCACCCAAGTGTAATTGTGGGTACACCTCATAAATTGCATCCTGCCCAAATACACCCCTTGTGCTTAGTTCCTTAAATGGGTGATACCTTGCAAGTGCATACACCAAATAAGAGTTCATTGTGAAGGTCTTTTTCCATGAAACATTACACATATGCTCATGTATCATAACACTTATAATGCCTACCCAATGGTAGTCTATACCCTATTCCATCCTAGAAATGACATGGAACATCCAATTCTCAAACATTCCTGTACTTTTCAATCCCACTACTCTGCTGAGGAGTGGAATAACATCACAATATTCCTTCTTGAATTTAATTCTAAACAGCTACTTGGGCAGCTTGGAGAAGTGGGAGTTGGGTTTCTCTTACCAAGAATTGACCACCTACTAGGATTTGATGGAATTTTCATCATAATACTTCTTTTCTACATCTATATCAAAGGCCATGACATGAGACCTATCAGGCATGTCAAAGGTTTGAGAAATGGACACTAGATTGAGATTTGACATAATTCTTCCTTGAGGACCAACTATTGTTTGTGTTCCCCTATCATAGTGCTTGACACATTCAAGCACTAACTCATAACACTGGACTATAGAAGGAAATTCAGCCACATGTGCCAGCCCTGACTCTAGTTTTCTTCTAGTCAATAGGGAGAGATTTTGTGCTTCCATTCTTGCCTTGAATTCTTCATAATCCCATAGCCCAACATTTGTATCAGTGATCCCTGACCAAATGGAGGTCAACTTTCTCTGAGGGATTCTACTCTTCAAATCCATCTTCACTCTTTCTTCCTCAGAGATAGTCGAGCCCTCAAGATTTGGATTTATTTCCTTACCCTTGCTCTGCCTAGAAATAACATGACTTGATTCCGCTTGCATACAACAAAGACACAAAAATAAGATCCATCATAGCATAAAGTTTAGTTAGATCCATAAAAAATGATAAATTAATCTTGAATGTAAGTCCCATAATGAGAAAAATCCCCCCAAAACCCCATAAGAATCATTTATTAAAAGGTTCAGGTTTTTAGCTCTCTCGCAAAATCCGAGCTGCAGAGGAATTTTGGGAAATTTTGGACTATGCAAAATATAGAAAAATGACCACAAAGAGACGTCCAATACATCATTTGATCAATCAAATTAACCAAGAAATCACATGATATGTTTTAGAACAAGTTAAATCAATCATGAAATGAATAATTATTAACCAAAATTTCATATATTCTCTCAATTCTCCATTTCCAAGAAAATCTTAGGAAACTCCGTGAAAATGACAACAATTCACAAACTTCGTGAAATTTAAGGGACCAAGGAATTCTGGGAAAATCCCAAAGGCACAAAGTTTTGTGAAGTTAATGCAATTTTCACACTTTAAGCCCATTTTTTGGAAAATCGACAAAGCGATGGATAATTTAAGGAAATCCAAAGGTAGAGGAAATCTGTGAGGTAGGAGAAAATCTGGATCACTGCATATTTTGGGAAGACAAAGAGAAAATGAAAAGTCGAGGAATTCTGACAGTTACAGAATTCCATGAAGACTTTGAAAACCCGAATATCTACATTTTCTCGTGACCTCACTCAAATTGATCGAATGGTCAAAAATTTGAAGATTTGGATCTTGAAACTAGCTCTGTTTGAACCTCCTGTAGATCATCTTTCAATATTAAACTGACCCAAGGTAAATCGAGAGGGTTTGGTGATGTTTGAGGCAAGAAACCCTAAAATTATGCCATGAGCATGCAGGATAAGCTTGGACTCAACTTGTTTGTTTGAAAAGGCCACAAAAGGTTTGTTATGACCCATTCAAGCAAGATACCTCATGATGAAATCGAAATACAATCTCAAAGACTCACTTAGGATCGACACTCTAATAGAATGGAATAGCCCCAACTTCAAGATACTCAACACCAAAACACGCATGAATTCAAACCCCAAGCACACCCAAAATACAAACGAACAATGCACATCCAACAATCAAAATCAAGGCACCACGAACGACATGAAGGTGCACCAAAAGAAAACTTGAAACCCAAGTATCAATCACCAGAACCTACCATGTCAAAATTTTGACTCACAAGCCATACCCACAAATCATGAATTAATTCAATTCATTCATAAAAATGGAGAAAGGACCACATACAAACCATGAGGATAGAAAAATCAAAACAATAGAGGCTAGAAAGAAACCCCAAAGTTTGAGCAAAGCGCAAATGGCTTCCACAAAAAATCCAACTACAACAATTGACTTCTATCCCAAACACATAATCTAGCAAGAGCTCTCAGGATCAAGCACTCCAGATCAATAGAAAACAAGTGATGAAAGTCAAATGGCATAAAACCTCCCCTATTTGATTTAATACTTCTTGTAGAAGTCACACAATTGAGCATTAATGCAGTCCACAAGACAGGTCAAACCAAAACCTAGGATTTCAATAAGGCAACAAATCCTCAAAGAAATATAGTCACAATGCAATTCTATGAAAGATCAAAATCTATGGATCACATTGAAAAGTAGTCGCCACTGGGTTTCCAAGGAAATCGGGGAATTCCACTAGGAGGGGATTTTCTCAGGAACAGTGAAACACCTGGAATGAGTCCAAAACTTAAAGTTTTCAATATATATCATAGGGGGATCAACCACTCAAGAAAAATAAACATCCAAGCACATGCCCAAGAAAGAGAATCCTTAAAATTGAAAGGAAAAAACACCAAGAGAGAAAACCCAAAAAGAGCAAGAAAGAGTGTCTTTGATTTGAGTGGGGCATGTGTGCAAAAAGTGTACAAAAAATGGCGACTCTGCTTGGGAAATTCTCTAGAGAATTTGAAGAACAAAGTAGAATCAAGAACCCAAAATCTTTGGTTTCAGCCCTTACATCAGGTCACCTATGAACAAAGTTTCAGAAATCACAAGCAAGGAGACCTTTTCCTATACCAGGGTCCAACTGTGTGTATTTTTATTCATTTCCAATTTTTTAGGTGCAACAAGAACTAGAGTAAGTCTGACTTGGCTACATAAAAGTTCTAGCTTAAAAATCAACCTGGATAGAGCCTTCATGCCAATCAGGCATGCATAGCACTAGCGAGGTTATCACTGTGACCCTCCCAAGCATAGCTCTACTCCCAACTAGGCATCTATAGCCCCGACAGAGATACTAGGATACCCATGATTAGGTGAAGATTTGCTCTTTTTGATTTTCAAGACTTTCTCTTTTCTTTTCTTTTTTTTAAACATTATTTTAAATCTTCCTTTCACCTTGTAAGCAATGAAACTCACTCTTAGGGATGAGGAATATAGTGGCACTAAAGTAGAATATAAGATTTTTCACCTAGACAAATTACACAGGAATCGTATGAAATTCCACAATCCTTAAAATTTATGTGAAAATGTGAGACCCATATATATTCCAAAGTTCAACCAAAATAAGTGACTCTAATTCCAAGTACAAGGGATAGTAGATAAAGGAATTCGACCACTTGAATCTGAAAAGCTGATTAGAGTTTTTAAAATAAATTTCTAGAACAACCCCTAGTGAGCAACCCATTATACAGATGCAATAGCCCCAAGAAAGCCAAAAACCAGAAAGAAAAAAATAAAGCAAAAAGAAAAACCAACGAAAGAAAACCTACGCTAACCAAAATGAATCAAAACAAAAGAAACCTACACTAACCAACACAAAATAGCAAACCAGAAAAGCAGAGAAGAAATTAAACCTACTCTAGCTATGTACAAAAGAGAGTTGCAAACAACTCAAGATTGAAATTAATGCTTCATATACTGCCCATTGATAGGAAGTGGGATGTCCTCATCAGTGAGGGTTTTCAGGAGAAAAGCATTGTCTCCCAAAATTTCTGAAATCTAATAAGGGCCAAGCTAGAGATTGTTAAATTTACCATACTTCCCCTTACGTTCATGGGCTTTATCCCAATATAGAACTAAGTCTGAGATTCTAAATGATTTCACCGTAGCTCTTCTATCAAACCATCTGTTAACTATGCCCTGGTGTTTGGAAAAGTTTTCTAGGGCCTCATCTCTATTCTCTTCAAGGTGTAACAACTCATCCAAACTCACTTCATGCTTATCCTCTTCATTATATTATTCATTAATGAAAGTCAAGGAAGGGATCTTCAATTGGATGGGAAATATAGGTTCCAAACTATACACTAGATGATAAGGAGAGGTTCCTATGGATGCCTTTTGTCTCCTAAGGTCTACCTAGAGAGAAAATATAAGTTGGGTGTGCCAATCCTTAGGGTTCTTCTCTAGTAACTTACTAATGACTAGCAAAAGGTTCTTATTCGAGAACTCAGCCAAACCATTTCCCCGATCATAGTAATTGGATGCAAATTTTATAATGATTCCATGATCAAAAGCCCAATTAGAAAGTTTTAGGGATGCAAATGGAGGACCATTATCACAAACTAAAGACAATGGACAACCAAAATGATTAATAATACTTGATTCAAGGAAATTGAATACCACATCAAAAGTACATTTCTTACATGAAAGAGCTTCAGTCCATCTAGTAAAGTAATCAGTTATGGTTAGAATATACCACTAGCTCGCAAAAGAAGGTGGGTTAATTGGACCTATAAAGTCCATTCCCCACTATGAAAATTGTTTCACCTTTATGACCGACTAAAGTGGAAAGGCCGCATGGTTTTCCTTACTTTTTGCAATCTGACACACATGACAAATCATCACATTGTTGTATGTATCCTTAAATAGGGTAGGCCAATAATATCCCACTCTTATGATCTGATTGGTAGTGAATAATGCAGAACCATGGCCCATGCCATATCTTTCATGGAATTCAATCATCACTTTGGTAGCTTCTTCCTTCCCAAAACATCTAAAATACACCCCCTCATTATTTTTATTATACAGGACACCCCCTTTCATCATAAAACTACCACTCTTCAAGTGTAGGGCCCGCCTTTGAACTCTATTAAGGTGATTAGGACACCGCTAGTTCAATAAATAATAAATGATTTCATCGTACCAGTCACTTGGAGATACCTCTTAGAGAAGATAATGTTGACCTGTGAGATCAGGACCTATCTCAACCATTTTCTTCATCAATCCCTACCCCCTCACTAATTTCATGGGTTGAATCTCCATGTCATATTCTTGTAACATAGTTACCCATTTAGCTCTTCATTCTCCTAACTGATTCTAGATTAGCAACAACTTCACCGTAGGATCGGGCACTATGGAAAAAACTTATTCCTCAAAATATAGTGTTTGAACTTTTTCACTACTCTAACCAAAGCATAGGCCTGCTTTTCTACATTGTGATATATCAACTCTGCATCCTTTAAAGGGGTACTCATGAAGGCTATATGATACTTGTCACCTTGATCAAAATTTTGAGTTAGCATTCTAGCACAAGAGTGATCAGAAGCAAATGAATATATTTAAAAAGGCTTAGTGTAATCTAGACTCACCAGCATTTGAGCCTTAGCAATAGCTTTCTTAATTTTTGTAAATCCCTCCTTGGCTTCTTCACTCCATTCCACTTTGGCCTCTTGTTTCAGCATAGCATTCAAGGGCTTTACTATCTCTACAAATCCAGTGATGAATTTTATAACAAAGTTGATCTTCCCAAAGAATGACTTCATTTCCTTTTTTGTTGCAAGAGGCTGAATCTTAAAGATAGCCTCTATTTGTTCAGGATCAATGGTGATACCCTATTCAGAAATAATATTCCCTAGAAATTTTCCTTCTATAACCCAAAAAAGGAACTTCTTTGGGTTAAGTGAGATGTCAAATTCTCTGCACCTTTGGAATACTTTCATAAATCTGCTATATGATTACCTCACTTCTTAGAGAAGACTATCACATTATCCATATAAATAATGATTCACTTACCAATTATGTCTTTAAAAGAAATATCCATAGGCCTCCAGAATGTAGCTCCAACTTTGATCAACCCAAAAGGCATTCTTCTATAATAAAAAGTTCCCCATTTCATAGTGAAGGTAGTTTTATGCCTATCTTCATATTGTACCATGACTTGGTTGTGTCTAGAATACCCATCTAGAAATGACATCATCTAGGATCCATTGACAATCTAAAGTACCTCATCCAGTGAAGGAACCAGATAATTATCTTTTTTTGATGCTCTATCAAGGTTCTAAAAGTCCACACATAGTTTGATCTCTCCATTCTTTTTCCTCATAGGAACTAGATTTACAACCCATGTTAAATACCTCACTGGAAATATAACTCGTGCTGAAAGTAGCTTCTGCACTTATTTTTGAATGATGGGTTCTAAGAGAGAATTAATTGGTTTTTGTCTTTGTCTGAATCGTTTGAAATTTGTCTTCAAGGGAATGGTGTGTGTAATGATTGAATTATCATAGTTTTTTAAGTCCGCATAATTTCAAGCTATCACATCTTGATATGTATGTATAGAATCAATAATCCCTCTCCTTTCTTTGGGATTTCATACCTTACCAATAACAATGTTCTTTATGTCATCTTGTGTCCCCATGTTGTATGTTTCACATTGACTATTGAGATATTCCCTTTTGACTTGTTTTTCTTGGTCTTTTATCTTATCCAAATCAAAAATTTGTTCTAACTGCACCATACCTCTTGGGATAGTGTTGGTCTTAAGGTTGATGACCCCTCCCAAGTCCATTTATGTCTCTTTAGGCTCTACCTCAGCAATTACTTGAGAAGAAAACACATCATACCTTGTAATGAAATCAATAATATTCTTATCATCCTTAAATACTTGGAAATTGGTAATGTTGTCAGGTACCATAGGTACAAGAGTGAGCTCCATAGTAAACTTGTTCAATCCTAAAAGTGATAAAGGTTGCAATGTACTAGCCACTTGTGCCAGAGAATATGAAACTTGGTTGTTACTTTGAGGAATCAACTATATGTTGAAAGCATTGAATCCCTCAATAATACTCCACACTCTATGTCTATAATTGGTCATCCTTCTATCATGACATGAATACTGTTTCTTCACCTGCCTGACTACCAACTCAGAATCCCCAAAACCTTGTAATATCTTAACTTTCCACCTTGATGCCATTAACAACCCATGGATTAAATCCTCATATTCAACAACATTATTAGAACATTAGAATTGTAGTGTATGAGAAGAAAAATAACTTTTGCCTTTAGCACTGATCAAACCCTGCTCCAGCACCTTGCTTAGATTTGGATCCATAAAATCTTAATGTCCAACATCCATCAGTCCTTGATTGCTTCGAAACATATTTCATTTTACTAAAAGTAGGAGGTTGTTCAAGAAGGACTAGGCTTTTACCCTTGTCATTATTTTGCTCTCCCTCTATATTTAGCCTAGCGATTGGGGTTGGGTTAATGAATTTTTGTACCTTCTCCACAACAGTCTGACATATATGACCTTCCAACTTAAAGTGGGGAGAATCATGAACTCGAAACCAATTAGGAAGCAATAATTATTCAAAATTTATAATCCTACCCAGGTGGATCTAGTTCTCCATACACCTCTAGATGAACTCTTGGAATTTATCCAAAAAACTGAGTTTCCTATCTTCTTGGTCATTAGTTTCATCTATTTTCTCACCTAGTGTTTTAGAATCACTGATGGACTCATCTTGCATCATAAATATTTCCTCAGACCTACTAGATTCTGATGCAGATTCATAAAAGGGGCCCTGCAGTATAAAGACCTTTTCTATATCTGAGAATGATGCAACCAACACATAGTTCCTCATGCTAACCTCCGATATTAATATCTCATTTGAAGTATTTTTATACTTAGTGATTACATACTTCATTCTAGGCTTTTTTTCAATCCTGATCTGATTTGGGACCCCTTTCCATGGTAGGCACATGTGGGAATGGTCTATATATGTATACCCATTTAATGCCTTAGTGAAATCTCGATCCAAAATCAAACCATAGGTGTCAAGAATATTAGCAACCTGAATGTTGATCACCTATTGCACCCTCAGATCCAATGCAACCTACGTGGGGATCATGTTCAAATCTCCTACTACACTCACCTTCATCTTGTCTAATTGAGTGAACTTATTTTTCAGAAGCAATAGGGGTAATACCTAACGCTTTAGAGATAGAAAAAGGCATAACATTTTTTGGATGCGACTGAATCTAGTAGACAATTATACAGATTCTTCCCAAAGATATGGACAAAAATAAAAAAGGGAGGGGTTTCCATCCTGCCTTGGATAGAATCAATTGGGTGTTAGCTTGTGCAACCTGAATCTTATCTTTATCTTTCCCTTTGTCCGCAGGTGGGACCTTGCTCTGACCTTTAGGTTCATGTGAATTAAAGGATCTAACAACTGCCTCACTAGTAGTTACACCTGCATAGTGTTGTGTTTGAATTGAAAGACCCTAACAAATCATTCCTAATAGCAGGGACTCTTAATAATTCAAATGTGGACAAGCTTACCTTTACTTTCATGAATTATTTAGTCACATATTCACCCAATTGCTCCATGTTCATATCAAAATGAGCCTTCTTGGAGCCACTAGTCTATTTTTCCTTTGATACTTTAGCATTATTTCCCTTTGAAAATTATTGTGTAGAAACATGAGGGTAAGATGGATTATTATTGGCTTGCGGATCTAGTGGAGTAGTAAAATTATTTAGAGGAATAGAAGTAGTGAAAGGACCTCCATATTGTGGACTCGTGTTAGTCCTATTCTTCAAATCATATTTCTTTATGGGTTGCTGAAACATCTGAACTTCTTCAACACCAACTTCCTTTTCATTGAAAGGGCCATTCTGATTTTAATTCTCTTCATTAAAAAACTAAGATATTTAATCCTCATTTAGCACATGCTTTGTCTCTTTATCCTAGTCACTAGTCTCTTCTTTTGGTTCATTCTCCTCACTTTTTGGGAATGGAGCATGAATAAGTACAATTACTGGGGAATCATAAGGATTTGAGGGCACAATCTCTTGACCATTGCAATTGTTTTCAACTTCATACTGAAAGATGGAGGCAATAGTCTAAAACTCAGAGCAATCTAACTTAGAATGTTGACTTGTCTTATAGAGCCTACACCATCCATACAAAGTTGCTTCTAGCAAATACACACCACTTGGAGGCTTCTGCTGGGTAGGAGGTTGATCCAATGGAGTGGGAATTCCTTCATTATTAGGTCTAGTATTCCATGGTCTATTCTGTCTAGGTGGTTTCCTTCTATCAAACCCTTGTCCACCTTGTTGTCCCCTGACATAGTTTTGGCCAAAGCGTTGTCCTCTTTCAAAATTTTGATTTCTGTCAAAATACTACCCTTTATCAAAGTTATATCCTTTAGCAACATATTTTTTCTCTCTATTGTAGTTTGATTGCATGTTCTTCTACGTAGCCTAGAGTTGGTTGTTCTGATTTATTAGATATGTTCTGATTTATTAGATATGTCACCTCCATGTTTAGTTTCTTCACCTGATTAGTTAACTCATCCAACCACTCCTTATCTAGACCATTGTGTGGAATTGAATTCACATTACCAGACAGGTATCCTAGTGCTCCCTAGAACCAATAGACTAATTCAAGACTTCTAAATTCTACAAATATGTAGGAAAATCACCCTGTTGTTGCAAGTAAAGGGGTTGATTGGATCTTAGCCGAGGATAAGAGGTCATTGGATCAGCTTTATTTATTGGAGGATGAGGGTGTGGGATCAAAGGTAATTATGGTATTGGATTCATCATGGGATCATGATTATTCAAAACTTGGTTAAGAGCTTGGACTTGTCCAGGGTGAGCAGTAGGTCCTAAGCATGGAAAAGGTTATGATGAATATTTCCTTAGATCTATGTTGACCTTAAAAACCTCTGTGTATGTAGTGAACAGGGTAGTTGGGAGATTAGTCCTCCATTTAAGGAAGGTGTATGTAAGGTTGTCAAGGGCTTCAAATTAGACCTCTAGGGCAGTGGCATCATCTATAGCATAAGGTTCTTGAAGTCTAGTGTATGCCCGGTGAAATCTATTATTGAAAGACCCCATAGGATCATTAATTTCCCTCTTAACCCTAGTAAACTTCATGTAAAGCTCATAAGAAGTAATGGAAATTTAAAAATTCTATAGGAATTTAGTCTCCAATTCAGTACAATTATGGATAGAAGCAACAAGTAAGTGATTATACCAATAAAAGGCCTCTTCCCCTAGGGAATAAGGGAAAATCCTGCATGCAACATCCTCATGGTTGATTCCTCTATCTCTCAGATAGGTCTGGAAAATCCTGATATGTGCTTCTGCCATCCTATTGGGATCATTCGTATGGAACTTCAAGCGAAAGTGCTCAAGGTTATTTGGCATGACATTGTAATTATTGAAGATCAACAAAGATGGGTTATTGGATAGAAAATCCATTGGTGGAGGTGGAGATAGTAATGGCTAGTTGTGGTTGCAAGATAGGAATAACTTCATAATCGGATGAGGATGAGGATGATGGGGATGATGGGAGTGGTTGGGTGGATGATGATTCTCCCCTTCTCCTAGTCCTTCTTGCCCTAGTAGGAACTTGAAATTCTTGAAACTCCTCCTCTCCTAGAGTAGATCGGGTTCTCCTTCTAATCCTTTCATGAGAGATGGCATTGATAAAATGCTCAATCTTGCTTCTTAAGGCCCTCCTTCTAGCACCAATGTATTGATGGTGTTTTCTACAAAACAACTCAGACAAAATATGATATCATATCTCTCTTGAAAGGTAAATCTCTATGAACAAAGATATAACCCCAAGGTCTCTAATGTTAGGTCTTGACAATTCAAATAAAACAACTCAAAGATAATATGAAAATGTTTGTAATCACAAAGGGACCTTACTACAAGAAAATACTAGACTCAAATTTATCACATCTATAAATATGTTGATACCTCAAATCCTAAAACTAACCCAGATAATAAAAGAAATAACAAAAGATAAGGGTTTCAAAGATATTTCTAAGACTACTTATAATTATAATATTGAAAATGCAGATGATAAAATGATTAAAATGGACCAATCTCTCAAAAAATAATTCTTGTTTAACCCAGATAAATCTGCAACCTTACAAAAATAGTGCAATCTTCTAAGGTGTCAAAGATTTTCAGATTATGAACATTCATTAAAGACAACCCTATTGTAATTGAAATGAGAAATAATTCATAATCAAACTAAGCATAAATTTAAGTCTAGGCTAACTTTTCAAGGCATCTAACAATCAAATAATGACAAAAAGTATGGACTAGAGATTGTGTAAACAATTCAAGCATAAAACCCTAAACATCATCAATTCATCTAAGATCAAATAAACTTAAGCAATTTCAAAAATAGAATATCAAGAACCATGCCAGATAAAACTCAACACAAGAAAGGAATGAAATCACAATGTCTTTACTTGTATTAAATCATCCAAAGTGGCAACAATTTTAGTCTTCTCTTACAACACTTACTTGAAAGATAAACTAAATTCTAACTCTAATTATTGCTCTTATCACAAATCTCTCTAATGTAAAATTATCTAACTAACTCATTACAAATAAGGCATAATTCCAAACTTATATAAAATCCCCCAAGACATGTCAGCCCATATTAGGTTTACAATAATCAAATGGCCAAAAATAGGTCGGCCAAGAGAAAAACAAAAAATAACATGAAATGTGGAATATGCACCAATTTCATCCAAGTCAGCCTCAAATATCCAAAATAACTTGGCCCAATACATGTGAAGGAAGAGGAAGAATAATATGGAATCACAAATCCAAATGAGGCATTGCATTAACTACCCTCTCCTTTGTCTTTATCTTGATTCACCCTATCTTGTATCATCAAAAATATCTTCTCCAAGTTAGAAATAGGTGGCATAAATAACACCTTTATTATTCTTTCCATAGAATTAATGTCATCCCTTGATTGCTTAACCACCTTATCCTAGTCCACCTTCAGGGTCTTATATTTATCAATTACTACAATATAGGTAGCTACATCATCCAATAGATGTTCGCTGACGTGGTCCTCACTAATTGGAGAATACACCTCTCACCACCATTTTCTGAACTATTCTAGTCTTAGATGCTTCGACACAAAATTATTTCTCCTTGTCATGACATCGAAGAAGGATATGCACCAGTTGTAAATTTTTGTCAAGGCATCCTTAATCTACTTCCCTTGTTTATGCACCTTCTTCAAAACTCTTTGCCCTATCTACAAAACCTTGAACCATTCCTAGGGTTCTGCTACTTTGGAAGAAGGAATAATTCCATCTCCAACCAGCTTCTCCTTGGTGTAGTCCATGATGATTCTAGCCTTTCACAAAAAAAAGATCCATATCTACCTTGTCCTAAGCTAATAAATTTTTCAACGAGTCAACCGACCTCATAACATCCCCACCAGTTGATAAAATATCCTTGATGGAATTGTCTCCCTGAGTTTGCACTCCCTATAACCAACCTATTGTATCATGGGAAGTGATCTTCATCTTTTCTAACTCAACAATTGTTTCTTGTGGTAGGAAGCCTGCAACAGATGATGAGGAGCTAATGGATTGTAAGGTTTTCATCAACTCTTTTAGATATCTTTTAAGTTTTTCATACTCCTCAATGTCTTGTTCCATGGAGGGTTCTGAGTCACATCCTCTTTGTTCTTGTCAGGAGAATGAGTAGCAATGTGGACCACTCTGTTATTTTCCTCATCTCTCTCAATTCTGGAAATAATCGTGGCTTTCTTCTTTACCTTTTCCTTTCCTATGCTCGCCAGTAATTCATCCCAATTGGGAGGAGTATCATCCACCACAATTTTTTTCTCTTCAACTCCTTGCCCAAGCATCCTAGGACTGTGGGATCTAACTGTACCTCATCTTTCCTCACTACATCTTGTTGAACTCTGGACGTATCTTCATCCAAACATTGCTTCTCAGGAACCTTCTTAGTTGTATCATCTTTTTCCTTGTCGTGCTCCTCTTTTTCAAGTACTAGTGAGAGAATATTAGCTGTTATTTCCTTTTTTTGAGGATATTTATCCTCATGAGCCCCTAGAGATGAATCCCCATAAACTACCAAAGGAGACTACATAACTTTCTCTATTTCAGCCTCAACATTGTAGAGTTCGCCCTCTTGGAATTCTTCTCCTTATTGATCGTGGGGATCCTTAGCATCCGTTGGTTCATTTGGAACATTGAAAACCTCATTAGAAGGTGGGACATCTTAATGTTTAGTGATAGGAGAAGTCACGAGAACACTTGCCTTTGGTGCACCATCCTTGGGAGATAGATTCCCTAACCTCCTAGTATATACTTGTGTTTTTTCTATGGAGATCTCTACCTCTACCACCAGGGGTTCAACATTTATTTTTTTCCTTAGAGGTTTCCTTCTCCTTGTGTGAGAACCTCACATTTCTCATTTTCTTGGGAAAAGGAACACTAGCATCCAGTTCCTCTTTTTCTTCTTCATCTTTCTTAACATTCTTCTTCTTTGAAACATGTTTCCTTTTCTTGGCTATATGATTTTATTTTTTTCATGCCTTGTCTACCTAATCATCCTTAATTTTAATCTTGAAAGGAGAGACCACCTTGGTTTTACCTTTGTGTTCCTTTTCAAGTGATTCTTCAGAAGCATAGTGAGACTCCAAGTCTCCCATTAGTTCATAGGTTCACTGCACACCCTCACTCTCAAACTCTAATATCTTGTGCTTGAGCCATAGATTGGTGTACTTGATTACTGGAGTCATGATTTGTTCTAAATCTCTCTTTTCCTCCTCCATCCAATCCAATTCTCCAACTAGCTTTTCCTTCACAACTTCAATGTTATGGACTGGAACCAAATTTCCATCCTCCTCAAGCTGATCTAGAATGGTCTTTATGTTGTATAGCCAAACCAACTTGACTGGTAGCCTAGATAAATTCTTCTTTCTGACTTCGAACTCATAAGTGATGTTAGGCCAATAGCCCTCTATTTCATCCTTGTGACTATACTCTATGCTAGCCTTCTTTTATGCTTCACCAATTATATAAAACCTAGATCTCTTGGAATGGAAGGAGAGACTAGGAGTACACATATCTTCTTTAGAATAATGGGATGAGTTGATAGAAAGGGAAGCTTGATCACTACCCATTCTCAAAGGAAAGTCACTACCAAAGTCGGTCTTGTACTTCTCCCTCTTCACAATTACATCAAAGTCACATATCTTCATTGTGAAATCCAAGAGTACAACATGATCCGTGGGGTACCAAGAGATTCTATATGGATTCCTCTGACAACCATCAATTATCATGTATCAAAGGCCATGACATGAATATCACGCATATCAAAGGTCTCAACAATGGACACCAGATTGAGATTCTCCATAATTCTTCCTTGAGGACCAACTATTATTTTTTTTCCCCTATCATAGTGCTTGGCACATTCAAGCACTAACTCATAACACTAGACTATAGAAGGAAATCTAGCCACATGTGCCAACCCCAACTCCAATGTTCTTCTGGCAAATAGGGAGTGATTTTGTGTTGCCATTCTTGCCTTGAATTCTTCACAATCTCATAGCCCAACATTTGTATTAGTGATCCCTAACCAAATGGAGGACAAATTTCTCTTAGGTATTCTACTCTTCAAATCCATCTTCACTCTCTCTTCCTAAAAGATATTTGAACCCTCACAATTTGGATTCATTTTCTTACCCTTCCTCTGCCCAAAAATAGCCTGACTTGATTCCTCTTGCATACAACAAAGACACCAAATTAAGATGCATCATAGCATAAATTTCAGTTAGATCCATCACAAATGATAAATTCATCTTCAATATAAGTTGCATAATGATAAAAATCCACCAAAAATCCCATAAGAATCATTTATTAAAAAGTTTGGGTTTTCAGCCCTCTCGTGGAATCCGAGTTGGAGAGGAATTCTGGGAAATTCTAGATTAGGCAGAATCCAGTGAAACAACCACAAAGAAACATCCAATCCATCATTTGAGCAATAAAATTAACTAAGAAATCACATGATATGTTTTAGAACAATTTAAATCAATCATGAAATGCATATTTATTAACCAAAGTTTCATATATTCTCTCAATTCTCCATTTTCAATAAAATCTCGAGAAAATCCATCAAGGATGGAAATCTGTGAAAAAAACAAAAATTCACAAACTTCGGGAAAATGAAGGGACCAATAAATTATGGGAAAATCCTGAAGGCACACAATTTCGTGAAGTCAAAGCAATTTTCACACTTTAAGCCCATTTTTTGGGAAATTGACAAAGGGATAGATAATTTGGAAAAATTTGGAGGTAGAGGAAATCCATGATGCAGGAAAATATTTGGATCACTCCATCTTTTGAGAAGACAGACAAAAAAAAAAAATTCAAGGAATTTCGATAGTAAATGAATTTCGTGAAGACTTTGAAAACCTGAATATCCACGTTTTCTCGTGACCTCACTCAAATTGATTGAATGATCACAAATTTGAGGAAATGGAGCTTGAAACCAGCTCGATTTGAACCTCCTATAGATCATATTTGAATTCAAAACTTACCCTAAGGTAAATCAAGAGGGACTAGTGATGTCCTAGGCACAAAACCCTAAAATTTGGCCATGAGCGAGTAGGATAAGCAAGGACTCAGCTTGTTTTTTTGCAAAGGCCACAAAAGGTTTGTTACAACCCATTCAAGAAAGATACCTCATGATGAAATATAAAGAAAAGCTTAGAGAATCACTTAGGATCGACACTCTAATAGAATGGAATAGCCATAGCCTCAAGATACCCAACACCCAAAAACGCAAATATTCAAACCCCAAGCACACCCAAAATGCCAAAGAAGCACACACATCGAACAATCAAAATCAAGGCAACGCAAACCACATGAAGGGGCAACAAAAGAAAACCAGAAACCCAAGCATCAATCACTAAACCCTAACATATTGACATTCTAACTCATAGCCTATACGCATAAATCATGAAGTAATTCAATTCATTCATAAAAAGGGAGAAAGAACCATGTACATACCATGAGGATAGAAAAATTGAAATAGTAGAGGCTGGCAAGAAACCCCAAAGTCCAAGCAGAGCACAAATGGCTTCCACAAAAATTCCAACTGCAACAATAGTCTTCAATCCTAAACACAAAATCTAGCAAGAGCACTCAGGGTCAAGCACTCTAGATCAATAACAAGCAAGTGATGAAACTCAAATGGCATAAAAAATCCCCAAATAAATTTAATACTTGTCGCAGAAGTCGCACAATTGAGCATTAATGCGGTCGAAAAGATAGGTCAAACCAAAACCCGAGATATCGAGAAGGCGACTGATCCTCAAAAAAATCCAATCACAACGAAATTCTGTGAAAGACCAAAATCTTCGGATCACAGTGAAAAGCAACCACCACTGGGTTTCCAAGGAAATCAGGGAGTTGCGCTAAGAGGGGATTTTCCTTGGAATAGTGAAACACATGAAATGAGTCCAAAACTTAAGGTTTTAAATATATCATAGGGGGATCATCCATTCAAGCAAGATAAAAATATAATCACATGCCCAAGCAAACGAATCCTCAAAATTGAAAGGCCAAAGCACCAAGAGAAAAAACCCAAAAAGAGCAAGAAAGTGGGTCCCCACTTTCAATGGGGTATGTGTGCAAAAAGTGCACAACAACTATAATTATGTTGGAAGAATGAAGAAGAACACATCTCTTGATATAGATTTTTGTTGTCATTGATGTCACTATGAAATATGAGTTGCAACTACAAGTTGAAAGTCAATGTTGATCTAGCATTCTAATCTAATAATGTAGAATAGTCCTTTGATATTTTGGTTCATATTTCCCCTCCAGTGATCGTTATTACTCACAATATTTGGAAATGGATTTTGGTTGATGAAATCATGCATGGTGTTAGAACCCAAAATCTCCATTAAAATCCTAAGGGTCTTTTCTCGCTTGAATCTAATATTTTCATTATTCACTTCCTTCTACAATGCTAAATATGGTTTTTCCTTGCTACATTGCCTTAATTTTGGGCCTATTTAACCCTTACATATTCCCCCATTCAATTCAATTATATTTTCTCTATCTTTCCATGAAAAATATCATTCACCACTTTCTAGGAAACCCTATCAATCACATTTCATGCACGTTATACTCCCTACCACCCTTATAACATTAATTTTTATATCATACCGCTTTGCCATGGCCTCCTACAACAGGGTATGTGGTATAGCATTAACGGTCAAGCTGTTAGTGGAGCTATTGGTAGAGGGTTCATTGCGGTGCCGCTGACAGTCAA
The DNA here is from genome assembly GCA_007115665.2 of Sequoiadendron giganteum. Classification (NCBI taxonomy): domain Eukaryota; kingdom Viridiplantae; phylum Streptophyta; class Pinopsida; order Cupressales; family Cupressaceae; genus Sequoiadendron; species Sequoiadendron giganteum. The sequence goes on from CM021106.1 coordinate 310,758,850, forward strand.
GCCAACCACCATGGTGACTGCGGTAGCAGCCAAGCGGTTAAGACACAACTACTGCGGTACTGCTGGCAGTCAGGCTAGTGACCGTGGTAGCGCAATAAAGGGCTAGTAGGTAGATAGGATGGCAATTGGTGATGGAGAGTTGAACTGTGAACAACTAATAGTCAAAAGAGTCACTACGGTACCGCAGCCATTAAAACAGTGACCGTAGTGACAGTGGTAAAGGTCAGTGAGGTGAATGATGAACAGTTAATGGATAGCGAAGCGGCTACCGCCACACTGTGGATGGTTGGAATGTAGACTTTAGTAGCATAGTAGACATGGAGATAACCATCACGGTGACCAGAGATGACAGTGGACACCATGGAAAAGTCAAAATACCACTATACCGTGGTGTACGAACAGTGTGACCGTGGTACAATGGTAAATGAAAGAAAGCCATGGGGAATAAAGTAAATAGAGGCAAGAGAAATATAAAAGCTATAAAGTTAAAAAAAAGGTAGATCTATTGTAAAAAATATTTAATTTTCCAAGAGGCAATATAATTAAATATTTTAATCTTTATCAAAGAATTTGAATGGCTGTAATAGAAAATGAAGGGTCACAACCCTTGGCATGTATTGTACAAATATTTAAAAATCAGTTAGAGTAGAGGAGATTCTAAGTCTAGGGAAATGTAAAATGGAAAGAGCCTTTCCTAAAACAATGCAATGGAGATTAACATTTTAAACTGGCATAATTATTTTGGTGTCAATTGTTGTGTTGTATTGAATCATATTCTTTCTTTTGGTTGTTTCCAACTTCAAGTCTTTTTATTGTTTAAATCAAGATATCAGGTATACCTCCGATTTATCAAAGTGCACTCTCATTTTGTGTTCTTTAACTAGTTGGTGTCTAGAAGTCAGAATAAAAATTCTTCTAATAAATCACAATGATTTAAGGATTTCATCTCGATTGTTGGTAGAACCAGATTAAGAAACATCCCAACACAGTTTATGCAAGACATAAATAAATGAAGTTTTATGCCAGCCATTAGGTTTCATTTTTCAAAGTGCCTAGCAACTAGAAATAAACCAAAGAAGGAAACACACAATTCTTCTTAATTTTGACTATGTTGCCCATGTGTATAAAAGGAACTGATCTACCACAACCCAGAGATACAAATCCATATCAAACAATTTATTCAAAAACCTTTCATTTGTATAGTAGGAGTAGGATTATTTGTAGTTGTTTTCATTTGTTCACTTCAATTTTCCATTATGGATAGATTGCTCAACTAGGAAATACATGTCAATCTGCATCATTCATTAGGTTCACCCACCTAGGTCTAGCAGAACCTAAAGAGAAGAAGGTTCAAGTGCATCAATTGGTATTGTACGTTGGCTAAAAGCATTGTGAGAGCTTGGCAACCTCTCGTGGTTCAAACCTGCATTTTTTAGAACCAATAGTTTGGTGACTCTGCTGGGGATACATTCTAGAAAGTTTTTAGCCTTTCCATTTATAGAGTCAACAAAGTTTTACATTTTTGGAGATTTCGCTGGGGCAGACCAAAACAATCTTTTTAATTTTTCTATTTTTGGAAAAGTAGGTTGCAACTCTGTTTTAATTTGATATATAATGCATGGATGTTGTGAAGCAGTAAAATTTTGTCAAGATGTCACAAGAAGAAAGGAGATAATTGTGAATAAAAGAGTTGGAAGAATTGGAACAATAAAGGTTATACTGGAAATGAAAAACATGACAAGTAGAACAACGACTATTGTAGTTGGGAGTCAAAAGTGTTCCAGATACATCACCAAATGGTTCATCATGTAGTAAGAATGAAGATATAAATGTTAGAAGATCTTGGACACAACAAACACCACATGATGTAACTGAGAACTCTGGAAATAAAGGTAATGTACTCTATTCACAGAAAAGTACTTTTGATGAGTATATTCAAATTGAAGAGAGAGGGAAAAATCTTATGGATTTTTTTTTTATATAAGGAGATATAAGGGAGAATCTATGAGTTTTTTATACAATAGGATGGTAGATGTTTGTATGCAATTACCTCCTCATTTTAGGCCTACAAGACCCACATTTGTTGCATAATTTCTAAGAGCATCAGAGCCTGAATCAATTTATTGACCAAAGTCATTAAAACAACAAGCCTTTGATGTAGTAAATAAATTTATTGATTCCATGATTGGGATGAGGTATGTGGATACTACCAACAATGCTTGAAAAGATATAATAGAAAATGATATCATGTTGTCTAACAATGAAGATGTGGAGAGTTCTTCTATAACAAATTGTGAGTCAAATTGTGAAGATGATATAGTGGATGTTGATCTTCAACAGGGTGATTCTTCCAGTTCTTATGGAGATCAAGAAGGGGAAGAAAAAATAGAAGATTTGCATGAGACATGTTCAGTCAGCAGTGAGAAAGTTTCAAATTTGTTAACTTTAGAATACCAGAAATATGCACACAAAGATGATTCTAAATTTTTGGGTCTAGCCTACATCTGCTTTGACAGTTAAGATACTATACATAACAATTCATATGACTCCATGTGCATCTCTCAAATTGATGAAGAATTTTTTCAATATGATCATGAATCTATTTGTGTCCAAGGGGAGGTATGTGATTTAAATTATTTTTGCCTGCAAGAGAAAGATGTTGGTTTGCATGATGATGAGTGTTCAACATTTGTTGATTCAAGTATCTGTGAGGATTGTTGTATGGATCAGAGGTATGTTTCAATTCCAACTAGTGATAGAAAAGAAATAGAAAATAATTTTGATTTTATTGTTTCAAAAGATGTTGATGAGACATAATTTTTTTTTTTGCCATAAGGGGTATTCAGATTTTCAGGTCCCAGTGCAGCTAGAAGATGATTCAATAGTGTATAATAATGAGAAAACCAGTGAATTTTTTGTTGAATATGGATACACTTTGTGTGCTAAAGGTGATAAATATTTTTCTTATGATGATAAAAATGATGAAATGCAGAGGGGTGAAATGAGTACAAGTCAAATTGAACACAATGATTTCTTGAAGTTCTTCAATGGCAGTGCATGTTGTAGGGCAGGTGGAATGGATAGTTTCAAAAGAAACCTGATGAGCTCTAACTAGAACAAAGTATATGACAGAGGAAAATACAGGATTTTCTTTTGGGTGGCCTAGGGCCATCCCTTATAGTTCGATTTCTTGAACCATACCAAAAACATAGGATAAGGATTGCCAGTGCATGGACAATTCTTAAACAAGCCTCTTTAAAAAATGTTTTCCATGCATAGTAGTTTAGGAAGGGTATAGATTTGCTAGTACATGGAAATTGCCAGAGCTTCCCTTGTTGAAAGCATTGGTTTTCTTTTCTTGTACAGTAGTTTAGGATTTTCCATTTCTCCATTTTGCCCCATTTTCCATCTTTGTTCATTAACTCGAGCTGCCATTGCTTTCATTTTTCATATCCTTTGCTCGGTCTTCTCTACCATAGAATTTTGGATTCTTGTAGTGATCTACAAATCACTCAACCCCAATATGAGCCACTGCTAGAACCCAAAATTTCCATTTAAATCCTAAGGGTCTTTTCTTGCTTGAATCTAATATTTTCATTATTCACTGCCTTCTACAATGCTAATAATGTTTTTTCCTTGCTACATCGCCTTAATTTTGGGCCTATTTAACCCTTACATTATTCCCCCATTTAATTCCATTATATTTTCTCTATCTTTATATGAAAAATATCATTCACCACTTTTATACAACCCTATCAATCACATTTCATGCACCTTATACTCCCTACCACCCTTATAAAATTCATTTTTATATCATACCACTTTATCGCGGCCTCCCACAAGGGGGTCTATGGCATAGTGGTAATGGTCAAGATGTTAGTGGACTTGTGGAAAAAGGGGTCATCGTGATGCCATTTGCAATCAAGCCAGGCACTGTGGTGACTATGGTAGCAACCAAGTAGTTAAGAGATGGCTACCATGGTACCATTGGCAATCAGTCCAGTTACCATGGTAGCATGGTAAAGGGCTACCAGGTAGGCAGGGTGGAAACCGACAATGGAAAATTGAATGGTGAACAACTAATAGTCAAAAGAGTCACTGCAGTACTATGGCCATTAAAACAATGACCGTGGTGACAATGGTAAAGGTCAGCGAGGTGAACGATGAATAGTTAGTGGACAACAAGGCAGATACCACCACACCACAGATAGTTGGAATGGAGACTGCGATAGCATGGCAGACATCAAGATAACCATCACGATGACCAAAGATGATAGTTGAGGTCGTGGAAAAGTCAAAATACTACTATACCGCGGGGTATGAATAGGGTGACCGTGGTACAATGGTAAATAAAATAAAGCCACAGGGAATAAAGTAAATAGAGGTGAGAGAAATATAAAAGCTATAAAGTGAAAAATAAAAGGCAGAACTATTGTAAAAAATATTTAATTTGCCAAGAGGAAATATAATTCAATATTTTAATCTTTGTCAAAGAATTCAAATGAATGTAACATAAAATGAAGGGTCATGACCCTAGGCATGTATTGTACAAATATTTAAAAATCAGTTAGAGTAGAGAAGATTCTGAGTCTGGGGGAATTTTAAATGGACAGAGCCTTTCCTAAAACAATACAATGGAGATTAATATTTTAAACCGGTGTAATTCTTTTGGTGTTTGTTGTTGTATTGTATTGAATCATATTATTTCTTTTGGTTGTCTCCAACTTGAATTCTTTTTATTGTTTAAATCAAGATATCAGGTATACCTCTAATTTATCAAAGTGCACTCTCATTGTGTGTGATTTAACTAGTTGGTGTCTATAATTCAGAATTAAAAGTCTTCTAATAAGTCACAGTGATTTAAGGATTTCATTTGGATTGTTGAAGTAGAACTAGATTAAGAAACATCCTAGCACTATTTATGCAAGACATAAATAAATGAAGTTTTATGCTAGACATTAGGTTTCATTTTTCAAAGTGCCTAGAAACTATAAATAAACTAGATAAGGAAACACACAATTCTTCTTAATTTTGACTTCATTGCCCATGTGGATAGAAGGCACTAATCTGCCACAACCCAGAGATACAAATCCATATCAAATAATTTATTCAAAAACCTTTCATTTGTGCAGTAGGAGTAGGATTAGTTGTAGTGGTTTTCATCTTTTGACTTCCATTTTCCATTGTGGATAGATTTCTCAACAAGGAAATACATGTCAATCTGCATCATTCATTAGGTTCACCCTCCTAGGTCTAGCAGAACCTAAAGAGAACAAGATTCAAATGCATCAATTGTCCTTGTACGTTGGCCAAAAGCATTGTGAGAGCTTGGCAACCTCTCATGGTTCAAACATGCATTTTTGAGAACCAACACATGGATAAGAGCTTGTGAAGATAGATTCTCATGTTCATCATTGGCATCATTTTATTGTTTAATTTTTTTTAATTAGCTTTATCTCTAGCCAGCTTAATAAGGGGTTGAAGGTGCAATGCATTAAATTTTTTTTGTGCAATCCATGCCAACATATCATAGTGTGCCACACGCTTGAATTTTGTTTTAGATGTTTTTATTTTTACTTGGAGTTGACTTGATTGATACCTATGGGAAATTCAAATATATATACATGATCGTTCTAGAGATTGAGGTATATAACTTGAGTATGTGAGTGTTGGTAGATTAAGTGTGGATGTGAAAAGAGTGAATGATGATATGCTAGCATGAAAATTTCTCGAGCTTCAAAGGATTTGAATCTTCACTCTGAGGTTTACTTACATCAATTCACTCTCTATATGTAATCCATTATGTTACTATATATTTTTTAGGCAGTGAGCCTCCCTTGTGGACAGTGAGTCCTAGCAGTGAGCCACCTTTTTTTAATATCCTATAACTGGTTATACTATATTGTGAGTTAATCCTCACCATGGTTTTTCCCATTTTGGTTTTTTCACATAAAATTCTTGGTGTTCTTGTGTTGAGTGTTTCATGTTTTTTTAATTCTTCTGCTTATCTCAACTATTATATGCATTGGATTAATTAGATGGTATTTTCTCAATAAGTTTAAGAAGATACTGATTCACCCCACCTCTCAATATCTTGGATATTCAACAATTGGAATCAGAGCTCAGTTCCTCTAGATAAGCCTAACAAATTGAGGGAGATCTTAAATATTGAACAAATGGATGATAATGAAAAAATATAGGCTGCCCTTGATGACCTTGACAAAGCTGAAAATGAAAATAGAGATCTAAAATAAATTCTTGATGAAGCAAATGAATGCATCCAGAAGTTGAAAGAGAAATTAAATAAATTCAAAGAGATACATAGATAATTAAGTGAGCAGTTGAAACAATAAAATGAAGATGTTACCAAAATAAAGGTGCAAGTGGAGGAAAATAATATAATTGAAGAGTGTTTGAATGCAACAGTGTAGATAAAGTCTATTGAATTTTCTAGGCTTGAACAAGAAGTGGTGAACCTGAGAGAAGAACTGGAAAAATAATTTTTTTGTGAAGATAGTTTCAAGACAAGATCTACCAAGCTTGATGAACTAATTGCAGGATAAAAATCATCTAAAGACAAAGGTGGATTGGGATTAGAATCAGGTGAAATCTCAAAAACTATGAACAATCAAAATAATAAAAGCAAGGGAAAACATACAAGGAATCAAAAATGAAGATCGCCCATCAAACAACCAAATGTTCAAAGGTATCCATCTCTCAATGGAACTGTTTTCATGCAATAATTTTGGTCATAAGGAAATTGAATACAAAAGTAGGATGAATCATTTATCTACTTCCTTCTCTAAACAATTTTATGCTTGTCATATTATTGAACATAGATCTAGTGAATACAAAACTCAAATGGTGAATTGGTTTAATAGAGGTAGAGTGAATCAATCCTTTGGTGGTTACTACTATACTTGCAATAATTTTGGGCATAAAGAGAATCATTGTAGATCAAGGATTAATGAAATTCAATCATATTAGAGAAATTTTGTCTATTATAATTGCAACAAACCAAGACATCTAAAAGTTATGTAGAAGTATAAAGGGAAAGTAACCTACTTCAGTAAAGAGGAATGAACTTTTGAAGAATATTGAAAATGAGGAGCTTAAGCTAGAAATGAGAAAGATATGGAAAAAGAAAGAAGAGCCAAAATATTTTGATGCATCTGTAACCTCATCTGGTGTAAATAATTCCTTCATGAATTATACCTAGCATGGTCTTAGGAGGAGATTTAGCAAAAAAATACTTTGAAACCCTTGATTTTAGGCGTGTCAATTTTTGGCACGAGGAAATGTTGTAAGAAATTAATAGGAAGAGGTTTTAAAAAAGAAACTGGAAGAAAAAGTGCATGTATGCTCGCTTGTGGAGAATGTTAGGGTTTTCCAACATAGCTGAAGGGTTTTTGATAGATTTTCTGATTTCATTGCATTTAATGCAAATTAGGGAATCACATTGATCTATAAAGAAAAATTATAGAGGAATTTCAATCACTTGTGAATTTGAAGGAGGTGAAAAGTGATTTAGAGCTGCATTTTGGAGTGATTTGAAGTGCGACTTGAGAAAACCCTAGCTCTGGTTCTTTGCAAAAGTGAAAGGTGTTTTTTGATTGTGTGTCATTTTGAGCTTGTTAAAATTATTTTTTTGAATCTATTAGAGCTTGATGTGTTGAAAATGGTAACCCCTATAGTTGTGAAAGCAACAAAAAGACCTAGACCCTCCTATAGGAAACACTCAATGAAGGTTTTTGAAGATGACCCTATCGGTGCCTTGTCTTCAATTCCTCATGGTGTCATGCCTACAAAGGATAATAGAATGTAAATTAGGGTTAAGACCAAGGAATTCAATCACACCAAATTTATTTAAATATGCATTAATGAAATCACTAGAGATAACTTCATTGTGAAACTTGAGTACTCAAATATTGTGGCAAAGAAACTAGATTGTTGGAACAACTTCTCTAATTTTTGTTCCACTATGGATGATCAGTATGTCAAACCAATCCTTAAAAGAATGCATCATTAGTTCTTGTGGAATGAAAAGCCCCATTTGATAACTAAGGAAGTGATCAAAGATGTCACTAGACTATGTGACACTGGACTAGTACCAGTGTTGAAAGTAGTGAAAAATGAAGTGGTGATGGATCTCACTAGTGCAACATATGATAAAAGGGCTCTTACAACTAAGCCTATCTCTAATCCAGCTATGAAGTACATATCAATAATGATTGGAGATAAAATCTACTTCACAAACAAAGAGAAATATGTTTCAACCACAACAATCTATATTGGCTTTGACATGGCTTTAAATGGTGCAGACTATGATTTATGTGAACTTCTGAGACAAAATCTATTTAAGAACCTGAGGATGTCAAAGGAGAAGAAGTATCCTTCTAAATTTGGTTCACTGATTGTTTTCCTATTACTCTATTTCCTTAAGAGGCTTTTGGTAAAAGATGAAACAATGTTTTTGGAACCATACCAGCCGATTGTTCATCAATTTTTTGATCATATGCATAATTTGGGTGATTTGAAGAACATAGAGAATTCCTTGATAGCATTCTTTGTTGTATTCAAGAAAAATATGAATGAGAGAGATAAAATTCTAAGGAAAATTGTTGAAAAGTATAAGAATGACATCATATTCCATCTTTCTTTTAATGAGTATATGGTTGAAGTGGTTGAACCTTAGACTATCTGGATTCAACCCTTGGGATATGAAATCATAGAAGAGAAAGTTGAAGGTTATGTGAAACTATTATTACAAATCCCAAAGGATTCCAGTGAACCCTAGATAGGTACATATGTAGGAAAATCCATGGAAGTTCATTTGGAGCATAGAAAACCTACAAGGAGAAAAATCATAAATGAGATTCTCATAAAATATGGTTACAAAGATGAACCGATAGCATAAGGAAGAGCCTATGGAGAATAGAAGTTGAGAGAATCATCTGTCGTAAGGAGATTCACAAGGATCCCTCCTTCCAAACCAGCTTCTGGCTTTGCTACAATAAAGATTGAGCCCAACACTTCTAACAAAGGAAAATGACCTACCCCTTCCAAACCCACTACCAGATCAAGTAAGATAAAACATGTTCCTCTAGTTGTGCCAGCTAAGGGAGGAAGAAAAAAAAATCTACAAGGGAGAAGAATCTCATAATTAATGAGGATGAAGAGGAAGAGGAGGAAGACCCACTTTCTAAGTTGATAAGGAAAAAAAGGGTAAATATTTCCTCTGGTGAAGGTGCATCTCAAGAAAACAGTGTTGGATCAAAGAGATTTCACTATATATCATCCTTAGAGGATGTTTATGAATAGGACATTAGTGATCATGAAATAGATGAAAAGAAGCCTAGAGTCGTAGAAGAGGTCTCATTAGACCAAGTAGAACAAAATTTCTTCCCGATAAGACTTGTTACCCCTCTCAGACTAGAAGCCTTGGTGAATAATTTAGTGCATTATGAAAATATGGTGAAACCCACAATAGAAGTTTATAATAAAGTAGGTGAAGAAGATAAGGAAATAATAACAATGGATATCATTAAATATGGCATTATTTTGGAAGCTAAGTGTGATGATATTAAAAATAATTTACTTGAGAAGTTGTGGGAATTCTGGATGAAGAGAAGATTAGAGGAAGTTGAGTTGGAAGAGAAAATAAGGGCTAAGGAATATAAGGAAATTGTATTATCTTTGTCTCTAGGTGATTTGGAAATTGTGAAGAAGGCTTGATCCACATTATTCTGAATGAAGAAGAGATTTAATACTCTAATTACTAGAGATAAATTAGTAAATTGAGAGAATAAAGAAGAATACAATAAATACTATCACAAGTACAACTAAGAAGCATGGTATGCTTGGTGCATCTAGTACGACACTTGAAGCAGGAAAAAAAGCTTCTACAAAAGTTAAGGAATATCCTCCTTCTGACATTGGTGATGAGAATGTACCCCTAGAAATGAATGACTCTAATATCCCTTCGGAAACAAGAAGTACAAATGTCCTTCCAAAAATTAATGTTACTAATGAGGCTCCAGAGAGTGAAAAATATATTGAAGAAAATGTTGGAACTAAAATACGTGATGTTGTTCCTCTGGTACACTTTACAGAGGAAAGAGATAAAGCTAAATAAACAGAGGACACAAATGAAAGTAATAGAGAAGGAGAAAAGGAAGAAGAGAGGAGAAAAGAAGACAAAGAGAAGGAGGAAGAAAAGATAAAAGAGGAAAAGATAGAAGGAAAGAAGATGGAGGAAGAGAAATTTGTAGAAGAAGAAAGAAATGAGGAATCAGATGAACTTGCTAGAAAGAATGAAGAAGTATTGAAGCAAGTAGTGGAATCACAAAATTCCACTAGAGAATCCTCCTCTGGTGATGATTTCTTGAAGGAATTGCTATGTAAGAAAATCACATTCTAGTCGATAATTACTCTGGAACTCTTGCAACTTCCCACTAATCAAGGCTATGTAGATCTAGATAAGATTTATCCTATGCATAAAATGGTGTTAGGTGATGTATCTCATGCATCTAGTAGAAGATAAATTCAAAAAATGCATCAAAAGGGAACTGAGCTTATTGAAGATACCATTGAGGCTTTATAGGATGTCACACCTGATACATTAGTAGACACATCTCTCACTCCGATAGAAAACCTGAAACTTTTATTGGACTCCTTCAATGAGTATGCCACTAGACTTGGTGAGAAAAAAAAAAGTAGAAGAGAAAATGACTGAGAAAAGGCTATTGGTCCTCCATGACAAGTGTCCTCTCGCATATACCAATGTAGAAAAGAGCCTTGAATCTATAAAGGCCTATGAATTTGAAGCAAAAATTTTCTTTGCCTATTGCATAAGGTGGCTTGATGCCACACAAAGTATAAAAGATATTATTCAATTCATTGAGTCCCAGTTGACATTTGTTTCCAATACATACAATATATCCATGGATAGACATATTTCAACTTGGAATTCCATCTCTATGCATAGAGAAAAAAAATTAATGATACAAAAGAAGAAGGAAGTGATTATCAGAAAATTTGGTCTTCTTGGTGACTCCAGATGAGGCTGAAAAAAGTTTTATTGCATTGGAGTCTTTGGAAAAAATGTTGATATCTGCTAAACAGAGTTGGGAGAATGGTAAAGCAGCTTGGTAAGGAATTTTTTAGGAACTTCTAAGTGCTCCCTCCTATGAGTAATGCATTTTTTAGTTTTCAATTTTTTTGGGTTAAACTCCTAAGGGGGAGTTCAATATTTTGATTCTTTCTGTTGTAATTTGCAGACCATGTGTACACATTTATGTTAATATTTTGGTCACCCTTTGTCCTTGATGGCAAAGGGGGAGAGAGAAAATAGAAAAGGAGTATGCTCTATAAATAGGAAGTATGTAAATTCTTTTGGAACATGTTGTCATCAATGACTAAGGGGGATATTGTTGGAAGAATGAAGAAGAACACATGTCTTGTTATAGATTTTTTTTCATTGATTTCACCATGATATATGAGTTTCAACTACAAGTTCAAAGTCAATGTAAATCCAATATTTTGAACCGGTAATGTAGAATAGTCTTATGGTATGTTGTTCCCCATTTCCCCTCTGATGATTGTCATTACTCACAATATTGGCATATTGTTTTTGGTCGATGAAAGAATGCATGGACAAGATCTCGTGTGTATAGATGCTCATGTATGTCATTGGCATCATTTTTTTTTTTACATTTTTTTATTAGGTCTATCTCTAGCTGACCTAGTTGAAGGTGCAATGAATTAAATTTTGTTTGTGCAATCCACACTGACATATAGTAGCATGCCACATGCTTGAATATTTTTGAGAAGTTTTTGTATTTAGTTGGACCCAACCTGATTGATACTTACGAGAGATTTAGATATATATAGGATCATTTTGGATATTGAGGTAGACATGTTGAGTATGCAAGTGCTGGTGGATTAAGTGGGTGTGAAAAGACTGAAAAATGATATGCTAGCATGCAAATTTTTTGAGCTTCAAAGGAACTAAATCTACACTCTAAGGTTTACTTTCATCAATTCACTCTTTGACTGTAAGCTATTTTGTTACTATATAATTTATAGGTAGTCAGCCTCCCTTTTGGACAATGAGTCCTAGCACTGAGCCACCTTTTGTAATATCTTATAACTGGTTATTTTATATTGCGAGTTAATCCTCATCATGGCTTTTCCCATTCTAGGTTTTCCACATAAAATTATTGGTGTTCTTGTGTTGTGTGTTTCATGTTCAGTTAATGCTTCTACTTATCTCAACTATTATATGAATTGGATTAATTAGATGGTATTTTTTCAATAAGTTTAAGAAGATACTGATTTACCCCCCTCTCAATATCTTGGATATTCAAAAAATTACTCCATATTGCTCTAAAAGCTGATCCTTGAAATCAGCTAGAGATTTGATTGATGCATCTGGTAGATTTATATACCAAACCCTGGCATCCTCCACTAGGGATTGGATGAAAAGCTTCATTTTGAGATCTTCAGCTTCTATTTCAAGATTTTCCATGATGGTGTCAAAACTCTCTATGAGTTCCTTCGTTTTGATGGCATCAGGCATTATAAATTTTTGGATGGAATTCCTCCAATGACTACTAATTGGGTAATGACAAATTTGATATGTGAAAAATTCCAATTGTCTATATCCACTTGAAGGTCCTCTTAGAAGAAAGTTTTGGTTTGTTTGTTGGTATTGGACTTGAGGGCCCTACTGATATTGATATTGAGAAACATTTTGTTGCACATTTTGGTGAAATTACACATTTCCCTATGTGTTATGCTAAGATGGGTAGCATTGGTGGGGTGGCATGTATTGTTGGCCAAAGGGTAGGTAAGTGTAAGTTGATTGTTGGAAATTTTGAGGAATATTAAGCGGTCTTGTATTCTAAGGTGGAATATTTTTTTGTATGCCTTGGTTATGTTTTCCGAGGGGATAGGTGTGTCTATGACCATTGGGTATTGATTTTTCTTGCGCACCATGGCTAGTCAATTTTTGGTTATGGGGTGTATTGTTTATTACCTTTCAAGTATTAATAGTTTTTTTTTGAGGTTGTGAGATAGTGCCACTACTTCCTCCTATATTTTTGAGGGATACAGATGAGCTACCAGCATTTGCACATCAAGTTTTTTAATGAGGGGGCACATATATTTTCCCACTTGTAGGTGGGGTATTATTTTAAAGAACTCGTACATCCAAATCATCTCTTTGATTTATCAATTCCTTTCTTGCAAGCTCCTTACTTAATTCCTCTATTTTTTTTTTTTACTCTTCAACAGTCAATTCCCTTTTCTTGGGAGGATTGTTATGTCTCTTTTTAAAGCGTATTGCACGTGAAAAAGAATTTCCAAGATGTAGATGAGCTATTATATTCTCGTAATCCATTTTTGTGATATTATATACTATTTCTTGGTCATTTTTTATCTCAAATTCTTCCATCCATTGGGTGTTAGGTTCATACATGTGGAAATTAAGGTTTGAATGATCATGCTCAATTTGATTTTGTTGAGGAGTATCCATTCCACTTTGTGATATCTCTTCATGTGAGTTGGTAGTGCCTTCATTTTATGTTTGTCCTATGATATTATTTTGCTCTTGATTTTCTATATGTGTGTTTGTGTTTTTATCATGACATTTTCCTTTGGATTTTGAAGTAGGAGGGGACTTTGAATTATCCCTTTTCTCATCTATCCACTTTTGATCTTTATTGGATTTATTATTCTGCTGTAATGATCTTCTTCCCTCTATCTTGTAAAATGCTAAAATGCTGGAAATCAATCTTTTTAATGTAATTTTCAAATTTCTAGTGACTGACTTCAATATTACTCTAGCAGATTCATTGTCTGGGTATGTGCAGGATCATCATGCAAAAAATAGACCCTTAAGTGGCAATAAAATTTTGAAAATCAGAGTTAGGAAACTTGACGTAAAAATCTGAATAAGTTATATATACTACTTAGAAAATATGTAACAATAGAATCTATAGAAAATTGAATGTAGTTTCTAAACTACTAGGTTTATTTTTTATTTTTTAAAATCTATCTGGTGAAAATTTGAAATTTCAATGCAGTAGTACTTAAATTTCAGGGAAAAAATAAGAAGTAGGTGTCTGTCTAACCACCCTAACCACAATAAAATGATAATATTTTTTTATAATATTTTAGATATAAGTAGGGGACTCATGTCCCAATGTGATGCATATTTTTTTGTAATTTTTTTCCAAGTAAATAATTAATTATGCTTTTTTTATTACAAATTTTAAAACAAATAAAAACACGTATGTCTAACCACCTTAGCTTGGTCAAAACTTCATGAAACTCAATTATCTATTTAATCCTATAGTATGTGAAGCATAGAATGTGACACATGTTTTGGATTCAAAAAATGTGATACCATTTGAATGATATAGATGTTTTTTAATGAACCTATCAATTAGGACTTAAGTCGTAATTCAAATAGAAAATGAATAATAATAATTTATTAAACTCAAAGTAAAGAATAATTTACAATGGTGGAAAGCTGAGAATCTCCTTTAAAAGCACTTTTCATTTCATCAATTTTAAGTAAAAAAAAAGTCATCAGCCACATGGGCCATCTTATCACTTAGATATCACTACTTTTTGGCCCATCATGATCTTGCACATACCTTTCCACTTTATGATAATTAGGAAAGTCACATCCTATTTGTAAGATTTTATTTATAAGGGTTCCTTAGTTTTCCCAATTAGAATCTCCTACTTAGTTTTGTGAAAGTGTAATTACATAGATGTGAAGTCTTAATGACTCTAGAATGGTTTGGACTTAGTGTTGATTAGGTTCTCCCCAGTAGAGTCATCAATCTACTAGGTCTAAAAAATGGAGGTTATAGACCTTGAGAGGGTGCTAAGCTCTTTGGGAACATTTTTGGCTAACGAATGGGATTTATTGATATGTTGGAATCCCCTTACACTTTAGGCTCTACAAGACCTAGGCGGGTGTACCTAAATGAATGAGAATATTTAAAGTTATGTATTTGATCTCTAATTTTTCCAATCTATTCACAATATAATATGGAAGTGAAATAGATGCAAAGCTAACAATTGATCCTATCATAAATGCATTAAGAGTTGAATGTAAGAATAAGGTTTATAAAATACTATAATTATGACCAGGCCTTACTCTATTGGGTGGATGGATTCAGATCTGTATGATGGATTAATGGAGTTGGATGTGTAATAAGGGTGAATATAACTCTCATCTTAACTCTAACTTGTTTGACACTTTCGATGTTTGTAGCTTGTACAAACATGCAAGTTTTTCAATCACTGTACACTTCTTACTAATCCCAGTTCTATATTCCCAAGTTATTGTGATATTATGAAAGGATTTTTAATGTATTTTTCAAATTTCTAGTGACTGACTTCAATATTACTCTAGTAGAGTCGTCGTTCGGGTATGTGCAGGATCATCATGGAATAAACAGGCCCTTAAGTGGCAATAAAATTCTGAAAATCAAAGTTAGGAAACTTGACCTAAAAATTTGAATAAGTTATCTATATTATTTAAAAAATATGTAAGAATAGAATCTAAAGAAAATTGAATGTAGTTTCAAAACTACTAGATTTATTTTTTATATTTTAAAATCTATTTGGTGAAAATTTGAAATTTCAATGTAGTAGAACTTAAATTTTAGGGAAAAAATAAGAAGTGGGTGTCTATCTGACCACTCTAACAACAATAAAATGATAATATTTTTTTATAATTTTAGATATAAGTAGGGGACTTATGTCCCGATGTGATGCATATTTTTTTGTAATTTTTTTCCTTGTAAATAATTAATTATGTTGTTTTTATTACAAATTTTAAAACAAATAAAATTTCGTATGTCTAACCACCTTAACTTGGTCAAAACTTCATGAAATTCATTTTTTTTTCTTAAACCTATAGTATGTGAGGCATAGAATGTGACACATGTTTTGGATTCAAAAAATGTGATACCGTTTGAAAGATATATATGTTTTTTAATGAACCTATCAATTAGGAATTTTGTCGTAATTCAAATAGAAAATGAATAATAATAATTTATTAAAGTCAAAGTAAATCATAATTTATATTGGTGGAAAGCTAAGAATCACCTTTAAAAACCCTTTTCGTTTCATCAATTTTAAGTAAAAAAGAGTCATCAGCCACATGGGCCATTATCACTTAGATATCGCCACTTTTTGGGCCCTCATGATCTTGCACATACCCGTCCACTTTATGATAACTAGGAAAGTCACAATTTATTTGTAAGATTTATTTATAAGGGTTCCTTATTTTGTCCCCATTAGAATCTCCTACTTAGTTTTTTGAAAGTGTAATTACATAGATGTGAAGTCTTAATGACTTTGGAATGGTTTGGATTTAGTGTTGATTAGGTTCTCCATAGTAGAGTCATCAATCTACCAGGTCTAGAAAATGGAGGTTATAGACCTTGAGAGGGTGCTAAGATTTTTGGGAACTTTTTTGGATAAAAAATGGGATTTATTGATATGTTTGGAATCCCCCTACACTTTAGGCTCTACAAGATGTAGGCGGGTGTACCTAAATGACTGAGAAGATTTAAATTTATGTATATGATCTCTAATTTTGCAAATCTATTCACAATATAATATGGAAGTGAAATAGATGCAAAGCTAACAATTGATCCTATCATAAATGCATTAAAAGTTGAATGTAAGAATAAGGTTTATAAAATACTATAATTATGACCAAGCCTAATTCTATTGGGTGGATGGAGTCAGATGTGTAAGAAGGGTGAATCTAACTCTCATCTTAACTCTAACTTGTCTAACACTTTTGATGTTTGTAGCTTGTACAAACATGAAATTTTTCTATCACTGTACACTTCTTACTAATCCTAGTTCTATATTCCCAAGTTATTGTGATATTATGAAATTTTTTAATTCTTGAATTGAGGGAAACCAATCAAAATAATTAACTTAAAAGGATTTTAATATTGAGTAGGAACTAATTAAAATGAATTACTTGAAAGGAATTTAAGTTACTCTAGAAAGAAACCAATCAAGAAATCACATAGCAACATTGTTAGGGTTAGAAGGAAGATATCCAACAAGTTAAATGCAAATTTGATCAATAAAATAGAGAAATAAAAAACACAAAAAAATATAGCAAAAACAAAACAACATAGAGAATTTAATATGGTTCACCC
The DNA here is from genome assembly GCA_007115665.2 of Sequoiadendron giganteum. Lineage (NCBI taxonomy): Eukaryota > Viridiplantae > Streptophyta > Pinopsida > Cupressales > Cupressaceae > Sequoiadendron > Sequoiadendron giganteum. The sequence continues at coordinate 310,776,057 of CM021106.1, forward strand.
AATCCGGGCTATATCCACAAAATCACAACCATCCAATGATTTTATTATATAGTGAAAAACATATTACAATCTCACAAATAATGTCTTACTACAAATCCCCATCCCAACCGCTTATAACAAGATTTTTAGAAGCTTCCAAAAATTAGGGTTCTACAAAGTCAATTTTTTCATTTTTGGGTGATGAAGCAAAAAAAGGTAGAATAAGCACCTTGGAACCTCCTACTTTGTTATAATTTTAACCATGAAGACCAATCAAAGCTAAAGAGGAGCTCAACTTCTCCCTTGTCACTTCCTTTGTAAATATATTTGCTAGATTGACATTTGTATGTATCTTTTCTAGATTTACCTATTCATCCTCCAACAATGAACAAATGGAATGATATCTCAACTATATGTGTCTGGTTTTAGAGTGCAAGGAATAATTCTTTGCAATATTTATAGCACTATGGCTCTATGTAAACATGTTATTTTCAACCTTTTGTTTTCCCAACTCTTCCATGAAAATTTGCAACCATATCATCTCCTTTTCTACCTATGTTGCAGTAACATACTCTACCTCTATGGTGGATAAATCAACCACCTTTTGCAATCGATAAATCCAACTCACTATTGTCCCACCAACTGTAAATACATAACCTGTGGTACTTTATTCTCATACCTATATCCCTTGTCAAATATGAGTCAACATAGCCTTTTAAATATGTTTTAGAGCCCCCAAAACATAAAAATATATTGGATGTACCTCTTAAGTACCTAAGAATCGATTTTACCACATTCCAATGCTCAACTCCGAGATGACTCATATACCTGCTAACAAATCCCACAACATGTGCAATATCCAGTCTCATGCATATCATGGCATGCATTAAACTACCTACAACTAAAGAATATGGTACCTTGGACATTTTTCTTCCTCCTCTTGTGTCTTTAGACACGTGTCCTTAGTCAATTTGACATGACTGGGAAAAGGTGTGTTGAGAAATTTTGCATTCTCCATATGAAATCTCTACAACATTTTTTCAACATAATCAGCCTGAGATAAAAATAATTTCCTATTTTTCCTATCTCTTGTAATCTTAATACCATGGATTTGTTTTTCTACCACAAAATCCTTCATAACAAATGAATTTTGTAACCATTTTTTTTAACTCCTTTATGTGATCCATGTTAGACCCCGCTATAAACATATCATCAACATATAAACATAAAATAATGTAGCTATCTTCATCCAACCTCTTAAACTAAACACAATGGTACAAATTACACCTGCTGTATCCTTACTCAACAATAAAACTATCAAATTTAATATACCATTGCTGAGGTGCTTGCTTCAAGCCATATAAACTTTTCTTCAATCTGCACACTAGTTTCTCCTTACCTTTGACCTCAAATCCTTGTGGTTGTTCCATAAATATTTCCTCTTCTAGATCACCATGGAGAAAGGTTGTTTTAACATCAAACTATTCTAAATGTAAATCCTCAATAACCATAATAATTAAAACAAAATGAATAAAAATTATTTTAACAATTGGAGAAAAGATTTCATCAAAATAAATACCCTTTTTCTATGCAAATCCCTTTAAAACTATTCTATCTTTAAATATTTTCTTACCTACATCCTCCTCTTTTAGCCTATAAACCCATTTGTTTGGTAAAGCCTTTTTACCTCCACACAACTTGCATAATTCCCAAGTCTAATTTTTCAGCAAGGAGTCCATTTCTTCTTTCATAAAATGCTCCTACTAAACCTTGATATCCACCTGCATAGATTCATCATAACATTTTGGTTCACCAACATCAGTTAATAAAATAGAATACAAGGAGGGAGAAAATATTTTTGGAGGTCTACTTATCCTTGAATTTCGGCTAACATTCACTAGAGTTTGTACTATTACAAGTTGTTTTTGTTGTTGCTGAACATGAAGAACCATTAGAACATCATTGTTTGGAGTATCATCCATCATTGCATAATAATTTTCTTTCTTCTCATGTTGCTACAACTGATCTTTGTACAATAATTTCTCATTGAATATGGCATCCCTACTTCTCACAATTTTCTTATTTACAAAATACCAAAGCCTATAACCAAATCTATCAATGCCATATCCAAAAAATATACATTTCTTTGATTTTGCATCAAGATTTGTTCTACTTTTAGAATCTACATGTGCAAATGCTACAAAACCAAAGGTTTTGAGAAAAGAATAACTCACCTTCTTACTTGTCCATGCTTCCTATGGAATACCATTACCAAAAGGATTAGAGGGAACTTTATAAATTAAATAAATAATTGTGTTTATAGAATCTGCCCACATGCTTATAGGCAGTCCAAAATACAATCTCATAGTTGATGCACACTCCATTATTGTTCTATTTATGTGCTCAACCACTCCATTTTCTTGTGGAGTTCTTGGAACCATTTCCTACCTATGAATAGCATTAGATGAACAACAGTATTCAAACTCTTTGCTGCAATAATCACAACCATTATCAGACCTAAGACATTTTAACTTTTTACCCATTGCATTCTCAACCAAGCTTCTCCATTTTTTAAAAGTTTCAAATACATCAGATTTTTTCCTAATTAATTAAATCCATACCTTCCTAGTTTCATAATCAATGAATGTAACATAATAGTAATAGCTTTCGAGAGAAGTTACCTAAGTTGGTCCTCATATATCTATATGCATAAGCTCCAATTTCTCATCTTTCTTTTGTTTCCCATCTTTGACAAAACTAACTTCTTTTTTTTATCCATAAACACAACTTTCATTGAAATCCATATTAACACATTTTAGACTTGGTAGAAAATTCTTTGAAAGAAGTATTGTCATACCTTTTTCACTCATGTTCCCAAGTCTATTATGCCATAGTGTTGATTCATAATCTACAACAACTATCTAATTTTCTCCTTGCTGAACTGCAGCAACTATTCCTAAATATTGATTTTTATCTCCAATAGCTAAAGTAGAAGGAACATTATGACCTATAAAAAGATATAAGGTTCCTACTTTCACACCTTTTTCTACCACTAAGGCACCTTTTTTAACCTTTAAATTTTTATAACTAAATGTAACAACACAACCTTCATCATCTAGTTGCCTTGCTGAAATTAAATTTCTTCTTAACTTTGGAATATGCCTTACCTCATGTAGTAGCCAATGATTCTCATTCTATAAATTATCCTTTAATATTCCCTTTCCAAAAATCTAACAGGGTTCGATATCTCACAAATAAACCAGCCCAAAAACCCCTTGGACATAATCAAGAAAATAATTTCTATGGGGCATCACATGAAATGAAGCCCCTAAATCTAACACCCAAGAATCATCAACATTGTCCAGGGAAAAAATCAAAGCATCCTCATCAGATTTATTACTTCGCATATTTTCCTCTTTATTTCCTTCCTTTTTGTCTCCTTTATTTTTGTGATACCAACAATCTTTCTTTAAATGACCCAGCTTACCTTAGTACCAAAAATTCCTCTTGTCTCTAGATTGGGACCATTTTTTCTTTGATTTTTCTCATGACTTCCCATGACTTCAAAAATTGTTTCCTCTCTCCTTTTTTCTTCCCCTACTTTCAGCATTCAAAACACTACCTGATGTGGATGTTCCACCTGATCTTTTCCTATGAATTTCGTCACTCAAAATAACACCAACAACATAATCAAATTTCAATGTATTCAAACTAGAAATAGAATTGTTAACAACCATTACCAAGCTATTCTAAATTTCAAGAAAAGAACACAAGATCAAAAAGAGCCCTAACTTCTTCATCAAATTTTATATTTATAGAAGTTAATTGACTAGTAACCATATCAAACTCATTTAAATGATCAACAACTGACCCAACTTCTACCATTTTCATATTAAATAAACACTTCATAAGAAATACCTTATTCAAATCAAGAGGATTTTCATATAACTTTTCTAGGGTTTCCATCAACTCTTGAGTTGTCTTTGCTTTTGTAATATTGAATGCCACTGATTGTGCTAGGCATAAATGAATAATGTCAAGTGCCTTTCTATCCAAAATATCCCAGTCCTCATCAAACATTGTTGAGGGTTTCTTGGTTTTCCCTTCCAATGGAGACCATAAATCCTTCTGATAGAGGTCGTCCTCCATATGCATCCTCCATAAGTGATAGTTCTACCCAATTAATTTCTCAACCTTAAAATTACCCTCATCTACTATTTCTCCCACTCAACTATGAGACCTTCCTATAGATGATAACCGAACACAACCTTGCTCTAATACCTTTTGTAAGGGTTAGAAGGAAAATATATAACAAGTTAAATGCAGATTTGATCAATAAAATAGAGAGATAATACACACATAAAATTATAGAAAAAGCAAGACAACACAGACAATTTAATGTGGTTCACCCAGTTTGGGCTACATCCACAAAACCACAACCATACAATGATTTTATTATCTAGTGCAAAAATTATTGCAATCTCACGAATAATGCCCTACTACAACTCTCCATCCCAACTGGGTATGTGCAGGATCATGATGGGCCAAAAAGTGGCTATATCTAAGTCATAAGATGGTCCATGTGGCTGACGACTTTTTTTTTACCCAAAATTGATGAAACGAAAATATTTTTTAAAGGATATTCTTAGCTTTCCACCAATATAAATTATTCTTTACTTTGAATTTAATAAATAAATATTATTCATTTTCTATTTGAATTAAGACTAAAGTCCTGATTGACAGGCTAATTGGAAAAAATCTATGGCTTTCAAACGATATCACATTTTTTGAATCCAAAACATGCGTCATATTCTATGATTCAAATACTATAGGATTAAAAAAATAAATGAATTTCATGAAGTTTTGACCAAGTTAAGGTGGTTAGACATATGAGTATTTATATTTTTTAAAATTTGTAATAAAAAAATCATAATTTATTATTTACTTGGAAAAAAATTACAAAAAAATATGCATCACATCAGGGCATGAGTCCCCTACTTATATCTAAAATATTATTATTATTTTTATGATTTTATTGTGGTTAGGGTGGTCAGATAGACACCTACTTTTTATTTTTTCCTTGACATATAAGTACTACTCCATTGAAATTTCAAATTTTCAACAAATAGATTTTTTTTTCTTAAAATAAACCTAGTAGTTTAGAAACTACATTCAATTTTCTATAGATTCTATTCTTACATATTTTTGAAATAATATAGATAACTTATTCATTTTTTTACGTCAAGTTTCCTAACTTTTATTTTTTGAATTTAATTACCACTTAAGGGCCTATTTTTTCCATGATGATCCTGCACATACCCAACTACTTATAACAAGATTTTTAGAAGCTTCCAGAAATTAGGGTTCTACAAAGTCAATTTTTTCCTTTTTTGGCAACGAAGCGAAAAAAGTGGAATAAGCACTTTGGCCCCTAGTGCTCTATTATACTTTTAATCATGAAGGCCAATTGAAGCTAAAGAGGAGCTCAACTTCTCCCTTGTCACTACCTTTGTAAACATGTCTGCTAGATTGTCACCTGTATGTATCTTTTCCAGCTTTACCTATCCATCCTCCAATACTGACTGAATGAAATGATATCTCAACTATATTTGTTTGGTTTTAGAGTCCAAGGTAGATTTATTTGCAAGATTTATAGCACTCTAGCTATTTGTAAACATGTGATTTTCAACCTGTTGTTTTCCCATCTCTTCCATAAAAATCTGCAGCCATATCATCTCGTTTGTTTCCTCTGTTGTAGGAACATACATGAAGAGTGTACAGTATAGCGTGATCAATCACCACATAGCAAAAAACAACAAGCGTTCCCTAAAAAATTTTGTTGATTTCAATAATAATGGAAACCCACTTTTGAGATAGTGCAATAACATATACGATTTAACTTTGACACAACAATTGAACACTGAAAGTAAATCACCAAATATGAGCAATATTCTCCATTGATTCTACTTAAAAATTGATACATTAATAGCAAAAGTGTTTTGAGATATCTTGAAACATGAGTGTGGATGAGTGGAAGTGGAATGGTTGAAAGATGATATGATGATGGATTATTATTTTTTTGAATGATGATTTCAAAATCGACATTGGTTTCCCATCTTATATAGAAAACAAAACAAGCTTCACACCTTTTAGAAAATGATGGGACGTTTTAAAACTAAACCTCTTTAGTAATCTAACTATGGGTTTGATTAACATAATTAAAGAAATATACAAAATTTAAAACAACGAGAGACTCTAAATCTGTTACACCAGCTTTGAATCTAACACTTGCTTTAGTCTCTATTTTTGGTGAGATAAATAAGTCCCTCCCTATGATTTATTGGTTAATATCTCTTACAAGAACGAGGTCTACTCAACCTGGGTGTCGAACTTAAAGAATCACTTTTGTATTTCAATTTTTTTTACAAAATATACATTTTATAGCCTTTATTGTCAAAAAGGATTTTCTTTCAAGTGATATTTTATAATGTTATGTATGTATGACGCAACCCGATTTCTTATTTCAATTGACCTTGGGATCTTTCCACAATTCTTATTTAGTCTATATTAGAAGTAAATGTGATACATTTCAGTTTAGACGAAAAAGAAAATGAGAAAAAATTGCAGTAGCATATGGTGTGGGCATAGGTATAAATGTGACTAGTTATTGGCTCAGCAAGTTGAAGACTTCCGATCATTATCCATTTACTTCCAATTTCATTACATGACTATTTATCTCGTAATCCATTTTTGTGATATTATATACTATTTCTTGGTCATTTCTTATCTCAAATTCTTCGATCCATTGGGTGTTAGGTTCATACGTGTGGAGATTAAGGTTTGAATGATCATGCTCAATTTTATTTTGTTGAGGAATATCCATTCCACTTTGTGATATCTCTTCATGTGAGTTGGTAGTGCCTTCATTTTATGTTTGTCCTATGATATTTTTCTACTCTTGATTTTCTATATGTGTGATTGTATTTTTGTCATGACCTTTTGCTTTGGATTTTGAAGTAGGAGGGGACATTGAATTATCCCTTTTCTCATCTATCCACTTTTGATCTTTATTGGATTTATTATTTTGATGTAATGATCTTCTTCCCTCTCTTGGAAAATGCTAAAATGTTGGAAATCAATCTTTTTAAAATAAGTGGCAATAAAATTATGAAAATCAGAGTTAAGAAACTTGACATAAAAATTTGAATCAGTTATCTATATTATTTTAAAAACATGTAAGAATAGAATCTATATAAAATTGAATTTAGTTTCTAAACTACTAGGTTTATATTTTATTTTTTAAAATCTATTTGGTGAAAATTTGAAATTTCAATGCAGTAGTACTTAAATTTCAGGTAAAAAATAAGAAGTAGGTGTCTGTCTAACCACCCTAACCACAATAAAATAATAATATTTTTTATAATATTTTAAAGATAAGTAGGGGACTCATGTCTCGATGTGATGCATATTTTTTTGTAATTTGTTTCCAAGTAAATAATTAATTATTATTTTTTTATTACAAATTATAAAACAAATAAAAACTCATATGTCTAACCACCTTAACTTGGTCAAAAATTCATGAAATTAATTTTATTTTTTTAATCTTATAGTATGTGAAGCATAGAATGTGACACATGTTTTGGATTCAAAAAATGTGATACAATTTGAAAGATATAGATGTTTTTTAATGAACCTATCAATTAGGACTTTAGTCATAATTCAAATAGAAAATTAATAATAATAATTTATTAAATTCAAAGTAATGCATAATTTATATTGGTGGAAAGTTGAGGCTCTCCTTTAAAAACCATTTTCATTTCATCAATTTTAATTACAAAAAATTCATCAACCATATGGGCCAACATATCACTTAGATATCACCACTTTTTGGCCCATCATGATCTTGCACATATCTGTCCACTTTATGATAACTAGGAAAGTCACAATTTATTTGTAAGATTTTATTTATAAGGTTTCCTTAGTTTGTCCCCATTAGAATCTCCTACTTAGTTTTGTGAAAATGTAATTGCATAGATGTGAAGTCTTAATGAATCTAGAATGGTTTGGACTTAGTGTTGATTAGGTTCTCCCCACTAGAGTCATCAATATACTAGGTATAAAAAATGGAGGTTATAGACCTTGAGAGGGTGTTGAGCTCTTTGGGAATGTTTTTGGCTAACGAATGGGATTTATTTATATGTTTGGAATCCCACTACACTATAGGCTCTATAAGGCCTAGGCGGGTGTACCTAAATAAATGAGAAGATTTAAAATTATGTATATGATCTCTAATTTTGGCAATCTATTCACAATATAATATGGAAGTGAAATAGATGCAAAGCTAAAAATTGATCCTATCATAAATGCATTAAGAGTTGAATGTAAGAATAAGGTTTATAAAATACAATAATTATGACCAAGCCTAATTCTATTGGGTGGATGGAGTCAGATTTGTATGATGGATTGATGGAGTCATATGTGTAAGAAGGGTGAATCTAACTCTCATCTTAACTCTAACTTGTTTGACACTTTCGATGTTTGTAGCTTGTACAAATATGAAAAAATTTCAATCACTGTACACTTCTTACTAATCCTAGTTCTATATTCCCAAGTTATTGTGATATTATGAAATTATTTTTAATTCTTGAATTGAGGGAAACCAATCAAAATAATTAACTTAAAAGGATTTTAATATTGAGCAGGAACCAATTAAAATGAGTTACTTGAAAGGAATTTAAGTCACTCTAGAAAGAAACCAATCAAGAAATCACATAGCAAGATTTTTAGGGTTAAAGGAAGATATCTAACAAGTTAAATGAAAATTTGATTAATAAAATAGAGAAATAAGAAACATAGAAAAATATAGCAAAAACAAGAGAACATAGAGAATTTAATGTGGTTCACCCAATCCAGGCTACATCCACAAAACCACAACCATCCAATGATTTTATTATCTAGTGAAAAACATATTACAATCTCACAAATAATGTCTTACTAGAAATTCCCATCCCAACCACTTATAACAAGCTTTTTAGAAGCTTCCAGAAATTAGGGTTCTACAAATTCAATTTTTTCATTTTTCGGTGATGAAGCAAAAAAAGTAGAATAAGCACCTTGGAACCTCCTACTTTGTTATAATTTTAACCATAAAGACCAATTAAAGCTAAAGAGGAGCTCAACTTATCCCTTGTCACTTCCTTTGTAAACATATCCGCTAGATTGACATTTGTATGTATCTTTTCTAGCTTTACCTATTCATCCTCCAACACTGAACGAATGAAATGATATCTCAACTATATGTGTCTGCTTTTAGACTGCAAGGAATCATTCTTTCCAATATGTTTAGCACTATGGTTATCTGTAAATAGCTTATTTTTATCCTTTTGTTTTCCCAACTCTTCCATGAAAATTTGCAACCATATCATCTCCTTTTCTACCTACATTGTTGTAACATACTCTACCTCTATGGTGGATAAATCAACCACCTTTTGCAATTGATAAATACAACTCAATATTGTCCCACCAACTATAAATACATAACCTATGGTACTTTATTCCGGTATCTATATCCCTTGACAAATATGAGTCAACATAGCCTCTTAAATCAATATTAGAGCCCCCAAAACATAAAAAAATATTGGATGTACCTCTCAAGTACCCGAGAATCCATTTTACCGCATTCCAATGCTCAACTCTGAGATGAATCATATACCTACTAACAACTCCCACAACATGTGCAATATCTAGTCTCGTGCATACCATGGCATACATTAAACTACCTACAACCAATGAATATGGTACCTTGGATATTTTTCTTCCTCCTCTTGTGTCTTTGGACACCTGTCCTTAGTCAATTTGACATGACTGGGAAAAGGTCTGTTGAGAACTTTTGCATTCTCCATATGAAATATCTGCAACATGTTTTCAACATAATCAGCCTAAGATAAAAATAATTTCCTATTTTTCCTATCTCTTGTAATCTTAATACCATGGATTTGTTTTGCTGCCCCTAATTCCTTCAATGAGTTTTCTAACTTTTTCTTTTAACTCCTTTATGTGATCCATGTTAGACCCCGCTACAAACATATCATCGACATATAAACATAAAATAATGTAGCTATCTTCATCTAACCTCTTAAACTAAACACAATGGTATGAATTAAAGCTGTTGTAGCCTTACTTAACAATAAAACTATCAAATTTAATATACCATTTCTGAGGTACTTGCTTCAAGCCATATAAACTTTTCTTCAATCTGCATACTAGTTTCTCCCTACCTTTGACCTCAAATCCTTTTGGTTGTTCCATAAATATTTCCTCATCTAGATCACCATGGAGAAAGGTTGTTTTAACATCAAATTGTTCTAAATGTAAATCCTCAACAGCCATAATAATTAAAATAGTATGAATAGAAGTCATTTTAACAATTGGAGAAAATATTTCATCAAAATAAATACCCTTTTTCTATGCAAATCCCTTTAAAACTAATCTATCTTTAAATATTTTCTTACCTACATCCTCCTCTTTTAGCCTATAAACCCATTTGTTTGGTAAATCCTTTTTACCTGCACACAACTTGCATAATTCCCAAGCCTTATTTTTCAACAAGGAGTCCATTTCTTCTTTCATTCCATGCTCCTACTAAACCTTGGTATCCACCTGCATAGATTCATCATAACATTTTGGTTCACCAACATTAGTTAATAAAGTAGAATACAATGAGGGATAAAATATTTTTGGAGGTCTACTTATCCTTGAATATCGGCTAACATTCACTAGAGTTTGTGGTATTACAAGTTGTTTTTGTTGTTGCTGAGCATGAATAACCACTGGAACATCATTTTTTGGAGTATCATCTATAACTGCATAATCATTTTCTTTCTTCTCATGTTGCGACAACTGATGTTTGTACAACACTTTCTCATTGAATATGACATCCCTACTTCTCACAATTTTCTTATTTACAAAATACCAGAGTCTATAACTAAATCTATCAATGCCATATCCAAAAAGTATACATTTCTTTGATTTTGCATGAAGATTGGTTCTATTTTTAGAATCTACATGTGCAAATGCTTTAAAACCAAAGGTTTTGAGAAAAAAATAACTCACCTTCTTACTTTTCCATGCTTCCTATGGAATACCATGACCAAAAGGATTAGAGGGAACTCTATAAATTAAATAAATAATAATGTTTATAGCATCTCCCCACATGTTTATAGGTAGTCCAACATACAATCTCACAGTCCATGCACACTCCATTATTGTTCTATTCATGTGCTCAACCACTCCATTTTCTTGTGGAGTCCTTGGAACCATTTCCTACCTATGAATACTATCAGAGGAACAATAGTATTCAAACTCTTTTCTGCAATACTCACAACCATTATCAGACCTAAGACATTTTAACTTTTTACCCATTGCATTCTCAACCAAGCTTACCCATTTTTTAAAAGTTTCAAATACATCAGATTTTTTCCTAAGTAAATAAATCCATACCTTCCTAGTTTCATAATCAATGAATGTAACATAATACTAAGAGCTTTCAAGAGAAGTTACCTAAGCCAGTCCCCATATATCTATATGCACAAGCTCCAATTTCTCATCTTTCTTTTGTTTCCCATTTTTGAGAAAACTAACTCTCTTTTGTTTTCCATAAACACAATGTTCACTGAAATCCATATTAACACATTTTAGACTTGGTAAAAAAATACTTGAAAGAATTTTTTTCGTACCTTTTTCACTCATGTTCCCAAGTTTATTGTGCCATAGTGTTGATTCAGAATCCACAACAACTTTCTAATTTTCTCTTTGTTGAACTGCAACAACTATTCTTGAATATTGATTTTTATCTACAATAGCTAAAGGAGAAGGAACATTATGACCTATAAAAAGATATAAGGTTTCCTACTTTCACAACTTTTTCTACCACTAAAGCACCTTTTCTAACCTTCAAATTTTTATCACTAAATGTAACAACACAACCTTAATCATCTAGTTGCCTTTCTGAAATTAAATTTCTTCTTAACTTTGGAATATGCCTTACCTCATGTAGTAGCGAATGAGTCCCATTCAACAACTTATTCTTTAATCTAACAGGGTTCGTTATCTCACAAATAAACCAGCCCACAATCCCCTTGGGCATAATCAAGAAAATAATTTCTATGGGGCGTGTCATGAAATGAAGCCCCTGAATCTAACACCGAAGAATCATCAACATTGTCAAGGGAAAGAATCAAAGCATCCTCATCAGAATTATTACTTAGCATATTTTCCTCTTTATTTCCTTTCTTTTTGTCTACTTTATTTTTGCAATACCAACAATCTTTTGTTTAAATGACCCGGATTACCACAATACTAGAAATACCTCTTGTCTCCAGATTGGGACCATTTTTCCTTGATTTTCCTCATGACTTCTGATGACTTCCAGTGTAAGACACCTCTATTTTGCTCTTTTGATCGAACAGTGTTCTGTTTGCTTAGGTCTTATTTTATATTGGTTCTTTGACTTAGAACTCAATTGTTGTTTGATCGCTATCTGTAAAACGATGTGAATGTGATATTCTATTGTGATGGTACCTGATCTTGATGTTATCTTTATGTCACACTTTGGATTAGCATTGTGAACATTTGCATTAATGATGTTTTATGCTTTGATTAAATTAATGATGTTTATGCTATTGATCTTATTAAGGATGTTAGATTCGTCAGTTAGTAATACTGTATTGGTGAAGGGGATAAGATTGCATCACTCGCTTGCGAGCACCCTGCGATCTCGAGATTTCCTCTTCACGGTGTGTTTTAATTTTAACATATATATGCATGTGGATATACTTTGTGTTCGTAGGTTGATAGGTACAGGGCATCGACTCCACTTGGTTTCACAGGTTCGAGCGTGTCCAATACCCTATAGTATTCGATTGGGAGATAGTAGCTAGGTTTTTTGTGCCAAGTCATCACCCTAGTCCTAGTATGTCATCAGGTGTTTGTCAGGTTGCATTGCTTCGTATATTGTTCCCTCTCTTTGTTATTTAATTTAAAGTTAGAAAAGGGTAATTAAATGGTCTTTTGTAATTAAGTTATTGATTAAATTAAATTGGTTTTTTTTATGTTGAAATGTAATTTATTTCATTATTAATTAAATTTTTCTTTAATTAATAAATAATTTAATCGTTGATTAAATCTATTTATTAATTAATTAAATTATGGTGTTGAAAGAATTTAATTTATTTATGTTCAAGATATTGTTATCTTTGTTGAAATTGAAAATTATGAAAATGAATTAAAAGTCAAATTAGAAGTTTGAATTCAAAAAAAAATGAAATAAATTAGATATTTTCTATTTTTCTGTTTTGAAGAATTTATGAGGGTGGTTGTTGAATTTTTACGGTTTTATCCTTATGTTTGAATTTGCATCACAATTTTTGGAGCATGGAGTTTTTGAAAATGGAAATGGAGGAGAGGAAGAACTTTTGCATTTATGGTGGGTTTTGGATTTAAGTTTTGAGAATCTATGAAACTGAAGAGGAAACCGAGGCTTCAATAGGGTCTTGTATCATCTTCAAAAAAGCAGGTTCATGTTGTTTCTTTGTAAAATTAGTTGTTTTGAGGTTAAAATTGCATATGCTTGTGGTTGAAAATCAGGTTGAAGATCATTTAAAAAAACTTCCTTTTGGATTGTTGTTTCAATGTGAAAAGAGAATCTTTATTTAAAATATATTGCTTCAAAATGGAAATGAAATCTTGTATGTAAATTATTACTTCAATCCTATTTATTCTTTAGTTGAAATTTCTTTTGGATGAATGGATATATATATATATATATATATATATATATATATATATATATATATATGAACTGTTGGTGTTTAAAAAATGCAACCCAGCTAGGATTTGCAATTCCATAAGAGGTAGCCAACCTCCATTATAAAGAACCACAAAGCCTAGTGGCCAACTGACATAAAATGGAATGGATACACATTTCCCCTACACTTCAGGCTCTTTAAGACCTAGGGGGGTAACCCTTTAGCAATATCAAACAATCTAGACACACAAGTAATCAGATATTGCTTAACAAATTATGCTCTCACAGAATTGCTGAGAAACTTAAAGTATCACTCAATATTGGCAAACTATTGAAGGAATTTCACTAATCGGTAAGGAGAACATGACATACACAACTATCCAAATAATAAGAACAAGAATGATTTTACATTTAAAATTTTTTTACGAGATGTATTAAGATGCAAGATAAATCAGTGCCAATTTTGGGCCACGGAATCAAATACATAAGACAACTTTATCAGCAAATGGCATTCAACCAGTGGATTAAAAATTGTTGATGCTTTGCATCAACTGTTAGTGTCTTACACCAACAATCCCACTCCTATTATCAATCGAATTCTCCTTATCAAATCCAACCTGCACACTTAAAATCACTATTATCTACTCAAAGTATTTAACCATTTCTTTGAAATAGACTCATAAACAGATAACACAATCTCATTAAATTTGAGATGATAAACTCAAAATACTTTGTATTATTGAATTCATATGATTTAATTGTACAAGTATGGAGACAAATGAAGATATTCATGAAAATACAAACACATTTCATGATTTATTTGCACAAACTAGCTATATTTGCTCATAAAATCAGAAATTACAGCTTCTAGACTCAAAATTAACTCAGACTTAACAAACCTCTATCTACCCAGCCCAATACAAAAAACTCAGAACCCTTTAAAATGAGAAGAGAAAAGAAGATATAGAAGAATGAAGGAAATAGAAGAAGCCCTAAATTCGAATCTGTTGTAGACACATGGCAGCTCCATTTACCGTTGATCAACTAAAAATAATATCTTCTCTTTTTCCTCTGCAGTAAAAAACTTATTCTCTGAAAAACAACACCTGCCCATCATTGCCCAGCAACAAAAAATCTGCCCATGTGGAGATTCTTCAAATTTTATCCAGCTGCTCAAAATACCTCTTCCCGTGCAAATTCTATTTCTATTTTTTGCGTTTATTTGCTGCAGCAATACTTTAGCAAATAATGAACTTTTGGATTTTGATTGTTTTGGATGCACTAGCACTTTATTTTACTTACTTTTAGTAAATAGAGTCTTCAAGACAGTGAATACTCATTCACTTTATGAACCATTCTTGTAAAAACTTTACGTACACCTTTTTAGGTGAAAGCCTTTTATTTCACTTTGGGCACCAATGAAGACATTTGCCCATGAAAAACTCATATTTATATTATAATAAGCATTTTCTTTTAAAAAGAAAAAAATGCCCAGCCATAAAAGCATTCAGCCTCTCGTGAGTTTTTTACTTTGCCCTCTCCAAATGAAACCTTAAAATATTCACACCCTCTTCTATGCCATTTTACTTCACACATTTAAATTCAAAATTTTAATGTTTCCCCCAAGAAGAAATTCAAAAAATTAAAATATCTTGGAAGACTTTACTCATGCCTTCACTTTTCCCTTGGGCCCACCACCGTTTTTAAAATCTTCAACCATGTAACTTTTGAAATCTTTTAATATAAAACCCCCCGCCATGCATTCTCGCACACCTCGTGGGGTTTTTGCTTGTGTCGGCATCATCCTCACGAGGTCTGCGAGGTTGGGCTAAAAATGTCCCAATTTTGTTTTCCTGTATGTCCCTGTGCTCTACTCATGGCCGCACCTCTATTCTCCCTCTCTCTGACAGGTCTCCCCTTTCTGGTGCATGAGCTCCTCCTCTACTCGCGTGGTCATGCCCTCCTTACATTGGTGCAAGCCCTTCCTTATACTTTGATGGATCTCCTCTTTGCGCAGATCTTCTAGGCATGCACCACTCTGCCCTCTATTCCAGGCCACACCCTTCACCTAGTTATCTCCTCCTCCTTACTAGGCACGGGTTTCTCCTCTCATGTTGGCTGTGCCCTTTTACTATTGTGCGCTCCCATCATGGTGGTTGTGGGCTTCCCTAGTAGGTCTCCATACCTTGTGACTTCCCATCACATGGTGCATATAGTCTTGTTTACTTGAGCTCTGCCATCCACCTATTGGTCATGCCATCCTCACCCTACAGCTGTGTGTGTAGGCCTCCCTGCTGCAGGTCGTGGTTCTCCTATTTTTTTGTTTGGTATGCACCTTCAGTGTGCACTCCCCATCGCTAGCCACACACCATAGAAGAACAGCTAGCCACCCATCATCACCGGTCGTGCCTTCACTTCACTAGTGCAGGCCTTCTAATCATGGTGCAGGCCATGTCTTCTTTCATTAGCCAGCACACCTCCTCTATTCATTCCTCACTTTGGCGTGAACAATTCATTCTTTCTTTGCTTCGATGGGCATGCGTACCCTGCTGTAATATCTGTATGCATCTCATTAATAGGTGTGGGAACAAAATTTTCTATGACAACAATTTGAGAAGTCCATGGTGGCTTTATATTCGGGCTTCATCTCCAAATCTTGAAAATCTTCACAACTATGAGGTAGATGAAATGCAATGCACTAACACAATGGTGGCACAATGAGATTCCCATTACTGTTCTCCTTCACACTATACTCGGGCCTCCGTCTGCATTTCTATTTTTACTTATCAATATTTATTTTCATTGTAAGCCTAAATGGATCCTCTGCCATAGACTCCATCGTCCAATTTATATGTTTTTATGGATTTCCATACCTTGTTTCAAACACCTCCAATGGCATCTCATTGTATTTACAAAATTCAGGCAATCCATCATCAAACTGAACACAAACCTCACCAAATATTAGTGCCATCAATGCTTTTGCAATTACCATACATGTTAATTAGAACACTCCCGTGGGAAAAACTATGCAGTTGCTCAAATAGCTGATTGAAAGATTAACAAGTATTGTAACATTATTCCATAGTGAATTACACTATCCTCAAACTGTGATAAAACTTCCCTGACGTTTGATGAATATTTGGAACTAAGTGAGGCATGTCGGGTCCTCAAATGGGCCCGACCTAAAAAATATTCATTTTCAAACAAGTTTTACCTTCAAATGGTCTGACACTGCCATTTGAATACCTCAGAAGTGAAAACATGAACTGGGTTGCCATTAAAAACTATTTTCTGACACATTTGCAAAATGGGCAAAACTGACCCAATGGGCTCTAGAATCGTCCTAGGAAACTAGTCAAATGACCTCATGAAACCATAAAAAATTGTAAGCATATAGTTGTTTGATCCAAGAGTATATTGCAAAAGACGGATCAGAGAAATAGATCATGAGGAACCGGATATTAATCCACCAATTTTCCCAATTGAACTTTTATGAAACAGTATTAGTTCTAAACCAACTCAAACTGATCCAATTGCCATTTTGCAAAAATAGTAAATCAACTCCTGGCAAGTTGCCATCAGACACAGTGAAACATTAAGATACCCCGAGCACGTGTGAAAAATTAATTTGCTTTCAAACATCACCGATCAAAAGTTATTAGCAGTTGAAGTTGGCCTCTCAAAAAGGTTGTGAAGAATGCAACTACAAAATAGAACCAACTGCATTTGGTTTCGATCTGCTAAAAATAGCAAATCAGATCATGAAGTTCTGCAAATTGACATCCGAGATCATGTTGATATGGGAAATATGGAACAACACTCATTCTGACATGACAATGAACTGGTTGCAAAAACCAAGCTCAAACAAGAAGCTGTTTCGCAAACTGACAATCTGCAAACAACAGAACAGTGCAAAAACCATCCAGCTTCACTTTTTGAAACGCTGTCAGAACTTATCATCGGAAGCTAAAATTTGACATGCCTGCTCACATATGTCACTTGAGTATGTCTACAATTGGGTTTTGCATGACAATCAACAGGCTTCAAATTATAAGCCTCCAAAGTGGGTCAGTCAGAACTGATTCTTTAGGTGCACCTCTGAAAGTGCAGAAGCAAAATTTTGGAATAGGCATCTCAAATTTGCAAAATTTTAGAGTGCCAACATGTACATACCCTTATGTGTGAATATTTTCATATATTGCACTTAGTAAAGTTATTCTGGCAGAATTTTGCCAAATTCGAATTTTCTAAAGTCTGTTTTTTATGTTTTAAGGCTTCTGGGTATTTTTTTTTTATTCTAAAAAAAAAATGACAATCCGTTTGTTTCTAAAATTTTAAAATTTTATTTGAAAATTTGTTTGGGTGGGGTCACTGGGGGCTCAACCCCCACCGCGCCCCATGGGAGGTGGGTGGAGGGAGCCGTGCCCAGCACACTCCCCACCTTCCACGTCGCCACCGTTCCCTTCTCGTGGCCGCGCGAACTATGCAAGCCGCGCCACCATGGTGGGTGGCCGACGCTACTAGCACCACCACATCCTGTGCTAACCCCATCGCCTACGCTGGCTTCCCCGCTCGTGCCATCCCTACAGCCTTCCGCCCGTAGCAACTGGTTCCGCTTGCGCCGGCCCCTACAAGCTCTGCCTCCACCGTGGGTAAAACGCGTCGCTGCCCTGGGTAATATCTGCGATCGGTGCCCTAACATTCCCCACTCATTTTTCACGTGGCCCGAGACACCCGCAGCCCAACCCTAATGGTTGGTGCACGGCCCGAGGCAAACCTCTTACCCTTTTAAAAATAAAATAAATTTATTGCATATTAACATTTATTTTAATAAATTAATATTTAATATTATTATTATTATACTATAATATTAATAGATTAATATGTATTATTTTAATATAATATGTATTAACGATTAATATTATATTGTATAATATTATAATATTAATTTATGTTAAATAATTGTTATATATAGATGGGGTATTAATCTTATTATATATATATGGTTTAGATATATATAAAATTGAAATATTGCTTTAATCTGATGCACGATTTAAGTGTAATTGCGAAAATTAGAATCTTGCGTTCATAGTCAAATTATCAATTTTTATTTTAAAATATTAAATTCAAAGGGGCAAATAATGGATTTTTCTATAATATGTTGGTTTTAAAAGTGATTTCTTTTCGAAAGGACAAATGGCTATTTCAAATGATAAGTTCTGATTCATAGATGTAAGTGCTTATTTGATTATTTAAGGAAATTAGGGAATTAAGTGTTGGTTTAAATTTCATCTTGTCTGAAAGAGACGTATGTTTAAATCAGTTTTTATTGAGCAATAGATTACTGATGTTAATAAGGGAAATGGATCTAGTAAATCCAAAATTAGTTTAATTCCTCACAACTTGCCTTCATGGTTACTTCCTCTATGTTCATGTTTTGTGGAATGGGCTATGTGTCATTAAAATTTAATTCTTCCAAAGGACCCTAGAGGTTGGGGGATTTTCGTCTTGTGATGTCGACTATTTGTTAATTCCCTTGGGTAGTGCATGAATTTATGACAATGTTATACCTGGTTTCTACGAACAGGAATGTTTTGTGCCTCCTAAGAAAGGAGTGGATTTTGTAATGTGTGCCTCCTTGTCAGAAGTGGTTTTGTTATTGTTGTTACCTCTAGTGTTTGGAGATGGGTTTATCTTATGTCGCCTCCTAAGAAAGGAGTGGAAATGTTATCTTGGTTGTTGCACTTTGATACCCTTGGTGTTTGGATGGTATGTGTGTTGTCAAGTAGAAGAGTGGCTTTTGTAGGGGCCAGAGCCTGGAAGAGGTAAACTGGATAACTTACGAAGGTGGTTTAATCAAGTGATAACTAAAAAAAAACTTAGAAGATTAGGTGGTACTTCTCACTAATCAATATAATTATGCCTCACTCATAGACACAAGGGCTTGTTTAGAATTGGGATGAGTGGGAAGGCCGGGAATGGGAAGGTCATCTATCTTGTCTGTACGAAAGGTATTTGATTCTACATGAGTGAGTATGGGGACTGGGAGTTCGGTAGAGGCCACCAGGATAACCCTTAGTGGGGGCCAAAGCCTAGGAAGAATTCAAGAGGATAATCTATGATGAGCTATGTGATGACACTCTGTCTAGGACAATAGTTGGTTCTTTTTTATTGTGGGTATGGTTTCCTTGACATACCTGATGTGACCATAGTTCGCATTTGATTCTTATGTGTATGGTTCTCTTAACATACTTGTCCTGCTTTATTTTTGGAAGCAATGTGACCATGTAGAGTTGTACTTGTGTGGTACTCGTGATTCTTTTGACTTGTACTTATGTGGCACTTGGGTTGTACTTGTGATGTTCTTGTGAGGTACGTGTGATTGGTTGTGTCGGTTTGGTTCAGTGATGATTTAGCCTGTGTCTAGAGGTAGATGGTCTTGGATAGGATTCCTTGTTACTATCTCCTAGCATGGGGGGTGGCCTTTGGGTTCCACTTTGTTGGGTGGCGTGCACCTAAATCCATTGGGCTATCTTCATGTTCATGTGGACGAGAGTTCCCAT
This sequence comes from Sequoiadendron giganteum, assembly GCA_007115665.2. NCBI lineage: Eukaryota > Viridiplantae > Streptophyta > Pinopsida > Cupressales > Cupressaceae > Sequoiadendron > Sequoiadendron giganteum. The sequence continues at coordinate 310,796,403 of CM021106.1, forward strand.
TGGAGAGCTCATTGGATTCAATATCAATTCTTGCTTTATTTCTTTTTAGTTGATCTTGTATTCTTTTACCCCTCATCTATTATCGAGGTGGATGTTGTAACTACAACCTTATTTACTAGACTTGCCTCATTCAAGGAATGAGAGTTGTAATTGTAGTATTTAATTATGGATAAATGGATTTGGGAAGTTATCTAGAATGCTTGATGTAATTATCTTGTATTGAATGTATGCATACTTATTATCTTGAGTAGATATATGTTATGGATTATGTTATGTTGTTGTGGGTTGTTTGTTATCTCAGTCTCGTAACCTTAGGGGATGGTTGCACTGGGAAGCGAACTTGTATAATTAACTGTACTTAAACAAAAAAAAAAAATAGCCTGTTCAAGTAGTTGTTTGCAACATCCTTTAGGGTTGCATGGCGAGGTGTTACATCCATAATTGTTTCCTCTCTCCTTTGTTCTTCCCCTACTTTCTGCATTCAAAACACTACCTGATGTGGATGTTCCACCTAATCTTTTCCTATGAATTTCCTCACTCAAAATAACACCAACAACATCATCAAATTTCAATGTATTCAAACCAGAAATAGAATTGCTAACAACCATTATTACCAAGCTATTCTAGATTTTAGAAAAAGAACACAAGATCAAATGATCCCTAACTTCTTCATCAAATTTTACATGTATAGAATTTAATTGACTAGTAACCATATTAAACTCATTTAAATGATCAACAACTGACCCACCTTCTACCATTTTCATATTAGAAAAATAGTTCAAAAGAAATACCTTATTCAAAGCAAAAGGATTTTCATATAACTTTGCTAGGGTTTCCATCAACTCTTGACTTGTATTTGCTTTTGTAAAATTGAATGCCACTGATTGTGCTAGGCATAAACGAATAATGTTGAGTGCCTTTCTATCCAAAATATCTGAGTCCTCATCAAACATTATTGAGGGTTTCTTGGTTTTCCCTTCCAATGGCGACCATAAATCCTTCTGATAGAGGTTGTCTTCCATCTGCATCCTCCATAACTGATAGTTCTACCCAGTGAATTTCTCAACCTTAAACTTACCCTCATCTACTATTTCTCCCACTCAACCATGAGACTCCCACTCAACTATGAGACCTTCCTATAGATGATAACCGAACAAAAAATTTCTGTAATACCACTTGTAAGGGTTAGAAGGAAAATATATAACAAATTAAATGTAGATTTGATCAATAAAATAGAGAGATAAAACACACATAAAATTATATAAAAATCAAGACAACATAGAGAATTTAACATGGTTCACCCAATCTGGGCTACATCCACAAAACCACAACCATACAATGATTTTATTATCTAGTGCAGAAAATATTGCAATCTTATGAATAGTGTCCTACTACAACTCTCCATCCCAGCTGGGTATGTGCAGGATCATGATGGGCCAAAAAGTTGCAATACCTAAGTCATAAGATGGTCCATGTGGCTGATGACGTTTTTGTTACCCAAAATTGATGAAACGAAAAGGTTTTTTAAAGGATATTCTTAGCTTTCCACCAATATAAATTATTATTTACTTTGAATTTAATAAATAAATATTATTCATTTTCTATTTGAATTAATACTAAAGTCCTGATTGATAGGTTGATTGAAAAAAATCTATAGCTTTCAAACGATATCACATTTTTTGAATCCAAAACATGCATCACATTCTATGACTCAAATACTATTGGATTAATAAAAAAAATGAATTTCATGAAGTTTTGACCAAGTTAAGGTGGTTAGACATACGAGTATTTATATTTTTTAAAAGTTGTAATAAAAAAATCATAATTAATTATTTACTTGGAAAAAAATTACAAAAAAATATGCATCACATCAAGACATGAGTCCCCTACTTATATCTAAAATCTTATAATTTTTTTAATCATTTTATTGTGGTTAGGATGGTCAGACAGACACCTACTTCTTATTTTTTCCCTGAAATTTCAGTACTACTCCATTGAAATTTCAAATTTTCACCAAATAGATTATTTTTTTCTGAAAATAAACCTAGTAGTTTAGAAACTACATTCAATTTTCTATAGATTCTATTCTTACATATTTTTGAAATAATATACATAACTTATTCATTTTTTGTGTCAAGTTTCCTAACTCTGATTTTTTGAATTTAATTGCCACTTAAGGGCCTACTTTTTCCATGATGATCCTGCACATACCCAACTACTTATAACAAGTTTTTTAGAAGCTTCTAAAAATTAGGGTTCTACAAAGTCAATTTTTTCCTTTTTTGGCAACGAAGCGAAAAAAGTAGAATACGCACCTTGGACCCTAGTGCTCTATTATACTTTTAATCATGAAGGCCAATTGAATTTGAAGAGGAGCTCAACTTCTCCCTTGTCACTACCTTTGTAAACATATATGCTGGATTGGCACCTGTATGTATCTTTTCCAGCTTTACCTATCCATCCTCCAATACTGATCGAATGAAATGATATCTCAACTATATTTGTTTGGTTTTAGAGTGCAAGGTGGAATTCTTTGCAAGATCTATAACACTCTAGCTATCTGTAAACAATTTATTTTCAACTTGTTGTTTTCCCAGCTCTTCCATGAAAAGTTGCAGCCATATCATCTCCTTTGTTTCCTCTATTGTAGGAACATACATGAAGAGTGTACAGTATAGCGTGATCAATCACCACATAGCAAAAAACAACAAGCATTCCCTGAAAACTTCTATTGATTTGAATAATAATCAAAAGCAACTTTTGAGATAGTGCAATAACATATACAATTTAACTTTGAGACAACAGTTGAACACTGAAAGTAAATCAACAAATATGAGCAATATTCTCCATTGATTCTACTTAAAAATTGATATATTAATAGAAAAAGTGTTTTGAGATATCTTGAAACATGAGTGCGGATGAGTGGAAATGGAATGGTTGAAAGATGATATGATGATGGATTAGTTTTTTGTTTCAATGATGATTTCAAAATCGACATTGCTTTCCCATCTTATATAGAAAATTAAACAAGCTTCACGCCTTTTAGAAAATGAGGGGATGTTTTAAAACTACAGCTCTTCGGTAATCTAACTATGGGTTTGATTAACATAATTAAAGAAATATACACAAGTTAAAACAACGAGAGACTCTAAATCTGTTAATCAACATAGAAGACCTATGATCATTGATCTGGCAAGGTCTTCATCTCCATGATAGAATGTCTAAATTTTTTTATCCCAATGACTTAGTCTTCCAGAGCAAGATACTTCTCTTCTCACTGATATATTGTGAAATATGATGGCCACTTTTATTCTCAAATCTTTGGTACATTTTTAGGATGAACTCACCACTAATTATCTAACAACACCTCATTAGTAACAAATTTCAAATACCTATCATCGAAAGCAACCAATCCATCAATAGTAAAGTTAAGATTGTAGAGACTAATGCCACCATCCTTCTCTATGCGAGCAACACATTGAAGAAAAATCTAACTAAACTCATTTTTGTATTCTTCAAGTTCCCTTAGCTACTCATCATCTTTTACTATCTTTAGTATATACCATTGTTTAGATTATGTAAATAATATATTCATGTCTTGATCTTTTTTCCTCTCATGTATGTATTGAAATTCATCCATAATCATCTTTCACCAGTTGTTCGATTAGTTTCAGTGATGTAGGGGCATTAATACTCCTTTGTAGAACTCTGCATAGTTTGAACAAGGTGTGGTGTATAGGCTACCATTTTTTGAATAGGGGACCCAATACACTTTTATTTGATCAATGGTTTGTATAAGTGATTTGTAACAATCATATACATTCTCTAATTTATGTATAACCAACTTCACTCTGTGTTCAATAATTTTTCTTATGGCCTCATAAATCTACTTCTTTAATCCTTCTTGAGCTTCATGGTTGGTATTCTTCATTTCTTCCACTTTCTCCCTAAGAAATTTTATTTGTTCAACATAAACATTCTATACACCATCTAATGGAGCACTTGGAGGCTGATACAACACTATCTGTTTGCTCTCTAAAGTCTCTACTCCTCTCAGTTTCTCTTTTAATTTCAATTTCTCCATGAACAACTTATTGACTTCATCATTTAATAATTTCTACTCTTTCTCATATTATCTTAGTCTATTCTCTAATCCTCTAACATTTGCATGAGTAAACATGGCTAAATCCATAGTCATAGTGGTGGCTTCCAAAGGGGTTGTCTCTTGTAATTTTCTTACCATAGCTACCCATTTCATTCCTTGTACCACATCCAATAGCCTCATCTTTTGTGTATTCTTCTACTTGATCCATATAGCTAGGGTATCAATCCTTGGATTATATTATGTACAAATCACTCCTTCATTAGAATCAAAATCTAGAACTAGCATAGGATCATCTTGGGCCTGTACTTGGTCAAGTAAAAACATCTTCTTTAACTCCAAACTAGGGAAAATGAGCATGTTAATCTTTAAAATAATTTCTCTAGCCTCCTCTGGGCTAATGTCAATGTTGTCAATTCTTAATTCTTTGAGGGTTTGTGCCACCACCTGATCATGTTGGGATTCCTTAGTCCACATTTTATTTATCTCCACTCTTTCATTAAATTATTTTAATTTCATCTTTGTCCAAAAATATTTGAGTTTTGGAGTTTTAATAAACTCATCATCTGTATGAAGTGCAGAGCTACAACCTCTCTTTCATCTTCGTGCATTTCTTTACTTGTCCTTTCTTCAACATCCATCCTTTCTTTAGGCTTATGGGCATTAGTTTCATGGACTAGTTGGTTGACCTCAATATCATCCTTCCATGAATATAACAAATTGGCTACTTCTTCACTGTCTCTCACCCCTTAACTTTGTTCATAAGAAACTAGTGGTTCAATCCCTTGTTTCTTTTATCTTTTAGGAGGTGGTTGTTCCATGGGAGATTATGAGGTTGTTTCTAGAGTGTGCTCTACAATTATCATGCCACTATGTTCTTGAAGATGTGCTTCACCTCCTATGGTAGCTCTACCATACAAGTCTTCAAATTTATCAATTATCAATTTTATTCTTTTGATAACTTGTAGACACTCAAAGTATCTTGATTGATATCATGCACTTGATCCTAATTTACTAACACTAATTATTCCTTAATCATTTACACACTAACCAATTAATTGAATAATATTTATTTAATTAAGTTCCCCCTTAAATTAGATAATACACTTTATTAGATTCATTTCATCATCTCCTAATGTTCCTCTTTTAATTAAATAAATCCACTTTATTTAATTAAATCCTAATGTTCCCTTTTTAATTAAATAAATCAAGTTTATTTAATTAAAATCCCAATATTTTTATATCCTCTCGTATGATTTAAATAAACCCAAACATTTAATTCATGTGTCATAAATCAACTAATTTCATCTAAGTTAATTAATCCTAGATTAATTAACTCCTAACACTAATCCCCCATTCCTCTAGCTTTTAACTCCACCCTAAGGTAAGTCAGCCTTGGTCAAGTTGCACATTTAAATCAATTTATTTGATTTACTAATTACCTTATTTTCATTCAAAAAAGTGGCATATTCTCGAAATATTCCACCCACTTGAATTTTCCCTCCAAAGGACTTTGTCCTCTTTCTTGAGCCATCTAGGAATTAAAAGCTCTTACATGTTCTTTCCTTACACAAGCCACCTTGACTGTAAATGGGTCTTACACCTCCTCTTACACAAGACACCTTGTATTTAAATGGAATATTACACATTCTCTTACACAAGCCACCTTAACATTTATTCTTCTTACACATCACATCTCCCAAAATGTGCTCACACATGTGTTAGCACATCTCCTTCAAGATTCATTAGCATGTTGACAAGTGGAATTATTCTATTGGTCTATTCTTTAATCCCACATTCATCAATCTTCCTCATTATTCAATCATTGGCTTCTATCAATAGAGGCATCATTCTCACAATTTGGATCCATCAACTAAGAGCACAATTACTATAGCCATTTGAGTTCTTAGCATTCCATATATCATCCATTGTAGCAAGATTATAACCATTTTTCATACTTTCTTCATCAGATCCATCATCAAGCTTATCAAGGGGTTAGTAAAAAGATTCTTTCCATAAAAAAAGGAGCACTAATCCCCCTATAAGATGTTGGTTTGAGCATTTAGAATAGTATTTCATTAGTATTGTATTTGATATTTTACTTTGTTTTCATGTTGTTGTGTTCAAATGAATTTCATAGGGAATGATTGTTTCTTGCTTGTTTCTCGGCTAGTGACCACTTTCTTGTTCATGTTTGATCAAGTATATAAGGAGAATTTATAGATATGATCCTTCTCCTCAATAAAGTAGCCTAGGAAATCTTTGTACTTTTTTCCTTTCTTCCTCAAGTTTCCTCACAATTCCCCATTTTTTCTTTCTGTAAAATAATTCTTAAGGGGTAAGACAATTTCTTATCACATCTTTATAGCCTAATCAATGAGAAATCATTGACTTCGTAAGGATATTGTGTCTTGCATAATTCATATGATTCTCAGGATCGAATTCTCTCTCCTTTCCTGAATCCAATGAATATATTCTCTTCAAATAATGTTGCAACTCCTCCAATGTGTCAGAGCTTACTGACGAGTCTTCACACTTAGTAAGCTTTGGAAAAAATGTGCCCTTCTTCTATTTATGCATCACATCCTTCTCCATCCACATTATTTTCCACATAAAATTTAGAAATTCTAGTCTAAGGGGCACAAACTTTTGTAGTATGTTTCGAGCAAGAGGGCATCCATAAAATCTTATTACTATGAATTTCGATGGGAAGAACTAATTGCATACATGCCCCAAATTTTTGCTTGGAAAATTCAAGGACCTCATTTTTTTCTTCGTTATGTTGTTTGATTTTGTTGTGTTTGAGTTTTTTTGTTCTTGTTTTCATCTTTTCTGGTGCCTTGTCTTTTTTTCCTTTTCTCTTTGTCGAATTCAGTTTTCAGACCAGAACTTGCACCCTGGACCTTTGGAAAGTTCAATTTCTTGTTTTCGTCCTGATTCTGATCTCGGCTTGCTTATTTTTTTATCAAAATTAGGTTCCATAATGGAATCAACACCTGATACCTTTTGAGGTTTCAAGTTTTGGTTCCATCCACACTTCAATCTATGGTTCTTTGTTTTCTTTTTTCTAGTTCGTAATCAGGTATAAGACCAACACCGAACCAAGAACCATTCCAATGTTCTTGCTCCTAGTTTTGTCCCAATCCGGATTCCCACGCCCATTGTGCTTTTTCCTATCAGGTTTAGGTTTTAGAACCTTTTCAAAATATTGCACTCTTTAAAGATTCTTGTGTTTGGCCTATCCTGATCCGAAATCTAGCCCATTTCGTCTTTGGTTGTTGCATTGTTCATTTTTTGGTCATTTTCATCCATCTTCATCCTTCCTCATCATGTCATTTTTCATTTGGTTTAGTTTATTTTTTTTTTACCTCTTCTTCATTTCTTTGTTTCTAGTTTTTGTATCGTTTATTTTGTTCTTTCATCGTTTGTTCATTTTTAATCTTTTTTGTGTTTATCTTTGGAAATCTAAAAATAAAATTTTAAATTTTTAAAAAATCAAAATATCAAAATACAAAATAAAAATAATAAAAATGTGACAAAATACAAAAAATATTAAAATATCTAAAAATATATTCAATCAAAATATTAATGTGTAAAAATAAATAGATTTTAGAAATAAATAAATAGATCTTTTAATTTTAAAATTAAAAGATTTTAAAATAAAATAAAATAAATATTTAAAATAAAGGGATTTAGTTTTTGTATAAAATATTTTTTAAATTTAAAAGATTTTAAAAAGCAAAAAAATAAAAATTTAAAAACTTTAAAAATACAAATAAAAAAATTAAAAGGACCAAGTGTACAAAATAAAAATAAAGGTTCTATGGACCCAACTCCAATCTGATAATTTTGAGGATATAAAATAAAAATATATTTGTTCGAGGTCGGATCTCGGGAAGACGTCGGAACAAACATAAAAACAAATGTTCATGATTTGTGTTAATCCTCTATCTATGCAGCACAAGGGTGGTGTACTATTTGACAAAATATGCCAAGGAGATTTAATCTCACCTACAGCTATATGAGGGATTTTTGATAGGATAAGTGAATCACTTATCAAAACACCTCAAGCAAGGTCATCTAATGGAATGTTGATGACAAATTTGCATGATTTTTCTTTTGGAAATATAGAGTGGTTTATATGATAATATTTTTGAAAGAGTTCTAGTAAAATGCAATTGGCGAACAATATACAAAAGATGTGGAGACCAAGAGAATGCAAGTGAAGTATTTTACAAAATGCCTCAAAGAAGCGCACAAGAGATAGGGGAATTTTGACAGTGGTAGTTGCATCTACTTGGGTAAACATGCTTGTGATGTGTGAACGAATTCAAAATACATGAGAACCGTTCGACAAATCACTCAAATAAAAGTGGCCACATCAAATGAGAAATTGTAATTTGCAAGAAATTATTCACAAAATGAATTTGTTTGAAGCCTTTAAATCTGTTAAGTATATGCATCTAAGAAATGTGGAATCTAAGACACGGTTTGTGAACCATTTGACAGAATTCCTAAAAAGAAATGTGTGATCATCAAATGCATTGATTCCAAGGCATCGCGAAGAGTGAGGTTGAAAAGGCTTCAATATTTGAAAACAATATTTAATGCTAAATTCAACAACCTTTGCCACAATCTGCACATTATATTTTATGCAAAAAGATTCAATTATGAAGTTTTAGAAACTGTCAAGCACATGTAGTTGGTAGAAGATATGGGAGCCATGATTGCAACATATGGATGCATAAATGATGCAGTGTTTGATAGAATACCTCGAAGACATTCTGTCTCATGGAATCGAATAATTATAGGTTGTGTACAAAAATTAATATGGTGGAAATGAATTTAGAAACTTTAAGAAAATTTCATATTGGTGGATTGCAAGTCTTCTTTGAGTGATTTTTACAAAGTTTCAAGTTAATGCAATTGAAATATGTGTATGCAAACATATATTAAGTAGAAGCGTCAAACTGGTTAATAAAAAACCTAATGGAGTGCAATGAATAATTGCTGAAGCTACACAAAATGGATTTGGTGAATTGATTTCAGAAATGTGTACAAAATTTCTGAAGCCCTTCTAATTAGATTTGAAAATGAATTGAAAAGGTATGAAAAAGCAATAAATTTCATCATAGGAAAATAAAATAGGGCATTATGAGTTTGACTGAATGCATTAAGGATAATTTCACCTTACAAGGCTGATTCTACCATACTAGAGTTAATTAATAAATGGTGTGAAGAAAGGTTAGATAGACTCCAAGAATATGCAGATGGGATTTGGATGTTTGAGTTCTTGGTGGATAGGACATGATCAAAATATAGTCTGTTAAAAGAATCATCTTGTAACAAGATCAATGATAGTACTACCAAATCTAATTCTCAAAATTTCTCATGTTTTGGTCATTCCGTTCGATGAGTAAATGCTTCAAAATGGTCTTGTAAAATTTTTGAAAGGTTAGTACACAAAAGAGGACCAAAACTAAATCCATTTCCATGAGGCTCAATTTGATCCAAATTTTCCAATTGAGTTTTCAAGATCATGTGAAGGGGTTTTCCCTATTGATGTCATTAAAATTGTAAATCAGACTAAATACATACATTAGAACCAATATTGTTGTCAAGAACTTCTTAGTAGAAGTGATATATATTATCACTAAGATACACATATTGCAAGACATCTTGACTCATTCAAGGGATTGTTGGGTTATCTATCAAATTTTGGAAAGCATCCAAAGCTTATCGGAGTACTTTCATGTTTTAGAAGAAAATAACATTAGGATATTAAGTTCATACACAGCACATTATTTTTAATATTATTTTATCTTAAATTTTTGAAAATAAAATTAATTTAAAGATAGATTTAATTATTTCCACTATGAAAATGATGAGTTAATTAACACAATAATGCTTTACAGGTACTTTGGTGCAATGAAGATGAGTTGCAAATCCAACATGCGAAATAGGGAAAGTTTCTAAAAATATAATCAACTAGGAGTTAAATGAAGACTTTTTGGTCTAACTAAAAGTGAAGTGAACACTTCTTGAAGTGATATTTGGAAGAAGATGTTGCACATCGTGCAAGACAAAGGACTAAAAATCAAATTAGAAAGTTTCAACAACCAACTGAAGCTAATCAAGGTCAACGGAAGTCAGACAAAATCTGAAACAAAAAGTTTCTTGTGAGGAGTGATTGTATGCATGGGAAATCTATATCTTTTGACAGATTATTTTGGAGGGAATTATGGAATTGGTTGAGCTATTTATGGTCAAATCAAACTCATTCGAAGGGGTTAGAAGAGTAGGAAAATTAATTGGACATTTTAGTTAGAAGTTTTTTTTCATTTTTTAGCAGTAGGATAGATGATACATAGTTATGATTTTCTTAGTTGAGGTAATTTGAGGATGTGGTTTTGTACACTAGTGGGATTTTTCCAAAATTTTAAACAGCATTTATTTGTTTTACCACGATTGAAAAAATCAAGTTCAAACCTACCATTGAATTGCACTCTTGGAATGATATTTATTTGGTTAACTATTTGATTTGAAGTTTTTCGAGGAATTAATAAAGTTTCTTTTCTTTTGTTTGAATTGTGATTTGAGATTTTCTATTAAAGTTTGCACTATGAATGAATGTTCAACTTTGTACTAATTACATGTTGACTTATTCTATAGTTTAGTTTATGAATTCCTTGGAAATAATAGGTCCTAGTTAACTAAATGAGTAAAAAATTTTCTCTCTTTATTATTTCCTAATCTATCTTTTCCTTTTTATCCTTGATTAGAGTAGGTTAGAGAGGAGTTTAATCTTGTAGCAACCAAGAAGCTCAATAACCAACAAACCCCTTGAAAATTACAACCTCATTTAACCACTCAACAAGAAAAAATGTTGTGACCAAACATCAAGACCTTGGAAGGTGAATGATTTAATGATCATTTGTATTTTCAAGAGAGGTAAGTGATTACATCTTTCTTGCATGTTGTGTTAATTTGACCATCAATAGAAAGCACTAGAAGGAGGGCCACTTGAGAAATTTTGAATTGTTGTGAGTTGGAATGGGTTGGATCTTGGAAAACCCTAGCTCTAATGGGCAACCCTTTGTGTATTCCCAAAATTTTTTAATGAAATTCCTTATCACATGCATAATAGGCTTCCATTATTTTTTCCTAACAGTGGGACAATTTTCTAAGATCATGTTAAGATTTTCAAGGATTTGATGGGTTTCACCAAATTCTTCATGAAGATACAATGTGTCAACTATTTGTCAAAACACTTCAAGGTAACAACATGGCAATGGTATGTTAATCTCCCACCAAATTTTATTTGTTCATGGATGGAGTTATAAATTTTATTTGTTGATCATTTTGACCCTTATGCATGTCCACAAGACCCCATTGTTTGAACTTTGCTACAAAAGGACACCATTGGAATCAATTTACTAGAAATTTCAATCATATTTTTGTTGATGTATCAATGAGTTCAAGCTTTAAATATGGTTCTTAATGATTATATGCTAAAGGAACATTACTACTTTGTTTAAATACTTCATTTGCAATAAAAAATAGATGTTTTGAGGATATTACCTTCCCTACATGATGCATTGAACAAAGATCTCTTATTGGCACAAGCTAGACATGACGTGAGAAATTCAAGTAGCCAAAATCAAGATTATAATACCCGTGTGCTTGCAAGTTGTTGTCCTTTCCAGTCTTATGCCAGTTTTCCCACCATCCCTGCCTAGATGCAATCATTGTCGCCAAGTAGCTAAAACCTTCCTAATCTTACAAACACCATGTTTTCTAATGCTTCATATCAATTCAATCCCATGCAAGACCAATGAAAGAACCTATCTTTTTAAAATCCAACCATAGATGTAAGAATTCCACCTACCAATGAAGTTGTGACTATATCATCTCTTTTCAATCATATTCCAAAGCATAATGCATTTAATCATGATGAAGTTGTAAATAAAGCACTTGATGAGAAAATATATCATTTTGATGTTTTATTTAATAAAGATCATGAAATGGAAATAAATCCAGAGCATAATGGAAATATTCGAGTAGAATCTAGTTCTATTAGAAATGTTAATACTAATGATGATATTGAAAGAGATGAGGTATTAACACAAGACTGTTGTCATGAAAACTTAGAAACTAAAGAATCTCCTTCCAATGCTTTGAATGTTTCTTCTAAGAAAGATGAATAAAAAGATGAGGGATGGAAAAAGGAGCATGGTTCATGTTGGATAGATATCCCACGTATGCAAAATTGATTAAGGGAGAAATTGGAAGAATTAGGAGATCCAAAGCTATCGAAACTTGTTAAGCCAAATGGATGTAAGATACACTGGAAAAATCACCATTCTCAGATGGAGTGCCATGTTTTCCTAGGAAGGATGGAATTATATTTTAAATATTTGATTATCATTGAAGAAGTACTTATGGAAGATCACTGGAGTACCTGTATTCTGAACGAGGGAGATGAAACACCTAGCACACATGAAAATGATAATCGGGTATGTGTAGGATCATGATGGGCCAAAAAGTGGCGATATGTAAGCCATATGATGGCCCATGTGGCTGACGACTTTTTTTTAACCCAAATTTGATGAAATGAAAAGGGTTTTTAGAGGAGATTCTCAGCTTTCCACCATATAAATTATGCTTTACTTTGAATTTAATAAATTATTATTATTCATTTTCTATTAGAGTTACGAATAAAGTCCTGATTGATAGGTTGATTGAAAAACATCTATAACTTTCAAATGGCATCACATTTTTTGAATCTCAAATATGTGTCACATACTATAGAATTTAAAAAAAATAATTGAATTTCATGAAATTTTTGACCAAGTTAAGGTGGTTAGATAGATGAGCTTTTATATTTTTTAAAAGTTGTAATAAAAAATTCATAATTAATTATTTACATGGAAAAAAATTATAAAAAAATATGCATCACATTGGGACATGAGTCCTCTATGTATATCTAAAATCTTATAAAAAAATATTATCATTTTATTGTGGTTAGGGTGGTTAGACAGACACCTACTTCTTATTTTTACCCTGAAATTTAAATACTACTGCATTGAAATTTGAAATTTTCACCAAATAGATTTTTAAAAAAAAAATAAAGGTCTAGTAGTTTAGAAACTACATTCAATTTTCTACAGATTCGTTTTTTACATTTTTTTGAAATAATATAGATAACTTATTCAAATTTTTACGTCAAGTTGTCTAACTCAGATTTTTTGTCCTTTTATTGCCACTTAAGGGCCTATTTTTTCCATGATGATCCTGCACATACCCAATCACTCTATCTGAAATGATGAGAGTAACTATGAAAAGATGTTTATCTCTTTCCCATCATTCAATGACCTCGATCCTTGCATTGAGATGGATTCAAAAAATGACAAAATTTCTTTACCTTGTGCAAATTTACTAGATGTGTAAAATGAGTTTATTGATGCATTCATGGATCCTTGAATAATGGTGGATATGGTAGGAACAACCATTAATGAGTTAACATGAGGATATTATTTCTCTAATTTGAATGATGGACACTTAGAAACAGAAAGCAACATAGTTTTGGGTGAAACTGCAAATAGATCTTGTGGTGAAGGCTAGAAAGTCGAGGTTCAAATGTAATCTTCAAAAGAAGAAATTCAAGTGGATCAAGGAATGTATGATGAGATATAGTTGGATGAGGAAAATGAATGTCTAGAAAATTACTAAGAGGCTTCCCAAAAATTTGAATCTCTTCAACATGATGAAGACAATAAAATGGAGCAGTATTTTCTTGGTTTTGTTTGTGTATATTCTAACAATTATTTTGAAGAAGATCCTTGTTTACCCTACATTAGTTATTTTTTTTGGAAGACAAGAATCACTGAGAGGGGAGGGAGGGGGGGGTGAATCAATGATTCAAATAAATCACAAACTTTTACAAATTCAAGGTTTTAAATATCCTTTTAACCAAAAGATCAAAAGACTATTTATTGAACAAATTTCACTTGTACTAAAATATTATTGTGTTTTCATTAACCATGAATCAAAAAGGCATATCATAAATAGAGATTGAAGTTAAGATGCCTTACACATTCACATGTTTTAGATCCCACAATAGAACCTTCTATTCATGATATTCTAACTTAATAATTGATAGATGTTAAAGACTAAAACTTAACAACATTTAATGAAATTGATGACATATTGAGATCAAACAAATAAGAACAATCAAACACATTAATTCATCATAGAAAACATTATTTGGCCTGAGTGGAAAACCCTCTTGGGAAATAAAAACCACTCAAAAAATTTATCGCTTTATTCACTTAGAGCACCAATTCCAAAGTTACAAGAGGACCAACTCCAACATTACAGGAGCACCAACTCCACAAAAACCCAATGAATAACCAATTACAGTGTACTATTAAAACCCTAGAAGTGAAAATGCAATCGTAGAATCTCAATAGTAGACCAGGAAGTTTTTCAATGAGAACATTGAAGAATTTTGTATGAAAATGACATCTTCTCTTATACAATAATCTGAAGAAAAATATTTTCAAAGCATTACAATGTCCTATATCTGTCAAGATTAAGCTTGAAGTCTCATATATTTTTATTCTTGCATATCCACAAAGAAAGAGCTAGAAATCCATCTTCTAAAGATACTACAAAAATAACCTTTGAAAGCAGTTTGTGTAAATTTAAACCAACTCGAGTTAGGATTGTAGAATAAGAAACCCTTTTACCAATTTTGCAGCTAAAACAAGATGAGAAATTTTTTAGTTATAGCTTGAGAGAAGAATCATTAGAAACCCTAAAGGGTTTTTAAACTATAGTCAATAGTAATTAACTCTTAAAATTCTCGAACAAAATAATATGAGAAAGAAATATTTTAACCAAAAACCACACTGATTTTTCAATACTAGCACATGGTGGAAGAAACTGAATCAAAAACATGATGACCTATCAAGAAGTTCCTAATGACCCAATTTGAAAGATGCCATTGAAAATCCTCTGACTAACTTCCACATTTGAGATCTTATCCATTGATAGTAGACAAACCAAAACACCATTTGTACTACCATCAAATCAAACCTATCCATGCTTATTGCTATCATACTCTCTTCGTGTCAATTTAGAGAAATTCAAGAGCCGCATTGTAGCTGAGAAAATTATCCATGGAGGCTAGGGTTAAAAACCATATTCAACAAACGTAATGAAAATATTTTACCTAATACACTTCATGTATTTTCATGGACTTGCCAAATAAAAATAATCATTGGAGTTTTGTAGCTTGTCACAACAAATGACACCTTTTCCAAAAATGTTAACATTAAAAACATTGATAATTACTAAACCAAAAGAATGATGGTTGTCAATGCCAATTACCTTGTCATTTCCATGTGACTTTCCCAAAATTTAATTTCCTTTGTAATAAACCCGATATGATCAATATGATGGTGACTAGTTAAAACCATCAATGAACAATGCATGGTGATTTCTAGCAAACTGAAAATCCTGATACCTTTTTCAAGGAAATTGCTAGCAATGTAACATATAAACAATGAACCATATTTCTTGAAATCCTACCAAATACCAATTGCAAAGCCACAAGATTCAACCAACTTCTCATAAGTATTGTCAATAAAATATGTCATGTAGATGGGAATAGAAATGTTACTTGTGCATGCATTGTTAATGATCGTCGTCGGTGCCAAGTCACCACGATATAAATATTAGTCAACATCTTTATCAATATATAATACCTGATACCTCAAATTTAGTAAACCTTAATATCATCATTGTCAGAACTTTTAAGAAGTATATTCCATTGATATTCAAATAATGCATATATCACATGCTTAGTATGCCTGATACTCACATAGTTTAGCATGCCCAACTTTCTAATATAAAAAATTTATGTCACTTTTAGTGCCTGACACCATATGTGGTAATTTGGATACCTTAATACAAGTAATACTAATGATAAAGTCTTCAAAGCCTTAAAACATATGAGATGCAAATGGTAAGGTCAATAGAACTTTAAAAAAAAAAAAAATTTAACATGAATTCCCATCCAGTGTAAGCATAGAATAGCCAAGACCATAGTATATGCTCTACATGTAACCTTATAATATAGTAAGCTAAACACAAATAGCATCAAAAGACTTAAATGGAGAAAACCACCTGAATACCTATTATTTCTTAAGATATGTCTATGTCATAGGTATTTGTCAATATCTGACAGAGTTCATATTAACAATTATCACCTTATCACATAAACAATGGAGAACATACATATAAGAGGCAAAACCTAAGACTTGTAAGCTACATTTTTAGGTAAACACAAGATATTTCACCATCCCATAACACATGGAAACTCCAACACACTTGCACACCTTCAACATGGTGGAGATTTTAATTTTTCCCCTTGTAGCTATGTTTTGTCCTCAGCTCTGAGTGATTGGGTCATAGGTTTTCTTTTCAAACATTGACTTGTTATTGATGGTGGTCAGTCAATACCATGGTCTTTTATCCATTTTGGTTGTGACTTTACCAGCCCCATTTACCCTTCCTTTCAATCTTTTGCATCATGACTGTATTATTTTCATAGTGTCGGGCTATTGAATTATTTTAGATTAAACCTCTAAATAATATTTTCGACCTTGAGGGTCATTTCCCCATCCACCTACTCAGTCCCTTTCTTTATGAATAACCTTTTCACATGTGCAGATTGTGCGACCATCAGATGAAGTGATTTTAATCTTGACGGTTGTTCGCAGACCTCGCAAGGTTTCTGCTAATGTCATAAATATGGTGCGAGGGATGTGAGATGCTGCCATCTATCGCATTTGATGGTGGGGGTTAGTTTTTCTCATTGACCGATGATGGAGGCTGATGTTGAGAGCTGTTTGATTACCGATGCATCGTGGTCGTACCTTAGTGACCTCGCGTAATTAAAACTGCAGTTTCAATAATGTTGCGAGGTGTGCAATTTGGTGACGAGTGGACTTCAATATTGTGCACTGGTAACAAAGGTGGGGCCTATTCTGTGCTAATGTGGTGCCTGGTAGGTAAATTTCTTGTTTGTTTGATGACTTGAGAGAGGACATGGCATTTTCAAACTATTTTGACTTAATTTGAGCCACTCTCCTAGCCAACATTGTTTTTTGATCAACGAATCGTATTCAAAATTTGGGTGACAAGGATCCCCCAAGATCCACTAGCACTTCTTTGGCCGCATGATTACCTATTTTTACTTCCTTCTTTTAAAATTTTGGGCTAGGCCCATGTGATCGATTTTTTTTGGCTTTTCTGGGCTTTTCCCATGTGACTTTCGGGGTGTGCCTTCTAACCACCTACCCCTTTTTTTGTGAATTTGTAATTTTATCTTTATATTAATATAGATATCTTCCTATTCATCAAAAAAAAAAAACACTGGTGTTGTACTATAGTTATTTTATCTCACACAAGTGAATAGTAATGATCAAGTTTGACTCTTCCTGCATAATTAAATGCTAAAAATTTGTGAATTTCTATTTCCGTGTTGTGTCTCTACATTGAGGAAGGATTTCATGATATCGAGTGAAGCAAGCCGTTGTTGTAATTTCTCAATTTCATTGCCTTGGATGTTCTGTAAATGAGACCGTAAGTAGCATGTACACCATTTCTTATAATTTCAGAATATTTTATGGTTACTTGCTAAATAATTCATGATTATCTCTTGTTTAGTTCTTGAAGAATTGTTTGAATAGATTTTCTTTTAGAGATCATCTAGATAATTGTTGGAGACTCTAGAATCGTGAGTTATTTTTCTATTTAAGGCTAAAGGAAGAAAATTGTAATTGTTTGCCATCTTAAAATAAGAAAAACCTAGCTCGAATTATCATTTATCTAGTATAAATGGAACCCAAGGCCTGAAGTTCTGGTTCTGAAACCATTACCAGGCCTTTATCCCAAGATATTATTGATTTGTTAAAGCCCTCTTCTAGCAAAAATTAGGAGGGAAAGGTTTTTTTCTATGGTCCTCGACTCTTGGAAGGATTGACAGACAAGCAATGTGCAATTCAAGATGTCGAGTTACCATACACCGGGTGGTAATTGCTCTCAAACTAGTTTGGGAATAGGAATTTATTAGTTCCTTTGTGTAACCCCTAGAGGTTAGACCTTGGTAGGTTGGTGGTTCCTAATGTCTACTTGGATGTAGATCTTTTGAAGGATATTTCTGCAAGGTATGACCTTATGACCCGAGTTGTCATAACTTATGATGGTGTGATGATGATTAAGATAACTGGAGAAGAAATTATAGAGATTTTCAAATTGCATGAATGGAGTCAAGATATGGTTCCTATCGACCTTGAGGTTTTCAAACAAGAGTATAGAAATATTAGGGGTTTTTTCAAAACATACCTTTTGATACCCCATTTGGCTGTCTCAAGAAGAGGAAAAAATCAGAGGAAGGTAGTGATTGGAAGAAATGAGCCTGAACCTTTTCTTGTGGACTATTTCTCCACTTATTTCAAGAAAACTTTCAGTGCTTTATGTCAAGTACTTGGAGTCAGTTTAAAGACAACCTTGCCTACCGATATTATGTATATGGGAGTAAATCTCCAACACTCGGGTTTCAATGTGGTGTATGATTTTTCCACTTACCTAGTGGAGAAACTGCACATTGGTCTAGTAGCTCTAAAGGGCGGGAAGAATTTGGCTAGATTCAGGTGGTTTTCCCTATTAATTCACATGTTTTTGTATAGGGGTCATGCTATTTTTGAAAAAGGTATGGAGTTAAAGAAGAGGGAAGGAAATATTGAAATGCCTATCCAATATTGGACTAGGATTCTTGACATACATGATGATAATTTTGATTAGGTAAATTTACATAATGTCTTCGGATCTAAATTAAGGAAGGATCTAGTTTGTGACCCCCCAAGGATTCCAAAATAAATTCATGACTTCTTGACGCCGATGGAGAGAAGGCCTGAATTGAACATAATGCACAATTGGGGAGACATTATCCCCTATCATAACACAACAGTTTTCAGGGTTTTTGGCACCAATTTCAATCCAAGGGTTATGCCAAGGGAGGTGCCCCTTAGAATTGGATTATTTGAAATCATGAGGAAATTGGGATGCTCTCAAGAACTACACTTGCTAGTTGAATAGAAGAAAGGTTCTTTCTTCCCTTATATACAACATTTCTGAATTTTGTTATGGAAAAGGGAGGATGGAAGGAGTTACATACATTACTTGGGACTTATAGGCTAAGGACTGTGCACCCTAAGAATCATGATTCTAAGGGTTTTATCTCTCAAATGAAGGCAAAGCATTTTATAGGGGCCTTTGTCCACAATTTTTACAAGGGAATTTTGAATACATCATCAGGTATACTTTTGATTTGGAATTACAAGAGGAGAGAAAGGAAATGTACATTGCCTACTCTAAAATGATAAAGAAGAAGTAGGAGAGAATACCTGGTTTCAATCCCATACCTAATGCCAAAGATAAATTAAGCAAGGTGATGTATGCCATTAATATTTTTGAGATTTTAGTTGGGGTTTTGAAAGATGAAAGGGTTGTGGAAGAAATGGGAAAATCACAAACCATCGAGGAGTACCCTGAAATAGGATTGGAGGAGATGCCTACTTATCAAACCCAAAAGAAGATACAAGTTTTTTCTACAAGAACGGGAAGTAGGGCTGAATATGCTGCTAAAAATATTGCACCATCTTCTTCAAGGCAGTCAATGCCAAATGTTGTTGATTTGGATTCTCCTCTAAGTTTTTCAGAACAAGCTTACCCACCATCACCAAAGGGGTAGAAGGTTGAAAGAGTAAAGATGGTTGATTGTGATGGTGATGAGGATGATGCCATTATTGTGACTCCAGATGAAATGCATCCTAAGATGCCATTGGACCTAGTTGACACTACAAAAAGTTCAAGTGCAATTAATTTGAGATTAGGAAAAGTTGAAATCAAAGGAATAACAAGCAATGATGACTTGAGAATAGAAGCCTGCAGAGAGTTCATGATGGATGAATCTTTTATTCAAACTAGTGCTTTTAAAGATTTTGTGTGGAGAGAACATACTGCATTATATGCTAAGAAGGTGGCACATGAAAGAAGTCTACATCCAGAGGTCCCATATAAGGTAATTCAAGCTAAGGTCAGGGAACAGATGAGAGATAAATTCAAATAAATAACACCAAAGAAGGGTTGCACATTGGTTCAAAAATGTGGAGTATTGCTACTTCCTGAATGGGATATCACTGATGTTGTGATGTTTGATACAATAAGAAGGGCTAATAAGCTACTTCTTGCTACTAAAGAGGAGGCCACATTGGCACTTAAAGGATAAACCTTTATTGAGGAACGAGATTCTTTGGCAATCTGGTCTCTATCCACTGGCTCTAAAAAACCAATTGTTGTAGAACCATCTGACTTCAGTGCTCACTTGGTTGTGAGGAGAGTCGCTGACATCCCAACATTGGAAGCTACTGATATGGTCGTGAATGTTTGCGAAATTCACCAGAGCAACTGTTGAAGATTTGACCAAGGATCGAGATACTATGAGAGGCCAATATAATGACATTATTATTGAATATAATAAGAGTCAACAAAAGGTAGCAGAGTTAGAAATTGAATTGGCTTTATTGAAGAAACAAATAGATACCATGAGGTCTCAAAAGCAAGCCAGTTCTAGCCACATTGTTTCTGACCCACCAGTAGAGCAGTCTCAACCTCTTGCACAAGCACAGTCTTTGGCTATTGTTCCATATAATATGGGACAAGTGCCTATTCTGATTTAGAGGGCTACTAGCCCTAGAGGGGGACTTTCTAGGGAGAAACTGATTCATCAGGTTGAAGAATATAAGGAGATGGTAAAGAAAATTTGGGATGCAGCAAGGAGAAGCAATTCAGTGATAGTGGACACTATTTTGAAACATCTAAACAAAAGGGTACAAAGTAAGCTAAATAGTGTTCATGCAAATTATGTCCTAATGTTGCAAGCACTGAAAATGTTTCCAAGGGATAAATAATTGGCCATCCCATTGCTAGAAAAATGGAGCCCTAGAATGGAGAAGTTGAAATTCATGGCAGTAGGGGTAAAACATCATGGTGATAAATATCCTACTGTTATAGAAACATATCAATTGGTCAAAGGAATTTTTGAGCAGAAGTTTCATGGATTTATTGCCCCTATGGAATCCAAGATTAAATTATTAAAAAATGTATATGATGGAAAGGAATTAACCCCATTGCCACATATTTTGCATAGCCAGGATGAAGTCAAACCCCTATATGTTTGGAAGGATCAAATGAAAAATATAATGATGTCACAAACACATGAGATATGCAAAAATGCTAATATTTGCATATTGTAAAATAATTTGGAAAAGTTATCTTTTGTTATTAGTTTCTCAAAGAACTTTGATAAAAAAGCCACATTGATAGTGGTGAAGTATGCTCCCTATCGAAACAAGGTTGATCAAGTTGTGGCTTTCCAGTGGCCTTTCGAGGAGGATTTTGAATTATGGAAAAGGGTGTTCACTGAGGAATTGGAATTATGAATGTTATAGTTGAGAATTACAACTTGGTCATGTATAACACAGGTCTAGCCTTAGATATTATATTTTAAAATTGCATTCTCCTTCTAAATTAAAGTATGGGGTGCTGAGATGGATTTTGTACTATAATGGTTAAGCATTCCTCCGATATAATGGGAGTGGCCTTTGGAATGATGTTTTCCTTCCTCCATATCAACTAATGATGATTTTTGTCTTATTCTCTTCACTCGCATAATATAATTGTAACTGAATTAAGAGTTAGCGGTCCAATCACAAATGGACATGTGTACTCTCCGACTTGAAACTTGTTGGCTCCATTTTTTTATAAAAGGGAATTTTGGGCTAAGAGAAAGGTCTGTTGAAATATCCAAAATATGAGAAATAAGAGTCTAGTGATACATAGAGTATGAATTGTAATTCCAAGTTTTAAAGTTTTGAGTCAAATTGGAGAACTTAGTTAATCATGGGATTTTTTGAGCATGTTTCTATCAAACTTGTGAATATTTAGAGTTTATTTTATCTCCTATTGTGTTATGTTACATGGATTATTAATGAAATATCGATCCAAGATTATTTTCATTGATCTTCATTTGTTCTTTATTATAAATTATGTTTAACTATAGCTTTGGTTCAAAGGATTGGTTAAATTATTTAGTTAATCAGTAAGTTCATGCAACATAAAAAATAGGATTCATAGAGAAGTAATAATCTCAAGTATAGATATATTTATTGTAATACAACTCATAATAAATCATAAGTCTTCAAAATAAAATTTACCTTGTAGTTCAATTTTCTCTTTTAACTCAGTGCATTGGGATATGGCACTAGAATTCTGATTATGTTTTATTCTCGCATGTTTTGTGTTATGGCCTCACAATATTTTACTCAAGCATTTCCTATCAAATAACTTTAAGTTGAGTTTACAATTGTTTTTTTATTGGGCTTGAGCCTTTTTGAGGAATAACCGATTTCTTGGAGGATTTCATCCATTAAAAATAATTGGGTATCTATCTATTGCTTACCCGTGTGCAAGTGAATCATTTAAATGCTATATGTCAAAGCACATGTTAGTGAATACCCTCCTAGATTTAATAGAGTCTGAAATGAAGGACAATTAGCCTTATTTCTATTCTCATTAAGTTGGTTATACTATTCCTGGTATTTTATTATTGAATGTGGAAAGTTCATAGGAGCTTCTAGGAAACATCTGTGGGTTGTAGTAAAAAGTGCCAACACAACGCACTTGCACAAACATATCATTTGAACTATTTTCCCATATGAGAATACACCAATGTATACAAAGGTATATAATGTATCTTATGTGTCTTGTACACAATGTATACCATCTACATAAACCATCGAAATGAATCTCCCTTATATTAGCTGAATATACCTGTGACTTGTAACCTAGATCAAACTTAAAATCATTTCGTCAAAATGCAAGTTTTATCATCAAGGACACATGAAAAAAACATGATAGACAACTGAAAGCCAAAAATCTCCCCCTTTGTCCTTGATGGAAAAATACATATCATCTCTCCCCCTTTTTCTTCAATGACAAAGAATGAAAGAAGACAATGTGAGATGCCATGAATATAAACAATTGAAACCAACCAAAATAGTAACTAGATGCATAAAAAATGTACACCAACAATTAGCCTTGCTCCCTCTGAACAACTACACTACATAAAGAATAACTATGACTATTACTGTAACTCATTAACTTTCCACTTGCAAAAAAAAATACTAAGAGTTGTAGTTATGACAACCAAGTAATAACATCTTTTGAAAATTTGTGATGAATGCCAAAAACCAAAACTTTATTTACTATCATCATACTTGTAAGAGCACTTTTTTATACGTGGTAGTATCAATTTCATCAAATAACCATTACCACAACTATAAATAAGGAAACCATGATTTGAACCAAATCTTCAAGAAAAAAATGATGCAAACAGATTAGAGTGATTATACACTGGTAAAATAGTAGTAGTGTATCATCATAATACCAGTATGCATCATAAATTCAAACAAGCATACATAAGAAGAGATGAACCAGGGGTGTAGAATAGACATAAAGTTTCCCCCTAAGACCATGCATACTTTTTCAGAGAATTTAGAAGAGATTGGTTCAATAAGCCTTGAAACCTTGCAAACAATCAAATATTTTATAGCTTTCATGGTAATTTTAACAATAAGATTCTCCTCAAAACAATATTCATCATACTGTACTTTCATGATTCAAACCCTACTTTAAAGTAACTATAGAAACTGATAAAAAATGATTTCTCAAAATTCACCATACCTTTGTCACCAATGATACTAAATTGAGAAACAAAGCTTTTCCAATGTATCTACCAGCACTATCAATCTATGAAGTTGAAAGTTTTTTCCATTGTTAAAGACAACTACAAGACTCACCATACAATCTTGACAATACACAAGATAACACTTTGACAATTTTGTCCTCAATGTTTCAAAAAATATTGATCAAGTAAGTATTAGCTACCCACTAGATTGAGCATAGGCACTGAATGCATAATCGAAAAAAGAATCACATGTATATAGCCATTTTATGAAATAAAATGAGATACCAAACCATTGAGTTCAAGAAACATTAACTTCAACATAAATTAGCACCACTTTCATATCAGAATAAGAAGCATGACTAAACAAAGTATAAGAAAATGTGTAAACTCACTGTCACCAGAATTTGTAACATGAAACAACATTGTCACCTTTTCCTCATTATGATGACATATCTCAACCCAAAACACTATATTATCCAAACAAAAAATCCAAAAGAAAAACTATCCTTTAAGTCTTCCCAAAAAATTCAATGATAGAATCATCACTTTATTAATTAGAACTGTATTGATAAAGTTCAATGCAACAACTAATCACAGGTATATAAAAAATTCTTGAAATGCACCCTAAAACTATAAAATAGATGATTTAGTGATGAGAAATATGAGGAAGATCATACACTGTCTCCCTCAACTGAGCACTCATTTTCACATATCTTGTTACTTTCATATTATAAACATTCCCTTGAGTTATTTAACATGCACTAACAAGTTCACCTACTTTCTTTCTAATATCACACTCTAGAGAATTAAAAAGAACATAAAAAACTTGATCACAGATTTGAGTTACACTTAGAAGATTATTCTTGAGTTCTTACGCATAGTATACATCCTGCAAAAAAAAGTTATCATTCGAAGAAATTGTTCCAATCCCAATGATTTGAATAAAATCATCATTTCCAAACCAAACTAAACCGCCATCACAACAATAAAACTTAATAAAGCTAATTTTGTCACTTGCTATATGGTGTGAATACCCACTATCTAGAATCCATTCATTATTCACCTTAGAATGTAAAATTTCTTGAATAATTATACCTTCTATCTTTACATTAATTTTCTTTGGTTTCAAAATTGACTTTTTTTGAGTAGTATCAATAAAATGCTTGGACTTATGACTCATTGCTACCTTGTTATGCTGGAATCTATCAGAATAAGAGCATTGACCTTTCATAAACCCAATACCTATTTTATCATTATAATGTCTCTGTTTACCTAAACGTTTTTCCATTTTATTATTGTTGTCACACAAGTCAAGTTCTTCCCTTAGATCAACAACCTTTTCCTCTAAAGTATGAAATTCCTTTTCTTTGATTTCTAACCGCACTTTCATAATTTCTAGTATTTCAATTTGAAGTTTAAGGTCATCATTTTGTTTCTCAAAATTATTCTTCTTTACCACGACTTCCTCTTTGAGTTTATGAATGTCTCTTAAAGCACAGTTTAATTCCCTCTCAAGATTAAAATCTTCACTTCCTAATGTGTCATAATTAGTATCAAATGTTGAGTATGTTCCTTCCTATAACTCATCATTTTGATACATTTCAATCAATTTGTTCGAAACCTCCTTTGCATCCTTGCAATAAGTGACAACAACAATAATTTAATTTGGAAATCTATTAAAGGTAGCATCCATAGCCCTAGCACTGTATTCAAGAACCTTATTTTCATTTGGTGTAGGATTAGATGTTGTAGATACTAAACAACCTTTTTCAACTGCTTCCCACACATTAAATCCTAAAGAGGATGAATAGGTCTTCATCCCAAGTTTCCAAAAAAAATTATTGTTCCTTAAAACTAAGGTATTCTAACTACAAAATATTCATCTATTTTTGAGTCATTGTTCATAATCTTTTTATTATGATCTTGACTTAGATTAGTACCTGTCATAAATATTATTTCATCTCCTTCCATTGAAAAGTATTCTCTTTTAGTGTGTGTTTCAATTTTACTAAACAATTTTTTTTTCTTTTTGAAATTGAATTTCCTTTTAGGTTTATAAACCTCCTTCTTAGATTGATTGTCAAATTTTTCATCATCACTGTTTTGATCACCATAGGGGCACTTAGCTGCAAAATGTCCAATTTTTCCATAGTTAAAACACTTAAAGTGAAGAATTCATTTTTATTTTACCGACCCCTTTTTAAGTTTTCTAAAAAAGTGAGTTTCTTTTGAATCAAATTATTCTCGCTCACTTTCATCTGTATTTTCCTTTTTTCTCAGTTTTAAATGCAATTTTTTCTCCTATTGGATTGCTTTTGCTTGTTCTCATTTCATAAGCAGTAAGATTTCCTTGTAGACTATCTAAGGTAAGCTAATCAAATTGTTTCTTTTCTTCAAGGGCTGAGACCTTAGATTCATATTTAGGTTGTAAGGTTCTAATGACCTTTGTAGCCACATAAAACTCTTTTACTTCTCATAACCCTCTCATTTCATTAACAAATTCATCTATTCTCAAGAAATATTCAACCACTTTTTCATCATCCATCATTCTCATTTCCTCAAACTAATGTTTGAGAGTAAGTATTTTTGGCTATTTGAATTTGTCATTTAATTGGTAAAAAATTTCAAATTTTTCACAAATTTTATGAGCTGATTTGAAATGCATGAATTTAAAAAATACATCTTTAGTTAATCCACACAAGATGGAATACTTACCTCTAGCATTAGTTTCATACTTCTTTTTTTCAGAAGAATCTAATTATGGGTGGAACAATATACCCATTTAGAAATATGCTCCATACATCAAGATCAATTAAAACCAGATATTTTTTCATTTTGATTTTCTAGAACACCTAGTTTGTACCATCAAACAGTGGAGCTCTAGTCATAGAAGCACCTTCTTGAACTTGTGACATGTTTGAAAGACTTCCAAAACCATAATCAATCCTAGGTGGTTTAGACCTATATGAGGACCCTATTCTCTTATACCAATTGTTGGAAGACAAGAATCACTGAGAGGGGGGGGGTGAATCAGTGATTCAAATAAGTAAAAAACTTTTACAAATTCAAGGTTTTAAATAAATTTTTAACCAAAATATCAAAAGATTCTTTATTGAACAGATTTCACTTTAGCTAAACCAGTATTGTATTTGCATTAACCATGAATCAAATAGACATATCATCAATAAAGACTAAAGTTAAGATTCCTTACACATTCACATGTATCAAAGCCCACACTAGAACCTTCTATCCATGATATGTTGACTTAAACATTGATAGAGATAAAATACTAAAACTTAACAATATTTAATACAATTGATGGCATATTGAGATTAAACAAATAATAAAAATAACACACATAAATTCATCACATAACACATTATTTGGCCTGAGTGGAAAATCCTCTTGGCGAATAAAAATCACTCAAAAAATCTATCTCTTTATTCACTTAGAGCACTAACTCTTCATAGTTCAGGATAACCAACTCCAAAGTTATAGGTGCACCAACTCCAGCATTACAAGAGCACAAACCCCAACATTATAGGAGCACCAACTCCACAAAAATTCAATGAATAACCAATTATAGTGTACTATAAAACCCTAGAAGTGAAAATGAAATCCTAGAATCTCAACAGTAGACCATGAAGTTTTTCAATGAGAACATTGAAGAATGATGTATGAAAATGATAAAATATTCTCTTATACAATAATCTAAAGAAAAACATTTTGAAAGAATTACAATGTCTTATATCTACCAAAATTAAGCATGAAGTCTCATATGTTTGAAATCTTGTAGATCCACAAAGAAAAATAAAAAAATCCATATTTTAAAGATACAACAAAAAAATCCTCTGTAATCAGTTTGTGTAAACTATAAACCAACTCGAGTTAGGGTTGTAGAATAAGAACCCCTTTTACCAATTTTGTAGCTAAACCAAGATCAGAAAATTTTTAGTTATAGCTCGAGAGAAGAATCATCAGAAACCCTAAAGGATTTTTAAACTATAGTGAATAGTAATTAACTCTTAAAATGCCTGAACATAATAATATGAAAAATAAAGTTTTTAACCAAAAACCACACCAATTTTTTAATACTTGGTCATGGTGGAAGAAACTGAATGAAAAACATGATGACCTGTCTAAAATTTCCTAACAACCCAACTGTAAAGATGCATCTGAAACTCCTCTAAATAATTTCCACATTTGAGCTCTTAACCATTTATAGTCTTCAAACCAAAAGAACATTCTTACTACCATTCAATCAAAACTATTCATGCTCGCTGCTATCATACTCTCTTAGTGTCAGATGAGATAACTTCAAGAGTTGCATTGTAGCTGAGAAAATTTTTCCATGGTGGCTAGGGTTCAAAACCCTATTAAAAAAACGTAATGAAAATATTTTACCTAATACACTTCATGTATTTTTGTGGACTTTCCAAATAAACATAATGATTTGAGTTATGTAGCTTGTCAACACAAATGATACCTTTTTCCAAAAATATTGACATGGAAAATATTGATAATTATTAAACCAAAAGACTGATGGTTGTCAATGCCAATTACCTTGTCACTGCCATGTGACTTTAAAAAAAATTCAATTTCATTTGTAATAAACCCGATATGATCAATATGATGCCATTTAGAAAAAAAAATCAATCAATAGTGTATGGTGATTTCTAGCAAACTAAAAATCATGATACCTTTTTCAAGGTAATTGCTAGCAATGTAGCATATAAACAATGAACTGTATTTCTTGAAATCATTCCAAGTACCAATAGAAAAGCCACAAGAGTCAACCAACTTCTCATAAGTATTTTCAAGAAAATAAATCATGCTAACGGGAATAGAAATGCCACATGTGCATGCACTGTCAATGATGGCTCAGTGATCCCACAATAGTGGTTTACAATTTTTGGCCAAACTGGACATTGAAATTATTATTTTTAACTAAATCTTCACATTCGGGCACCTATAGCGACTAAACCATGAAGAATTTGAAGATGATGCAAAATAGAGTATCATCAAATTTTGTCTATCAATTCTAATATTATTTTTTTCAAAATTTTTGGAATCTGATTGCACTTCTTTTTCCATCTCCCATGAAAAGTATTTTTTTTAGAAAACAACATTTTTAAAAAGTGATGCACACTGTATAAAACATAAAAAAATTTCCATGAAGGATTAAATTCTAATTCTTTCAAATTTAGATTTATAACTCTGATATATAGTGCTTCAACTTGGTTAGATGGTTTTTAATTGAATATTTTTTCTTTAATCAAGTTTCAAAGTCAAACCAATTACAATTCAGACATAGTGGGACCATATAATGTATCTTTTTTTGTATATATCAAAATTTAGATTTATTTTTTGTTTGATCAAGGTCTTCATTATCTGGTAGACTCATATTTTTTAATTTTTTTTTAATAATCCTATTTTTCCACATGTGTAGAACATAGACCTTAATTTTTGATAAAAAACCTATGTCTAATAAAACTAGAAAAACAAATACATAATAAAACCAAAGCATATTAAAATTATATTCATTGGATAGCTCATTCCAAGGACTACCTATTTCCAATAGGGTTTGTGAAGACTCATCAATTTTCATCGTCCACCCGAGCTTTGAAGTGCCAAAATTTAGGTTTTTTTTCTATCTCAGGGGGGGATGAGGAATAAGGGGGTTTTGTACGAACCCCTAGGGGTTTGAGCAAACCACCCTTCCATAAGGGATTTTTTTGGGTTTTTGGGCGGGAAAGAATTAAAAGGGTTCACTCAAATCCTAGTTCAAACAAACCCCTTTTGGGTTTTCTCAAACCATTAGGTTCGTACAAACCCCTAAAATCAAGTTTTTTGCCATGTATTCATTTTTTGTGAGTTTTCCTTCCTCACTTGAATTGTCAACCACTTTTATGGCTTCACCTGGCTATCATTGCCAAGTCACCATAATACAAATAGTAATAAAAATATTTATCAATAATACCTGATACCTCAAAGTCATTAAACCTTAATATCATCATTGTTGGGACTTTTACAAATTCTATTCCATTGATATTCAAACAGTGCCTTTATCACATGCTTAGTATGCCTGATACTTACATAGTTTAGCATGCCCAAATTTCCAATACCAATTTTTTTATTTCACTTTTAGTGCCTAGCACACATGTGGTCATTTTGATTCCTTAATACAAGTAATACTAATGATAAGGTCTTCAAAGCCTTAAAACATAGGAGATGCAAATGGTAAGGTTGATAGAACTTAAAAAAAAAAAACTTTAACATGAATTCCCATCCATTGCAAGCATAGAACACCCAAGACCATCGTATATGCTCTACATGTAACCTTATAACATAGTGTATGGACACAAAAATGGCTTGGAGCATATATTAATTAAATACTTTCTATTTAATTAATATTCTTAATTCCTCCACTATTATAAATAAATTGCAAAATTTATTTATATGGTTCATTATTATAATTCTTCTTTTCCACAATTCATTTTCTTCCTAAATTAATTAAATGGACAAATTAAATCAATTTTTTACTTAATTGGTTTCCCCTCTTCCACTTAAATTTGAATTTTAAATTTGAATTGGCCTCTAAAACATATTCTTCTTAAATTGGTTAAAATGCACAAATAAAACAATTTGGATTTTTTCTAATTTACCATCTCCATTTAAATTGAGTTTTTAATTCAATTTAAGCACATTCGTACATATTTTCTCTAACTACCGCCAACTCACTTGCCACCTGATCATGTGTGTCACAAAAATGAATTTTTTAAATTGAAAAATATTTAATATCTTCAACAACTTTGCAACCAATTTGGAACTAACTAAGACACGTGACACTTCCTTATCTATGATTCCCTTTAACACTTGGCAATTTTTTTTGCTAAAGGGAATTATTTCCCCGATTCTCTCTAACCTCCTGAAGCTCCATCGTTGATGTCATAGGATCACAATCCTAATCGTCCATTGTTGCCACATCACCTTGAGGCTTGGAAAATATATAAATAGAACTCATTTCTATAACTTTTCAAAAGATAGAATTTGATAATCTTATGTTGCAGAATTCATACTGCATTTTGAGAGAAATTTGGAGAGCTTTGTAGCTTAGTTTGCATTTTAGTTCATATAGATTTATAATGGAAATTTTATTTTCGATAGTTTAGTTCATTTCATATTTCATATAGGAGTTCCATTAGATCATAATAATCAATCTTAGTAGCATTTTTATTTTAGTATCTTCTCATCATAAGATCATTTAGTTTTCAATCATAAAAAATACAAAAATACAAAAATACAAAAATATAGGCATGTAGATTTTGTCATAGGATCTTGTATCTTAAGTTTTCAATATTTGAAAGTTCATGTGGAACAATAATAAGATCTGAGAGGATGATTTTTAGGGATCCTTTTGATTACAAAACCATGGAATGAATTAAGAGGATAGTTGTAGCTTTTAATTCTACTATTTAGATTTACTTTTATGTAATACATTGTATGAAGGTGTGTTTGATTTTGTTATTCTAACTCACACATATTTTACAATCACACATAAGTTGAAACCCACCGTGGGGCTGACGCCCATATATTAATCGATTTTATATTGAGTTTTATTTTGCAAAAACCGTCAAAATATCTGAAACGGTGCATACAATTTTT
The DNA here is from genome assembly GCA_007115665.2 of Sequoiadendron giganteum. Taxonomy (NCBI): domain Eukaryota; kingdom Viridiplantae; phylum Streptophyta; class Pinopsida; order Cupressales; family Cupressaceae; genus Sequoiadendron; species Sequoiadendron giganteum. The sequence continues at coordinate 310,828,049 of CM021106.1, forward strand.
TCTCCTGTGCATCTAGCTTCTATTTCAACTCATTTGGTTTCTTGTTTCTGTGCATTTGGTTTTTCTTTTAGCACATTTGGCTTCTATTCCAGTACATCTAGAGTCTCTTTTAGCTCATTCAGGTTCTATTTTGGTGCATCAAGGAGTCTAAACTTTATTCTATCATTTTCTAGTGCCAGCACATTTAGTTTATCTTTTAGCACATTTTGTTGTTCTTTCAACATATTTAGTAGTTTAGCACATTTAGTCTAAGTTTTAGTGCATTCGGTCTCTATACTAGCACATCTGGTTTTTTACTATAAATTTTCTAGATTCTTGAAACTAATATGTGTTTTTATATGTTACAGAAACTCAATACATAGTCAGACACTTTTCTGAAACAATATAAAGAATGTTGTCAAAGATTAAAACCTGAAACTACTAATATTTGGTTTTAGGGATTAAATTGTTGATTTCCTTTTGTTAAGATAGGAATCTATCTTAATTATAAGGAATAATTTACACCATGTTTGTTGTGTTTTGAGTGTTAGGTAAGTATGCTCTCCCCTTCATTGGGTGATCAAAAATCTAGACCCATTAATTTCTCTTTATTTTCACCCTTAGAGGGCCTCCCTTGGTGGGACATGAGGTAATCACCCCAAGGGAGTGACCCATACTATCAACAAGCTAAGGCCAAGACCTTCAAACTGGTATATAAAATGGGGACTTAAGGAAATTTCAAGGAACATGAATGGTTAAGCAGACAAGTGATTCCCTTAGTACCTGTGAGGTACATAAAAATTTGTAGAGATTAACCTCTATAGCCCAGATATCATCCTTAATGGAGCTAATATTTCCATATGTTTAGCTCACCCATAATGGAATTCCCTTACTAAAAACCCCTTTGTTGTAGTAACCCTGACTACCTTTCTATTCTTTGGTGCAATAACGGTCCTTGCCAAGACATCCACATTCTTGCAATTTTTAGTAGAGGTGAAAAATTGTCCTGGGACATTCATGGGAGTTTGAAGCTGGCTGGTTCAAGAAGTGAGTGCATTGTAAGGGGGAGGCTATGCAGCCAAGCCTCTAAGTCATCCACTAAAGATAAGTGTGGTTGGATTAAAATCTGCATTGAACCCAAAAGAATATTGCCTTAGACAACCTAGGATTGTGCTTAGTTGATGTGTCTTCAACTATGCAATTTAAATCCAAACTCAAGAAAATACAACATTCTAAAATATCCAACCAGTGATTTAGAAGAAAATTCAACCAAACAATTCAAATTCACTGTCAAAAATTAGAAAATTTTGTCAAACTATCAAAAACTAGAAACATTTTCTAGTTTAGCACATCTAGTGCCTGTTTCAGTGCATTCATACCATTCTCCAATGCATCCCACTTACAGTCCTAGCATATTCTCTTTTAACACATCTCTTTAATCATGCATCACATTCAAGCATTTCTCCAGCACATCCATACCTTGTTCTGGTGCATCTAGACCTTCTTGTAGCACATTTAGAATATTCCATAGAACATCTGAGTTTCAACACATCTAGGCCCTATTTTAGCACATTTGGTTACTTTTCAAATATATACCTAATTTTGACCTCCTTTCTACCAATCAACATCTAGTTTGAATTCTCCCCCTTAAGAAACATCTTTTCATTGTCCTAAAGTTTATGTTGAGGGATTGGAAATCAACCAAATTTTTTGAGAAATCCCTTACCAAAATAATCAAGAAAATGAAGAAGCACCTTGGTTATAATAATTTTTTGAAAAGGAGATGCTTCTTATATCAAAGTACAAAAGTCTTGCTTGATTATCAAACCTTCATCCATAGGTATCATGACATTGATAGGGGATATATTGATGATTTTTATTTAGAGCCTTTATCTTCACAAGCTTATTATCAATGAAGAGCTCTTTCAGAAAGGCATAATCATAGTCATCCAACTCATCATATTTCATTCCTCAACCAACAATTCAATATTCCAATCATCCCAATCAATTTCTACAATAGAGCTCAATCTTGTTGAAACTAGCATTCTCAAGTGAAAATCCCTCATCTAGTCTTTGATCAAACATCTTAAAGTGCCTTCCTCATCACATCAATTTCTGATTTATTATTTGTGTTTCATCATCAAGATTTATCATCCTTTCTCAAGATTCTTCATCCTTTATCTCGAAATAAATCTTTCTTAACCATATTTTAACTAATCTCTTTTGCCACTTCCAAACTTTGGTCAAACATTTAGAACATCATCATCACTTGTATGCCTGTCCAAACAAGATCCCAAAAGCTAAAACTTCAAGAAAAATGAATTCAAACCCCAGATACCATGGTTGAACAAGAAGAGAATCCCTTTATTAATATTCATTCAACTGAAACTGATGACGTAAATGAAGATGATGTCCAACAAGCCCAACAATTTCCATACATTCTTAGAAATGGTTTTTGAAAAGGATGGAGAAAGATACCTCTTGATGTTTTCAATAAAAGGAGTCAAGTTACTTGATGATTTTGATGTTACAAAATTCAAAAGGAATCCGAAGAAAATGGAAACCAGGACCCAAACTGAATCAAACAGTGAAGTAAAAACCAATGATCCCATAGACCTTTTGAAACAAAAAATCCAAACTCTCCAACAAAAGATGTAGAACATGTAAACTATGACTACTAAAAGATACTCCACACAAAATATATGTCCCTACCCATTTGATCAAAGTGTCAACATGATACCATTCCCTAAACATTGTGAATTTCCCATTAGGATACATATTTGATGAGATTATTCCCACATAGTTTTGGAGGGAAATGCATGCAATGGTTCTCAGAATTACCACAAGGGATTAGATTTTTTATGGAATTGGTAAACAATTTCATTACCCAATATTCATATAGAATCCAACATGAGATCATGATGAAAGATCTTTGTAATCTCAAAAAAAAACGAGAATCATTCCTCATATTCTTACAAATATGGAGAAGGTTATTTGCAAGGTACCCTCAACCCATACCGGAAAAAGAGAAGATAGAGGTGTTCATTGATAACTTGAATGATGACATGAGCTATAGGCTTGAATTAAAATTCCCTCCAAATTTTAATAAATTTATTGAAAATGGAATCAATATTGAGGAGGCTTTGGTCAAATGAAGAATATTGAAAATCTAGAATGAAAACAATTCATCTAATTCCTCCAACAATGATAAACCAAAGTTTTGGAAAAAAGTATAAAAATAATGACAATGATACCTCTGTTGAAATGTCCAATGCTAAATCAGTATACAATTTGTCAGGAAGTTCCTTGGATATCAATCAAAAGACCACCCAAAACACCAACCAAAACAACAACCAAAATATAGACCTAGGTAATACTCAAACCAATCAATGTAACACATCATCCAAAACCCTATCCTATCAAACATTGAACAACTATCGAAATTTTACACCATTGGTTCAATCACATGAATCCACCTTGAGGGAACTTATTGAATAAAATATTATAACCCTAATGCAAACCCGAGGTTTCAAACCCAAAGCAAAATCATCCTTGTCAAATGAAGCCCATTTTTGTGAATTTCATCAGTGCAAAGGTCACCTCATCAATAGTTGTCTGCAACTGAAACATAAGATACAAGATTTGATTGATAGTAAGATTTTATGGATAGAAGAGCCTAAAAAAACACTAATCATGGAGTATTCAAAAAACATTCGCCAAACTATGACAAAGGAGAATATTCTAACAATAATGGCAAAGGAAATGATTTAAACTATGTTTAGGATAGTGTCATCCTTAATATTTCAGCCGTTGAAGATCATTCAAATAACATTGAAATGAATAACACACTAGGTCTTGTTGTAACCAATCATCCAATCAACAACACCAACATCCTTTTCAATCAAATCATCGATATCTTCCGAGACATGGTTGTAACATATAATCAAGTTAATGCCATCAAAATCAATGGAAAACAAGATAGTGTTCTTGTAAACGTAACCACAAGGGCTCAAACCAAACATGTTTTAAAGGGAAACACTTCCAAAACACCTGTTGCTACATCTCATCAATACAACATTGTCGATTAGCTCCATAAAATCCTCGCACACATATCAATATAGGAGCTTCTCAAGATCTCAGCAGCCCACAAGGAGATCTTGCAAAAAGTCTTAGGGGATACAACGGTACCCAATAATTTAGAAGTTTGTGCTTTCCAAGCCATGGTGGGACATCTAGTTGCACCTCACTGCTTATAATTTTTGGAAAATGATGATGTATTCCTCACTCATCCTCACAATGCAGCCCTTCATATTGAAGTCCTGATACATAAAAGTCATGTCAAACATGTCCTAATAGATGGGGGAGCTGCACTTAATATTTGCACTTTAAAACTTTTTTGTGCACCAGGGTTCTTTGAAAGCATAATAGATCCAAGAAATAAAATCACAATCAAGTCATATTATGATGAAAAGAGAGCTTCAAAAGGCTTGATTATATTGCCCATTTAGGTGGGGCTGATTCATAAAGATGTGGTGTGTCAAGTTTTTGATAAGGATTTGACATATAACATACTCTTGGGTCATCCCTGGATCCATGAAATGCAAGTCATACCTTTAATGTGCAATCAATGTCTAAAGTTTTCCTATAATGGCCAAGAAATCACCATTCCTTTTGATTCAAATATCCCTCAACAATGTAATGCCCTTAAGGTTGTTGAGGATGTATTCATACCACACAACCATGAAGCTCCTAACTCCACCCCCAATATCATCAAAAATTCCAATCAAAGTAATCCTTTAGCCATATCCTCACATGAATTAAATCAATCAAGTTCATCATCCAAACAACCAGAGAAAAAGGAAAAACTTATCCCTTCTACATCTACCAATTATGAAGCCCAACTTAATACCATGGCCAAACAATTTGAAGAGAAATCCAAAGTCAAAGATAAAGGTGTTGGTGAGTACTCCATTAAACAATCACTTTTCCTCTCATAATTAATGTTACCAAAATCTTATGGTCAACCATCAACCTTGTCCCAAACATCCTTACAAATAGTCTCACTTTTTGATGGTTGATTCATAAAAGAAGGCACCCAAGAAGAGGAATTTGATGACAAGGATGTTTTGAATTGGCTCTACAAGGACAAAACTGATTCTCAAGATGCAACACCAAATGTCCAAACCAATCAGTATGGAAAAGGATTCTCAATCTTGGAGAAGATGGGATATGACAGACAAGGACCTATTGGAAAAAGAAAAGAGGGTATCATAGAACCTATCCAACCTATCATAACCAATACAAAATGTAAAACAGGGTTAGGATATAGAGAACATCAATAGAAGGATGAAATAAAAGAGGACATAAGACATATTTTTTTTGAAAATATTCTACAACTACAAGATAGTGATGTCTATCAGTCTAATTCCAATAAATATGAGTGGTATTTCCTACTAGAAGAGTCCTTCCACAACAAATGCATTTATGTGATACATATGTATACTCCCACGCTCGAGGAGGGACAAGGCTTAGGACATAGACCACTTGAATTAGGAGCACATGATATCAATGGTTCAAGTGAAGATGATCAAAATCATAGCGAGATAAATCACCCATAAGAGAGAAACATTATAGACCTCGACTTGGCCATAGTATTGTTTGATGCTTAAATTTCAATTAGGACCCTTACGTCCTCTGATCTAACCCATCTAAAGACACCTTATCATTACTTCATCCTGAACTAATAGATCAAGACCAAAGCAAACCTATCAATATCTCCACATTTTCCAACGATGAGGCCATCGTAGAATTCCTCTATGTTGTTAATCAAGAAACTGTCTCCACCATTGAACATTATAGTGGAGCTTCACAATAGGAGAGTGTCAAATTTCTCAGCTGCAAAATAAATAAAACAAAACAAGGATTTGATGGTGAAAACCATTCCATGGTAGTATTAGATCAAGAAATAGTAAAATAAAAGAGTGCATCTAACGGTCAAAACCTCTCTGAGGCACTGAAGGATGGGAAATTTGACACTCTCCCAGATTACTTCCAAGAGAGATCAAAAGTTTTGATCGATCCATAAAAGTCTATCAATTTCGGCAATGCCAAAGTAGTAAGAACTCTTCATCTCGCAGAATCATTGACATAAATAGAAAAGCTCATCTTTATCAAGTTCTTTGAAGAGCTACAAGTCAACTTAGCCTGGTCTTATGCAAACATGTCTGGAATAGATCCAGACCTCATCATGAACCGTTTATCCCTTCCTTCAAGGATCAAACTAGTCAAAGAAAAGTTGAGAAAAATGAATCCACACATTTCCCTATTGGCGAAGGTTGAACTAAAGAAGTTATTGGATGTCTGATTCATTAGACCCATTGACTATATAGAATGGATATCAAATATTGTGCCTATTTCAAAACCTAATGGTAGAATAAGGATTTGTACCAACTTTAGAGATCTCAACAAGGCTTTCCCTAAAGATGATTTCCCCTTACCTAACATAGACAACATTGTGGACTTAACAACAAGACATGGCATGTTATCACTAATGGATGGATTTTTTGGATATAACCAAATCAAGATAGCACTTGAAGATCAAGATAAGACAACCTTCACTTTCCCATGGGAAAATTTCTATTGGAATGTCATGCCCTTTGGTTTGAAGAGCGTAGAGGCCACATACCAAAGAGCTATTACAACCATCTTCCATGACATGATGCATACTTTCATGGAAGACTATGTCGATGATTTTTTTGAAAATCCTATACTAGAGAGGGACATATGGAGATATTAGACAAGCTATTCACTCACCTAGAGAAGTTTAATGTTTGCCTCAATTAAAAAAATGTGTATTTGGGGTAACGTCAACAAAGCTACTTGGCTATATAGTGTCAAAGAAAGGTATTGAGGTATACCCCGCAAAGGTGAAAGCTATAATGGAGATGCCTCCCCCAAAAAACATCAGTCAGTTAAGATCCCTCCAAGGAAGATTCCATTCCATTAGAAGGTTCATTTAACAACTGGCTGACAAGACCCATCCTTTCACTCATCTATTGTACAATGTTTTTTCTTTTCGATGGGATGAGAATTAAGAAGAAAATGTAAAACAAATAAGAGAATACCTATTGGGTCCGCCAGTCCTAACACCTCCAATAGAAGGGAAGCCTCTTTTATTATACATCATCACTAGTGATCGATCATTGGGAGCCTTTTTGGCACAAGAAGATTCAACAGGGAAGGAGAGAGAAATTTATTACATCAATAGAACCTTGAATGGGTATGATATCAATTATACATCCATTGAGAAGGCTTGTCTAGTTGTAGTGTTTTCTACCCATCAATTGTGACACTATATGTTGACTCACACAATCAAGCTCATAGGCAAGATAGATCCACTTAAGTATCTCCTAATAAAATCAAATCTAAGAAGAAGATCGGCTAAGTGGGTAATGGTACTCAGTGAATTCGACATCCAATATATCAACATAAAATCTATCAAAAGGAAATCCATCATTGATCAACTAGCTGAGGTACCAATTCATGATGATCATCGCCTCCATTTTGAATTTTGAGATGCAGATGTTTTGACAGTAACAAAAAAATAATAGGTATTATACTTTGATGGTTCCTTCACTTCACATGGATCAGGAGCAGAGATCCTATTCATCACTCCCCTAGGGAACACCATTCCAAAATCCTATTTCTTGATGTTTTCTTGCACCAACAACATCGCCAAATATGAATCACTCATCATTGGAATCAAAATATCTATGGAATGGAAAATTAGAGGGCTCTAGGTTTATGGGGATTCTCAATTAGTCATCAATCAGGTAAAAAATGATTATCAAACCAAAGATGACAAGCTAATTTTCTACAAGAGAATGATTGATGACTTCAAGAAGTACTTTTTCGACATAAAATTTGGCCAAATCCCAAGGAGTGTTAAAAAATTTGTCGATGGTATGGCTACAATTGCTTCCTTGTTGCAGATTCCAAAAAAACATGACTGCTATGAGTTCATGGTGGAGCAGCTATTTTCCCATGCTTACGATACCTCTGAGTCCCAACTTATTTTCCACCTAGACGATGTCGATACCTCCATCTATAGAAAGATATATGCTTACCTAAAAGATGATATCCTTCCTCCCAATCTCTCCCACAACCAGAAATGAAATTTCATTCACCAATCTACCTACAATACCCTTATAGCAAATATACTTTACCATCGAGGTCTTGATGGAACTTTTTTGTGATGTATAGAAAGTGACGAGTCTGAAATGGATTTATGAGAATTCCATAAAGGTATTTTTGGCACTCATTCAAGTGGTCTAACCTTCACCAAGAAACTCCTTCGTCTCGGATATTACTGGTCGACTATGGAGAAAGAAGACTTTCAATTTTTCAAGACATGTCAAAAATGCCAAATCCACGATAATCTCATCAATGCACCAACACAAGAATTGTAATCCTTTGCATCAAAATGGCTATTTTGTCAATGGGGGTTGGATCTTGTATGTAAAATTCACCCATCCTCATCTAATCGACACAAGTTCATCATCACAACAACATAATACTTCATGAAATGGGTTGAAGTCATGCCTATATTCTCCATCACAAGGAAACATATCGCATTGTTCATCTTGAACTACATCATTTGTAGGTATGGTATCCCTCAATCCATTGTTAGTGAAAATTGAAGACCTTTCATGAATTAGGACGTACAGGAACTCTGTAAAAATTTTCATATCCAACATTGGTTTTTTGCACCCTAATACCCTCAAGGGAACAACCAAGCTAATGCCTCAAATAAAAATGTCAATGATGCTAGACATGACTGGCATGTTCAATTGAACCCTATTCTATGGGCCTATCATACAAGCATCCAAACACCCACAAGAGCCACACCATATGCACTTGTCTATGGATCGAAAGCATTACTACCATTGAGGTTGAGATACCATCACTCTGGGTATCCTTTAAAGGTCTCATTATAGATGAATATTACCATGTGTCTAGACTAGAGGAGCTAGCGTTGTTGGATTAACATTGTCAACTGGTAGTAGATCATGTGAAAGTATATCAGCACAAAATATCCAAAAGCTACAATCACAAAGTCAAACCTAGGAAATTTCAAGTAGGTGATGTAGTACTAATAAAATCCTTGCAATCAGTAGGATCGAGAAAAGAAAGGAAAATTTGAACCTAATTGGTTAGGTCCTTTTGTTGTAGTATTAGTCTTTGGATCAAGGGAATACTAGTTATCTACACCAAAAGGGGATATGTTTGAAGAATTGATGAACAACATTCACCTGAAGAAGTTCTACATAATGCATTTAGTGCATGTTAAAAGTCCTGAAAAAATGGTTTCCTTGATGAAAACCTAGCAAACAGGCATCTTGGTAACAATAGAAAAATCTGAAAATCTGAAAAAGTGCAATAAAAAAAATGGTGAAAACCAAGTAAACAGGCGCTATTTGTGATAGGTTGGCTTCTCTGTCTATTCGAGTATGTCTTTACCATCCACTTTTTCCACCACTACGAATTCACATCTATCTTGCAATGAGCTTCATGACCATATTCAACTAACGTGGTCATCTCACCCTGACTTGGTTATCATTGTACATATCCATAATAAATTTGGTTTGTTCTCACTAGGGGGGAAAAATCCTGTTCTCACTAGGGTAAAATCATTATTGAGCCTAAATCAATAGGAAAACAATCAGCAAACCACAACATCAAAAGAAACAATCAAAATAACCATCAAAATTTCAGCATCAAACAAGAAGCCAAATCGAATCAACTCATCACTGTTTAATCATCTTCTGAATCATGGTTTGATTAATTTAACACAAATTTTTAATTTACATATCTTGATTGTTGTTATCATTTCTCGGGAGTACCTTGATGATGTCACAAACTAGAGGCACTATGATCAAGAATGCTAGTTTTCTTTGTTTGCTTCTTGTGAGTCAATCATTACTACTGTGCAATTTTTTGTGGGACACACTCTACAAAGTATCATTGATGACATTCTTAATTTACACAGGAACATGATGAAATCTATTTACACAAGTGATACTCAGGTCATCTTGGTCTAATTATACCTAGATGCATGTGTTATCTTGCATTACCAAATCTCAACATAAGTTGTATGGAAGTTGTACTCGGGTCATCATGGTCTAAATTATGCCATCAATTTTTGTATTGAATTTCAAAATAATAAAACTCTCAATGATGACAATAAAATAGTGAATAAGATGACAACATTGCATAGATAAAATTTCATTCATTTTAGTCTGTATTTTCATTATAGATTTTCTAAGTTGGTCATTCTCAAGGTTGATGTTATTTCTTTCTATAGGATTGAGTATACCTGACATACCAAAAAACTCATTCATTTGCATTGAAATTTCCATTCCATTTAATTAGTAAGCATTATCATACATTCACTATCAGAAATCATTCATGCATTCATTATAATATTTTCATCTGAAAATTTCCAAAAATAAAGCATAATACCATTATCATTCATAATTCATATCACACATCAAGGTCATAATAAATGCATTCTTTCATTCATTCATAATTCATCCATATACCCATTCATCATCCATAATAACATCATAAGTTCATTCAACATCATAATCCATTTTTCATTTATCAGCATAATCTATTTCACATATTTGCATAAAAAATATCAAAAATATATAAAAGTGCATAATATACAATTCATAGTGGCATAACGTGAAATAATACATTCATACATTTGCATGTATCATATTTGAATGCATAACCTATCAATATACATACCATAAACCATACATATAAAATCCGTAATAAAACCATTTGCATCCATACATCGATATATACATATGAAAAATTACAAAAATCACACATTTCATATCATTTGCGTACATATCATTCATCTCATAAACATCTAAAATCAAAGCATCATCATCCATACATACATCCATAACATAATCATATAGAACATTAAATCATCACATAGAACATAAATTAAATGCATCCATCCTAAATAAAACATCAACACATAGATCATTGAATGCCACTACATATCATATAACCTCATAAAACATGTCAAGAATACAATGATATCAACTGAGAAATGATACATCAAAAATGTGGCACAAAGACGAGTCTCTGAATCAAATAATAAAAAATCAAGCATGTTTGTCAGATCCTGTAGTACTACCACTTGATGTGGTTTGCCTCTATCCAACATTGCCTACCCCTTATGGTCCTGCTCCTACTAGCCCTAGCCCTGGTGGAGGTCCGCCTAATGCAAGTGGTTGTGTGACCCCTCTACTAGTGGTGTGAGAATGGGAGCACCCAGATCTGGATCTCGCATAACTTACCCGTACTTTGTTGGTACAACCTCATGGTAATTGCCTCTATAGAATTCCACCTCCTTGGTAGAATCTCTAAGCTCTCTAGACAAATTTGTTGTACCAATACCCTAAGCCGACGTCTGAATCTGATATGCCACTGCCATAGCCTGTGCCTCCTACCTCCTTGCAACATTTCTCTCTACACTAAGAGTAGCTACCTTGGCTTGTAGCTGCATCATCTACCCCTGAATCTGTACCTATGCTAGAGCTTGTGCCTTAACTTGAGCCTGGGCCTGGGCAAGTTGTGTCTGTAGTGTCTAGATTTGGCCCTGCAGTGTCTGCACCTGACCTTGTAACCTGGATATTGATGCCTACTATCTATGGGAGGGCATCTTAACTATCAATGGTCGTTGCCCACTTGGTGTTGATCTCCTCCTCTTAGGGATAATCCCAAAGTCTGGTGCACCTCAACCTCCCCTATCCCCTCTGTCATCACCCCTAGCCTCTTCCTCTACCTCCTCCCCACCACCATCTCCTCCTCTCAGCTGCATAATTGATCCAACTCTCCTCCCCCCCTCCAAAATTAGAGCAGGCTCATCTGAACTAGAAATCCATGGAAAGGGACGCATGTGTAAATACTCAACATAGTAAGGTGTCATATGGGCATACACAACCTCAAGATGGTACTGTCAATATATAGGCTACATTTCATAATACTCTGTACAAGTTACATCATAGTCGAGGGCTTTCCCCCACTCTAGTATATACTTCTTGTACCTAGCATAATGCGCTACCCCCTGTGGCATCCCTTGAATGTGGTCATACTATCCATATACCCTCCCTTAAAAAAATTGCTCGAGAATATATGGTGTCCTACCAATTAGATATATGCTAAAAAAATCATAAGGCAACTCAAAAGCATCCTTTGCTCAGGCCTCACAATCAAGATAGGTTCACTAGATCACTATGTCAAGGTCATCCACAATACTCTAACTTGTCGAACTTGCGCTAGAAAAGTGGCCCTGTGTATCCAGAAACATATGGTCATCCTACTAGTCGAGCCCTACCTCCCACTAGCCATGTGATGGCTATGTGCTCCGAGGCCCAAAGTTGTAATAGTGTGCAACCTGCTACGAGATTGCTTCACCAAAGATAGACTAACTGATGCAAGTCATGGTATAAATGTGCTAGCATAAATGATCCCCAAACATAGCTTGTTCCATGAGCAAGCATGTTATCTATAACTCGTCCCCAAATAATTGAGAAGCCCTTCGACCTACAGTTGGGGCTGAGAAATCCTCCAATGAATCCAACTAGAACATAAGGTAAAGCCCACCTAGAAGCAATCAACTCCCGCCACAAAATCTCATATCTAAGAAACTGATCATCGTGAAATATTTGGCATATGGCATTTTTCCCCCTTGCTCCTCATGATCATAAACAACTAGTTCCCCAACAACTGGTATCCTCAATATCCAATAAACATCCTCTTGGGTCACTATAATCTTTCTAGTCAACAAATGAAAAGCGTTGTTGTCATTGTGCCACCTCTCTGCAAGTGTTGTCACTAGCCCTCGGTTAATCTAGTACTGGGGCATCTCTATCAATGAAGTAAGACTACACTGATCAATGATGGAATGATCTGCCAAAATTAGTTGTCGGATCATGTCCCATGTCCCTAGAAAGTTCTCACAAACCTAAAGGTTCCCTAAGCCACCCTCCTAGAATAAAATTAAAGAATCAAGCCAAAAAATAAATCAATACATCATTTAATCAAATAAGATCACGTGAGATTCTGATCAAATCTCTAGGAGCACCTAATCTACTGACCTAATGCGTTGAAGTGGGTTCTGGATGTGCTATTCTAGTTTTGGATTCTAACCTAACTAGATGTGCAACTATAATACTTCTATGCACTAAAGAGTGTACCTTATGCGCTAAATTGCTGACCTATTATGCTAAAACGTGAGAATAATTCAAAATATCAAAATAAAATTAAGCGAGAAAATTCAAATTTTGAAATTCAAAAAGAGGTTCTCAAGGTACGTACTGGAGGTCTATATGTGGCTAGATCTTAGTGTTGGCGAACTCGCTCGAACTTGTGTGTGTGGCATGGAATTTTGTTCATCTTTTCTCTATAGGATCTCAGTTTTCAAAATTCTCAAGTTATAAATGAACCTATCTTTTACCCTTTTCGACCTTTTAAAAGTTAATTAAGGGGTAATTATTGTGGCATTTTATTTAATTTTTCAAATGTTTCTTTTCATCAACTAATCAACAGTATGGAAGGACTCTTCATAATTTTTGGGAGATAAATCAGGTCATCCTTATCAAATCTACTGATCATGCACATATCATATAAAAATCATTTAACTCATCAAAAAAATTCAAAAATCCCCGATTTATCTCTCGAGGGGGCATCCTTTCAACATCATTGAAAAATCATTGTCTAGGGCATGTCAAAAAATTTATCATCATGGTCGAAAAAAATTCATTGAAGCAATGCGGTTGTGCACATCACTTCAAAGAGGGGAAAACTGAATGCACACAAAAGTGTTCTGGAGCATATATTAATTAAATACTCACTATTTAATTAATATTCTTAATTCCTCTACTATTATAAATAAATTGCAAAATTTATTTATATGGTTCATTATTCTAATTCTTCTTTTCTAAAATTCACTTTCTTCCTAAATTAATTAAATGGATTTTTTATTTAATTGGTTTTCCATCTTCCACTTAAGTTTGAATTTTTAAATCCAAATTGGCCTCTAAATCATATACTTGTTAAATTGGTTAAAATGCACAAATAAATCAATTTGGAGTTTAGCTAATTTACCATCTACATTTAAATTTATTTTTTAATTCAAGTTAAGCATATTTCTACATATTTCCTCTAACTACAGCCAACTCACCTGCCACCTCATCATGTGTCTCACAAAAATGAATTTTCTAAATTGAAAAATATGAATTATCTTCAACAAATTTGCAAGCAATTTGGAATGAACTGAGACACATGGCTCTTCCTTCTCTATGATTCCCTTTAACACTTGGCAATTTTTTTTGCTAAAGTGAACCATTTCCCTGATTCTCTCTAACCTCCTGATGCTCTGACATTGATGTCATATGATCACAATCTTGACCATCCATTATTTCCACATCACCTTGAGCCTTGGAAAATCTATAAATATAACTCATTGCTACAAATTTTCAACAAATAGAATTTGATAGTCTTATGTTGTATAATTCATAATACATTTTGAGAGAAATTTGGAGAGCTTTGTAGCTTAGTTTGCATTTTAGTTCATATAGAGTGATAATGGCAATTTTATTTTGGATAATTTAGTTCATTTCATCTTTCATATAGTAGTTCCATTAGATTATCATCATCAATCTAAAAAAAATTTGGATTTTCGTATCATCTCATTAGAGGATCATTTAGTCTTCAATCATGAAAAATCAAAAATACAAAAATATAGGCATGTAGACTTCGTCATAGCATCTCGTATCTTAAGTTGTCAATATTTGTAGGTTCATGTGAAACACTAATACGATATGAGAGAATGATTTGCAAGGGTCATTGAGATTAGAGAACCATGAAATGAATTAAGAGGATAGTCATAGCTTTTAATTGTGCTATTTATATTTCCTTTTATGTAATACATTGCATGAAGGTGTGTTTGATTTTGTTATTTTGACTCACACATATTTTACAATCACACACATAGTAAGCTAAAAAAAATAGCATCAAAGGACTGAAATGGAGAAAACCACCTGAATACCTATTGTGGCTTAATATATGTCCATGTCCTAGGTCTTTATCAATATCCAATAGAGTTCATATCAACACTTATCACCTTATCACATAAACAATGGAGAATATACATATAAGTTGTAAAACCTAAGACTTGTAAGCTGAATTTTTAGGTAAACACAAGATATGCCACCATCCAGTAACACATGGAAACTCCAACGCACTTACACACCTTCAAGACACTTGCACAAACATATCATTTGAATTGTTTGCCCATATGATAATGCACCAATGTATAAAAAGGTATGTAATGTATCTTATGTGTCTTTTACACAATGTATACCATCTGTGCAAACCATCACAATAAATTTTCCTTGTATCAACCAAATATACCTATGACTTGTAACCTGGATCAAACTGAAAATCATCCTATCAAACTGCAAGTTTTTTTCATCAAGGAAAAATGGAAAACATGATAAAGAACTGAAAGTCAACAATTTTACTTTAATAGTAATGAACTTGATGCTCATGTGCACATTATCATTGATGATATGCAAGAACATGAAGCAAAGAAGTAATTTATTGAGTATGATTCTATACACTTAAATGTGTTGTTTCAATAAGATGTTAAAATCAATGCTTCATATTTGGAGGAAAAGGGTTCCTAAACTTCACAAGTAGATAATGGGGATGATTTTTTGCTCAACCCATTTGAAGAGATCAGAGGATCCATGACTCCGCATTTGAGTGGAATACAAAAATTTTGGTACATCCATATTTAGGATGCATAATGAACCTCGCTTTAGGTGATCCGTGTAAGAGTCAACCTTTTGGTTCACATTCTGAGGTAAGTTGTTTTGATCTCTTGCTGTTTGGAAATATTGCCATGTCAAGTAAGATGTTTTTTTAGAAAACAACTTTAAAGTTTGAGGAATCTGACCATTTAATTGGTGATGCATGTAATTTAGGAGACATGATAGAGGTTGATAGTCCTAATGAAATTAAATATACTAGTTTCTTGTTTGATACTAGTGTTGATAGTGATAGCGATACACATGGAATTTTTGAACCAAGTTTGGATGTCTTGAATTCTAATGATACATCGCCAATGGATGTGCTTTATGTTGACATGGATGTATTAGAGTGGAAAGGAGTGGTGCTCCATGACTTGAGACATTGTGAGAATGAATTTGTACAACATGAGTCTGCATCACCAACTGAAGATCTTTAAAATCAGGTGGTGTCTTTTCATCATCCTTTGTATGTTGATGATTTTCAATTTGATTATGATGTTGGGGATAATAAAATGTGTTTGTGGGTAAATAATGACAAGTTTGAGAAAACACAACTATTAATATTTCAAACGTTATACCTTCAAAATAAATTTATTGCACATAAACTTTATATTTATGAGTATAAAGATAAATTTGCTAGGTTCAGAATCATACCTACTAAGTTAAGATTTATGCACATAATGAAAAAACAGTCAAGTGAATGTATAGGTTTTTGTTGCCTTTTGTTTTTTGGGTCTAGATTAGAGTTATTCTAGGATTAGGATTGGTTAGTTTCAGTTTTTGGATTAGTTAGTTTTCTTTTTGTTTTGGTTTTTCTTCTTTCACTCTATTGTTTTCTTTTTTTGTGTCCTCTTGTTTTGTTTTAGTTTTTTTGGTTTCATTGTTTTATTTCTATTTTTGGTATTTTGGTTGTTTGTTTGCTGGTTTTTGTTCTCTTTTTTTGTTTTATTTTTTGTTGGTTTTTTGTGTCCGTGTGCTCTTGTATTTTTCTCCTCTCTTTACATGACTGTTTCTTTTCTTTCTTCAGGGGTTCCTCTTGTCGATAGTGGAAACTGAGATGTTGTATGGAAGTTATGTCAGAAGGTGAATCTATTGAGAGAGTGTCATTTTTATTTTCAAACACTTGATCATTTGGTTTCCTTGGAAACTTTGATTTACCTTCATCCATTTCAAACTAGGGAATTTTAGCATGGATTAGGAGCTAGTACATTATGCAGTTTTTGGAGTTTTTTAAAGTATGCCATGCTTTGCACATCTTGATAAATCTATTAATTAGTGTAAATTAGATAGGTTAGCTCTATTCCAAGTGAAAAATCTAAAGGGTTACATTTATTTCATGATGTCCACTCTGGTTCTCAACCTTCTACTTAAACTTCAAAATTTGAAGATTGAGGGAAAAGCATAAATTATACTTCAAGATAATTAACACTTGAGAAAAAGAGAAAAAAAAAAAGAAAAGTGAAAATGAACTTAATCAGCAAGGGCGATTCAAGTATATGTATCAGAGCTATGGATTCCTGACTCGAAGTAGAGTGATTCTTAGAGAGAACCAAAGGTATCTATGTCGGGGCTATAGACGCATGTCTGGCAATAAAGCTATGCCTAGGATATAATTGTACGTTGGAAATGTAACTCCCAAATATTTAGCTTGGGTACAGTCTATTCTACTTTGATCACAACAACACTATGCAGGGGAATGAATCATTTGTATAGACAAACATATTTCATTTTTGTCTCAAACCTCTCTTGTGTCGTAGTTTTGATTATGTTTGCAGTTCTTAGGTTGTCGTGAATGAGTGTAAACCAGAGATTTTGGATATTTGGAGGAATGCACGTTTTGAAATGCTTAGGGAATTTTCTCAGCCGAGTCACCATTTATTATGCCCTACATACATGCCCTAACTTTTTTTGGGGAAAATTTAGGGACCTCCTCTTTTTTTCTTCATTTTGTTGTTTGGTTTTGTTGTGTTTGCACTTTGTCATTCTTGTTTTCATCTTTTTTAGTACCTTATTTTCTTTTCATTTTCTCTTCAAAATTGTTAAATTCAGGTTTTAGACCAAAACTTACACCCTATAACTTTGGAAAGTTCAAGTTCTCATTTCTATCTTGATTTTGATTTCTGCTTGCTTGTCATTTTTGTTTTATTAAAATCAAGTTTTAAAATGGAATCGACACCTGACACCTTTCAGGGTTTCAAGTTCTTGTTCCAACCTAACTTTAATCTTTGATTCTTTGTTTTCTTTTCTCTTGTTCAGAATCAAGTATTGGGCTAGCACTGGAACCAAGAACCTTCCCAAGGTTCTTTTTCCTAGTTTCATTTGATCTTGATTCCCGTGTCTATTATTTTTCTTTCTTGTCAGGTTTAGGTTTTGGAACCTTATCAGAACATTTCACTCTTTGAAGGTTCTTGTGTCAGGTCCATCCTCAATCTCGATCTCTGACCTGGTTTTCTTTGTCTCGTGTTCAATCGTTGTGATAATTTTTTATTTTAGTTGTTTTATTTTATCTTCATCCTCACCTTATCATGTCATTTGTTCGTTTGGTTTCATTTTTTATTTTCCATCTTCTTCATTTCTTTGTTTCTAGTTTTGCATCATTCATTTTGTTCTTTCATTGTTTCTTCATTTTTCAATTTTTTTGTTGTGTCTCTCTTTGGAAATCTAGAAATAAAAAAAATAAAAAATACAAAAAAAAATCAGAAAATCAAAATTCAACATAAAATAATTAAAAATGTAAAAAAATACAAAACAACTAAAAAATCTAAAAATAAAATCAATCAAAAATTAAAAGTTGTAAAAATAAATAGATTTTAGAAATAAATAAATAGATCTTTAAATTTTAAAATTAAAATATTTTAAAATAAATATTTAAATCTTTTTAAAGATTTAAAAGTTTAAAATAAAAATTTTATTTTTTGTAAAACACTTTTTTCTTTAATTTAAAAGAAAAAAGAATAAATCAAAACAATCAAAAAGGACCAAAGTGTAAAAAAGTAAAAATAAAAGGTTTTATATAAAACCCAACTCCAATCCAGATAATTTTGAGGAAATTAAATAAAAAATTTATTGGTTGGGGTCGGATACAGAGAAGACATTGGAATAGAGATAAAAAAAAATGTTGAAGAATTGTTTTAATCTCAACCTCACACTCTACACTTTGAAGGGTTTATCGAAAGTTGGGTTCAAGAATGAACCATAAACAAACGTCTGAGAATTTTCTGATTCTCAATCCCACACACAATTTCTCGGATTTCAGACTTCCCACAAATGTAAGAAATCATCACCCCAAAAAAGAAAAAAAGTTTCAAACCCTAAACCTACACAAGCTTTCAAAAGGGAAATAGAGTCTAGGTTTTGAGCTATTTCCAATCCCAATCCCCCCGTGTGAAGAAAAGTGCCTAAACCATTTGATTAGAGGAGAGGATAATGCATGGAATGTCTCAAAGAAATGTGATCTTATGGAGAAAAAATGATTGTTGTAAATGTAAACTTCAATGTTGTAATTGCAATGTCTTGGTAGACATTAGTGCTACTTCTGCATGATGTATTACAAAGATGACAACAAAGGGAATGTAATGTTTGTGGAGTGTGTACAATACTCACACTTATTTTGTAAAAATGGGAGCTTTGGAACAACATTTAAATGCCTGATAAACAAATACAAAATGTGGAGGCATACATGCATCACATGAAGTGCTTGATAAAGTACAACAAGAGGGCGGTATTTCGTGATTTCCATACTTTCTGAATGTGCACAAAATGAATTGATGATTTTTTAAAATTGACCCTAGAAACTTTCAAATGGTTTGCACAACATTTGTGAGTGTCCTCTATCCGTGCAACACAAGGGAAACCTACTATTCAACAAAATATGCCAAGGAGATTTAATCTCACCTACAGCTATATGAGGGATTTTTGATAGGATAAGTGAATCACTTATCAAAACACCTCAAGCAAGGTCATCTAATGGAATGTTGATGACAAATTTGCATGATTTTTCTTTTGGAAATATAGAGTGGTTTATATGATAATATTTTTGAAAGAGTTCTAGTAAAATGCAATTGGCGAACAATATACAAAAGATGTGGAGACCAAGAGAATGCAAGTGAAGTATTTTACAAAATGCCTCAAAGAAGCGCACAAGAGATAGGGGAATTTTGACAGTGGTAGTTGCATCTACTTGGGTAAACATGCTTGTGATGTGTGAACGAATTCAAAATACATGAGAACCGTTCGACAAATCACTCAAATAAAAGTGGCCACATCAAATGAGAAATTGTAATTTGCAAGAAATTATTCACAAAATGAATTTGTTTGAAGCCTTTAAATCTGTTAAGTATATGCATCTAAGAAATGTGGAATCTAAGACACGGTTTGTGAACCATTTGACAGAATTCCTAAAAAGAAATGTGTGATCATCAAATGCATTGATTCCAAGGCATCGCGAAGAGTGAGGTTGAAAAGGCTTCAATATTTGAAAACAATATTTAATGCTAAATTCAACAACCTTTGCCACAATCTGCACATTATATTTTATGCAAAAAGATTCAATTATGAAGTTTTAGAAACTGTCAAGCACATGTAGTTGGTAGAAGATATGGGAGCCATGATTGCAACATATGGATGCATAAATGATGCAGTGTTTGATAGAATACCTCGAAGACATTCTGTCTCATGGAATCGAATAATTATAGGTTGTGTACAAAAATTAATATGGTGGAAATGAATTTAGAAACTTTAAGAAAATTTCATATTGGTGGATTGCAAGTCTTCTTTGAGTGATTTTTACAAAGTTTCAAGTTAATGCAATTGAAATATGTGTATGCAAACATATATTAAGTAGAAGCGTCAAACTGGTTAATAAAAAACCTAATGGAGTGCAATGAATAATTGCTGAAGCTACACAAAATGGATTTGGTGAATTGATTTCAGAAATGTGTACAAAATTTCTGAAGCCCTTCTAATTAGATTTGAAAATGAATTGAAAAGGTATGAAAAAGCAATAAATTTCATCATAGGAAAATAAAATAGGGCATTATGAGTTTGACTGAATGCATTAAGGATAATTTCACCTTACAAGGCTGATTCTACCATACTAGAGTTAATTAATAAATGGTGTGAAGAAAGGTTAGATAGACTCCAAGAATATGCAGATGGGATTTGGATGTT
Source organism: Sequoiadendron giganteum (assembly GCA_007115665.2). Classification (NCBI taxonomy): domain Eukaryota; kingdom Viridiplantae; phylum Streptophyta; class Pinopsida; order Cupressales; family Cupressaceae; genus Sequoiadendron; species Sequoiadendron giganteum. Next base: position 310,849,096 of record CM021106.1, read on the forward strand.
TGAGTTCTTGGTGGATAGGACATGATCAAAATATAGTCTGTTAAAAGAATCATCTTGTAACAAGATCAATGATAGTACTACCAAATCTAATTCTCAAAATTTCTCATGTTTTGGTCATTCCGTTCGATGAGTAAATGCTTCAAAATGGTCTTGTAAAATTTTTGAAAGGTTAGTACACAAAAGAGGACCAAAACTAAATCCATTTCCATGAGGCTCAATTTGATCCAAATTGTCCAATTGAGTTTTCAAGATCATGTGAAGGGGTTTTCCCTATTGATGTCATTAAAATTGTAAATCAGACTAAATACATACATTAGAACCAATATTGTTGTCAAGAACTTCTTAGTAGAAGTGATATATATTATCACTAAGATACACATATTGCAAGACATCTTGACTCATTCAAGGGATTGTTGGGTTATCTATCAAATTTTGGAAAGCATCCAAAGCTTATCGGAGTACTTTCATGTTTTAGAAGAAAATAACATTAGGATATTAAGTTCATACACAGCACATTATTTTTAATATTATTTTATCTTAAATTTTTGAAAATAAAATTAATTTAAAGATAGATTTAATTATTTCCACTATGAAAATGATGAGTTAATTAACACAATAATGCTTTACAGGTACTTTGGTGCAATGAAGATGAGTTGCAAATCCAACATGCGAAATAGGGAAAGTTTCTAAAAATATAATCAACTAGGAGTTAAATGAAGACTTTTTGGTCTAACTAAAAGTGAAGTGAACACTTCTTGAAGTGATATTTGGAAGAAGATGTTGCACATCGTGCAAGACAAAGGACTAAAAATCAAATTAGAAAGTTTCAACAACCAACTGAAGCTAATCAAGGTCAACGGAAGTCAGACAAAATCTGAAACAAAAAGTTTCTTGTGAGGAGTGATTGTATGCATGGGAAATCTATATCTTTTGACAGATTATTTTGGAGGGAATTATGGAATTGGTTGAGCTATTTATGGTCAAATCAAACTCATTCGAAGGGGTTAGAAGAGTAGGAAAATTAATTGGACATTTTAGTTAGAAGTTTTTTTTCATTTTTTAGCAGTAGGATAGATGATACATAGTTATGATTTTCTTAGTTTAGACGAGACAATTTGAGGATATTTTTTTGGTACATTGGTGAAGTTTTTCCATAATTGTAAACACTATTTATCTATTTTACCGCAGTAGAAATAGTCGAATTCAAACCTATCTTGAATTGCACTCTAGAATGATATTTGTTTGGTTAAATATTCTATTTCAAGTTTTTCAAGGAATGAGTAAAGTTTATCTTTTCTTTTGTTCGAATTGTAATTTTCAATTTTCTATTATTATTTACACTATGAATGAATGGATTTTTATTGATTACAAATGTATTTATTCTACAGTTTAGTTTAAGAATTCATTGGAGAATAGCAAGTCTAGTTAACTAAATGAATGAAGATTATTTTCTCTCTTGTGTTGCTGATATATCTTTTTCCTTTTTTATCCCTTGGTTAGAGTAGTTTTAGATAGGAGTTTGATCTTGTAGCAACCAATAAGCTCAATAACTAGCAGGCCCCTTGAACATTACAACCTCATTGACCACTCAACAAAACAACAACATTGTCACCCAACATCTAGGACCTTGGAAGGTGATTGATTTAACGATCGTTTGTATTTTTCAATAAAGGTAAGGTTATTACATCTTTCCTGCATGTTGCTATGTCAATTTTTCCATCAAAACCAATCATTAAAGTTATGTGTATTATCTTTCTCTAGTTTTAGAGCCAGAGGTCTCAATAACTATAGTATTTTAGTGAGATATCTTGGAACTATGTGACCAAGAAGTCTCAAGATCTTGTATGCAAAATCATCATAGAATATCACAAATCTTGATTTTATGCATCAACTATCCCAAATATAGCACCACTTCTGAATAGGTAGAGGGTTCCCTTATCCATAAATTCTAGTCAAGTCAATTTGTTTGGTCCATCTGTCTTGGTTCTGGTATAATATCAAACAAAAAAAGAGAGAATAATTTATGAATGTAATGGGTGCTCTATTTTCTATGACCTATAGGATTTCTTCATTCAATGCATTTTCAAGATATGAAGCAAATTCATATTCTATATTAGTTTCAAAATATTTGGATTCTCATGGCCATCATCATTATGCTTATTGGTATCTTATCCTAAGCATCCACCCCCAGTATTTGGAATAGGGTTGGATATGTATTTATAAAATAGTACTAAAACTTTGTAACTGTAATTGGTTCAGTTGTGGAGGGGGAAATAGAGATTGCCTTGTTGCCAACACATTTCTTCATGTATAAGGGAATCTTGTCACTTCTGTAACTTCTTCTCAAAATATTATACTCCTCCTCACTCTTTTGTAGGTCTATCTTAGTTGAGGAATGTTTGTTCAGGTTGAAACACTCAATGATAGTTGTCCTAGTTACTTCAACCAACACCAAACTATTTGGCAACCTCATAGTTTTAGTAGTAGGTGATAATGTTTAGTTATTATTCTAATGAATTCCACATGAACAAACAAATTTGGGACAATCAGTTTGGAAAATTTTAGTGTCCACAGGTCAAATCCTATCTATTTGTTGGTGCAAAAGGTCATGTCCTTTGAAGTCGCCCCACATTATACATGCGGTTCTGTTATAGAGATGAAAATTATTCCATGGGAGGTTCATGTGTATTGATGCTTGATTGAACCGAGAAGTGAGTGCACCGTAAGGGGGAGCCTATGTGGTCAATCATCTAATCATCCACACCGAATATGTGTAGCTAGATTCATCCAAGTGGGAAACCAAAAAAGACTATCTTTTCAACCTAGGGTTGTGCATGTTATTGAAATCAAAACACCTTGCTTGGTTCTAAAACATTGAGAAACAAAGATTCACAAAAGCTTTGAAATTTCAAGCCCTTTGAGGAAACAAATATCCTTTGATGAATCGAAGTGCTCTTGCTTGTCCTAGGGATTATATCTTCGAGGTTTCTAAGTATTTAGGTTTAATCATCATTTGTTTTCACCAAAGTCAACACTAGGAAAAATTTGCCTTGATTTCCACATAATGCACTTTGTTGGATGAAAGAAAATTAGGACATTGGACATTCAATTTGAAAATCATAATCAAGAAAGTATCTGTGGTAAAAAGAACCAAATCCAAGCAAGATAACAAACAATTGAACCACACATGTGCTTGGTCCCTTTTGAGTCATTTTATTTTCATGCAAAAACTGGTCTTTTGGTTTGAACCACTTTTAGGGAAAAGTATGTTCTTCAATATCTTGGTCTAGTAAACAAGTCCTCTTAGGTTCATCTAGGATCAAGTCAAAAACCTCAACCATCGAAAAATTTATCAAAATCCCATTTCACCAACAAAATTTTGGGACTTCGGAAAACATAACTTATGCTAGACTTCTAGGAAAAATCAACATCACCTTGTTTGACTTAACACACCTAGTCAAATTATCAATTCTCTTGAGTGAATTTACCCCTAGGATAACACAACTTCCTATGGTTTACAAGTTCATCATCAAAAATCACCTTGTTTAGCTTAACACACCTAGCCAAATTATCATCTTGTGTACATGCTTTCTCTAGGATAACACAATTTCCTAGAGTTTACAAGTGCATTATCACTTTTCTTGACTTAACACACTTAGTCAAACTATCCTCAATCAAAATCAAATCAAAACAAGTCCTAAAGTCTAGCATTCATCCAAAGTTCCTAAAATATCAAACACCCTTATCATTCACCCCTTTCATCCTTCATCTCATCATTGGTCATAAACCTCTCAGAGGTCAAAAAGGTAAAAACAACAGTGGAGCATGTAATATAGACTTGATTCATACATCATGAGTAATCCAAGTCAACCAAACTATCCAAGTCTTGCAATGCTAATTGATTTTAAAAACTTGCATTTATACAATCCTTACATGGGATCATTATCTCCTACAAACCTCAATGGTACAACAAATGTGAATTTTCCTAATCTAAACTTTGGAACACCTTTCCCTTTGGTACATTTAAATCAAAGCCAAAACTTACAAATTTGTCAACCAAACAATCAAGAAATGAGCCTTCCCTCTTTACCAACCATCAATCAACTGAATCCGAGCAACACCCCCTTCATAAATAAAAGAATCATATCAAATCCTCCCATTTTTCCATCGATATTGCAATAAAAGATGGAAACCATTCAAGAAACCCCAAAAATCAACACCATTCCCAATCCACCACCACCATCACCAAAACACAACATGACAAATTCATTCTCCAACATGTTGCAAGCCGCTTGACAAGATGCTCATGAAAAGGCGCTCCAAAACCAACAAGTTGCACAAGCTGCACAAGAAACATGAGCAACCCAACAAGCACGGGCTCAAGCTCAAGCCCAACACCAAGCTCGACAGGCGCAAGCACAATTCCAGGCACTATTGCAAGCAATCCATCAACAAGTAGCACAACAACAAGCCCAACAAAAATCTTTGCTGAAACGAAAACAACATGACCAAAAACAAGCATTGTTGGCTCAACAAAAAAAGCATGAATTACTCCCTCAAAAAATCTTGTAACAAACTCCGACAATAGTTTTTGAAAAAAATGATCAAGATCTATCCATCGATGAACACCTTGAAGATGTTTCCACCTCATCTGATGATAAAATCAACATACATCAAGAATCATTTTTTAGTCATCATCAAGACCCCTCCTACGAAGATCTATTTCATGGAGTTTTGATGTTATTTGATCCTATTGACATAATCCGAGACCCTTCAACCAATGATCATGTTGAAAATGTCTCTACATTAGCTAATGAGTTAGAGGACATATCTCAAGAATTTACTCCAAAGCATGATCAACATATTTCACCAAGGTCTAGCAATGATCCTTTATAGAACATATGGACATCCTTTGACCTCATGACATTTGAGCAACATCCTATGCCTAATGAAGATATCCAAGAGCCCTTTAAAGGAAATCCATTGTTTGAAATTGACCCATGTCAAAAACTTGATCCAAAGCATGTCAAAAGCAATTGTAAAATCATTCGAGATCAAGAATTTGTATCTCCAAGATACTACAATGATATAATGGACACTCTCCTATCTATAAAAGATGTTAGAAATGATGATCATATCCATATTGCACATACTCCTCCATCTACCCATGAGATGATTTCTTTGGATGGACATGTAGATGATCTTCGTTCAAAACAAGAGTCTCTTACTCTTAACATATATACACATGGTCAAGATATGGATAAATCTAGAGACATATCAGAAATGTGTCATGAAGAAAGCTCCTACATAAGTGGTAAATCAGAAATATCCTATAGAGACATAGAAAAAATAGGTCATGAAGAAGGCTTCTACAAAATTTGTGAATCAAAAAAATCATGTGAAATCATATCAAGAATGAATCATGAGGAAGACTTTTACGAGGACAATGAATCATCAATACCTCTCGAAGGAGCATTAAAATTTTATATTTCACAAGATCAAGCAAAAGAGATCAATAAGGAATTTATCCCCCTTATGGAAGATCCTATCACTTATAAACATGGATCACCCACCTTTGTAATGGAAAACTATCTTATCAATGAAGAAGCTATCACCTTTGAAGATCCACGACAGAGCAGGGAAGGATTAGCACCTCGTTTCCAAGGTAAATCATGTCCTGTTGCACATAAAATGTTTCAACAAATGAATTATCAAGGCAAAGGATTAGGCCTACATGAACAAGGTATCCTTGAACTAGTGCAGATTGTTGGAAATCCTAAGAATCAAGGCCTTGGTTATTCAAAAATCAAGGTATATAAACATATCAGTGATACCTTTATAAAACCGAGGGAAACATTTTCTCAAGCAATCATCAACATAGGTTAATGAAGAATCCTTATGATGAAACCAATGCCAATACTACAACCCACTACATCACGAATATTCATCCAACCATCACCCCATCCATGAATTGAGACCAACATCAAAAGAGAGCTTGGAATCAAAGCATGAAGAATGACATCAAAGAAAAAGAAGTAGAAAATCATGAAGGACAAATCAAATACAAGTGGATACCAAAAAATATAAAGAAAGATTATCCATATCAAACCCCATTAGTCAAAGAAACTATGGAGAAAAATTCAAAAGGGGCAAGTATCCATCAAAGATGTCCACAAAGGAAAAATCAAGCTTCTCAAGCAATGTAAAAAGTATATCAAGCAGTTGGTCCTAATTTCACACACACTTTTGTATCCGCCCAAATTGTCGACCAATCGATCTTTTATTCCTAAACACACTCCACCACCCATGCCTCCACGCATGATATCTAATTCTCACATTGACCATGAGTTGGCAATGACCCTTCATCATAAGGATTCAAAAGGAACTCTATCACAATGTGCATAAAAAGACAAAGTTAACTCTGGTATCAACAAAGCAGATCAAAAATCTCAAAAGTTGCATTCAAATGCATGTATCCTGGAAAGGTAGCTTCTTCAAGTAGGATATCAATGACACATTATGAAAGAAGCATCTACACCAATGACATTAGGTGGTTCAGCATGAACTTGAAATATTTCATGAAAAAATACAAAAAATATCAAAAAATATATAAAAATAAAATAAAATAAAAAAAGATTGAAAACAATAAATAGAAAAATCATCCTCTAGTGAAAACCACTTCAGTGGTGCTTTGGATAGGCACCATGATGAAAACCTAGAAAAAATGTGTCATGTGTAGAATTGATCATCTATGTGTGCCATTTTAGGAGAAATCATCTTATCACATCCATAATAAAGCCAATATTCCACTCATATCATCCATTAATCCATGAACCATTTATCCAACCCATTACCATCTATCTATGTTATCTTGATAAAATTTTGGTGCACACTTTTCCCTTGCTTATGGTAATTATCTTGACATGGATCATTTTCATTGATTGCATCCTACCTAATGTTATCTGAGCCTTAAATAATTATCCAAATGAGAATCCTTTGTGCAAACACCCTTATCTTATCACAAGATAATTCATATCCATTCCTCCAAGCATCCACCCATGGAATTTCAAACATTGCTAGACACTAGGGGTAGATATTTGCATCTTTGTTTAGGAATAAATTTTGATATATATCATCCAACTTATGTGGTGATCCAAAAATTGGAAAATGTGACATCAACTTGGTCAAACATATTTTAGACAAAATACAAATCACTAGCCCATGGAATATTTTGATAGGAAGACGTTCCTTATCAAGCTTTATCTTTCATCAAGCATCAATCTGAACAATCAATATCAATCACATCTAACTTGAACGTCACCATCACATCAAATCATCAAAACAATTTTGTTCCAAATAAAGCTTCATCAATCTTGATCAATTGAATCCAATCAATTATCACCTTGTTTGACTTAACACACTTAGTCAAACCACCCTCTTGTGTACGAGTTTACTCTAGGATAACACAAATTTCTAGAGTTTACAAGTGCATTATAATCTTATTTGACTTAACACACTTAGTCAAATTATCCAATCCATCATCAACTTGTTTGACTTAACACACTTAGTCAAACCATCCTCTTCTATACAAGTTTACTCTAGGATAACATAACTTCCTGAAATTTACAAGTGCATTATCACTTCTTTTTTTGACTTAACACACTTAGTCAAACTATCAATCCATCAATCCAATTGATCAATATTAAGCTTGATTTTCAAAAAGTCCCAAAATAGAGCACTGATATCATCACATATCCACATCCAAATCGTCAAAATCATGCAAAAAAATCAAAATCCAAAACATCTCAAAAAGTCAAAAAACATCAAAAACATGAAGTTCGAACAATGTCATCTCTGAGCTTGAACGTAGGAAACATTGATCTTTGATCATCCCCTAAGATATTTAGGTCATTCCTTTAAGCGTTTGTCATAATGGCAATCCATTTTCCCATCTATTTCACACCCTAGGTCAACCCTTTAAGCATCTATCACAATCTAGCAATCCATTTGCCCATTTATCTTTTCATTGAGTCAAGTTTTTTGTTGTCTCAACTATGTGTCTTTGAGCTTTAACGTAGGAAATTTTTATCTTTAATCATCCCTTGAGACAGTTTGGGTCAGTCCTTAGGAATTCGTCACAATAAAATGGCAACCTGTTTTCCCATCTATCTCATCATAGAGTCAAGTCTCTCGTCAGTCAAACTATGTGGTCTTTGTGTGTATAACATAGGCAATACTAATCTATGGATCAGCTCTCGAGACCCCTAGAATAGGTCTTTAAGTTATTCACTTCATCGTAAATATTGAAAAATACCAAAAACATTTGTAAAACATTTCAAAATACCAAAAATAGCCTCAAAATATTTGAAAAATCCAAAATGGTGCATCCATTTCATCTCGCTTTCACCTACAATAATCACCATTTATAATAAAATCAATCATCACCTTCATTCTTTGGTGAGTCAGTGAGAAGCAAGTCTAGTAGGTTCCAAAGTGAACACCTTATCGTCAGGAATCTCAAGTCTAGGTCAGTAAGCAAGGAAATTGATCAACTCAGAGTATTAATAGCTTATCACCCAATCAGTCCCATTAAAACCCTAATCACAACATGTCCTAGGATGAATCCTTCCCATGATGGACATAAGCATCGGGTACCCCACAATAGTTTAGCTTTGGCTAGCGGTATGAAGAACATCGACTTGTTTGTTTACTTTTCTCCTTGGTCTTTGTGACTCATCTTATTTTTGCACTCATTTCAAGGACCTCTTGATGGTGCCTAAACAAAACATGTTTAGAGAGAAAGGAATGGGGAAATGATAATTATCTTTTTTATCTATTGCACTTGTGGAATACTCTTATAAAATAACTTATCCATGTGCCCTTTGTTTGGTTTTAAGCGAGGATGTTTTAGGTATCTTATTGACCACATAGGAAGGCTTTCTTTTCTATGTTCTGGCCCGAGATGTTTAGAATGTCTAAACTACATCCTAAATAAAGGCTTTGTATGAAATGTGTGAACAAGAATAATCCTATCTGATTAATGATTGAAAGTCTATCACACTAGATACAATGCCATCCTATTCCTTTATGCCTTGATGCATCGTACCTATGTGTGTTATCAAACATAAAGTAATTGGCCCTTTGAAAATCCGGACTCTTGGTAAGCAAATCATCATCATCATCATAGTTTAGGCTTGTTGGATCCTCCTTCCATCCATCTTAGTCTTCTTATCCCTCTATCTTTACTAAAATTTCTATTCAAGTATCAGGTAGGTGTGAGATCTCAAAATATACATGAGGCTACCCATGGCCGATGACTGTCTATACGTCATTAGAATTGTCTACATCAAAGAATTATCTTTCATCCTCTAATCAAAAGAACCACTCCTATCACATTTTATCATGATCTCAATCAAAAAATCAAACATTTCTACTCAATCTCTCGAGGGGGTAGTATACTAGAAATATCCTTCCACTGGGGTAGAAATGGGGCATCTGAAAAAAATCGAGAAATTTTAAACTTTGATCACAATATTTTATTCTTTGAATCAATGCAACAAGTACATTGCTTCAAAGAGGGGCAAAATGTAGACATGGAAAATGTACAATTTGGTTTGGCACACTTGATTCTAATTACTACTGAAATTTCCTCCTAAATCATACTCTCACCATTTCATCACCTTTTGTCTCTTAATTAAATAAATCATTATTTAGTTGATTAATTATTTCTCCTCCATTGATTAAATTAATCAATTTAATTTAATTAACCTTAGGTCTCTCTTGAATTAAATAAATCATTTTATTTGATTAAATTCTTTAAATCCTTCTTATTAAATTAAATAAATTAAACATTATTTAATTTAATCTAACATTTCCCCTTTTAGTTAAATAAATCAAAATCATTTAATTAATTAATCATTTCCTCTCAATTTTGATTTAAATCAATTCATCAATTTCAGTCAAAATTTTCAAATCATCTAATCTCTCATTCAATTAATCAAAATCTTGATTAAGTTAATCTCCATCACTAAAAATCCACTAGAGAATGCATGTTGCACATGAAAATAGATTTAGTTCATTTATTAAATTTCTATTTTCCCTCACATGGCATAAAAAGAGAATATTCCCTCAAGTTTGAATTCAAAAAGTCCAAGTGGATGGGTACTTCCAACAAGGCATTCACTCCTCTTACATGTCCTTGTGCATTGAGCCAAGTGACATTAACTTCATTTCTTTCATCCCCCCTAAACATGTCACTTCATCAAATTCAAAATTCAAACTTGCACATTGATCAAAATGTGCTCGACCTCCCTCCATTGGAATGTTAACAAGTGGCACAATGCCATTGGATTATCTTTTATCTCACATTCCTCCTATCTTGCAGTCTTATATCATTCTAATCTATAAATAAATGCCTCCTCTATTGAATTAATCATCCATAATTTGAGTAAACTTATTATACTCAAATCCATCTTCAAGCATAGCTATTTTAATCTCTCTATATCAAGCTCTTAGCTACGTTATGCAAGAATTCAACCAAAGTGGATCAATCATCATCAAGATTACAAAGGAGTTGGGAAAGGGCCAACTTCGACACACCAATTGGAACCAATTCCCCCATGGGATCAAGAGTTTTCTTTGCTTAGATAGATTTGATTTATTTTATTGCATTGTTCTTCATTTTCTTTCTATTTAAGCTTTGTAAATGGATTTAATGGGGAATCCTTGTTTCACCTTGCATTTGATCTAACATTCTAATTTTATTGTTGTTCTTGTGCAATTGCAGGTTTAGGGGTTCACATTTCCCTTTATATTTTTGGATCAAAATTTTATCTTTCTACAATCAATTTAGCAAAAAAAAAATACTCTATTGCATTTTATAGTTTCATAATTAGATCATCTCATTTTAGAAATCAATCATGACACACAACCGCAAACCCATATAACCAACCCTAAACATTGGATTAAAGCTTTGATCCACCATTCTGGCTATCCCAAATAGGTTTGTAGCAAAGTGGCTCTTGAGGTAATATTTAATCCAATTTAAAACAATTGGGAAGAGGGTGTTCATCCTTTTCCCAATCAAACAAGAATGTGCATGTATTCTTCAAAATATATTCTCATGTTAGATTAACATACACATCAAAGTGGTGATAAAATATTATTGTAAAATTAAAATTACCATATAATCTTTGACCTACTTTGATTTAATTATGTTAATTTAATAGAATATGAAATGTGCTACTCATTTTAGGACTAGCTCACAAGACCATATTTATTGATTATTATTCATATTTATTTCACCCCCATTTGTATTGATTCCATAAATTTTTTCTTTACTTCAACAAAGTTCTTTTAACTTTTAAATTTGTACCATGAGTTGTAGGATTGAATTTGGTGGTCTTTTAGAGTGTAGATATGATCCTGAAATACTAAGACTCCAAATCTAAAATTTCCTGATCCCTTTGCTACTTATCTTATGCAACATATTGTGACATTGTAACTAGAAAAATAATGTAGTAAATTTTACAAAAGTAGATTGTTGTACCACACTTGAATAATAAAGGAAAATAGAGGTATCAAATATGAATTACCATTTTATAGACCACCTGTATTTTTGTGAATGTTGTCTTAAATATTTCTTATCATTAGTATAGTCCATAAGGGGTTTTGGTAAATATTTTAAATGCACAAAATAAACATAGAGTTGTTGCTCTTATTTCTAATCAAGCTGGAAATACCCAAATTATAGAATAAAAAAAAGAGCTCAGTGGAGACGCACAAAATTGGGCATACAATAATTTATTTTTCTATTAACTGACTAGAAATGACAATACATAAATCATAAAACTTCAAAAAAACTAAAGGCTATCTATTAAAACTTTATGGGAGAGGTCAATAGACATGCTCAACCAAATAATAGACAATTAGGAGCTAATCAAAGCTCTTTATTCATATTTGATTGGAACTATCATCTATTTCAGACAAACATTCAACAAACAAGAGCAATCTTGCTCAGTGCAAACACTCTGCAAAATGTTCTGAGAACATTCCCTATTGCTACTGCAACTTTTCTTCTTGTCGCTAATCACTTGATGCTACACAAACTGACTAAAATTCAACCTTTATAATGGGATAAAAAATTCCCTCTATTTGTCTCATTCAAAAAAAAATCTCTCTCAAATTCAAAATTACCTACTAGCATTAATTGGGAATTCAAAAAATTCCTTCTACATTCAATTCTGAGCAGTCAGGAGCTGCAGGGATGAAGATCCCAAAAAATACCATTGATAAATAGCTCCTGACAGTTAGATAAAGCAATGGCAGTCTCAGGGACAATAAATTTTCCAACACTCCCCCTTTGTCCTTAGCCAACAAAATAGGATCAAACCTGATCCAAACCGAGAATGTCCAACCTTCTCCTTAGGCACTCAAAGCAGTCCTTTCTCAAAGGCTTGGTGAATATGTCTACTAGCTATTGCTCAGACCTGCAAAATTCTATTTTTATTTCACCATTTTCAAATAATTCTCATGATACCTGATATCACTGTGCTTGCTTCTTCCTTGAAACATGGGATTTTTCATCAAGGCTATCGATGAAACATTGTGACAAAAGATCACTGTTCCATCCTCTTGTTCTTCTCAGCCAAATAGCTAGACATGTTGCATTTGCTACTATATACTCATCTTCAGCTGTTGATAGGGAAACTATAGGTTGCTTCTTGGAAGCCCATGAAATAGCGCCTGAACCCAAATGAAAAAAATAGCTCGATTGCTCTTCCTATCATCCAAACTTCCTACCCAATAACTGTCAATGTATCCAACCAACCCATAATTTTTTGTTGTGTAAAACATGCCATATCCTTTCATGTCATTCACATACCTCAAGATTCTGTTACCACTTGCCAATGGGTGTCTCTTGGAGTCTCCATAAATTTAAAAATCAGACTCACTCCATGCATTATATCTGACCTAGTTGTTGTCAAATACATCAAGCTTCCAACCAAACTATTATACATGGTCAGATCCACATTGCTGCTACAATCTTCCTTGCTCAAATTTGAACATACAACTATTGGTGTTAGGGTAGGATTTATTTCAAGCATTCTAAATCTCTTCAATATTTCATTTTCATTTTTTTCTTGAGAGATAAATATACCATCATGCATTTGTTTTACTTCTATGCCTAGAAAATATCTTAAGAGACCTAAATTTTTCATTTCAAACTCTCTTTCCATGGCCTCTTTAAAATCAGCAATGAGGAAATCATCATCCCCAATAAAAACAAGATCATCTTCATACAAGAAAACAATCAAAATATTACCATTGCTTCCTTGATGTAAAGAGTGGGCTCACCATCACTTTTTATAAAGCCATTTCTCATCAAATATGAGTCAACCCTATTGTAGCATGTCTATGGAGCTTGCTTCAACCCATAAAGAGCTTTCTTTAGCCTATACACCTTTTTTTCTTCACGTGGAACTTTATATCCAAATGGATGTTCCACATAAACTTCCTCTTTCAACACTCCATTGAGGAAGGTGGACTTCACGTCCATTTGAAACACCATCCATTTGTGTTGGGATGCAATTGCTATGATTGCCCGCATGGTCTCCATTCTTGCAATAGGGGCACACGTCTCATCATAATCTCTCCCAAACTATTTCTTGTACCTCTTGACCACCAAACATGGCTTGTTGGTCTCTATCCTTCCCTCAACATTGCACTTGGTCTTGTAGACCCATTTCACCCCAATAATTTTCTTGTTAGGAGGAAAATTAGTTAACTCCTATGTGTCATTTCTCTCTATTGCATCTATCTCCTAACCCATGGCCTCACAAAATTTATCCTCTTTCACATCTTCTTCAAAATAAATTGAATCACTATGAGAAAATAATGCAAAATTCATGTTCTCATCAAACTCTTCATCATACCTTTCATCTTGTTAAATCTCCCTTAAAATCATGTTCTTCTTTGGCATTAGGGGGGTGAGAGTGGGGTGTGAACTTTTTTTCTGTTTGTTCTATTGAACAAGTTGGTTCCATTGTGATCAGGAGTTGTTAGGACCTCTCTGCGACCCATTCTCTGGTTGTTTGTGGCTATCTTCCTTTTTGTCTATTTTGATCAAGAGCTCATCTAGAATTATCAGGAGCTGCTATAGGCTCCACTAAATCATCATGATGCACTTCTTGTTCCTTTCCTTCAACATCAGGAGTAATCGAGAACGATTGGGAGCAATCGTGTCATCCCATGACCGATCTTCTAAAAAATCCACATCTCTATTGATAACAATTTTCTTGGTGATTGGGTTATATAGCCTATAGACTTTAGACTCTGAACAATAACCCATGAAGATGCACTTCTCACCCTTATCATCCAATTTTTGCTTCTTTTATTTAGGCATATGAGCATATGATACACAATTGAACACTCTTAAGTGCTCAACCATCCATCTATGTTTTGTCCATGCCTCTTGTGGGACTTTGTCACAGACCGCCTTTGTTGGAATTCCATTTATCAAATATATAGTTGTTGCTACAACCTCTCCCCAATATTCACTTGGTAGTCCCTTTGCTTTCATCATGCTCCTTTCCATCTCCATGATGGTCCTATTCTTTCTCTCAACAACTCCATTTTTCTATAGAGTATAGCTAGTTGTAAGCTCCTTCTTGATGTCATTTTTCCTACAGAAAATCACAAAATAGCTAGAGGTATACTCTCATCCTTGATCTAACATTAGGAATTTGATGAAATGTTCACTCTCCTTCTTAGCTTGAGCCTTAAAAAACAAAAACTTATCAAATTCTTCAGACTTATTCTACAAAAAATAGACCCATGTCTTACGGCTGAAATCATCAATGAAGGTCATAAAAAATCTGCTATTACCAATAGATGTTATTTTCATAGGGCATACCAAATCCATGTGTACCAACTCCAATGGTTCTCTTGCCCTTGTCGAGTGGCCTGATTGAAAGGGTTGCCTATGTTGCTTGCCCAAAGTGCAAGTCTCACACCTAACATTAGACTCTACTATACTTGGGAAACCATCAATCATTTTTTTCTTGGACAAAAGACTTAAACCAAGAAAGATTTTGTGTCCATACTTGAGATGCCATAGCTCAAAGGAGTCTTGAATGGTGCTCTTGAGGGCTGGTTGTTGTACTTGTAGACACTGATTTTGAAAATACTTAAAAAAATTAACCACATTAGTATTGTTAGTCTGTTTAAAGCAAGTAAAACTATCATCTCTATGAAATATTGAATCATACTAAATAATGCAAACAAAACACTAAAATACCAAAGAGACAAATTGAAAGCATGTGAAGCATGTTCAAACCTATCCCATAGTGGATTGGTGCTACTTTGATATGAAAATTAGCCCTTTCCCAACCCTTGATAAGCTCTTGGATGATGGATGAAATCCTTTCAAGATGCTATGTGATATGATGAACAAGATGCAAGATGATGATCAAGATGAAGTGCAAGATGAATGTGTATCAAGTTGTGTCCAAAATGAGAAGAAAATATTCTTATTTATAGATGAGATTGAGAGAAGAAGAGGTAAAATGGATGAATGTGGGATCATTCAACATCTAGTTTCTAAGTTCCACTTGTCAAGATGTGAATGGAGGAAGCTTGAGCACATTTTGATGAATGTGCACAATAAATGATATTAGGTGGATTTTAAAATTTTGAAAGTTGGCTTGTTGGAGGGAGAAGAAATAATTTTAAATGCCAAGTGGGAGACATGTAAGAGACAATGTAAGAGGAGTTAATGCCAAGTTGGAGGGGACAAGTCATTTGGGGGGATTTTATAATTTGGAAGCATATTCCATCCTGATGCCCTTTTGAAAGTAATTAGAAGAAATATTAAATCAAATAAATTGATTTATTATGCAAGTGAAAAAATATAGAGAATTGGAGTGATTATGATTAGCATTAATCATGATTAAATTAATTAAGATGAAGATTAGCTGATTTTGACTTTTGACTTAGATACTTGTATTTATTTAAATCAAATGGGAGGAAATTGATGCATCAGTAATTTAATTAAATAAATTTGATTTATTTAATATTAGGTGCATGATGTCAATTTTGGATGTCTACATTTTTCCCCTCTTTGAATAAATGCACTTGTTGTGTTAGTTCAATGAATAAACTACTATGATCAAAATTCAAAAATTTCTAATTTTTTAGAAGCCCCATTGTTGCCCCAGCAAGAAGGATTGTGCTAGTATATTTCTCCTATAGAAGTTGTGAAATCCAACTTCACAATCTCCAAAGATCACCTGCATGCAAATAACCTATCACAGAAGAAGACATTGGAGACAAAAAAGAAAGGGTGCTCTGAAAGCTCAGAATTGTATTAATCAGAGAGTATGGATAAAATACAATGATCAATCCTTATAAAAGAAGATTGTGCAACCCTAAAAGAAACCTTAATAGGAGGACATTTAATAATTAATATAATTATTAAATGTCACAAAGTGCAAACAAAGGTGAAATCTTAAGAGAGGAATAAAGGTAACTTAATTAACACAATTAAGTTAAAAACTTTACTCTTACACCCCCCCTTAAGATGAGAAACATTGCAACTACAAACAAGTGCAAGAAAGAAAAGGTAACTACAATGCATGAAAGTAAACATGGCTCCCGACAACTAGGCCTGATCAGGTACCCAAATACAACCAAATATTTGTAAAGTGGAGAAATAGAGAAAACCTTATGGGAAAAAATCTACTCCAACAAGAGATGTTGAAAGCCATGAAGAACATCACTGAAGTAGAAGAAGATGCAAACAACTGTCAAAAGATGACTGCTATGGTGTTGAAGAACCTCCTCTAAATATAGGATGATCAGGATCAAGAATAAATTTGCATGAGTGCCCCAAATGACACTACTCGAATCAGATGGCAAACAAAGGAAAACACCTAGAATGAAGATACAAATGGAACAAGTACCAATAGTCTGAAAAACACTGATCAACTGAGAATGGAAGATTTCTTCCAAGGCAAAACCAAAGAAGCATTAACATGAACAATATAATACCCCCCCATAATGCTGAACTGGAAGACCCTGACAGATCCACTGAAATGTTGTGTAACACCTTGTAGTGAATGAAGGAGAAGAACAACATCTGAAAGTGCACAAGAAAGCACTTGCAACTAAAAAAGTGGTGTGCAAAAAAAATCACTCATGCATGAGGTTGGAATCATATGGATCCACTATCATCATGCAAGGTCACTCACCGGACAAAGGTGTGATGGCAAAAACAAAGGTACTACACAACCCCCCATGGAACTTTATGATACAATGTGATTATAAAATATGGCACACCCTTATGTGCAAAATCCCCAAAATATATGTACAATAGTGTGGCACTTTATCTCAATGCGTTTACATAGAATATTGCTTGCAAATGATGCTCAAAATGTGTACAAAGGACAAAAACTTGGAAATACATGAAGAACAACCAAAAAATGAAGTAACCCACGCAAACGAGAAGTTCCCAAGAGCTAATATATCTAGGTAATTCACCAGAGTGTGAAAACAAAAAAAGAATGAATAAAATATACTTAGAGGGAAATCTAGAAATATTACATGGATGGAACTAAAGAGCTCTGAAATATGGTTCCAATGCCACTGAGATCAAGAAAAAAAGAGAAACTCATCAAAAGTTACGAGCTCGGGGCTGAAAACTACTCATTTGACTTGAACTGGCTATTTAATGAACCAACAAATAAATGAAGCAATCAAACCCACACCACTGGAAATTTGACAGAACCAGCTTTCCGATAATATCTTGTTTGCCAAAAACCGATATTGTATGCCCAAGTTATAGCCTTTGGACGAAAACAACTCCAAAGGGGAGAAAACTAGTGCTGGATTAAATTTGACCAGTTTCTCTTTTTTTCGTGATCTCAGTGGCATTGGAACCATATTTTAGAGCTCTTCAGTTCCATCCATGCAACATTTCTAGATTTCCCTCTAGGTATATTTTATTCAGTCTTTTGTGTTTTCACACTTTGGTGAATTACTTGGACATGCTTGCTCTTGGGAACTTCTCATTTGCATGGGATGCTTTGTTTTTAGCTGTTCTTCATGTATTTCCAATTTTTTTCCTTTGTGGGCATTTTGAGCATCATTTGTAAGCAATTTTTTATCTAAATGCATTGAGATAAAGTGCCACACTATTGTAAATGTATTTTAGGAATTTTACACATAAGGTTGTGCCATATTTTGTACTCGCACTATTTTATAAAGTGTCATGGGGGGTTGTGTAGTGCCTTTGTTTTGCCATCACACCTTTGTCTGATGAGTGTCCCTCCATGATGATAATGGATCCATATGATTCCAACCTCATGCATGTGTGCTTTGTTTTGCACTCCACTTTTTCAGTTGCAGGTGCTTTCTTATGCAATTTCAGATGTTGTTTCTTCTCCTTCATGCACTATAGGGTGTTACACACCATTTCAATGGATCTGTCAGGCTCTCCTAGTTCAGCATTATGGGGGGGTATTATATTATTCATGCTAATTCTTCCTTGGTTTTGCCTTGGAAGGAATCTTCCATTCTCAATTGATCGGTGTTCTTCAGACTATTGGTACTTGTGCCATTTGTATCTTCATTCTAGGTGTTTTCCTTTTTTTCCAATTTGATCCAAGTAGTGTCGTTTGGGGCACTCATGCAAATTGTTGTCTTCTTGATCCTGATCATCCTATCTTGAGTGGAGGTTCTTCAAAACCATAGCAGTCATCTTTCGATAGTTGTTTTTAACTTCTTCTACTTCAGTGATGTTATTCATTGTTTTTTGCATCTCTTTTTGGAGTAGAGCTTCTCCCATGAGCTTTTCTCTATTTCTCCACTTTATAGAGATTTGGTTGTATTTGGGTACCTGATCTAGCTTAGTTGTCGGGACCCATGTTTGCTTTCTTGCACATGTTTGTAGCTGCACTCTTGCTCATCTTAAGGGGGGTGTTAGAGTAAAGGTTTTAACTTAATTATGTTGATAAAGTTACCTTTATTCCCTTCTTAAGATTTCACGTTAGTTTCCATAAAGTGACATTTAATAATTATATTAATTATTAAATGTTTTCCTATTAGGGCTTCTTTTAGGGTTTTTCCTATTAGGGTTTTCTTTAGTGTTCGCATGATCTCCTTTTATAAGGATTGATCCATTTGTATATTTCACAACATCATATCATCAATTCTTTTTTATTCTGATAAGATAATTTTTCCATTTTTTAGAGCTTCAAACCCTTGTTTGTTTTCTCCATCCATTCTCTTCCTTTTGACAGGTATCCATTTGCATGTAGGTGATTTTGGAGTTTGAAGTTGGTTTTCTCAACTCCTACATTTTTCCCATGGTGATTTTTCCATACCCTTATGTTTGATAAAACACATAGATACGATGCATCAAGGTATAAAGAACGAGGATTGCATTGTACCTAGTGTGATGGACTTTAACTCGACAATCAAGTAGGTGTATTCTTGTTTACACTTGACACGGGGAACCTTATTCATAATAAAATTTAGATATTCTAAGCATCTCAAACCAAAACATAGAAAAACAAGCCTTCCTATGTGGTCAAAAAGACACCTAAAACACCCTCCCTACAAACCAAACAAAGCACACATGATGAAGTTATTTTATAAGAATATCCAACAAGCACAACAGATAAAAATATAATGATCATTTCCCCATTCCTTTCTCTCTACCTCTTTTTGTCTAGACATCATTGAGAGGTCATTGAAATGAGGGAAAACTAAGATAAGTCAAAAAGACCAGATAAAGTAAACAAACAAGCTAATGTTCTTCATACCACTAGCCAATACTAAACTACGGTGATGCCTGATGTTGATGTCCATTGTAGGAAGGATACATACTAGGACATGTTGTGATTAGGTGATGATGAGATTTACTAGATGATAATCTATTGATACTCTGAGTTGATTAACTTGTTGACTTACTGACCTATACTTGAGACTTTCACGATTAGGTGTTCACTTTTGAACCTGCTAGACTTGCTTTTGACTAACTTACCACAGGATGAAGATGATGATTGATTTATTATGAATGATGAGATTATTGCGAGTGAAAGAGAGATGAGACAAATGTAGTTTGGGTTTTTTCAAATATTTGGATGTTTTTGGTGTTTTTTGAATGTTCTGAGGCTATTTTTGGTTTTTTTTTGAGATTTTACAAATGTTTTGATTTTCCAAATTTTCAAATTTTTTTTGGTTTTTATGAGAATTTATGAATGTTTTTCAATTTTGGGTCTTCAGGGCCGATCAAAGATTAGTATTGCCTATGTTTAAGCTCAGAGATGACGTAGTTCAAATACTATTTTTTTTTTACTTTTTTGACATTTTTTACCTGTTTTTGGGATTTTTGATATGTTTTGAATGGTTTTTTGGATTGTCACATGATTTTGATGATTTGGATATGGACATAATATCAGTGCTTTGTTTTGAGATTTTATTGAAAACCAAGCTAGGGTTGATTGATCAGATTGATGGATTGATGAAGATAACATTATTGAGGATACATAACAATGCAAAGATAGTGTAAAGGAACACACGGATTGGGAAGGATATCCTAAGATGATGATGGATTGATTGGATTTGATTGATCAAGATTTGAAATCTTGGCTTGGAACACAAGTTGTTTGAATGATTTTATGTGATGCTTATGTGACTAATATTGATCATTTGGATTGATGTTCGATGAAAGATAAAGCTTGATAAGGAACACCTTCTTGTCAAAATATGCCATGGGTTAGTGATTTGGATTTGGCTTAAAAAATATTTGACCAATTTGATCTCACATTTTTCAATGTTCGGATCACCACATAAGTTGGAGGATATAGATCAAGATTTATTCTTGACAAGATGTAAAAATTTTCCCCTAGTGTCTAGCAGTGTTTGAAAGGCCATGGGTGGATTCTTGGATAGATGTATGGATGGATGGATATGGTAAGCATGGAAATTATGCAAAGGATTATCTTGAGATTAGATAAGGATGTTCGAATAGAGGATGTTCATTTGGATAATGCTTTAAGGCCTAGATAATGTTGGGTAGGATAGGATCAATGAAAATGACCCATGTCAAGATGTTTACCACAAGAAAGTATAAAGTGTGCACCAAAATTTTATCAAGATGAAGATAAGGTAGATAGATTCAGATATATGAAAATGGATTGGATAAATGGTTCATGGCTGAATGGATTTATTATGGATAAGATGGAGGGAGTTTTGACTTTATTATGGATGTGATAATATGCTTTCACCTAAAGTGGCACACGTAGATGCTTGATTCTACACATGATGCCTGTTTTCCAAGTTTTTATCATGGTACTTGCCCAAAGCGCCACAAAAGTGGTTTTCACTAGAGGATGATTTTTTATATTTACTATTTTCATGATTTTTTTGATTTTTTGATTTTTTTTGTTGAATGATTTAAGCTAATGTTGGACCACCTAGTGTTGTTGATGTTGATGCTTTTTTCATAATGTGCCATCAATATCCTTCTTGAAGAAGCTTCTTTGCCAAGATACGTGCACTTGAATACAACTTTTGAGATTCTTGATCTGCTTTGTTGATACCAGAGTTAACTTTGTCTTTGTGCGTACATCGTTATAGAGTAACTTATGAATCCTTTTGATGAAGGGTCATTTTTAGCACATGGTCAATGTTAGAATAGGATATCATGCATGAAGGCATGGATGGAGTGTGTTTAGGAATAAAATATCGATTGGTTAATAGATTGGAACCTTTGACTCTCCAAACTTGGGAGGGTGAGCAATGATGGGTGGATACATAAGTGTGTGTGGAATTAGGACCAACAACTTGATATAATTTATGAATTGCTTGAGAAGCCTTATTTTTCCTTTGTGGACATCTTTAATGGATAATTTTTCCTTTTTTAATTTTTCCCCATAGTTTTTTTGCCTAATGGAGTTTGATAGGGATAATCATTATTTGTATTCTTTGGTATCCACTTGTATTATATTTTTCCTTCATGCTTCTTAGCTTCTTTTTCTTTGATAATGTTCTTTTTTCTTTGATTCAAATATTATTTTTGATGTTGGTCCCAATTCGTGGATGGGGTGATGGGTTGATGAAGATTCATGACGTGGCGGGTTGTACTATTGGCATCAATTTCATCATAAGGATCCTTTGTGCTCCCTATGTTGACATTTTCTTGAGATGAAGTTGCCCCCAGTATTGTAGAGGTATTACTAATATGTTTAAATCTCTTAACTATTGAATAATGAAGACCTTGATACTTAGGATTTCCAATAATCTACATTGGTTCTAGGATACCCTATTCATGTAGACCTAATCCTTTACCTTGATAATTCATCTATTCAAAAAAATTATTTGCAATAGGATATGATTTACCTTGGAAACAAGATGATAATCCTTCTCTACTCTATTGTGGATCTTCAAAGGTGATAAATTCTTCATTAGTAAGATATATTTCCCTTAAAAAGCTAAGTGATCCAATTTTATAAGTGATAGGATCCTCCATATGTGGGAAAAAATCCTGATTGATCTCTTTGGCTTGATCTTGTGAGATATTAGATTGTAATGCTTCTTCTAGAGGTGTCAATGATTCACTGTCCACATAAAAGTCTTCCTCATGATTCATTTCGCAAAATGTTTCTGATTCATGATTTCTGTAGGAGCCTTCTTCATGACTCATTTCTAATATGTCTCCACATGATGTTTCTGATTGACAACTTATGTAGAAGCCTTCTTCATGATTTATTTCAGATATTTCTATATTTTTTTATATCTTGATCATGTGTACTAATTTTAAGAGTAGGAGACTCTTATTCCTTGATAATGATATCAAGAGTATGATACTCTTGTTTTGAATGAAGATCATCTATGTTTCCATCCAAAGAAAGCATCTCACGGGTAGACAAAAGGGTATGTGGAATATGGATATGATCATCATTTGTGACATTTTGTATAGATATGAGAGTCCCCATTAGATCATTGTAGTATCTTGGAGATAATAATTCTTGATCTTTATTAATTTTGGAATTGCTTTCGACATGTTTTAGATCAAGTTCTTGACATGGGTAAATTTCAAAGGATGGATTTCTTATAAGTGGTTCTTGGATATCTTCATTAGGAATGGGAAGTGGCTCAATATCCTCTGGAGATTTGAGTGGATTTGGATCAAATGTTGAGCTAGGGATTCCTTTTATATCTTTAACCATGAGGTCAAAGGATGTCATTATGTCTTCAGAAGGACCATTGCTAGGCTTTGATGGAAGATGTTGCTCATGCTTTGGAATACATTCTTGAGATATGTCCTCTAATTCATTAGGTGATATAGAGACATTTTCAACATAATATTTGGTGGATGGATCATGGATTATGTCAACACATCTTGAAATAGATCACTAAAAAGTGGCTCTTGATGAATGTTCATTTCATCATTGAACGAGATAAACATATCTTCACAGTTCTCATTGATGGATTGATTTTTATCACTTTCCTTAGTAGCAGATTGTCAATGTTTTCAATCATAAGATAAAATGATGTTAACGTTTCTTGAATTGGATCATTGTTGGGTATTGCTGGTGGTTTTTTATCATGATTGAAAAGTGACTCTTGATATATGTTGATTTCATCATCAGAGGATATGGAGACATCTTCAAGGTGCTCATTAATGGGTAGTTGTGATTGATCTTTGAGATGTGATGTTTGATCTTTGAGATGGGGTGATTGGGTTTTTTGCTGATGTTGTTGATATCCAACCTCTTGATATTGGAGATATTGTTCTTGGTATGGTTGTGGAGACAACTCAATGCTTTGATGACATGGTTCAACCAATGGAAGAGTGTATTGATTTTGGGGTAGAGATGTCTCTTGGTGATATGAATCAATGGTTTTTTAGTGTATCAATTTTGTTTCACAAGATTTGATCTTGACATTCTTGATATCATTGACTTGGTTATTGAGAAAGCATATTTGGCATGTATAGTTGTGGTTTTTACATGGAATCATGGATGGATTGATCTCAAACAATGTTCTTATTTGGTATGATGTTTATATTTGGTATTATTGGTGATATTGAAAATTGTTGTGATTGGGAAACACATTGCTTGGATTTGGGTAACTTTAATTTTGCATGGGCTTACCTTGACTTAGATCACTACATGGAGTTGTCAACACATTGCCTGGATTTTGAACAACATTGGTGGGATTTGCAAACATATCTATCCCAAAGTTCACCAAGTGTGTATTTGATATGTTCATGTTTGGGAAGAGTTGATTTGGTACAGTCACACTTGGCATGTACAAATTTGGTGGTGTAATGTTGTTTGGAAGATTCATTCCTTGATTTTTTGGTTGATTAATTTGTAAGTTTTGGCTTTGATTTAAATCCACCATAGGAAAAGGTGTTCCAAAATTTAGATTGGGAAAACTCGCATTTGGTGTATCATTGAGGTTTTATTTTCTGAAATTCAGGCTGGGAAAAGTCACATTTGTTGTATTATTGAAATTTGGAGGAGATAAAGATACCATTTATGGATTGTACAAATGTGAGTGTTAGTGTTTAAAATAACAACCCAGCTAGGATTTGTAATTCTCTAAGAGGTAGCCAACCTCTATTTTAAAGAACACAAAGACTAGTTGCCAATTCACAAGATTCAGTCAAAGACTGACATCTCCTACACTTTCGGCTCTGCAAGACCAAGGTGGGTAGACCTAAACAATGCTCAAAACTTAATTCACTCATATACCGACATTGTTTTACAAAGCAGATAATTCCCAATGAACAACACTAAGGGAAGCATTGACAACTTTCAATTTGGCTAAATTCTCAGTAGCTCAACCCTCTCTCAACCATTGGAAAGCAGGACACACAATAACACAGTAAGATTAAAAATGATTTTGCAATTAATATTGTTTCTGAGATGCACAAACTGAAAAATAGATCAGTGCTATTTTTGGGCCATGGATTCAAACACATAGAATGAATTCTCTAGTAAACAATCTTCAACCAGTGGATTTAACTCGCTAATGCTTTGCATTAACTGTTAGTGCCTTGCACCAACAATCCATCTCTTGATATCAATCAGATTCTTCTTATCAAATCCCATTTGCACACCTAAAATCACAATCACCTGCTCAAAGCATTTTAACCATTTCTTTGAAACAAAAAAGTGAACAAGCAAAACAATCTCATGAAACTTGAGATGCTAGATTCAAAGACACTTTGTATTATTGAATTTACATGACTGACAGTGTACAAATGTGGAGACAATTTAATGAAATTCTTGAAAGTGGAAGCACTTCATGATATTAAATGCATGAAATGG
This sequence comes from Sequoiadendron giganteum, assembly GCA_007115665.2. Taxonomy (NCBI): domain Eukaryota; kingdom Viridiplantae; phylum Streptophyta; class Pinopsida; order Cupressales; family Cupressaceae; genus Sequoiadendron; species Sequoiadendron giganteum. The sequence goes on from CM021106.1 coordinate 310,874,442, forward strand.
TTGTATTTACTCTTGAATTCATAAAATTACAGCTTACAGACTCAAACAATGACTCAAAAAATACAAATTTCTATCTACACAGTCCAATACAGAAAATCAGACCCTTCTCATAACCTAATCTCAAAACCCTTTACAAAGAGAGAATAATAGAAGATATAGAAGAATGGAGGAAATAGAAGAAGCCCTAAATTCAAATCTATTGCAGACACATGGCAACTCCATTCCCGTTGATCAACTGAAAATAATATCTCCTCTTCTTTGCACCAAAAAAAATTCCTTCTAACAGTATTTGTTCATGATTGCCCAACAACAGAAAACATGCCTAGGTGGAGATTCTACAACTTTTATCCAACTGCTCAAAATATCTCTTGTGCACAAACTATTTCTATTTTCTACTCTTTTTTATTTTCCCTTTGCAAAAACTTGCTACATACTTTATAATGTTGTACTATTGTTTTTTATTATTTTATTCATCTTTAATGAATAAAACATTATATATTCACTTAACTGCAACTTCATTTAAAGTATTTAAATACTTTACCTGACAACATAAAGTATTTGCCATTTACCTGAATAAAATATTTTACCCCACACTTTCCATTTAAAATATTTCACATTATGCAAATAAAATGATCTATTTAATAAAATGATTTTATAATATTCCCCGTGAATATTTTATTCACCTGACTGGACTATTGAGTAAATATTTAAAATTATACCCACAGGCATGTTCTACCATTAAAATTTAGCACCGTGCCCACCTCATTTTAAATCATATTATGCAACCATTTAACTTTTGAAAATTTTTAATTTAAAATAAACCGGGCTCCTCCCGTGCTCGCACACCACGCACTACTTTTTCCCTCATCATCAACATTCTTGCGAGGTCTGCGAGAATGTCCCACTTTTGATTTTTCGCTCTTCCCGTGGCTATGGCGGCTCCCTTCTAGTTCAAGCTGTGGTGACCCTCAACACCTTCCCTCCCTGCTGTGTGGTGTGCGCGGGCCTCTTCTCCCACGAATCTCCCCTTGCTGGTGCGGACCCTTCCTTATACTTTGATGGATATTCTCTTTGCATGGTTCTTCCAGGCATGCACAACTCTGCCCTCTGCTCTAGGCCACACCCTTCACCTGGTTATCTCCTCCTCCTCACTAGGCGTAGGTTTCTCCTCACATGTTGGTCATTCCATTTTACTGTTGTGTGCTCCCATCATGGTGGCCACGGGCTTCCCTAGTAGGTCTCCATACCTCATGACTTCCCATCATATGGTGTGGGCCGGTCTTGTTTGCTTGAGCTCTGCCCTCCACCTGTTGGTCATGCCATCCTCACCCTGCAGATGTGTGCATAGGCCTCCCTACTGCAAGTTGTGACTCTCCATTTTGTTTTTGGTGCGCACCTTCACTGTGCACTCCCCATTGCCAGTCGCATGCCATAGAATAACAGCCCACCACCCATCATCACCGGTTGTTCCTTCTCTTCACTAGTGTGGGCCTTCTAATCATGGTGTGGGCCATGTCTTCTTTCGTTAGCCAGCACACCTCCTCTATTCATTCCTCACTTTGGCGCGAACAATTCATTATTTCTTTGCTTTGATGGGCAAGCGCACCCTGCTGTAATATCCATATGCATCTCATTAATAGGTGTGGGAACAAAATTTTCTAAGACAACAATTTGAGAAGTCCATGGTGGCTTTATATTCAGGCTTCATTTCAAAATCTTGAAAATATTCACAACTATGATGCAGATGAAATGCAATGCACTGACACAATGGTGGCACAATGAGATTCCCATTACTGTTCTCCTTCACACCGTACTCGGCTCTTCGTCTACATTTTTGTTTTTATTTATCAATATTCATTTTCATTGTAAGCCTGAATGGATCCTATGCCATAGACTCCATCCTCCAATTTATATGTTTTGATAGCTTTCCATACTCTGTTTCAAACACCTCCAATGGTATCTCATTGTCTTTACAAAATTCAGGCAATCCATCATCAAACTGAACACAAACCTCACAAAATATTAGTGCCCTCAATGCTTTTGCAATTACCATACATGTTAATTAGAACACTCCCAAGGGAAAAACTATGTAGTTGCTCAAATAGCTGATTGAAAGATTAACAAGTATTGACATTATTCCATAGTGAATAACACTATCCTCGTACTGTGATAAATCTTCCCTGATGTTTGATGAATCTTTGGAACTAAGTGAGCCATGTTGGGTTCTCAAATGGGTCCGAACTAAAAAAAAATCATTTTCATAAAAAATTTTACCTTCGAATGGTCTGACACTACCATTTGAATACCTTGGAAGTGAAAACATGAACTGGTTCGCCATTAAAAACTGTTTTCTAACACTTTTGGAAACTAGCCAAAACTGACCTGGTTGGCTCAGGAATCAATCTGGGAAACTTGTCAAACAACCTCCAGGAGATATGAAAACTTGCAAGCATATATTCATTCGACCCAAAAGAACAGTACAAAAGATGGCTCAGAGAAATCAATTATGAGGAACCGGATATTAATCAGCAAAGTTGCCCAATTAAACTTTTCTGAAATAGTAGCAGTTCTGAACCAACTCAAACTGATCCAATTGCCATTTTACAAAAATAGCAAATCAGCTCCTGGCAAGTTGCCATCAGACACAGTAAAACATTAAGATACCCTGAGCATGTGTGAAAAAGGAATTTCTTTGAAACATCACCGATCAAAAGTTACTGACAGTTGAAGTTGGCCTCTCAAAAAGGCTATCAGGAATGCAGCTGCAAAACAGAACAAATTGCATTTGGTTTCGATCTGCTAAAAATAGAAAATCAGATCATGAAGCTCTGCAAACTGACACCAAAGATCATTTAGGTATGGAGAATATGGAATAACATTTGTTCTGACATGACAGTGAACTGGTTGCAGAAACCAAGCTCAAATAGGAAGCTGTTTCACAAAACAAACTGTCTACAAACAGTAGAACAGTGCAGAAAACCTTCCAGCTTCACTTTTTGAAACGTTGTTAGAACTTATCGTGGCAAGCTGAAATTTGACATGCCTTCTCACATAGGTCAATTAAGTATGTCTGCAAATGGGTTTTGCACAATAATCAATAGGTTTCAAATTATAAGCCTCCAAAGTGGGTCAGTCAGGACTGATTTATCAGGTACACTTTTTAAAGTCGTAAAGCAAAATTTTGAAATAGGCATCTCAAATTTGCAAAATTTGAGAGTGCCATCAGTGGCTCCGACTGGGGATGTATGCCCCCTGTGGGCATAGCAAGATCCTAGATCTCTAGAGAGTAGACCAAAAGTTGAATCCATCAGGTGCTCTCAAACTACTCCTTTATTCATTCCTTTTTTTTACTTCATCTGATGACCCCAAGTCATGAAATAAAAAATGGGAATCAGCATATACCTCTATCAAACACAATTCTGTAGAAAGAGCTAATCTCCATCAACATATGCTTGCCTTTATCAAACCACAACAACATAGGTGATTGCATCTTTGCAAACATCAACATCAAACTGCCCTTGTGCAAATGTGAACTTGCTCTCTATTCAACTTTGTCATCAAGCGTCAACCAAATTACATATGTCACATCATTGTTACTTTCTTCATTCTCTAATTTAATATTAAGTGGCAGTATTTGAAAATGGGGATCAAGACCATATGAAAGCATATCTTGATCACAACCATCTGCCTGATGAAACATGTTGATATCTCCTAATAGACAATTATTCACAACATCATCAACATGTTCACAATCACTATGCATCTAAAATTCAGGCATACTTTCAAAATGTTGATTATTATGTGGCAACAACTTATTATATTCATCACTTAAATCATTTTTAAGCTGAAAACAACTTGCCTCAGTGTTGTTCACATTGCCACATTCTATGAAAACCTCTTCCAGCTGACAAAAATAACACTCACATTCCACCTTGTGGCTGGAACTATTAAACTCAAACTGATTACTAGTTTTCATATTAGAATTAAAACTATCACAAGAACTTACCAAAAGATCTTGCTCATCATGCAAACCATCTCCAAGTGTACACAAACAAACACACTCATGTATTAGCACACTTTGTAACTGTTCTCTCTCATGCTGGTATTAAGAGTCATCAGGGATTTCTGACTCATCATCATCTGTAATCATATAGTCATCCTCTGAACATAAGGTATCAACCTTTTCAATATCACAAGCTTTCTCAACAAGCAATTCTAGTTCAGAGACATAACCTGATTTCTCATCAAAATCAGCATTAACATCCACATGAAAAAAGTCATGTCTAGGCTCATTACTCGGCTCATTCAAGTCATCAAACGAAGTCTTGTCCAAATCTGCATTAAAATCTTCAAGATTTGGCTCATTAGATGTGTAAACCTCATGGTCATATGTTGTTTCAAACTCATCAAAAGAGATTTTTGAACTTAAATCAGTGTCCATAGCTTCATACTCATCATATAGTGCATCATCACAATCAACTTGTTCATCATTGGAAAGAGAATCAGATTCGCTTTTATCATACCTTTCATATTGAAGGTCATCACCATTGTCAAAGTCAATAGGGGTTGCACACAACAACTGAGAGTTGTCCTCATTTGCACATTTCTGATATCCTGTGGTCAACAGATCTGAAATTTGTTCACAACTCAATAGATCACTATTTTGGTCTATTGTTTCAACCGCTTACTCTTCTTTACCTTCAATTGAAGTGGATGCAATATCAAATTTCAAATCATGACATGTCAAAGGATTCTCATCTTCAAAATCTGAGAACTCGGTAGGCTAGTCATAAACTGGATCTCCCCAATCATAGGAGGCAAAATTCCTAACAACATTATCATAAGAAAATTTATAACCAGTCATAGTGAATAAACTGTCCACTTCTCCCTTCTTACTTTCTTCTCAGTTGTCAAAAGAACAACCCATATCACTTTGCATTTCAACATCAGATTGGGTATCATCACTAAACTTGTCCCTTACATCCTCTTGAGGATAATCATAAACATCTTCTTTATCAAACTGAAAACCAAAAATGGTTTCATCATTGTAGTTGCTTGTGGTTTGTCTTTCACACTGAAATTCATCACATACTTTGTCACTTGCAACTGATAAACTTATGTTCTCAAGAGTATTTCCTAAATCAGCAAACCGTCTTGTCTCACTATGCAAACTTGTGTCAAAGCTATACTCAACACTTGTAGGCTTGATATAATCACTTGTATCATCATATTGTTGATCACATATCTCTTCTTTAAAGAGTAAATCCAACTCATATTCATCTTCAGGTTCTTGACTCGGAAAACTCGACTATTGATTCACAGTTGGATACATTTCCTCTATAATTTGTCCATTAACAACTTCGTCATCATATGATGATGCATTCTTCTCATCTTCTACCTTCTCAAATATTCACTTGTCTGGAAATATCTGATCATTATCATTCACACAACTGTTGATTCCATCAACATGTTTTCCCATAACTGAAGATAACAAACATTGAACATACTTATTCCTCTGTTTCTCCAAATTATCCAACACTGTGTATGCCATTTGCATGCACAATATTTCAAAATCTCTTAACAATGCACTAGATCCTTCTTCATAAGCTTCAAAATACAAATGGATACAATTAGAAGTTCTAGGTCTGAAATTTTCTGGGATTAGTGAAAGAGAATTAGCAAATCTATGGCTGAAATCAACACTTGACTCTTCATTTTGTTTCTTGTTCTGCTTTAATCTCACGACAAGTTCTGAGGGATCTCTTGCAAATTCTTCTCTGTAAGTAGCCACTAATTTATCCCAGCAAGGAAATGACTTCTCAGGAAAGCTTAGATACCAATCTTGAGCTCATGCTTCAAGAGATCTGACAAAAAATCTCATCTCCATATCTTGATCTCTGAATGAATGTTTCTCCATGAAGCTAGAAAAACTTTGAACATGTGCATCTCCTCCACATATGGTATACCCATCGAATCTAAGCATCTCCTTATAAATTTGAGCTGACATACTTTTTAGTTTCATAATCAACCCATGACAAATCTAATTGAGCATACAATGGGTCAAAGGAATTGACAACTGGTGCAATGACTTCACAAGTAGACATAGTTTGATGGTCTCTTGACTGGGCTTGTTGAAACATTTGGTGTCTTTCATCCATTTCTTTAAGTCCTCTTTCAAATACATCATTCCATTTAGGCCTGAACCTAGGCTTATTAACTCTTGGGTTCTTACACTTTGGGGTATTAGATGCTTGAAGATTATTATACTTTTGACACTTCTTGACAAGCTGAACCAAAGTATTCACTGGTATAGATACTTTACGTTGGTGATCCATGGATATTACAAATTAAGGCTCACTAATTGTGCATAATTAAAAGCCTGACCACATGATCGACGACAGGGATAAGTACTGACATAATGACAACCTGGGCTTGAAAATTATAACAATACAAATGGATGGAAACCCCTAAGATAAACAAATGCATTCTAACCATCCAAACTAGCAGATATTTGAGCACTAAACATAATATTTTAATGGAACTGTAATTACTTTCAACAGATCCAACAAATAAAAGTGTGCAAACTTAATTTACTATTCTTTCCCTTTGTTAGTGCTAACTCACTCAATAGGGAAACCAAGTTTCTTCTAAGAAGTTGAAATATGGTCTTCATACACAAGTTCTTGAAAACAAAAAGTGAAGAATACCTGGAAACTTTTAAACTACTGTAAATTGTCTTCCTGACTGGTAATATTTGTAGATCTGGAACTTTCTTTACATTTTTAACAGGTTCTATCAATAGAGTCACCACCTCTTTTCATAGAGGATTGAACATCAAGTAGTATGAAGTTCCTTTACATATAAATTTTTGTCTGAGTTCCTTTCCATCAGCAGAGCACCATAGATTACAAAACTGTTCAGGTTCCCTGCAGCAAATTCTTCTCCAGGGTTGAAATCCTTCAAAATTTGAACTAAATTTAGAATGGCAAACAATAATATGACTCTATAACTGTCTGCAAATGGAGATTCAAAATCTTCCCTAGTAGAGTTGCCATTCTGTTGGTGTTTAAAATAACAACCCAGCTAGGATTTGTAATTCTCTAAGAGGTAGCCAGCCTCTATTTTAAAGAACACAAAGACTAGTGGCCAACTGACAAGATTCAGTCAAAGAATGACATCTCCTACACTTCTGGCTCTGCAAGACCAAGGTGGGTAGACCTAAACAATGCTCAAAACTTAATTCACTCATATACTGACATTGTTTTACAAAGAAGATAATTCCCAGTGAACAACACTAAGGGAAGCATTGACAACTTTAAATTTGGCTAAATTCTTAGCAACTCAACCCTCTCTCAACCATTGGAAAGCAGGACACACAAAAACACAATAAGATTAAAAATGATTTTGCAATTAATATTTTTTCTGAGATGCACAAATTGAAAAATAGATCAGTGCCAGTTCTGGGCCATGGAGTCAAACACATAAAACAAATTCTCCAGCAAACAATCTTCAACCAGTGGATTTAACTCGCTAATTCTTTGCCTTAACTGTTAGTGCCTTGCACCAACAATCCATCTCTTGATATCAATTAGATTCTTCTTATCAAATTCCATCTACACACCTAGAATCACAATCACCTGCTCAAAGAATTTTAACCATTTCTTTGAAACAAAACAATGAACAAGCAAAACAATCTCATGAAACTTGAGATGCTAAATTCAAAGACACTTTGTATTATTGAATTTACATGACTGAAAGTGTACAAATGTGGAGACAATCTGATGACATTCGTGAAAGTGGAAGCACTTCATGATATTAAATGCATAAACTAGTTGTATTTACTCTTGATATCATAAAATTATAGCTTATAGACTCAAATAATGACTCAGAAAATACAAATTTCTATCTACACAATCCAATATAGAAAATCAAACCCTTCTTAGAACCTAATCTTAGAACCCTTTACAAAGAGAGAATAATAGAAGATATAGAAGAATGGAGGAAATAGAAGAAGCCCTAAATTCAAATCTGTTGCAAACACATGGCAGCCCCATTCTCATTGATCAACTAAAAATAATATCTTCTCTTCTTTGCAGCAAAAAAAATTCCTTCTAACAGTATTTTCCCACGATTGCCCAGCAACAGAAAACATGTCCAAGTGGAGATTCTTCAAATTTTTTCTAGCTGCTCAATATATCTCCCGTGCACAAATTGTTTCTATTTTTTGCTCTTTTTTATTTTCCCTTTGCAAAAACATGCTGCATACTTTATAATGCTGCACTATTTTTATTTTATTTTTTATTCATCTTTGATGAATAAAATATTATATCTTCGCTTAACTACAACTTCATTTAAAGTGTTTAAATACTTTACCCAACAACACAAAGTATTTTCCATTTACCTAAATAAAATATTTTACCCCACACTTTCCATTTAAAATATTTCACATTATGCAAATAAAATGATCTATTTAATAAAATAATTTTATAATATTCCCCGTGAATATTTTATTCACCCGACTGCACTATTGAGTAAATATTTAAAATTATACCCACAGGCATGTTTTACCATTAAAATTTAGCACCAGGACCACCTCATTCTAAATCAAATTATGCAACCATTTAACTTTTGAATTTTTTTAATTTAAAATAAACCGGGCTCCTCCTATGCTCGCACACCCTGCACTATTTTTTCCCTTGTCATCAATATTCTCATGAGGTTCACGAGAATGCCCCAATTTTGATTTTTTGCTCTTCCCATGGCTATCACGGCTCCCTTCTGGTTCAGGTTGTGGTGACCCTCAACACCTTCCCTCCCTGTTGTGCGGTGTGTGCAGGCGTCTTCACCCGCAGGTCTCCCATTGCTGGTGCAGGGCCTTCCTTATACTTTGATGGATCTCCTCTTTGTGCAGGTCTTCAAGGCCACACCCTTCAATTGGTGATCTCCTCCTCACTAGGCATGGGTTTCTCCTCACATGTTGGCCATGCCCTTTTACTGTTGTGTGCTCCCATCATCATGGTCGCGGGCTTCCTTGGTAGGTCTCCATACCTTGTGACTTTCCATCGTATGGTGTGGGCTAGTCTTGTTTGCTTGAGCTCTGCCCTCCACATGTTGGTCGTGCCATCCTCACCCTGCAATTGTGTGTGTAGGCCTCCCTATTGTAGGTTGCGGGTCTCCCATTTTTGTTTGGTGCGCACCTTCACTGTGCACTCCCCATCACCAACCGCATACCATAGAAGAACACTCAGCCACCCATCATCACGGGTCGCACCTTCTCTTCAATTGTGCGGGCCTTCTAATCATGGTACGGGCCATGTCTTCTTTCGTTAGCCAAGACCCCTCCTCTATTCATTCCTCACTTTGGCGCAAACAATTCATTCTTTCTTTGCTTCGATGGGCATGCACACCCTATTGTAATGTCCATATGCATCTCATTAATAGGTGTGAGAACAAAATTTTCTATGACAGCAATTTGAGAAGTCCATGGTGGCTTTATATTCGGGCTTCATCTCCAAATCTTGAAAATCTTCACAACTATGAGGCAGATGAAATGCAATTCACTGACACAATGGTGGCACAATGAGATTCTCATTACTATTCTCCTTCACACTGTACTCGGGCCTCCGTCTATATTTCTGTTTTTATTTATCAATATTCATTTTCATTGTAAGCCTGAATGGATCTTCCGGAATAGAATCCATCCTCCAATTTATATTTTTTGATGGCTTTCCATACCCTATTTCAAACACCTCCAATGGAATCTCATTGTCTTTACAAAATTTAGGAAATCCATCATCAAACTAAACACAAACCTCACCAAATATTAGTGCCCTCAATGCTTTTGCAATTACCATACATGTTACTTAGAACACTCTCGAGGGAAAAACTATGTAGTTGCTCAAATAGATGATTGAAAGATTAACAAGTATTGTGACATTATTCCATAGTGAATAACACTATCCTCAAACTATGATAAAACTTCCCTGACGTTTGATGAATCTCTGGAACTGAGTGAGGCATGTCGGGTCCTCAAATGGGCCCGACCTAAAAAAAATTTGTTTTCAAAAAAGTTTTACCTTTGAACGGTTTGACATTGTCATTTGAATACCTCGAAGTGAAAACATGAACTGGGTCACCATTAAAAACTAACCAAAACTGACCCCGTTGGCTCAAGAATCAATCTGGGAAACTAGTCAAACAACCTCCAGGAGATATGAAAACTTGCAAGCATATAGTCATTCAACCCAAAATTATAGTGAAAAATAAGGCCAAGAGAAATCAATTACGAGGAACTGGATATTAATCAGCAAAGTTTCCCAATTAAACTTTTCTGAAACAACAACAGTTATGAACCAACTCAAATTGATCCAATTGCCATTTTGCAAAAATAGCAAATCAACTTCTAGCAAGTTGCCATCAAACACAGTGAAACATTAAGATACCATGAGCATGTGTGCAAAAGGAATTTCTTTGAAACATCACCGATCAAAAGTTACTGACAATCGAAGTTGGCCTCTCAGAAAGGCTGTCAGGAATGCAGCTGCAAAACAGAACAAATTGCATTTGGTTTTGATCTACTAAAAATAGCAGATCAGATCATGAAGATCTGCAAACTAACATCCGAGATCATTTAGGTATGGAGAATATGGAACAACATTGGTTCTGACATGACAGTGAACTGGTTGCGAAAACCAAGCTCAAACAAGAAGCTATTTCACAAAACAAACTATCTACAAACAACAAAACATTGCAAAAAACCTTCCAGTTTCACTTTTCGAAATGTTGTCAGAACTTATCGTGAGAAGCTGAAATTTGACATGCTTGTTCACATAGGTCAACTGAGTATGTCTACAAATGGGTTTTGCACGAAAATTGATAGGTTTCAAATTATAAGCCTCCAAAGTGGGTCAGTCAGGACTGATTTATCAGGTACACTTCTTAAAGTGCGAAAGCAAAATTTTGAAATAGGCATCTCAAATTCGTAAAATTTGAGAGTGCCATCAGTCAGTTTCGATAATCAATTGGCATTGTGAAACTTGGATAGTTTGGTTGACTTGGATTACTCATGATGTGTGAATCAAGTTTGTATTCCATGTTCCTCTTGTGTTTTGAACTTGTTGCAAAAGTTACCCCTAAGGTATTTAGGACCAATGATGAGATGAAAGATGAAAGGGTGAGCGATATGGGTGTTTGAAATTTTAGGAATTTTGGATCAATGCTAGACTTTAGGATATTGATTTTGATCAGTTTGATTTGGATAATGAACTTATAAACCCTAAGATGTTGGATGAGACCTTAGGATGAACTTGTTCAAATATGTGCTAATTTAACAAGAGGTATGAGAAAGGATGCATTCTCGCGCTCCTAACTAAACAAGGTGATTTTGATTTTGTCTAAGGATGTACCCTAGTCTAGATAATGATGTTTCCAAATCTCTAAAAGTTGTTTGGTGGGATGGGATGGTAAATGTTTTGAATGGATGAAGTGTTTTATTTGATCCTAGATGAACCTAAGAGGACTTTGTTTATAGGTCCAAGTTAGTGAAGAATACACTTTTCTCTAAGACTAGTTCAAACCAAAAGACCAATTTTTGCATATGACCAAAAGATACGAAGCATTGTGTGGGGTTCAATTGGAGTAATCTTGATTAATGAATCCACTTCTTTCTTAGTTTTTCAAACTGAATGTCTATCTATCAATTCCTTTTCATCCCACAAAGTCTATTATGTGGAAACCAAGGATTCAAGGGCATAGTATCCTATGTTGACTTTAGAGAGAAAATTGTGATTAAGTCCAAATACTTAGAAGCCTCTAAGGAAGAAATCCCTAGGGCAAGCATGAGCACTTGAATTCATCAAAGGAATTTTCTTCCCCTAAAGGGTTTGAAATTTGATGATCATGTTGAATGTCTATTTTTCCAGTGATTAGGATCCAAGCAAAGTGTTTTTGATTCCAAGAATATGCACAATTCGAGGATGAAGAGACAATATTTGTTGGGTTCCCACTTAGACAAATCCAACTACGCTTACTCTTAGAAGATGATTAGATGCTTGACCACACGGGCTCCCACTTAGAGTGTACTCACTTCTTGGGTCAGCCAAACATCAGTACCCATGAATCTTCCATGGCATACTTTTCATCTCTTCTAAAATTTGTAAGAATGTGGGGTGGCTTCAAAACGACCATTCTTGCACCAACAAATTGATTAGGATTTTGGTCTTTCTAAACAATGGGTTTTAATGAGGTTATTCCATTCATGGGGGATCATCCATGTGGCAAGGGACCATTGCTTCCCTTATTTTCGGAATGATCCTCGTGATAATTGAACTTTCCTCAAGTACCTAGATTTGTATACCAGTTGGAAATGACTTGGCTTTAGCATGTTACCAGTTGGGTCATTCCCTGGGGTGATTACTTTTTCCCACCAGGTAGACCCTTTATGGATTAAAAAAAGTGATAAAATACATCCATAGTTCGATCAATCTTTGTTGAGAAACAAAGAGAGAACACTCACAATGTACTTTACTCACACTCACAAGATTGGTTCAATTTTAAACCCAAATTGAAATATGTAGGTAACCTTTTAGAAAATCAATGTCACTAAAATGATTTTGATTCTCAAGATCCCTGTGAAGCATGAGAGAAGTGCATATGCATTCGATTGATGCTAATTGCAAAAAATATTATAAAAAAATGAAAGCACAAGTTCATTTAAGCCTCAAAGAAATGATGAGTTCTTTTTAGAGCATCAAGATAAAATGTGAACTTGTTTGTTCAATTTTAGTCCAAAATCACAGAGTCTAGTGAATTTTGAAGTTTTAATTTTATCCCAACTTTGAAAAAAATCAATCACTGATTAATTTTAACCCCAAATTGATCTAGCTGGCCTAAAACAGAAAATAAAAGTAGAAAATGGATACTTTAAGCTATAACAATAAGCATTTAAAATTGCTTCTTTAAGTTCAAATTCATTTTGAATGATTAATTCTCCAACTCAAATCTTCTTTGATTTATCATGTTTGATGGAAAGTAATTGTGAAACAATAAAGAATCAATGATTAGAATGCTAAAAATCAGATTTTTAGGAATTTCCAAGAAGCCATATGATCAAAGATAATTAGGTACCAAGATTAAATGACATCATGTTTGATATATCAATTCATTTTTTAAGCATGAAAAACTAATAAACAAGATTATATCTTCAAATTTAATCAACAAATTTCACCGTCCTTTAGCAATCTGTACCCAATAACTTGAAGTTAGCAAAGCATAACCAATCACCACTCAACAACTACAAGTTAGAAAATGATTTTTTTCTTTCTTGGATGCAAAATACGATGGCCAAATTGCAACATTAAAATCCCATCAGACAACATAGTAATTGAAATCATTTTAAATGCAAGTAGTAGTTTCCTTCCTGGGCCACATCAATCTACACAGATAAGATTTGCAAAATCCCACTAAATTTATCTTTCGTTATTAAAGATCTTTATAACCACCCCAAGAAAGATGTTGAGCAGCCAAAGCTTCACATGTATGCAAAAAAAAATAAAAGATTTGAACAAGTCATACCAGACATAAAAGGTTGTTAGATTTTGTTTAATTGTATATTAGTATTTCTACTACATGCACCGGGATTTTCTTTAAACTAGTGCTCCCTCAAATGCCATTAAGACAACAACATCAATATTGAGAAAGTAGATGAAGTGTACTTGATTAATAAAACAATATCACCATAAGAGGACCCAAATTGATTAAGAAAACACAATATAAAGATGAATTTACGCAAGAAAATCAAATCAGAGAATTGAAGAACACAACTTCAATACCTAAGTAAAGCAGTCAATCGCCAAATCAAGAAGCAACTTTAAACAACAATATTAAACTTAGAGAACAACAAGTTGTAGTAGTCATTAGGCACCATTCTTAACTAAATATGACAACATTAATTCATGAATTGAACTCTATGTGGCAAGAGCTTGAGTGCCTGTAAATGCAATAGAATAAAGAAATTAAATATTTGATTCGCTCTCTTGATGTAACAGAAAAACCCCAGGACTGGCTAATTCGTACAAAGCTTTAATTAAATCAAATCAAGGAGATCTCCTTCAAATCGCATGCAATAAATGCACTAACTCTGCATTCATGTCACTGTGAAACACATTTACATATGTGTGTCATCCTTACACATTGATTCAAGCATTAACCATGCTTGTAGGGGATGGCGTAAATTTGGATTGCTAAAGAAGGAGGTCACAGGTTTGAGTCTTGAAAATTTTGACAAAATTCTTGAGATGGATGCTCTCTCATGGATTGCAATGTTTGCAAGATATGCACAAAATGGATTTTCAGAAAAAGATTTAGTAATTTTCAAGAAAAAATATTATTTACATTTTTGTTAGTTCGTCGTGCGTGCCTATGACAGAATAAGCACTTTGAAATTGGGTATTCACAACCCTTTGGAATACATGTATGCAAAATTCAGAGGCATAGACAAGTAACATGAACTATTGAAAAAATTCCTTAGAGAGAGATATGGTCGCTGGGTTGACATGAGTGGATGGTATGTACAAAACAATTTTATTGGAGATATTTTAGAAAATCTCAATCAATTGAGAGTGGCATGTGTGAAGCCCAAATTCCTCAATATTTTACAACATCCTCTCCATCTGGTAGATCTACATACAAGGTGTAGAAGCATAGACAAGGTACATGAAATTTTAGCTAGAATGACTCAAAGAGATGTCTCCTGGATTGCAATGGTTGTAGTCAATGTATTGAGGCTCAATGAATTTCAACAAAAATGCACTTGGCAGGAGTAAAATCAAATTCCACAACCTTGGACCAACATCCTCTCTATGTGTACAAAAATGTAAGCAAAATGATGAAGCGCAAAAAAGGCACATAAAGTATTTGACAAATGTATGTAAAATGATGAAGTACATAAAAGACAAGTGAACTGTTTGACAAAATCCCTCAAAATATCAGATATTCTAGTTGTGAGTTCCACTTTAGGTCACCTGAGCTTTCAAAAAATCTTCTGTGCAAAATTCAACAATCAAGAATTTATGCACATATTCTCTATTGAATGATTTCACATTGTGCTAAATTTATTTGTAGCTTATAATGTGTAGATGAGATTTGCACGTGAACTATTTGCTAGAATGCTTCTAAGAAATTGTGTAACTATGATTTCAAAGGATGCTCTATAAATATCTCTAAGTAGAGTTACATTAACTTAGTTCTTTATGTGTTGATTATAATCTAAGTCACAATATTGTCAAGATTTGAAAGCACAAATGAAAATGCAAAACACATAGAACCATTGTTCTATTTTCTAGTCAAGCTAGAAATACCCAAATCTCGAATGTGAAAACAACAACGAGACATGCAACTTTGATTCACTATTAATCAAATGGAAATGAAAAAACATAAAAATAAACTAAGAACTAGAAACAATTACAACTTTCTGGGAGCGATCAACTGCTCAACAAGACTGGTAATGATCAGGAGCAATCATTGCTCTTAGAAAATGACTAATAGCTGCTACTATTCAGGAGTTGTTCGAAGCACAGAGAGAATATTCTTCTCATAGTATGCTGCTGCAATGTTCTTCTTTGACTTCTCTCAACTTTTCCCAACTCTTTCCTCCAACTAACTCCTTCCAACTAACAGAATAATCTGCCTTCAATTCATTTTGTCCAAGACAAACATTCCCTCTCAAAACTTCGAAATCATCTACCCTAGTAAATGTTGAATTCAAAAATAGCTACCATAATCAATTCTGGAGCTCTCAAGAGTTGCAAGGTGCATGCCCAAAATTGGCAAACTGCTCCTGATAGGTAGGTGAAGACTACAGGGGCACTAGCGAATGAGTAGAGGCTCAGGGAACATTAAATTCCAACACTCCCTCTTTTTCCTAAGCTGACAAAACAACACAATCAAATATGATCTAGATCAACAATGCCCAATCTGCTCCATAGGCACACAAAACTATCAATGCTCAAAGGCTTGGTGAATATGTCTGGTAGCTGCTACTTAAACCTACAAAACTTCATTTTAATTTCACCATTTTCAACCAATTTATGAATGAAATGATACCTAATTTGAATGTGCTTGCTTCTTCCATGAAACACACGATTTTTCGTCAAAGCTATCGATGAAACATTATCACAATAGATCGTTGTTCCATCCTCTTGTTCTTCTTTCAAATCTGCCAAGATTCTTCTCAGCCAGATAGTTTGACATGATGCTACATTTGCTACTATATACTTAGCTTTAGCTATTTATAGGGAAACAACAGGTTGCTTCTTAGAAGCCCAAGAGATAGCACCTGAACCCAAATGAAATACATAGCCCAAAGTGCTCTTCCTATCATCCAAACTTTCTGCCCAATCACTGTTAGTGTAACCAACTAGCCCATATTCTTTTGTTGTTGTGTACAACACGCCATATCCTTTAGTACCATTCACATACCTTTGGATTCTCTTACCCACTTGCCAATGGGTGTCTCTTGGAGTCTCCATGAATCTAGAAATTAGGCTCACTCCATGCATTATATCTGGACTAGTTGTTGTCAAATACATCAAGCTTCCAACCAAGCTTTTTTAAATGGTTGAATCCACATTACTGCTGCAATCTTCTTTGCTCAACTTTAGGCCTACGATTGTTGGTGTTGGGGTAGGCTTGCTCTCAAGCATTCTAAATCTCTTCAAGGTTTCATTTGCATACTTCTCTTGAGAGATAAAAATACAATCATGCATTTCTTTTACTTCTATGCCTAGAAAATAACTCAAGAGACCTAAATCTGTCATTTCAAATTTTGTTTTCATGGCCTCTTTAAAATCAACAATGAAGAAATCATCATCCCCAGTAAAAACTAAATCATCTACATACAAGACAATAATTAAAATATTACCTTTTGTTGCCTTGATGTAAAGAGTGGGCTCACCATCGCTTTTGCTAAAGTCATTGCTCATAAAATATGAGTCAATCCTAGTGTACCATGCTCGTGGAGCTTGCTTCAGCCCATAAAGAGCCTTCTTCAACCTATACACCTTGTGTTCTTAGCCTGGAACTTCATATCCAAAAGGGTGCTCCACATAAACCTCTTCTTTCATTACTCCATTAAGGAAGGCGGACTTCACATCCATTTGAAATACCTTCCATTTGTGTTGGGCAGCAATATCTATGACTATCCTCATAGTCTCCATCCTAGCAACAAGGGAAAATGTCTCATCATAGTCTCTTCCAAACTATTGTTTTGTACCCCTTGACAGCTAATCTTGCCTTGTGTCGGTATATTCTTCCTTCGGCATTGCTTTTGGTTTTATAGATCCATTTTACTCCAATAGCTTGCTTGCTTGGAGGCAAGTCAATCAGCTCCTATCTTTTATTTCTTTCTAATACATCTATTTCTTCATCCATGGCTTCACACCATTTATCCTCTTTCACAACTTCTTCAAAATAAATTGGATCATTGTGAGAAAATAGTGCAAAATTCACACTCTCATCAAATTCATCATCATACCTTTCATTTTGGTAGATCTCCTTTAGACTCTTGGTCATTCTTGGCATTAGGGAGGTGAGAGTGGGGTTTGAATTTTCAGTGCTGATGTTGTTCTGCCGAACAGGTTTAATCTAGAGTGATCGAGAGCTGTTAGGAGCCGAATTTATGGATGTCTGTGGCTGCTTCCCTTTTTGTCTATTCTGATTAGGAGTGATCAGGAGCTCTCAAGAGCCATCATTTTCTACTGCTGTAGAATTTTCTTGATCTTCATTTTCATATTCTTTATCAATTTGAGTTGTCGGGAGCTGTCAGAATCTGTCGTGCCATCCCATAACTGATCTTCTAAAAACTCCACATCTCTACTAATGATAATTTTTTGGTGACCGGATTGTATAGCCTATAGGCTTTGGACTCTTCACTATAGCTCATGAAAATACACTTTTCATAATTTTCATCCAATTTTTTCCTTTTTTCTTTAGGCACGTGTGCATAAGCCACACATCCAAACACTCTCAAGTGTTCAACCGCCCATCTTCATTTTGTCCATGCCTCTTGAGGTATCTTGTCATAGACTGCCTTAGTTGGACTTCTATTAATCAAATGCATGGTTGTTGCAACAGCCTCTCCCTAATATTTTGTAGGGAGTCCTTTTGCTTTTAACATGCTTCTTGCCATCTCCATGATAGTTCTGTTTTTCCTTTTAGCCACTCCACTTTTTTGTGGAGTGTAACTGGTTGTAAGCTTCTTTTTTATGCCATTCTGCCTACAAAAATTCACAAAACAATTGGAGGTATACTCTCCTCCTCTATCTGACCTTAGGACTTTAATAAAATGTCCACTCTCTTTTTCAGCCTAGGCTTTAAACAATAAAAACTTATTAAATGCATCAGACGTGTGCTGCAAAAAATAAATCCATGTCTTACGGCTGAAATCATCAATAAAGGTCATAAAAAATCTGCTATTACCTATGGAAGTGATTTGCATAGGGCCCACCAAATCTGTGTGCACCAACTCCAATGGTGCTCTTGCCCTTGTAGAGTTGCCCAATTGAAAGGGTTGTCTATGTTGCTTGCCCAAAATGCAAGCCTCACATATAACATTAGGCTCTACTATCCTTGAAAAACCATCAACCATCTTGCTTTTGAACAAAATACTTAAACCAGCATAGCCTATATGTCCATACCTAAGATGCCATAGCTTGGAGGGATCTTCCATGGTGCTCTTGATGGCTACAAGTTGTACTGCTATACATTTTCCATCCATGAGAGGTGCTGCAATGGACTAAGATGAGAAGCATGTCTCAATATTCAACGAAAAAATTCGGTTCTTCATCATTTGTATTGCTGCAAACACCTTTGTCCTCTCATTCTTTTCATAAATGACACATTTTCCCTTCTCCATTAGCACTTTGTATCCATTCTAGATCAATTGTCCTACACTCATGAGGTTATGCTTTAACCCTAGTGCAAAGAACACATTTTGAACCTCCTTCTCTTCACCTTGCTTAGTGCGGATCATGATAGATCCTTTTCCTTTAACAGGAACAACTCCATTGTTCCCCATTCTAATTTTTGATTTAACATTTTTGTCAATGAAAGAAAAAAGACTTTCATTACCACTCATGCAGTTGCTGCAACCACTGTCCAAGTACCAAACTTCGGGGCTGCCTTGTTCACCAACATTGTGCATGATGAAGGTTGTGAACTAATTGCCTTCAGCCACATTTGAATCAACAACATTAGCATTTTATCTTTACTGATTACCGTGCTTCTTCCAGCACTCACTAGCATAGTGTCCAAACTTATGATAGTAGTAGCACTCAATGTTTCTCTTATCACTTCTTCCACTCGAACTATTGTTTTTTATGCCTCTTCGAGATTTTTTTTAGAGTTGCTTGCTCCCTCTTGGCTACTTGCTCATCCCGAGCTTTCTCCACCAGCATTTCCTTGATTGGATCTACCTCTACCTCTTCGGGAGCCATTTCTACCTCTCCCTCTACCTCTTGCATTTGACTGAGATTTGAAAGCTTGCTCATGGGAAGTAGTAGCAAACCTTTTTAAACACTACTCATGGGTATGGAGAGAACCCACTAACTCATCCACTGTTAAAGTAGAAAGGTCTGTTGTTGCTTCAATAGCAACGACAAGAGGATCATACCTCGTGGGTAGACATTGAAGATTTTTTTCAACAATATTCAGCTCCTCTAACACATCTTCATTTTATCTCAGCTAGTTCAATAGACCAAAGAACCTTGTTTGAAAGTCTGCAACAAAGTTTACTTTCTTTCATCTCAATAACTTCAAACTCTCTTCAAAGTAGCTGGAGCTTCACACCTGTAACTTTATCAGTCCCTTTGTAGCCAGTCTCAAGGATTTTCCAAGCTTCTTTTGCATACTCAGCTGCTACTATTCTAGGAAAAATGGCCTCTGTCAAGGCTGCTTCGATCAAACTCAAAGCTTTTGTATCCTTCTTCCTCTGCTCCTTTAGCTGGGTCTTCTAGTTATTCGTGAGAGCTACAAATGCAGCTGGGTCAGTGATATCCACAAACCCATTTATGAGAAAATCCCACAAATCATTGGCCACCTTGATGGTCTTCATCTTCTTGGCCCAAATGTCATAGTTTTGTCCATTAAAGGATGGTGGCTGCTACCAAATCCTTGCTTCATCTCCAGCCATGTCTCCTACAATAAAAAAATCAACACCCAGAAAAACAAATGCCCAAACTCACAAGGAAATGGAGCCTATGGCTCTGATACCATGTCAAGATTTGAAAGCACAAATGAAAATGCAAAACACACAGAACTGCTATTCTTTTTTCCAGTCAAGCTGGAAATACCCAAATTTCAAATGCGGAAACAACAAGGAGACATGCAACTTTGATTCACTATTAATCAACTGAAAATGACAAAACATAATACAAACTAAGAACTAGAAACTATTACAACTTTCTGGGAGCGATCAGCTGCTCAACCAGACTAGTAATGATTAGGATCAATCACTGCTCTTACAAAATGACTAACAGTTGTTGTTGTTCAGGAGTTGTTGGGAGCACAAAGAGAATGTTCTTCTCTGACTTCTTCTCTCAACTTTTCCCAACTCTTTTCTCCAACTAACTCCTTCCAACTAATAGAATAATCTGCCTTCAATTCATTTTGTCCAAGATAAACATTCCCTCTCAAAAATTCGAAATCACCTACCTCAGTAAATGTTGAATTCAAAAATAGCTACCATAATCAATTCTGGAGCTGTCAAGAGTTGCAAGGTGGATCCCCAAAACTGGCAAATTACTCCTGATAGGTAGGTGGAGATTGTAGGGCACTGGCAGATGAGTAGAGGCTCAGGGAACATTAAATTCCAACAAATATTTTGACAAGACCATTATTTTTTTATGTGCCTCCTTCTTTCCTTTTTTAGCACTAAATAAATACATTTTATGCTTATCTATGCACTAGCTACACACTTAAAAACAAATTATATAAGGTAGCGCTATATTTTGTTCTTGTTTTTAGTCAATAAAATTTGTCTTAGTGGTGAGCTAAACAATTTTCTCAATTTGGTTAACCCAATAAACAAAGATACAAAAAAAAATAAAAAATAGTTTTCCTTTTTACACAAATATTATAACACTACTTCATGTCACTATCACAAAATTATAGCAATTCATGCGTCTTGTCACCGAATCCAATAAAGAGATATTCAAGATTTTAAAAAAAGGCAGATTAGTTAAATACAAATCCAATAAAGAGTGTTCTTGTTTCCCTGAATGCTTCAACATCTATGCTCAAACACAAATGCATGTTAAATATACATGGAAAAACATACCACCAACTAAAATTGAAATGCATATAATGCCCTCATCTAGCGCCATTATGTAGACACTAATTTTCACAAGCTTCGAACAATGAACCACATTAGTATTATTAGTCCATTTAAAGCAAGTAAGACTAACATCTCTATGAAGTATTGAATCATACTAAATAATACAAACAAAACACTAAAATACCAAAGAGACTAATTGAAAGCATGTGAAGTATGTTCAAACCTATCCCATAGTGGATTGGAGATACTTTGATATGAAAAGTAGACCTTTCCCAACCCTTGATAAGCTCTTGGGTGATGGATGAAATTCTTTCAAGATGCTATGTGATATGATGAGAAAGATGCAAGATGATGATCAAGATGAAGTGGAAGATGAATGTGTATCAAGTTTTGTCCAAAATGAGAAGAAAAACCTCTTATTTATAGATAATATTGAGAGAAGAAGAGGAAAAATGGATGAATGTGGGATCATTCAACATCCAATGGGCAAGTGCCACTTGTCAAGATGTGAATGGAGGAAGCTTGAGCACATTTTGATGAATGTGCACGATAAATGATATTAGGTGGATTTTGAAATTTTGAAAGTTGGCGAGTGGGAGACATGTAAGAGACAATGTAAGAGGAGTTAATGCCAAGTTGGAGGGGACAAGACATTTGGAGGGATTTTCAAATTTGGAAGAATATTCCATCTTGATTCCCTTTTGAAAGTAATTAGAAGAAATAATAAATCAAATAAATTTATTTATTGTGCAAGTGGCAAAATCTAGAGAATTGGTGTGATTATGATTAGCATTAATCATGATTTGATTAATTAAGATGAAGATTAGATGGTTTTGAATTTTGACTTAGATACTTGGATTTATTTAAATCAAATGGGAGAAAATTGATGCATTAGTAATTTAATTAAATAAATTTGATTTATTTAATATTAGATGCATGATGTCAATTTTTCATGTCTATAGTATTGTTGTAATTTTTCCATTCATGAGAGATGCAACAATGGACTGAGATGAGAAACACATCTCAATATTCAATAGAAACATCAAGTTCTTTGTCATTGCAACTGCTGCAAATACCTCTGTCCTCTCATTCTTGTCATAAATGACGCATTGGCCCTTCTCCATCAGCACTTTGTATCCATTTTGGATCAGTTGTCTAACACTCATGAGGTTATGTTTTAACCCAGGTGTAAAATCCAAATTTTGAACTGCCTTCTCATCTTGCTTGGTACAAATCATGATAGATCCTTTTTGCTTAACTCGAACTATTCCATTGTTCCCCATTCTAATCTCAGATTTAATATTTTTATCAATGAAATAAAATAGACTTTCATTATCACTCATGTGGTTGTTGCAACCAGTGTCCAAATACCAAACTTTGGGGTTACCCTCTTTACCAATGTTGCACATGATGAAGGTTGTGGACTAATTTCCTTTAGCCACATTTGCATTCTATTTTTTTTGATTACCATTCTTTTTCCAGCACTCACTAGCATAATGCCCAAACTTATGACAGTAGTAGCACTCAATGTTGCTCTTGTCATTTATCCCAATCGAACTAATGTTCTTCATGCCTCTTTAGGATTTTTTCTAAGATTTTCTCACTCCTTGGCTGCTTGCTCGTCCCAAGCTTTCTCCTCCAATATTTCCTTGTTTGGATCTCCATCTTCCTTTTTGGGAGCCATTTCTACCTCTCCCCCTACCTCTTTCATTTAACTGAGCTTTGAAAGATTGCTCTTGGGAAGAGGTAGCAAACCTATTTAGGCATTTCTCGTGGGTTTGAAGAGAACCCATTAAGTCATCCATCATCAAAGTAGAGAGGTCCTTTGCCTCTTCAATAGAAATTATGAGTGCATCATACCTCGTGGGTAGACACCTAAGGATTTTTTCAACAATATTCTACTCCTCCATCATTTCTCCATTTGTTCTGAGTTGATTTAATAAACCCAAGAACCTTATGAGAAAC
Organism: Sequoiadendron giganteum; assembly: GCA_007115665.2. Lineage (NCBI taxonomy): Eukaryota > Viridiplantae > Streptophyta > Pinopsida > Cupressales > Cupressaceae > Sequoiadendron > Sequoiadendron giganteum. Next base: position 310,897,735 of record CM021106.1, read on the forward strand.
TCTGAGATAGTCTCACTTTCTTTCATTTCTATAATCTCAAACTCTCTTTGAAGTATCTGGAGCTTCACGGATCTAAATTTTTTAGTACCTTTGTAGCTAGTTTGGAGGATTTCCCAAGCTTCCTTTGCATACTCAACTATTGCTATCCTTGGGAAAATGGCCTTTGTCAAGGCTTCTTCTATCAAACTCAACACCTTAGCATCCTTCTATCAAACTCAGCACCTTAGCATCCCTCTTCCTTTGCTCCTTTAACTAGGTCTTTTGGTTATTTGTGAGAGTTGTGAATGTAGTTGGGTCAGTGATATCCATGAACCCATTTATCAAGAAATCCCATAAATCATGTGTAACCATTATGGTCTTCATCTTATTTTCCCAAACATCATAGTTATGTCCATTAAAGGATGGTGGATGCTGCAAACTCTTTCCTTCATCTCTAGCCATGTCTCCTATAGGAAAAACTTAAATACCCAGAAAAAAAGAAGCCCTAACTCATGAGGAGATGGGGCATATGGCTCTAATACCATGTAAATTTTTTAAATGCACAAAATAAACACAGAGTTGTTGCTTTGATTTCTAGTCAAGCTGGAAATACCCAAATTGGGGAATAACAAAAAAAACTCAATGGAAACACACAAAACTGGACATGCAATATTTTATTCTTTTATTAACTAACTGGAAATGATAATACATAAAGCATAAAACTTCAAATAAACTAAAGACTATCTATTACAAATTTATGAGAGCAACCAATAGACTTGCTCAACTAGATCATAGATAATCGGGAGCTACAAAGAGCTCTCTATTCTAATTTGACTGGAACTATCTATTGTTCCTGGTAAACACTAAGCGATCAAGAGCAATCCTATTCACTGCAAAACCTCTGCAAAATATTCTGAGAACATTCCATGTTGCTGCTGCAACTTTTCTTCTTGTTGCTAATCACTTGCTACTGCACAAACTGACTAACATTCAACCTATAGACTAGGAAATAACAGTCCCTCTATTTGTCTCATTCAAAAAAAAAATCCCTCTCAAATTCAAAATTATCTACCAGTATTAATTGGGAATTCAAAAAATTCCTACTGCATTCAATTCTAAGTAGTCAAGAGCTACAGGGATGAAGATCCCAAAATATGTCATTGATAAATAGCTCCTGACAGGTAGGTAAAACAAGGAAAGGCTCATAGACAATAAATTTTCCAAAAGTTTTGACCTAAGGCAACATACTCATCTATAGAGTTGGCAAGATCCTTGATGGTGTCTCTAGACACCACATTGTCTTCTTAGATATTTTGTGAATGCTCAAGCTAGTAGATTATAGGAAACTATTTATAGTTAAATTATTTCTTTAAGCCCCTCATAATAAGATACCATCATTGTCATCAAGTTCAAAACAATTAATATTGAACCTATCATATAAGACATTGATTGACATATTTTCCTAAAGTATTCATTAAACTAAACCAATAAATTTTATGATAGTGATAAACCCTTCTAACCTCTTATTTAATTATTACAATTATTTCAAACATTTTCCTTGAATCTAATTTTAATAATTTTATAAATAGATTGCATTTATCTAATATAACGAAAATCATTAATATAATATTTTTTAAATATTTCGATAACTCTGTAATCTAATATAAGAACGAACTATTTCAAAGAAAAGTTATATCATGAAAAATAAATGTATAAACTATTTCATTTAAAAAGTCCAGCAAGTTAAAAATTTGCTCACTTAAATTGCTTGTCTTCATAATGACCGATTCAAGGATTCTTTTCGTCATCATGTTTGTTCACTTTGTCATAGTTTAGTTAGACACTAGTAAAAGTAGTAAATGCAATATATAATTCTATAGTCTATGGATTGTCCTCATTTGGTTGATCTATTTGAATAACTCTGTATAAAAATTTGAAGAGATCGTAAGGTAGGTGCAAATAGTAAATACAATGTAAAACTGCTCTACTCGGCAAAAGAAAAAGGAGAATAATGAATAAGATATTTAAGGAAACAAAAGTCGCCAAAAGGAAAGCCAAACATCCACGCGGCGATATACCAAAAGATAGCCATCAGTTTCTTCCCAAAATTAGATATGCCATGCCTTTCTTTCCATTAAAAAATACTTCTGGCCTTAAAAGGGGTTGAAAACGAGTATGTTTGTTATTTGTCAAGCGAATGTGATGGTCCATTTCTACTTTAAAATTCGAAAATCCACATTATGCAAACAGATATTTGACGGTCGCTTCAGTGTAGTCCAAGATTCCTATGCTAGAACATTTATTACGTGCCTTCACTCAATGTGAGGGAGAATATTTTATATGTTTGTTGTGGCTTACAATGTCTAGATTTCCAGATTCTGTTTGATTGCAAATGTACTTACTTTTACAAAAAAAAATTATATAATTAGACTACCTTTCTAGTCTTAAAAGTAAATACTCGGTGATTTGTTTGACCCACTAAAGTAACAAACAATTGGCCCATCACATGAGATATGACCTCCATAAGCATTTCAAGAAAGCATTTGATTAGGAACCAGTCATGAATACTCACATCCTATATAATAAGCGTCCGGTGTTAGCATAAGAAACCATACAGAAAGAAAAAAACATTACTCGCATTTTTAATACCATCAGAGCCCTTTGTTGTTAGCAATGGGTAGCGCAGCTTGGTGGATGAAAGTTGTGGAGGAGAAGGAAGTGATTAAAAAAGGCCCCTGGACATTAGAGGAAGATACCAAGTTAATTTCCTATGTAAGACTGCATGGTGCAGCTCGTCGGAGTTCACTTGTCAAGCTAGCAGGTTTGATGCGAGATGGCAACAGTTGCAGGATCAGATGGCTCAATTATCTCCACCTTGAACTTAAGCATGGCAGATTTTCTCCCGAGGAAGATCGCTTAATCATCCAATTGCACAATAAATGGGGGAACAAGTAATGCTATTTTTTGTTACGATCTCCCTTATTGCATGTGTCAGTCGATTTCTGACTGTAAAATAAACTGAGAAAGTTTGAAATCATTTGCGAGTTATGATGTTTTCTGTGTTTTGTAGGTGGTCTTGCATTGCTCAGAATCTACCAGGAAGAACAGATAACGAGATCAAAAACCATTGGAGAAGTCACTTCAAGATAATGTCTCCAGAGCTACTTAAGAGATGTATTTGGCCACCAACTTCAAAAAGTACAGAACAAATAAAGACAATGAGAGAGACTAATAATCCTTCCAGTAGCCAAAGCTCCGAAGATCAGCAAATGCCCGCAATGAAGGACTGTTATGCAGAATCTGATTCACCCAATACACTAAACCAGGTGAGCTGTGATAGTTGTGAGTCGCATTATGGTTACGAATGGCCCTTAATTTCCCAAGAAATAAACCAAGAGTTCGTAGACAAATCATCTAATATGGATGCACTGAACAACATAATAGCTAATGCAAATGCAACAGGTATGGTCCAACATAGCCCAATCTGCTGTTGTTCATCTGTAACAGATTCTCCAATGACTGTCTTGTCAGATAGTGATGACTTCTTATGGTATGGAGTTATGGAATGTAGATGATGCACCAATTATGTATTGGTAACGTTCGTGAAATTGTGTGCATTGATTTGTATATATTCGATGAATGCAAGCTCCAAGGGTTTCTCTTATATTTCGGTTACCATCTTTTTTCACAAGTAGATTAGATAATACTTCCACATTCTCAAAACGTGATTTACTTGATATCCAGTAGAATTTTGATTGATTAATCATAATTGCTCATTTATTAGCTTGCGATTGTGAAAAGTAGTTTGTTTTCTGCTCATTTTGACCCGAGTCGTTCGATCTGAACACTGTTTGGTGGGCTTTGCACTGAAAAGTAGTGAGCACCATGGCAATCTTTTATTGTTTGTGGATCAATAGAGGGTTTAATAATACATTATTATATGCCCTACCAATTGATTAATGTTGTCTATGTCATTTGTCTTAGTGTGCTCGGGAGGTATGTGTAGTTCGTAGAATGTGTCCATGGTTTGAATAAAAAATTTATATGGCCACGTGTTAGTGAAGTAATAATATTGGTGACCGCATTTTACCTACTCTTATTAGCCGATAGGCTTTACTTTGGGACTTGCTAGTCCAAAGATACACGGAAAACCTATCTCGCGCTCTCAGACTGCTGCTCAACTGTCGTTAAACTACAGTGATTTTCAGTGAACATGGAAAATCAAATCAAATTTCGCATCAAATCTTACACCTCTGAAATCAGTATCAAATCTGCAGCTATGAAAAATCATATCAAATCTCGAAAGCGTTGAAGCCAGATACAATGTTTTTAGATCTGATTTTCGTTCACTAGGAATAGATTGAAGAAACAGCTGTAGGGAGCCTGGTTCTCCTTAATGATCATTATTCTTGCAGAAAAAAGATTTGAATTTGGCATTCATTCTTAAACAATTCCGCATTTCCTTGTTTTTTCCAAGACACGGGTTTTGGAGACTCGTCAGATCTGGAGAGGCCATTTAGGGAATTGCGCTGCCAGCTTTCTGAAGATTATCTAAGGGAGACAGCATATGAGATCTTCATTGCAGCATGGAGACCTTCTGCTGGGAGATCCACACTGACATACATACCTCAATCAGAGAAGGCAACAGAAAGACCAGAGAGATCACTGTCTATATCACCATCTCTGCAGAAATCATTGACCGCGGTTGCAAGTAAGATGAAGAAGGCCCTTGGTTTGAGATCATCTTCAAAGAAGACCCACAACAGCCCTTCGAGAGCTCATGAGGCTGCAGATGAATGTGACTGAGCAGACTAATGCCCGTATAAGGCGAGCTTTGTTGAGAATTTCAGCTGGACAGGTATATTGCTATTAACACCACATTTTTGTTTTGGTTACTTTAATTCTTTTAATAATTGTACACTTTAGATAGGTTCATAAAATTGGGAATTTGGGACCGACAACACTTAAGGATATCATATAAATTTATTTTGAACTTGTATCTGTATTTGTTGTATGATTTCTTGGAAATTTAGGATCTTTCCCTTGAGGGTTTGACATGAAGTTAGATTTTGCATTCCACTAGACTTTGGAATCTAGCTTGATCGGTGATGTAAGTTTATAATTGCTAGGTCAGATGATAGTGTTAATTGGGAAATCCGGGTATATATTGTATTATGAAGTAATGTTAATTAATTAAAAATATAAAGCATTTCCTTCATTTTTATCCTGTGATTCAGCCCTTGAGGTAAGGCCTCGTAGTCTTTCTCATTCGTAATTTTGGTTTTACATTATATGTGTGGCTTAACCAGCACACTCTAAGCTGGTTTGACTGCTTAGGTGGCAAAAAACATGGGCCCTTCATTATCCGTTCATCTCGTCAATGTTTGTTCCCATTTAAACAGTAGTCACCGTTAACTTTAAATTCAAAATATTCCCACTCGAGGTTCTGTGGATGAGTGTGATCACTTAAAACATTTTGACTCCGTAGTTTTTTTATACAAATGGTTTTTGTAGTGACATAGTGAAATTTCCAAAATAGGTCTTGGGCATCCATCAGATCAAAATAAAAGGGGGATAATTGTCACATATTATAGTTGGAAATGCTAGGGTAGACATTTATGCAAAATGTGGAAGCATAGCAAGGCACATGAACTGGTTAACTGAATGCTCAAGGAAATGTGAACTCATGGTATGCTTTGATTGTAGGATATGCACAAAATACGTCTGTCAAAAAGGATTTAGAAGATTTCATCCAAATGTGTTTGGTGGGTGTAAAGCCACACTTTGAAACCTTTGCCAGCATCCTCCTAGCCTATGCGAAGATGGGAGATTTGGAACAAGGTATGGACATCCATCATAGATAAAGGGATTTTGTTAGATGTTGTGGCTGCAACTGCCCTACTTCAGGTGAATGCAGAAAGTGTAAGCATAGAAAAGGCACGCAAACTGTTTGACAGAATGTTGTGATTGCAAGATATGAAAAATGTGGAACTAGGAACATGAACTGTTTGACATAATACTTCAAAGAAACATGTTCTCATGGAATGCCCTGATGGCAGGATATTAACAAAATGAATTTGTTGAAAAGGCTTTAGAGACTTTGCAACCAAATAGAATTGGTAGGTGTAAAGCTATACTCTACAACCCTTCTCATGGAATTCTCTCATGGCAGGATATTAAAAAAATGATTTTTTTGAAAAGGCTTTAGAGACTTTGCAACCAAATGAAATTAGTAGGTGTAAACCTATACTCTACAACCTTTCTCATCCTATGCCAAATGGGAGCTTTAGAACAGGGTATGGAAATCCATTAAAGCATAAAGGATAGAGGGGTATTCAAAGGTAGTTGCAATTGCTTTGAGTTTAAGGGAGTTGAGGAAGGTTTAGATAAGGTATATTTTTATGTTGAAATTAGTGAAATGACAATTTTTAAGATGTGTATTATGTGTGTGATTTTGATGTTATTAAATTGTGATGATCTATGTTCAAGTTAGAGTTCTAAGTTTAAAATTGAATAGTATTTACTCACACCCATAGAAGTACTACCACTATTCCTTCTACCTTTTCTTTTTGTCATCCTATGGATATTATGCATTTATAGTGTGATTTCTCCTTACACTACCATTTCATTCTCTCTTACCTCTCACTCTCTTCAGACATACTTCATTTTGCCCATACTTTTCATACCACTACTACCCGCACTTTTAAACCTTCAATACACTAGTGAAGTATTTTGCTCAACTTAAAAATAAAATTGTAGCTCTTACTCTATTAATCCTCCACATTGCACGTATTTTGCATTTCAGGTTGCTAAACACCCATTTCTCATTGGCTTTCTTTTAGCTATATTTGAGTATTTTATGGAAAAGGTGGTCACAATGTTTGTCTATGAGCTTTCAATGATACATGTCTAGATATTGCATATGAAGATAAAGTCTTACCTAAACTATTTCCATGAACCCTAAGTACTATTCCCTTCAATAATTTTAATCCTTACCTCCTATTTCTATCCATTGTTTTGACAAGCTAGCCACCACTTCCTTACAACCCTTATATGTCAATATGGTCTTATAATCAACTAACAAATTTAAATAAATGTTCCCAAAGAGTGTACTCAGACAATGAAATTAACTTTCAATATTTATGTGGTAAAATTTGTGTATTCATGTAAAAAATATTGAACTTTAACTATTTTGAATCTAATGGTTGGAAGTATGGGGCCTCCCTCACTTCCTCCAACCCTTTAGCATGTCAAAAGAACAACACTTTCCAAAAATGAAATGACAAGAAAAAATATAAATCTTGTTGGATAATCAAAATTCTACCACATCTAATTTTGTATCATTCAAACACTAAGGGCCTAGAAAATTTACAAAGCTTAAAAAACCATTGGATAATGTGCTTCAAACTTTCATAATAATTTGGTTAGCCTTAATTTCATCAATCTATTGGATTACTTTAGAGAATTAATTAAGAGTTAAATATAGAATAATTATTCTACAATTTTCATAGAGTTAATGAACGCCATACATATACCTGTATGGTATTCAAGCATAAAATTATAGATCTCATTGATAGTAATGTGATTCATGTTATGGTGTGAATGATGGGCGAAATTGTTTGGTTGCTGCACTAACACAAAATTTAAAATTTATTGTAATATTTTCCATTGCATACACATTATAATAATATTGAGCACTAATAGGTATTTAATTATCCCACTAATTATATGATGTACACACATATGAATAAAGACCCTATGGATAGAAAGTATGTTTTTTCCTCTTCCCACACTTCTACAAAAACATTTATAGCTATTAATCATAAAATTTCACCTTAGGCTATGTACCTTCAATTATTTCATTTTATGAGGATATCCAAAACCACAATTATTGTGGTCCACTTTATGGTCATGGTTTTTTTCATGGTAAAAAATGTGAAGGTATTCATATTGATCTAGGCAATTATTATAACATATGCATAAAATAATTTCATATAATTAAAAATTTAGCATCAGATAATTATACACATTTATGTGTTTCTCTAAACATAACCAATGACATTATTGTGGATACTTTGATGAGTATTATCTTTTATCTTAATATGGAGCTTAAGGAGGTCGATAAATTTTTCCATATCATTCCTTCATTAGCTATATTTGGTATTTTACTTAGGAGATCTTAGTTACAATAATTAAATGGGATACTCTTTATGATGCATCAATGCCTAAAATATGTTTTTCAAGAGAAAATTGTGAAAGTGATGAGCTCCTAGATGCATATGTATCTATCTCAAATCAACTACTTTAAACTTAGAAATTATATTTTCACACTCAAGAAAATTTGTTATGACTGCAAAGGTAAGGAACACCAAATAGAATCTCCTCATGAAACCAAAGATAGAATTCATTAATTATAACAAATGCATGTGCAACAAAAGAATCAAGAAAAAATTAACAAGGACTATAAGGAGAAAATGAAGCCCTCTTCATTGCCTCCTAATACTCCTCTAGCACAAAAGCCAATTTATAAATGATTTCCTCCACTAATAAATAAAGAATAGTATTATATCATTCCTTCATATGTACCAAATCAAGGATGATTTCTTCTATATGCTCCAAAGAAGAATAAGAAAACAACTTTCAACAATCTCATTGTCACCTCCTTTAAAGGTGTTACTTCCATATGAGTTCCAAAGAAAACATATAATATTAAAAAATAGCAAGTGAATCTGACTCCACAAGTACAATAACAATGTTACAAAGGGTCTTTCTCATATTCTACATAAATCAAGCACATTAAATGACATCATATCACAATAAAATTCAAAACATTAAAGGTGGTGTGAATCACATAAATAAGATGAGAACAATCTATTAGATGATAATTCATATAATATTATTAGTTGAGATTTGGAGCTTTTTTCTCTACATGAATTTCTATATACTTTACATATTTTGATGGTGTCCCCTAGTTGGGAGGTATATCTTTTGGCTTTTTCCACTACCTTACTATATTGATAAAAAAAATCTATAGTTTTCTATATGATTGCAATTATAATTATTACATTTAGAATTGTGTATCACATGTTGCTAAGATGATCATTCTTATGATGGTTGCAATATTTCCAAGATATTCCACATGACTCAAATTATTATGATTACATTTTACAGTCAAGTCACTTCACAAGTGAAAATTATGTTGGACACTCTCGATGACATATGTTATGATTGTAAGAGTAAGGAACATTAAATAGTTATTTATTATGAATACAAAGATAAAATTTATTAAGTATACCAAATGAATATATGACAAAGAACAAATAAAAAGTTAATAAAACAAATAAAATAAGGAGCAAATGAAGCCCTTTTTACATTGCCCCCTAATGCTTCCAAGCACAAAAATCAACTTATAACCCTTACTCTCTACCAATAAAGCAAGAGAAAGATAATTTAATTCCTCCATATTTATGAAAACAAGGATAATTTCATATTTATGCTCTAAAGAAGAATAAAGAAGCAACTTTCAACAATCCTAATGCAACCTTATTTGAAGATACTACTTCCACATGGGTTCCAAAGAAAAATCAAAATATTCTAAAAGAATAAGTGGATCCCACTCCACAATAAAATACCAAGATTATAAAAGTTCTATTTTCTATTATACATACATCAAGCACATTCAATGACATATTATATCATGATGAAATTGAAAACATATAAGTGGTTACAATCCATTGAAAATGTATGGGTAGAAACCTTGAGAGAATGAAATAATTTAAGATCATGAAGAGATCTTAGATGAAATTCAAATAATTTGATGAACCTCCAAACTTGAGAAATAAAATCTAAGGAATAGAGGATTGAGAAACCATATAAGTATTAATATAGGTTGATCATAAATGCTACTAATTTAAAATGGCATTTGTGTGTAAGAAGGTTGTTGATCAATCAAAATATTTATGAAAGAAAGAGAAAGAAGGATCTAGTGAAGCCTTTATTAAGGTGTGTACTTGGGTAGAATCCCATAATCAATAAGTTACATGGTGAAATTAAATTGTTGTAAAAATTAATCTTATAGTTTTGAATATAGCAGATCAATTTCCATGAGTTTTTGTACTTAGCATGTTGTGCTAAAGCACGTTAGCTAATAAAAAATATGTATTTGTGATTAGTACCCTAGGTATTGCTTGGTAGGAAGAATAACTAATAAATAATTAATTTCATAAGGCCTCATTATGTTCTATAGCCACTCATTAAGGGAGAATAGACATACATGGTCACTCTTGTGGTCAATATTGATAATCCTAGTAGATTTATAGATCTCAAATGATTGTCATTTTGTAAGTGTAGAATGATGATAATGTTAGTTATAGCTAGGTAGTGTTGGCTTGTTTAGGTGTTTCAACTATTAACTTGTGCTTGGCCCCATTTGACTTGTTTTAGTTATTTATATATGTAAATGTAAGTCTAGTTAATTAAATATATAAGATCCCGTGGAAGGAATTCAACTAGCTCAAGTCTAGTGGATCTTATGTGTGATATTCAACTATCTATAATGTATGAAATGAATAAGGCATATAAATAATTCAATACTTGATAGGAATTTTATGTAGAGAATAATAGATGGCCAAGTATATATATCTTTTCATCACTCAATGAAACAATATGCTTTTTTGTGATGTGTCCAAGTGGAATAATAGACTACATGATTAGATTATCCCTAGAATTTTAACAACCTTGAGTGTATGGTGGCCAAAATTAAGTGAAATCTAACCCCTTACATAAATGATTTAATTAAAGGTTGGTCACAACTTATAGACTATATAAATTATTCATACTAAACTCCTAGATTGTACCTATTCAGTTTTCATAGACACATGGGGTACTAAGCATTGAAACTAATACTAGTAGGTCCTACAGATTGTCACATGATCATTTCATGGAAAATCAAAATATCGACGATCTTTATTCTTGTATAAAATTTGGTACTATTGTCTTGCAAGCTAACAATATTAAGTTTAGTAGCTAGATAATATGGACCATAAGTTAAGTTTGGATCCTTAGTGTTTACATGCAATTAAGTTGTGTTTTACCTTCAAACAAATTCCAAATATTTTTAACATTGATTTATGAAAGGATAATAAGCATCCCACTATATGTACAATACTTGAAATTTTATTAGAGTTGCATCATCCCTTGGAGGATTAAAAACCTTTTTAAAATTATTTTAGTAGGATTTTATAATGCTAGTTGTATATTGAAGGGAATCCTTATCATTCGTGTCCTAAGACTCCAATGTAATGTCATTGTGTTTGTGTGTGCCTAGAGTGTAATTTCACATGGTCAAAAAATTGACTTAGATCCTTCATATTCTTTTCTAGTTTAGGACTGAGATTGAAGATATCAATCATTAACTAGTAAATTAAAAGTTTAGGAAACCCATCAAAACCTCATTGTTAAAGGACAAAGCCTAAGTCATGTTTAGGTTTGAAGATCTTCTTCATGATCTTATTTCTTAAGTTTTTATTTTAAGTGTTTAGTTCCTTCGTCATCTACTAATAATAATTTATTTATTTTTTATTCTCTCCTTCTTCAACACTTTTTCTATAAAAAAATGCACATCATATCTACACAATAACCAACACACTCGAGGATATCCATACTACCTTCTAACCATCCTCAAATTTTATGGAAGATAGAAATCCCTTAGTTGCAAACTTTAGTCAATCCCATGTGATTGTTTCACCTTTCCATAATCTAAACATGAGGTTCTAAGACCAAATTTGATACAATTGTAATCCAAGATCTCAAATGACAAGATTTCCAATCATATAACAAAAATAATCACAATGAAAATACACTCGTAACAATAAATAAGATAGTCATATACTAAATAATACATTCAAAACTTTAATCCAAAATAATATAAAACTGAAATAAATATCAATTTATACTTATATACTCTAAACTCAATACAAATGAAAACAGGAAGATAAGTTAGAGTGGCATCTGAAAAAATAATCTCAAATTAACTTAAAATCTTTTTATTGTAAAGGTTAATGATATCTTATTTAAAAAACAAATATTAGGTATTTTATAATGAAATATCTTTATTCAAAAGATGAGTAGAGTATTGAACTAAATTAAGATTATTATTTTTTCCATTTAAATTTTTGGGACTACATTGTATACACGTCTAGCAAGGCAGTTGTAGCTAAATTCAACAAAAATCCTCTCTTGATGGATGTCCGTACCCTATTCCAAAGATCTCATTTTCACACAGGCTGGGAGGATGCTGGCAAAGGCTATAGAGTCTATCTTTATACATACTAATCACATTCGGATGAAGGATTCTAAATCCTTTTTGACAGATGTATTTTGTGCATATCCTACAATCAAAGCATTCCATGAGCACATTTCTTTGAGGCATTCAGTCAAATAGTTTATGTGCCTTGTTATGCTTCCACATTTTGCATAAATTTCTACCTAAGCATTTCCAACCATAATGTGTGACATTAATCCTCCTTGTATTCTCATCTGATGGATACCCATAACCTGTTTTGAATTCTTCACTATTGTCATTGTAGCAACCATTTATATAAAAAAACCATGGAGTCAAAATGTTTTATACAAACGCATCAATGGGATGTGGGCAGGAATAATTTGAATTCAAAGTTAACGGTGACTATTGTTTGAACGGGAACAGACATTGGTGAGAGGAACGAATGGTGACAATAAGAAGGGGACCACATCTACCACCTAAGTGGTCAAACCATCTTAGACTGTGTTTTAAGCCACACTATAAACTAGATTCTGGAATCTTCAGAGAAAATCATCTTGAGTGGATGTAACTTTGAAGCTCTTGAAGTAAACAAAGAAAGATTTTCATCGGAAACAAAAAAATTCTAAAGACACTTCTCAAGGAATTTCTAGGAGGCAGACTAGGGAATGGATAATACTTTGAAATTGTGTTTTTACTTTTAATTTTTTATGCTTTAAGTTCTCAATTATCCTTTTTTTCTGACGAAATCTCCATTTTCTTGACACTTGTTGATCCTAGCACATGCCTACTCCAGTGCTCATGTTTGTAGAGATTGGGAGTGATTATATCTATGTAACATAGTTTAGAAAACCTTAAAATATGTCTGAGTGATAACCTTGATCTATGATGCAATTTCATAGACATTATACCTTAGAATTTGCAGTGTTTTTTCATTAAAATGCTTATAGTTCTTTAGAGTGTTAGTCATTCATTTTGATCATAAGTGTTTACTCATATGCCTATTTTAATGCTATCAACTTGAAAATTTTGTAGATTTTATAGTGTCTCCCTTGGAGTCGTTGTAACAACTGAAGCTATAACAAACATACAAAATTTATGAAAACTTGATAACTAGATACCTTCTCACATCTGAAACCACTTTTAACTGTCATGTAATAGATTCCATTTTTCCTTGTAATATATTTCATCGAGAAATTTTCCACATTCATTGCCTCATGCCAAAAACCAATTTTAACGTGCACCCGATATTTTTGTTGTAAAAGCTACAAAAATTTTCTCTCAAACTCAACAAGCAAGAAGTTCTAAAACCCCAAGCACACACATTTAATAGAATTCAAAGAATTCATTTCCTCATGTTAGAACCACCCTTCCGAAAAGTATCGATAAGGTGAGAAGACTAGGGTTGCAACCACAACACTTCATGAGGCAAAAGACTCAAATGGCCTTGGTGTAGAGGTTGCTCCAGGCATAGGCGTTGATGAGCACAAAGAAGGCATATACAATTATGCCATAGCTCTGCACCCTTGTTTTCTCGAACAACTTCCACACCAAATCCACTCTCCCCGGGCATCCCATCACACTAACCATGGTGCTCAGGCCAGCTTCCGCTAGTCGCTTTTCTTCCTCTCCCTCACCACCACCCACTCGTAACATTGCATGGCCTTACTCTAAAAATTTGATATTCTCATATTATCATGAATGGATTAAAGTAGTATTTTTAGGGAGAGTATTTTTGGTTCACCTCATTTTAAGGAAAAATGATAAATCTTCTTTGGTAGGTTTTTTCCTTTTTTCCATGCAAACTCGACCCATTTTTCTCATTTTCATCATGCAAAAAACAACACAATTTTTTATAAAACTTGAGGTAATTTGATGTAGAGTAGGGTGGATATTTTAAATACAGTCACAATTGAACTAACTTTGCAACTTGAAATCTTTAGCTTGGAGCTCTTCTCCCAAAACCTTCATATCTCCTTGTAGTACTCAAAACATGCAATTATCATCCTATCTTTCAAAGAAGATTTCAAACCAAGAATTGGGCCACCATTTCAGATGCCCTTTATGCTCTTTGAAAATAGGTCAACTTTATAGGTTTTCTTGTTTTGTAACAACTCCATCTAATCTTGACTACTACGCAGCTACAAGGCTTAATTAGGCCTATTTCACTAAGCAACAACAAGATAAACTCTCTTTGATTCACAAAAAATCACTCTAGGGCTTCAATAATGTCACATGGGGTCTGACCATGCACATTTTATCAACTAAAATCATCTTGCAATCTTCTATATACAAAACCCTACTTCTACCTATCTTCCTAAGCCTAATACATGGAGATATTATGCTAGGGCAACATCTAACTGCCTGAAACTCCATCCCCTGCATCTATAAACCCAACCAAAATGAAAAGAATCCTAACTAACCCCATTCCACTAACTTTCAAAATTTTCCATCAGTGGAATGGTCTCTTATTTCATGATTTTCCTCTCAAACCCTCAAAACTAGGGTTTTATGGCTTATTTTAGTAATTTGGCTCTAACTCACTTTAAACCTTATGAAAAAAAATGAAACCAAAACCAATATATGCTTAGTTCATCCCTTCAACAACTCAAATGAAATTTATGTCATTAGTGGATAGTACGGAGCCGTACAACCTATTGTAGCAACAAAAACACAAGATAAAACACATAAAATGGAGTTGTTCTTATTGCTTGATCACCAAAAATATCTCCAGAAGAATGCCTTGAACATACCAATAAATATTTAAACTCTTCCAGATGAAAACCAAAAGTTCAAACTACTTTTCAAATGACTTGACCGTTCAACTTCCAATACAAAGCAAAAATGCAAAGTTGCATTGCAACTTTTACAACATTTGTCAAAACATGACAACTATATGTAAAACTGACCCCATATGACTAAAAATAGTAGAAATAGTCTAAATAGACCTTATTACATCAAAAATGACTCACCATCATCAAAGACTCACATTTGACCCTTATTTACATTATGAAGCAAGGTGCCCCTACACCATACACCCTGAGAGAACAAAATCTTAAGTTGTGCTTGAGATCAGATCTTGTACAGTTGTACCATGCTTCTTGATGTCTTCCTCTATCATCTAGGTGGCATCCTCGATTGGAAGGACTTGTAAGTTCACTAAGTACTCCTTATACACCTTGTGCCTTGTCCTTTTAGCTTCCTTTGTGTCCAAGATACATTCAAGCTTCAATGGTTGACTAGGTGGTAAGTCTTTAACCTAATATTCATTTTAATATTATGATGTACTTGCACCTATACACCTACAATCATATATCCTTTAAAAGGATATAGGCTAGAAACATTGAAAATTGGAGAGGTAGCAACTCTAGGAGGGACTTCTATCTCATATGCATTTGCTCCAAATTTGTGGGCCACCCTATATGGCCCAATATTTTTCATCTATAACTTTGAATACTTCCCTTTCGGTAGCCTTTCTTTCCTCAAATTAGCCAATACCAAGTCCCCCACTTCAAAATGAACCTCAGTCCTTTTCAAATCCGCATGTCGCTTGTAATTTTCAACACTCTTTTGAAGGTTCTCTTTCACTTGCTTATGTATGTATTTCATAGTCACTGCAAACTCTTCTCCTTCAAAACTCCTTTTCATGCCATTCAAATCTCTGAACTCAAACATTCCCCTTGGCTACAATCCATATACAATTTCAAATGTGATTTTTCCAACACTTCTATTTACAATAATTATATGCCAATTCAGCTTGGGGTATGATGAAATCCTATTGGGTTAAATATTCCTTTTTCAAGCATCTCGGAAGAGTTCCAAGACTTCTATTGACAACTGTAATGTACAAAAATGTATCCTTGGACATTTCCATGCTCATTTGGGTCTTTCTTGTGGATTTTGGCCTAGTTTTTCCTATATTTAATTTTGTAATGTGGCCAACAAATTCACATTAGGTCTTGGAACCTTGTAAATCAATAAAAACTTGATGATGTCTTTCAAAGGTTTTGTGAAGTGTTGTAACACACTTTCACACTTTTCTAGGACCTTTCTAATATATTTCACTTAAATAACCCCTTTTTATCACTTACCAAGTCTTATTTCAAAGTGTTGTAAGGAGTTGTAAAAAAATATCAAAATTTTCTAGGCTTGTCAATGATTAAACCTTTCTTATGCTTTAATTAGCCCCATTTTACACTTGCGGGCCTTATTTAAGTGTCCTTTTGAGAATAAACTTGATAAACATCATTTACTATATCTTAATTCTCGACACCCACTTAAAATGCCCAAGTGGGATGAAGTTACCACATGGGGTGACTTATTCCCATTTGGGTCAAAAATCAAAACAAGTTAAAAAATTCTAGTAGGTTTTAATTTTGTAAGACCTAAGGTCGGCCTGTGATGTGGTATTTTTCGGGAATTAGGGAATAATTGTGTATAAATATAAGGTTTTCCACTCATTTTAGGGCCTTCTAGTCTTCTATATTCTCTTCTCTCTTGATTCACTCATCACTCTTTCATCATTCATCATTCTTCTCAAGCAAGCTAGGGTTTTGGCATTCTAAGTTGTGAAGAAGCATTGAAGGGTAGACTCTTCATCCATTGCTGCAGAAATTCAAGATCTATCATCATGGAAAGTTTCTAATTCCTTGATTTCATGTTCATGCTTCCTTTTATTTCTTCATTTTGGTTTAATTACCTAAAACGGGTTTGACCAAGGCAAACCCCCATACCCTAACATTCAATATTTATCTCTCTTTCTTTGTATGTTTGCAGATTTAGGTACCTTGAAGGCTTGAAGATGATTGAAGAATAGGTTGAAAACTTTTTGAAGCCATCTCCTTATTGGAAAGATCAAAACATCCACAAAAATTCACTTACAGTGCCAGAAATTAGGGTTTTGGATCCGGATACCTAGAGGAACATAAAGTGTAGACCGAGAGCTTTATATTCCACTTTTGGATTTTTAGAAAATTCACAGAGGATTAAGTCACCATTAGTGGTAAATTAGTCCCACTACACATGTTTTTTAGAGTTTTATTTAGATTTGGATACTAATTTGGATGAAATGGGCTATGGTGCAGTTTTCCAAATCTAGGACTAAGTCGCCCAAAATGGTGTAAGTGTCCGAGTAGGCCAAAATTTCTTGAATCAAAAACATTTCCAGTCTCCATTCTAGTCTACAACATATTTCCAGTAGGGATAACTTTAGTGGTGAATGTTTTCCAATTGGCGAATATTTGAAATCAGGACCTCCAAAAATGGCAAATAATATAGGCTAGAAAGTATGTTGAATCGCCAGGTTTTTACAAAAAAAAAAATTGTCTCGATTAATTTGCCAATGTATTATTTTTTAAACAACACATCGTTGGATATGATTCGCCAGTAGTTTATACTGTAATTACAAATATTACTTATATTCGCCTGTGATTTTTTATGGTATATTCACCACTAATAATAATTTACCATTTTATTTTAGGGATATTCTAGCCTTTAATAGTTTTATTATTTATTGTCATCGATTAGTGTTTTAATCGAATGGCTGCAAGTGAATTCCGTGACTTTATTTGCACATGCCTTTTAAAAAGGTTGTTGAGACCCAAAATTTGTTTTGGGCCGCATGATTAGATTTGATCATGTGGCCCAAAACAAATTTCGGGACTCAACAACCTTTTTAAAAGGCACGTGCATATAAAGTTACATAATTCACTAAGTAACGAAATTCACTAAGTGCATATAAATCGGCATATCGGCAGGACATCCCTAAGTGTCTCATCGATGATGTTTAGTCACACCGATATTCACTCATGGAATGAACTTACACTGCAATCGTCTGATTTAAAATGGAATGAACTTGCACTATAGCTGTCTGATTTAAAAGCTAATCAATGGTAGAATTTTCAAGTTTCATTTAGTCTTAATTTTCAAGTGATTAAAAATACTTCATCTGTTTATGCTCCAATGCATTTTCAATAGTGAATTTATGCTTGGTGGCGAGGGGCTTTGCCCCTCGACCCCTCCTGTATCGCGACAGGAGCGCGCCGGGGCCGCTGTCCCTGGACCTCGTGAGGGGGCATTGCCCCCTTGACCCCCTCAAGGGGGCTCTACCCCCTTGACCCCCACAAGGGGCGCTGCCCCTTGACCCCACTGGTGGCTGCCGCCCCCAGGGCCCTGCTTCAATATTAAAAAAAATAAAAAAGATATGGGGGAACTACGTCGACCAACTATGCAAATTTTTAAAGGAGAGATTCACCATTGTAATTAATCATTTTACTGATTATTCACTAGGATTCGCCAGTGTGATTATTTTTTTTTACCAATTATTCATTAAGATTCGCTAGGATTTTACAAAGTTTTGAATAATGTGCATAAGATTCACCAATGAAAATTAATAATTTTTTCAAATATTAGGAAAGATTCGCCAAGATTTTACACCTTTACTGAGGGGGGGGTTTCTTAAAGTTATCCCTGATTTCTAGGTGCACAACTTCTATTTCACAACTTTATGTTTTGTTTGATAGTCATTCCTAGGTCATTTAGTTATGCTTGCATATCACATTATGTTTTCAAATATTCTATTTTTTCTAAGTTCACTCTTGGTTTTGAATCCCTTCTATCTATTTTCATCCCCAAGAACTCTCCCTTTTACATATTTCAATCTCCTTTCAATTGAAATCTCAAGGGTTTGTTCTTGAATGAAGTGTGGATCTTTTGTCCCTCTCCCTTTAAGTGAAAAACCCTAGAGGTGCTAGAGGTGACAAAAATCAACAGTTCATTTTTGTGAACTTGACTTTAAAATACCTTCTTTTCTGATTTGGATTCCTTCTTCATGCTAGATTTATCTTGCATTAACTTTGTATTAGGAGTTTACATTAGTTAATTTGCATTCTACGGTTTCTAATTTTTGTATTAATGAAAGTTCATATAATTTTACTTTTTTGCATCTCAAATCATTAACAATAATATAAAATCTGCATTTATATTTCCTCTTCTAGCCATCCAACCTCAAAAGCATCAAAACCACTTGAAATTTTTTTAAAATTATGGAAAAACCCTTACTGGGACTCATTCACCATTCTAGGCGACTTAGTCTCAGTCCAAATTTTTAACTGTATATTATAGCGTCATAAACCTCATTTTTTTTCTTCCTGAGCCTCCTAGTACCATATACTATAAGTTTGGAAAGTTTCATGAACATTGTTTTTATGCATATAGGTCAAAAAACTCAACTTAGAGTAGTCATTCTTGAGTTCATTTCAATAACAAGCATTATTGGATCTGAAAATGCTCACATTTCTGAAATTTTTCATATCATGGATAAAAGTACTTTTCACTTTCGCATACAAAATTTTTCTATTCATAAAAATTTGCATAAGTTTGATAAAATTTCTTTTGGGTATGTGCAGGATCATCATGGAAAAATCAGGCCCTTAAGTGGTGATCAAAATTCAAAAAAATCAAAGTTAGGCAACTTGACGTAAAAATTCGAATAAGTTATCTATATTAATTAAAAAATATGTATAATAAAATCTCTAGAAAATTGAATGTAGTTTCTAAGCTACTAGATTTATTAAAAAAAAAACTATTTGGTGAAAATTTGAAATTTCAATGCAGTAGTACTTCAATTTCAAGGAAAAAATAAGTAGGTGTCTGTCTAATTACCCTAACCATGATAAAATGATAAAAAAAAATTATAAGATTTTAGATATAAGTAGAGGACTCATGTCCCGATGTGATGCATATTTTTTTATAATTTTTTTCCAAGTAAATAATTAATTATAAATTTTTTATTACAACTTTTAAAAAATATAAAAACTTGTATGTCTGACCACCTTAGCTTGGTCAAAACTTCATGAAATTCATTTTTTTTAAATCCTTTATTATGCAAAGCATAAAATGTGACACATGTTTCGGATTCAAAAAAATTGGTACCGTTTGAAAGCTATAGATTTTTTTCAATCAGCCAATTATTATTTATTAAATTGAAATTAAAGAATAATTTATATTGGTGGAAAGCTAAGAATCTCCTTTAAAAACCCTTTTTGTTTCATCAATTTTGGGTTAAAAAAAATCGTTAGCTACATGGGCGAAGTCTAGAAAAGCAAGGTAAGTTGTTAAACACATTTTTTGTGTTGACTTCTTAGGATTGGCATGTCCTAGAAAAATTCTAAAGCAAGCCTTAGGCTAACCCCTAGGTAGTAAGGTTTGTGTCACAAATATTAGATATCCGATATATTTTATATATGATTTTAAAAAATGTAATATAGTTTATAACATATGATTTCAAAAATGCAATAAATAGTTTATGAACCACCAAAAATGAAATAGGGAAAGAGGATTCCCTAATAGGTTCCTAGGGTTTTCACCTAGAAGTTGGTTGGTAGAGTGCCTCTTTTGCGATAAGTATTTTTGTTGAGTTCATTCAAAGATTAGGGGTAGTTGGGTGTAATGTGTGTGAATGATGTAAAATGTTTCTAAATGGAAGGATCTAAATGTTGGAAATAAAAATAAGTGATTGAATACTAATACTAATCTTAGAAAATGAGTTATGCTTGAAAACACATTGTGATATGCAAATAACCTAAGAAACATAAACAAATTATTATAAAAATGAATAAAACTAAAGGGGTGCACTTGGGAATGAGTTGCAGATTGGAATGGAGACTAGAAATTCTACTGAAAAAATAATATTAAATTAACTTAACATCTTTTTATTGTAAAGGTCAGTGATATCTTATTTAAAAAAACAAACATTAGGTATTTTATAATGAAATATCTCTATTCAAAAGATGAGTAGAGTATTCAACTAAATTAAGATTATTATTTTTTCCATTTAAATTTTTGGGACTACTTTGCATACACGTCTAGCAGGGCAGTTGTAGCTACATCCGACAAAAATCCTCTGTCTTGATGGATGTCCATACCCTGTTCCAAAGATATCATTTTCACACAGGCTGGGAGGATGCTGACAAAGGCTACGAAGTCTGGCTGTATACATACTAATTGCATTTGGATGAAAGATTCTAAATCCTTTATGATAGACATATTTTGTGCATATCTTACAATTAAAGCATTCCATGAGTCCACATTTCTTTGAGGCATTTGGTCAAACAGTTCATGTGCCTTGGTATGCTTCCACATATTGCATAAATGTCTACCCGAGCATTTTCAACCGTAATGTGTGACATTAATCCTCCTTTTATTCTCATCTGATGGATACCCATAACCTATTTTGAATCTTTCCCTATCACCATTGCAACAACCGTTTATATAAAACAACTACGGAGTCATAATTTTTTATACAAACATATCGATGGGATGTGGGTAGGAATACTTTCAATTTGAAGTTAACGGTGACTAGTGTTTGAATGGGAACAGACTTTGGCGAGAGGAACAAATGCTGACAATAAGAAGGGGCCCACATCTGCCACCTAAGTGGTCAAACCATCTTAGAGTGTGTTGGTTAATCCGTGTCATAAATTGGATTCTGGAATCTTCAGAGAAAATCATCTTGAGTGGATGTAACTTTGAAGCTCTTGAATTAAACAAAGAAATATTTTCATTAGAAAGACAATGTTTCTAAAGCCGTTTCTCCAAGAATTTATAGGAGGCAAACTAGGGGATGTATAAGACTTTGAAATTGTGTTTTTACTTTTAATTTTTTATGCTTTAAGTTCTCAATTCTCCTTTTTTTCCTACGAAATCTCCATTTTCTTGACACTTTCTAATCCTAGCACATGCCTACTCCAATGCTCATTTTTGTAGAGATTGGGAGTGCTTATATCTATGTAACATAGTTTGGAAAAACTTAAAATATGTCTAAGTGCTAACCTTGATCTATGATGCAATGTCATAGGCATTATAACTTGGAATTTGTAGTATTTTTTCATTATGTTGCTTATAGTTCTTTAGAGTGTTATTCATTCATTTCGATCATAAGTGTTTACTCATAGGCCTATTTTAATGCTATCACCTTGAAAATTCTGTAGAAGTTATAGTGTCTCCATTGGAGTTGTTGTAACAACTGAAGCTATAATAAAAATACAAAATTTATGAAAACTTGATAATTAGATACCTTCTCACATTTGAAACCACTTTTAACTGTCGTGTAATAGATTTCATGGAGAAAGTTTCCACATTCATTAACTCATGCCAGAAACCAATATTAACGTGCACTTGATATTTTTGTTGTAAAAGCTACAAAAAATTTCTCTCGAACTCAACAATCAAGAAGTTTTAAAACCCCACACACACACATTTAATGGAAGTCAAATAATTCATTTCCTCATGTTGTAACCACCCTTCCCATAAGTATCGATAAGGTGAGAAGACTAGGGTTGCAAACACAACACTTCATGAGGAAAAATAATCAAATGGCCTCAGTGTAGAGGCTAGTCCAGGCATAGGCGTTGATGAGCATAAAGAAGGCATAGATAGTTATGCCATAGCTCTGCACCCTTGTTTTCTTGAACACCTGCCACACCAAATCCACTCTCCCCGGGCATCCCATCACACTAACCATGGTTCTCGCTAGCTTCTGTTGGTCGCTTTTCTTCCTCGCCCTCACCACCACCCACTCGTAACATTGCATGCCCTTACTCTAAAGTGTTGATATTCTCATATTACCACGAATGGATTAAAGTAGTATTTTTAGGGAGATTATTTTTGGTTCACCTCATTTTAAGGAAAAATGATAAATCTACTTTGGTACGATTTTTCTTTTTTTCCCTACAAACTCAACCCATTTTTTCTCATTTTCATCATTCACAAAACAACACAATTTGTTATAAAACTTGAAGTAATTTGATGCAGAGTAGGGTGGATATTTTCAATACAATCACAATTGAACTAACTTTGCAACTTGAAATCTGTAACTTGGAGCTCTTCTCCCAAAATCTTCATATCTCCTTGTAGTACTCAAAAAATGGAATTATCATCCTATCTTTCAAAGAAGATTTCAAACTGAGAATTGGGTCACCATTTTAGATGCCCTTTATGCTCTTTGTAAATAGGTCAACTTTATAGGTTTTCTTTTTTTGTAACAACACCCTCTAATCTTGAATACTACACTGCTATAAGGCTTAATTAGGCCTATTTCTCAAAGCAACAACAAGATAAACTCTCTCCTATTGACAAAACTTAACTCTAGGGCTTCACTAATGTCACATGGGGTTTGTTCATGCACATTTTATCAACTGAAATCATCTTCCAATATTCTATCGACAAATTCCTAATACATGGAGATATTATGCTAGGGCAACATCCAACTTGCCTAAAAATCCATCTCCTGCATCTACAAACTCAACCAACATGAAAAGAATCCTAACTACCCCCATTCTGCTAATTTTCATAATTTTCCATCAGTGGAATGGTCTCCTATTTCATGATTTTCCTCTCAAACCAAACCCTCAAAACTAGGGTTTTATGGCTTCTTTTAGTAATTTGGCTCTAAATCGCTTTAAACCTTATGAAAAAAAAATGAAACCAAAACCAAAAGATGCTCAATTCATCCCTTCAATAATTCCAATGCAAGTTATGTCATTAGTGGATAGTATGGAGCCGTACAACCTATTGTAGCAACAAAAACACAAGATAAAACACATAAAATGGAGCATATATATATATATTATATCACCGAGGATTGCTTAATTTTATTCAAAATAAGGAGTACATGGTAATGTTATGAACAAGGAGCTAGGGTACAACTAAAAGGATTGTGAAGATCAACCATGACATAAGGTCACGAAAAAAATCACAAGGGTAGAAATAATATCATAGAAGCATGCTTAGAACTCAATAAGGGAATTCAAAATAGGTTTATTTATTTGGATATATTATATCGCCTATCAATAAAGAGGACAAGGAAAATACAAAGAGAGAAAATTAGGAATGATAAGAATTAGTGCTAACATAGTATATGATACTCTTATCATATATATATTTTTTCTAGGTTATGATAGAATGCTCATCCTAAGTTTTGCAAAAAATAATATTTGAATCCCTTTTTTAGGGATCCAGATCTTTTTGTACAATATGAATGTTTAATTTTCATTTTTGAGAATTTTCATATACTTTGAAATGCATTCTCATGTTATATTAACAAACACATCAAGGTGAGGATGAAATATCATTGTAAAATTAGAATTCCCATGCTAATTCCCAATTAGTCTTTGACCTACCTTGATTTAATTATGTTACTGTAATAGAATATAAATATGTGTCACTCTTATGTTAGGATTGACTCACAATACCACATTATTCATTAGTATTCATATCTATTTCACCCCATTTGTAATCATTCCATAAATTTGTTTGCTACATCAAGATATGTGTTTTACCTTTTAAATTTATACCATGAGTTGTAGGATTGAATGTGATGGTCTTTTAGAGTGTAGATATGGTCTTTAAATGAAGACTCCAAATTAAATTTAAAAATTTCCTAATCCCTTTGCTAGTTATTTTGAGATGACATAGCACATGCCATTATGTCATTGTAATTAAAAAAAATATATCATTTAAATTATGTAGTAAATTATGTCTTTGTAATTAAAAAATTTATGTAGTAAATTTTAGAATTTAGTAAATTATTAGAGCACTCTTAATTAATAAAGAAAAATAATGGTATCAAATATGAATTACCATTATATAGATCACTTGTATGTTTTTGAATTTTTTCTCCAATCTTTCTTATCATCATTGATTTTGTTTGTAAGGGGTTTTGACCTACGACAACTTATTAACCTATAGAGTTGACAAGATCTTTAATGGGTGTCTCTAGACACCAAATTGTCTTTTTTTATATTTTTTGAGTGTTCAAGCTAGTAAATTATAAGAAATTGTTTATAGTTAAATTATTTCTTTAAGTCCCTCATTATAAGATACAAGCATTGCCATCAAGTTCAAAGAAAATAAGATTGAACCTATGAGATAGGACATTGATCCACATATTTTCCTAAGATATTCATTAATAGTTCATGGAGTTTATTATGTAAGTTATAATTCTTAGATATTCATCAAAGTAAACCAATAAATTTTATGATAGTGATAAACCATCTCAAAATAACATTTTTATTATTTATTGTTTTCAATTTCAAACTTAAACTCTTCTAACCTCTTATTTAATTATTACATTTATTTCAAACATTTTACTTGAATCCAATTCTAATATTTTGGATAATTGATTGCATTTATCTAATATAACTAAATTCATTACAATATATGTAATATTTTATAAAATATTTTGATAACTTTTTAGTCTAATGTAAGAACGAGTTATTTCAAAGTAAAGTTATATCATGAAAATGAAATGTATAAACTATTTCATTTATAAAGTCCAGCCAGTTAAAAGTTTGCTCACTTAAATTGCTTATCTTCACAATGACCGATTCAAAGATTCTGGTCGTCATCATGTTTATTCACTTTGTCATAGTTTAGGCAGACACTAGTAAAAGTAGTAAATGATATATATAATTCTATAATCTATGGATTGTCTTCATTTGGTTGATCTATTTTAATATTTGTCTTTAAAATTTTGAAGAGATCGTGGTGTCGGTGCAAATAGTAAATACAATGTACAACTGCTTTACTCGGCAAAAGAATAGGAGAATAATGAATAAGAAATTTAAGGAAACAAAAGTCGACAAAAGGAAAGCCAAACATCCACGCGGCGACATGCCATAAAAGATAGCCATCAGTTTCTTCCCAAAATTAGATATGCGATGCCTTTCTTTCCATTAAAAAATGCTTCTGGACATGAAATGTTTGAAAACGAGTATGTTTCTAATTTGTCAGGCTAATGTGAATGTGATGTTGGTACATTTCTACTTTTAAATTGGGAAATCCACATTGTCGTCGCTTAGTGTTGCCAAAGATTCCTATGCTAGAACATTTATACGTGCCTTCACTCAATGTGAAAGAGAATATTTTATGAGTTTGTTGTGGCTTACAATGTCTGGATTTCCAGATTCTGTTTGATTGCAGATTTACTTACTTTTACAGAAAATTTATATAATTAGACTACCTTTCTAGTCTTAAAAAGTAAATAGTCGGTGATTGTTTGACCCACTAAAGTAACAAACAATTGGCCCAACACATGAGATATGACCTCCCTAAGCGTTTCTACAAAGCATTTGATTAGGAACCGGTAATGAATACTCACATGCGATATAATAAGCGTCCAGTGTTAGCATAAGAAAGCATACAGAAAAATAATTTTCCTCACATTTTGAATATTATCAGAGTTCTTTGTTGTTAGCAATGGGTGGCGCAGCTTGGTGGATGAAACTTGTCGAGGAGGAAGAAGTGATTAGAAAAGGCCCCTGGACATTAGAGGAAGATACCAAGTTGATTGCCTATGTAAGACAGCATGGTGCAGCTCGTTGGAGTTCACTTGCCAAGCTAGCAGGTTTGAAGAGAGATGGCAAGAGTTGCAGGATGAGGTGGCTTAATTATCTCCGCCCTGAACTTAAGCATGGCAGCTTTTCTCCCGAGGAAGATCGCTTAATCATTGAATTGCACAACAAATGGGGAAACAAGTAATGCTATTTTCTGTTACCAGCTACCTTTTTGCATGTCCCATTCGATTTCTTACTGTAAAATAAGCTGAGAAAGTTTGAAATCATTTTCTAGGTATGATGTTTTCTGTTTTTGGCAGGTGGTCTTGCATTGCTCATAATTTACCAGGAAGAACAGATAACGAGATAAAAAACCATTGGAGAAGTCACGTCAAGAAAATGTCTCCAGAGCTAATTGAGAGTTGTAGTTGGCCGGCATCTCCAAAAAGTCCAGAACAAATAAAGACAGTAAGAGAGAATAACAAGCCTTCCAGTAGCGAAAGCTTCGAAAATCAGCAAATGCCCGCAATGAAGGAATGTTATGCAGAATCTGATTCACCCAATACACTAAACCAGGTGAGCTGTGATAGTTGCGAGTTTCATGATGTTTACCAAACGCCCTTTACTTCCCAGGAAATAAACCAAGAGTTCGTAGAGAGATCATCTGATGTAGATCCACTGAACAGCATAATAGCAGATGCATATGCAGCAGGTATGGTCGAACATAGCCCAATCTATTGTTGTTCTTCTGTGACAGATTCTCCAATGAATGTCTTGTCAGACAGTGAAATGTTCTTATGGGATTATAACTTTATCGAGTTATGGAATCTAGATGATGTACAAAATATGCATCTGTAACGCTGGTGAAATTGTGTGTATTGACGTGAACATATTCGACGAATGCAAGCTCCAAGGGTTTTTCTTGTATTGAGGCTAGCATTGTTTTTTCAGAAGTAGATTGAATAATACTGTCGCATGCTCAAAAAAGTGATCTACTTAATGTTCAGTATAACTTCGATTGATACATCATAATTGCTCACTTATAAGCTTCCAACAGTGAAAACTGGTTAGTTTTCTGCTCATTTCGCCTGAGCAACTGCACAATGTTTAGTGGCCGTTATAGTAAAAGAAGTTGTGAGCAGCATGGCAATGTTTTATTGTTTGTCCATGAATAAATAGATTAACTAGACATTATTAAAAGTCCTACAAATCGAATAACGTTGTCCATATCATCGTCTTTGTGTCCCTGCGAGGTATGAGTTAGTACCTTGGTATGGATATTGTCAGGATTTGAGAAACAAATACAAATGCAAAACACACAAAACTACTGTTCTGTTTTCCAATCAAGCTGGAAATACCCAAATTTCAAATGTCGAAACAACAAGGAGACATACAACTTTGATTCACTATTAATCAATTGGAAATGATAAAACATAAAACAAACTAAGAACTAGAAACTATTACAACTTTCTGGGAGAGATCAGCTGCTCAACCAGATTGGTAATCATCAGGAATAATCACTGCTCTTACAAAATGACTAATAGCTGCTGCTGTTCAGGAGTTGTTGAGCACAGAGAGAATGTTCTTCTCACAGTTTGCTACTACAATGTTCTTCTCTGACTTCTTCTCTCAATTTTTCCCAACTCTTTTTTCCAACTGACTTTTTCCAACTGACAGAATAATCTACCTTCAATTCATTTTGTCCAAGACAAACATTTCCTCTCAAAAATTCGAAATCAGCTACCTCAGTAAATGTTGAATTCAAAAATAGCTATCATAATCAATTCTAGAGCTATCAAGAGCTGCAAGGTGGATCCCCAAAACTAGCAAACTGCTCCTGACAGGTAGGTGAAGGCTGCAGGGCACTGGCGGATGAGTAGAGGCTTAGGGAACATTAAATTCCAACACTCCCACTTTGTCCTGAGCCGACAAAACAACACAATCAAATCTGATCTAGATCAACAACGACCAATGTGCTCCTTAGGCGCAAAAAACTATCAATGCTCAAAGGCTTGGTGAATATGTCTGCTAGTTGTTGCTCAGACCTACAAAACTCCATTTTAATTTCACCATTTTCAACCAATTCACGAATGAAATGATACCTAATTTCAATGTGCTTGCTTCTTCCATGAAACACAGGATTTTTCGTCAAAGCTATTGATGAAACATTGTCACAATAGATCATTGTTCCATCCTCTTGTTCTTATTTCAAATCTGCCAAGATTCTTTTCAGTCAAATAGTCTGACATGCTGCTACATTTGCTCCTATATACTCAACTTCAGCTGTTGATAGGGAAACAACAGGTTGCTTCTTAGAAGCCCAAGAGATAGCACCCGAATCCAAATGAAATATATAGCCCGAAGTGCTCTTCCTATCATCCAAACTTCCTGCCCAATCACTATCATTGTAACCAACCAACCCATATTCTTTTGATGTTGTGTACAACAGGCCATATCCTTTGGTACCATTCACATACCTTAGGATTCTCTTACTCGCTTGCCAATGGGTGTCTCTTCGACTCTCCATAAATCTAGAAATCATGCTCACTCCATGCATTATATCCGGTCTAGTTGCTGTCAAATACATCAAGCTTCCAACCAAACTTTTATACATGGTCGAATCCACATTGCTGCTGCAATCTTCTTTGCTCAACTTAAGACCTATGGTTGTTGGTCTTGGGGTAGGCTTGATCTCAAGCATTCTAAACCTCTTCAAGATTTCATTTGCATACTTCTCTTGAAAGATAAAAATACAATCATGCATTTGTTTTACTTCTATGCCTAGAAAATAACTCAAGAGACCTAAATCTGTCATTTCAAATTCTGTTTTCATGGCCTCTTTAAAATCAGCAATGAGGAAATCATCATCCCCAGTAAAAACTAAATCATCTACATACAAGACAATAATTAAAATGTTACATTTTGCTGCCTAGATGTAGAGAGTGGGCTCACCATCGCTTTTGCTAAAGCCGTTGCTCATCAAATATGAGTCAATCCTACTGTACCATGCCTATGGAGCTTGCTTCAGCCTATAAAGAGCCTTCTTCAGCCTATATACCTTATGTTCTTGGCCTGGAACTTCATATCCAAAAAACTGCTCCACATAAACCTCTTCTTTATATACTCCATTAAGGAAGGCAGACTTCACATCCATTTGAAATACCTTCCATTTGTGTTGGACAACAATAGCTATGACTGTCCTCACAGTCTCCATATTAGCAACAGGGGCAAATGT
Organism: Sequoiadendron giganteum; assembly: GCA_007115665.2. Classification (NCBI taxonomy): domain Eukaryota; kingdom Viridiplantae; phylum Streptophyta; class Pinopsida; order Cupressales; family Cupressaceae; genus Sequoiadendron; species Sequoiadendron giganteum. Next base: position 310,927,562 of record CM021106.1, read on the forward strand.
CTCATCATAGTCTCTTCCAAATTATTGTTTATACCCCTTGACAACTAATCTTGCCTTGTGCCGGTCTATTCTTCCTTTGGCATTTTTTTGGTCTTATAGATCCATTTTACTCCAATAGCTCGCTTGCTTGGAGGCAAGTCAATCAACTTCCATGTATTGTTTCTTTGCAATGCATCTATTTCTTCATCCATGGCTTCACACCATTTATCCTCTTTCACAGCTTCTTCAAAATAAATTGGATCATTGTGAGAAAATAGTGCAAAATTCACACTCTCATCAAATTCATCATCATACCTTTCATTTTGGTAGATCTCCCTTAGATTCTTGGTCTTTCTTGGCATTATGGAGGCGAGAGTGGGGTTTGAATTTTCAATGCTACTGCTATTCTACTGAACAGGCTGAATCTGGAGCGATCAGGAGCTGTCAGGAGCAAAAATTTTGGTTGTCTGTGGCTGCTTTCCTTTCTTCTATTCTGATTAGGAGCTATCGGGAGCCATCATTTTCTATTGCTGTAGAATTTTCTTGATCTTCATTTTCATCTTCATCAATCTGAGTTATCGGGAGCTATTAGAATCTGTCGTGCCATCCCATGACTGATCTTCTAAAAACTCCACATCTCTACTAATGATATTTTTTTTGGTGATCGGATTGTACAGCCTATAGGCTTTGGACTCTTCACTGTAGCCCACGAAAATAAACTTTTCACCCTTGTCATCCAATTTTTGCCTTTTTTCTTTAGGCACGTGTGCATAAGTCACACATCCAAACACTCTCAAGTGTTCAACCGTCCATCTTCTTTTTGTCCATGCCTCTTGAGGTATCTTGTCATGGAATGCCTTAGTTGGACTTCTATTAATCAAATCCACGGCTATTGCAATAGCCTCTCCCCAATATTTTGTAGGGAGTCCTTTTGCTTTTAACATGCTTCTTGCCATCTCCACGCTGGTTTTGTTTTTCCTTTCATCCACTCCATTTTCTTGTGGAGTGTAACTGGTTGTAAGCTCCTTTTTTATGCCATTCTTCCTGCAAAATTTCACAAAACAATTGGAGGTATACTCTCCTCCTCTATCTGACCTTAGGACTTTAATAAAATGTCCACTCTCTTTTTCAGCCCGGGCTTTAAACAATAAAAACTTATTAAATGCATCAGACTTGTGCTGCAAAAAATAAACCCATGTCTTACGGCAGTAATCATCAATAAAGGTCACAAAAAATCTGATATTACCTATGGAAATGATTTGCATAGAGCCTACCAAATCCATGTGCACCAACTCCAATGGTGCTCTTGCCCTTGTAGAGTTGCTCGATTGAAAGGGCTGCCTATGTTGCTTGCCCAAAATGCAAGCCTCACATCTAACATTAGGCTCTACCATCCTTGGCAAATCATCAACCATCTTCCTTTTGGATAAAAGACTTAAACCAGCATAGCCTAGATGTCCATACCTGAGATGCCATAGCTTAAAGGGGTCTTCAATGGTGCTCTTGAGGGCTACAAGTTGTACTGTTGTACATTTTCCATCCATGAGAGGTGTTGCAACAAACTGAGATGAGAAACATGTCTCAATCTTCAATGGAAACATCTAGTTGTTTGTCATTTGTATTGTTGCAAACACCTTTGTTCTCTCATTCTTGTCATAAATGACACATTTTCCCTTCTCCATCAACACTGTGTATCCATTCTGGATCAGTTGTCCTACACTCATGAGGTTATGCTTTAACCTTGGTGCAAAGAACACATTTAGAACCTCCTTCTCTTCACCCTGCTCGGTGTGGATTATGATAGATCCTTTTCCTTTAACAGGAACAACTCCATTGTTCCCCATTCTAATTTCTAATTTAACATTTTTGTCAATGAAAGAAAAAAGACTTTCATTACCACTCATGTGGTTGCTGCAACCACTATCCAAGTACCAGACTTCGGGGCTGCCTTCTTCACCAACATTACACATGATGAAGGTTGTGGACTGATTGCCTTCAGCCACATTTGAATCAACAACATTAGCATTTTGTGTTTGTTGATTACCGTGCTTCTTCTAGCACTCACTAGCATAGTGTCCAAACTTGTGACAGTAGTAGCACTCAATGTTGCTCTTGTCACTTCTTCCACTCGAACTACTATTCTTTGTGCCTCTTCGGGAGTTGTTTTGAGAGTTTCTTGCTCCCTCTTGGCTGCTTGCTCGTCCTAAACTTTTTCCACCAACATTTCCTTGATTGGATCTGCCTTTACCTCTTTGGGAGCCATTACTACCTCTCCCTCTACCTCTTGCATTCAACTGAGCTTTGAAAGCTTGCTCATGGGAAGTAGTAGTAGACCTTTTTAAACAATGCTCATGGGTATGGAGAGAACCCATTAACTCATCCACTATCAATGTAGAAAGGTTTTCCGTTGCTTTAATAGCAGTGACAAGAGGATCATACCTCGTGGGTAGACATCAAAGAATTTTTTCAACAATCTTCAGCTCCTCTAAAACATCTCCATTTGCTCTCAGCTATTTCAACAGATCGGAGAACCTTGTTTGAAAGTTTGCAATAGACTCACTTTCTTTCATCTCAATAACTTTGAACTCTCTTTGAAGTAGCTGGAGCTTCACACCTCTAACTTTATCAGTCCCTTTGTAGCCAGTCTCAAGGATTTCCCAGGCTTCTTTTTCATTCTCAACTGTTGCTATTATGGGAAAAATGGCCTTTGTCAAGGCTGCTTCGATCAAACTCAGAGCTTTTTCATCCTTCTTTCTCTGTTTCTTTAGCTGGGTCTTCTAGTATTTGTGAGAGCTGCAAATGCATCTGAGTCAGTGATATCCATGAACCCATTTATGAAAAAATCCCATAAATCATTGGCCACCATGATGATCTTCATCTTCTTGGCCCAAATGTCATAGTTTTGTCTATTAAAGGATGGTGGCTACTGTGAAATCCTTGCTTCATCTCCAACCATGTCTCCTACAACAAAAAATACTCAACACCCAGAAAAAACAAATGCCCAAACTCACAAGGAAATGGGGTCTATGGCTTTGATACGATGTCAGGATTTGAGAAACAAATACAAATGCAAAACACACAGAACTGGTGTTCTGTTTTCTAGTCAAGCTAGAAATACCCAAATCTCAAATGCGGAAACAACAAGGAGACATGCAACTTTGATTCACTATTAATCAACTAGAAATGAGAAAACATAAAACAAACTAAGAACTAGAAACTATTACAACTTGATGGGAGTGATCAGTTGCTCAACCAGACTGGTAATGATCAGAAGAAATCACTACTCTTACAAAATGACTAACAACTGCTGTTGTTCAGGAGTTGCTGAGCATAGAGAGAATGTTCTTCTCATAGTCTGTTGCTATAATGTTCTTCTTTGACTTCTTCTCTCAACTTTTTCCAACACTTTTCTCTAGCTGACTTCTTCCAACTAACAGAATAATCTACCTTCAATTCATTTTGTCCAAGACAAACAATCCCTCTCAAAAAATCGAAATCACCTACCTCAGTAAATGCTGAATTCAAAAATAGCTACCATAATCAATTTTGGAGCTATCAAGAGCTGCAAGGTGGATCTCCAAAATTGGCAAACTACTCCTCACAGGTAGGTGAAGGCTGCAGGGCACTAGCGGATGAGCAGAGGCTCAGGGAACATTAACTTCCAATAGATATGTCCATGATTTGATAGTAAATTTAATGCTACCATAAAGTTGCAGAGTAAATTCCATCTATTTTTTAGTCGATAGGCTATATGTAGCGTCAGCTTCCAGTTGGGAAGTTGTCTCACACGGGATTTTTATTCGAAATAACTCCAATTTCTGCACTCCTCCTTTCTCCTCCTCGTTACCGCCATACCACAACATTCCATATGCCTGCTGGCGGTTGCATGGTTACCGCGGCCCTGCAGCCTATCTCTCCCCTGTCCACAATCTCGCAATTGACAATCTCTACGCCTCCTACATTACCGCATCTTGCTCTTCACTATTTGGTGGTGTCGCGGTGGCCTTGTTCTTCGTCTCCCACAATACCGCGGCATAACTACCTATTACCTCTAGTTGTGCGGTTAACCGCCGGGTCGATGTTACCGCCATCCCACGGTTACTCTTCTGACTGGTCGTGATGACGTAGTGTCCTTCATTCCTCTGTGTTTCATTGTTTGTTGATTGTGTGTGAGTGGTTACCGCGGCCACCACGGTCTCTCACAGTTCCTCTGCGATTGGGCGGTTTCACCCATGGTATCGCTGGTCATTTGTTCCATCACCGTAGTATTGTGGCTCCTTTGGTCTGTAGTCTTCACCATGTTACTGCGAGAACTTTCTCTCTCCTTCGCAGTGATGTGGTTTGCTCGCTTTTGATGTTGTTCTGTGGGATTTGTGCTGGCTTGAGTTTAATTCGACGTGAATAGAATTTATTCGATTGGATGTATCCTTGTTGGCATGCTTTATTATCATTAATATTGTAGTTTATCTGAGTTGGGCGTGTTTTTTTGTGAATGTAATCTTTGTATTTAGATAGAGGTAGAGATAATTCAAGGGCACCTAGTGGTTGCAAATGTTATAAGAAAGAGAAGAAAAATATATATAATAGCTCTCAAGAGCAGAATATGAGAGTTTAGTAGTTGAAGTGTGAATTTTCTCAGTAGAAGCAAAATTGTAAGAATGAAGAGCCAAAGCGTTGTGTGATAGAATTTTTTTGAAAATCAATATATTATAAATTTTTTTGGGTTGTGTGTGTATGTTTTAATTATATAATTTCACTGTTTAAATTTCATGAGAAACTATGTTTGTTGTTTTCATACCTCCTGTTTTTCAACAAAGTGGTATTAGAGCCATGTTGGTCAGTCTCACTGGGAGTAGAAGTTAATGGTGAATCTGTGTGAAGGAGTTATTGTCTAGTTTGAGAAAGTCATAAGGTGTCTAGGAGCAATATGACTGCAAAGTTTGAACAACTTGTTTGGGTTTAGTATTTTGTGAATTCAATAGAAAAGAAATTGTTAATTGTATAATTCTTTGAGTAAGTAAGAATTCATTCCTAGAGAGGAAAATATCAAAAAGTGTTGAATGTTTGAAAAAAAATGAAGTCAGTTTAGCTGACAAGGAGATTTAGAGTTTGTTTGAAGCCTAGGAAGTGGTTTTATAACCAGTTGTAAGAAGAAGAAAATAGGAGGTTGTGTACATCAGAAGAAAGAAGAAGAATGCTTGGAGGAAATTGTTGAGAAGAGCTAGAAGAGCTGCATTTTTAAAATAGGGAGAAGAAATCACAGTCATCCAATAAGTTGTTACAAGAATTTTTTCAAATTTGTGAAGAAAGTTGTTGTATATTGTTAAAAAAGAAGAAGTTGTGTTGAAGGGAAAAGACTCAACAAAATGTCAATTTCCAGATCAAACAAAGTGTTGTAGACCCAATTGTTGAACAAGTGAAAAATAGAGGCTAAAGAAGATCAAAAGCTCAACGAAGCTACTATATCCCTGAAACAAGTTTTTTGAGTAAGGTAAGTTGAAACTTTCCTTTACAAATGAGGAAAGTAGGAAAAAGGGTTAGGAAAGAGAATGAAAATTTGTCATCTGAAAAATATGTTTTAGACGAAGAATTATTTTTTTTCTTAAAGATGAATTGGGTATTGCTAAAAAGGATAATGGGTGTTTTATTGAAAGAATGAAAGAGATATTAAAAGAGAAGTGTATACTGCTAGATTCAAGAATGATGAACTTGAGAAAGAACTGAGAAAAGTTAGAGCTAGAAATGGAGAACTAGAAGAAAGGTTGAAATTCTTTGAAGAGTGTAAGAAAAGAAATGAAAAATTTGAATTGAGAGCAAACCAGTTTGATGAAATGGTTTGAAAAAAATCTTGAAAAGGGTAGAAGAGGAAAACTATTTACAGTTGAAGGAAATCACAAAATTCAAGGAAGAAAATAATTTGTAGAAAAGGGAAATATTAAATTTGAAACAAGAAAAGGATTATGTGAAAACAAAATCCTCAGCTTGTGATGTTTCTTGTGACATAGTAGATTTGTGTATTTCATTTGAAAAATTTGTTCTTATGGAAAATAATGGTGATAAAAAATTTCAAGATGAACATGTTGATGAATTTGCAAATATGGCTAGTTGTGATAAAGTGTTAGAAACTACAAAAGATGTTAATTATTTTGAGTGAATGCAGGGTTAAAAATCATGAAAAAAATGGGTTACACAGGACAAGGACTAGGAAAACAAGAACAAGGAATGAGAGAACCAATTGAGGCTACAATGAGGCCGAAGGATGAAGGTCTCGGTTATGTCCCAGGAAAAGGAGATGCTGCTACAAGTGCAGGTAAGTTTGTTAGAGAAATGAATATTGTTGAGTGTTCACATTGTCATAGAAAAGGTCACACCGAAGACAAGTGTTCGGATTTACACCCTTTCACGGTGTGTGGTTCAAATAATCATTGTGATGAAATGTTCTAGAAAAAGGTGTCAAAGAATGAATCTGTTTCAGAATGCATAAAGATGGATTGTGGATGGATTTTTGATTCAGGTTGGTAGAAGCTAACTAGTATGTTCAAAAGACTATACAAGTGCTCATATGTGAAGATTAATAAAAATTTTGAGAGGTATGAATGTTCACAAGGAATGAAACATGATTTGAATGAAAAGAAATTGATGTCTAATGAGACACTTTCAGATTGTGAAGATATAGAAATTACCATGTTAATGTTTTGAAGAATTGAAGACAAGTAACTGCCACAGTAGTTGGAAAGGAAAAATTAATGGTATAATTTTTGTGTGAAAGGGTTTGTCAATTTTGAAGGGTTTGAAGTGTTGATACAATCACAAAATAAAGATGTGCAAGGTGAAGTCACAAGAACTTCCAAGTTTGAGTATAGACTAATTGTGTGTAAGGAGAGATATAAAAATTTAGAAATGTAGCTGAAGCTACCACTACAAAAATTAAGAGTCTGATACAGTAGCATCTGTCAAGAATCTGTCAATGTAATGTTCAAGAATGTTCTTTTTGAAAATAAAGATATGAAGTTGTCAAGAAACAAAATTGTAATAAAAGTTGTTTTTGCATTGGAGAGATGTCATCATATGAATGGATAAAATAGAAGTCACAGCCATAGTTATTAAAGATCACCATCTTGGGTAGAGATTCAAAATCACAGTCAAAAGAATAATTGAAAGAGTCAAAGTTGCAGCTCTTAAGTCATACAACAAAAGTGTGTTCATGGATAAAGGTGTTATAAGATGGAAAATGAGAGTTTGAAAGATTCAGAAATCTGAAATTGTTTGGATCAACAAGTTTGAATAGTTACAATAGTAAAAAGGACTCATTGTTTGTTTGGCAGCAGCCACAATGGAAAGAGTTTCATTTGGAAGAAGAAATTTCATTTTTAAAAATGTTCTAATTTATGGACCAAAAAAAGGGATGCCAGAATTCAAATACAACTATTGAAGGATAGTGAAAAAAATTTGAGAAAAGAAATAAAATAGTGATAAGCAAGAGTATTCAACAAGCGGAATGAAGACAAAGATAAAATAGATATAAGGATTCCCTAGCACCAGCAGTATGCTACTATGGGAAGAATTAAGGAAAATCCAATAAGTCATTGGAAGGGATGAAATTCGTTTAGTGAGTTTGTGGTAATCTAAAACCACCTCTATCTGAGAATGAAATAGCAAAATTAGATGATATAATGGAATGTAAAAAGGAGGGGAGTTGTAAATTGAAGAAAATAAAATTTTATAGATGACTGTTGAAAAGAGGCTGTAGTCCTCAGAGGAAATAAAAATTTAAATGATTAAAAGAATCATATTGAAATAATATTTTCTTGTCAAAATTGTTGAAGAATTGGGAGAAGCTAATGAGAGAGCCAGATCAAGAAAAGAAATTGGATGGTCGTCAGCTGAAGTTGATCAATAGCAAGTGCCAGTCAAATGGGAGTTTGATGAAGCCTGAGGATATCAAAGTTGCAAAAGATGGTTGAAGCCACAAAATAGATTTGTAGAGAATTGTATGAAATGGAGCTTACAGAAAGAGAGAAAATGATTTGCAGCTTATTTCCATTAAAATTAAAAAAAGAAGTTTGATAATTTCATTCAAGAGGGAAAATTAGAAAGGAGATACAAAAATTTGATGACGAGGAGAAAAGAGCATTTAAATCATTGAAAGATGGATGGAAAATCTTGAAGCAAAAATGGAGTGTTGGAGAATTCCGCAACATTCGCAGTAAATTTGGAGATTGTATGGGAGTGAGCTTTGCAAGAATCTGCTTGAGCACAGTGATGGAAAAAGTTGAATTTAAGGGGGGGTGTTGGAAATAACTCCAACTTTTGCGCTCCTCCTTTCTCCTCCTCATTACTGCCATACCGCAACCTTCCATCTTCCTGCCCATAGTTGCACAGTTATCGCGGCCCCACAACCTATCTCTCTCATGTCTACAGTCTTGCGGTTGATAGTCTCTATGCCTCCCGCATTACCGCATCTTTCTCTTCACTATTTGGCGGTGTCACGGTGGCCTTTTTCTTCATCTCCCGCATTACTGCAGCCTAACCGCCTATTACCTTCAGTTGTGCGATTAACCACCGGGTCGATGTTACCGCCGTCCCACGGTTACTCTTCTGACTGCTCGCAATGATGCGGTGTCCTCCGTTCCTCTATGTTTAGTTGTTTTTTGACCATGTGTGAGTGGTTACCATGGCCACCACGGTCTCTTCCATCTCCTATGTGGTTGGGCGGTTTCACCCGTGGTATCGTTGGTTCTTTGTTCCCTCACCATGGTATTGTGGTTCCTTTGGTCTGTAGTCTTCACTATGTTACCACAAGGACTTTCTCTCTCCTTTGCGGTGATGTGGTTTGCTTGCTTTTGATGACGTTATGTGGGATTTGTGCTGGCTTGAGTTTAATTCGATAGGACTGGAATTTATTCGATTGGATGTAACCTTGTTGGCATGCTTTATTATCATTAATATTGTAGTTTATCTGAGTTGGGCGTGTTTTTTATGTGAATTTAATCTTTGTATTTAGATAGAGGTAGAGATAATTGAAGGGTGCCCAGCGGTTGTAAATGTTATAAGAAAGAGAAGAAAAATATATATAATAGCTCTCAAGAGCAGAATATGGGAGTTTAGTAGTTGAAGTGTGAATTTGCTTAGTAGAAGAAAAATTGTAAGATTTGAAATTTCAATGCAGTAGTACTTAAATTTTAGGGAAAAAAGAAGAATTAGGTGTCTGTCTGACCACCCTAACCACAATAAAATGATAATATTTTTTTATAAGATTTTAGATATAAGTAGGGGACTCATGTCCCAATGTGATGCATATTTTTTTGTAATTTTTTTCCAGGTAAATAATTAATTATGAATTTTTTATTACAACTTTTAAAAAATATAAAAATATTGAAACTTCATGAAATTCAATTTGTTTTTTAATCCTATAGTATGTGAAGCATATAATGTGATGCATGTTTTGGATTCAAAAAATGTGATACCATTTGAAAGCTATAGATTTTTTCAATCAGCTTATCAATCAGGACTTCAATCATAATTCAAATAGAAAATGAGTAATAATTATTTATTAAATTAAAAGTAAAGCATAAATTATATTGATGGAAAGTTGAGAATCTCCTTTCAAAACCCTTTTCGTTTCATCAATTTTGGGTAAAAAAAAAGTCGTCAGCCACATGGGCCATCATATCACTTAGATATGGCCACTTTTTGGCCCATCATGATCCTGCACATACCCAAACATCACATAAAAAAATACAGATCCCTTTGAACAATCCTTACATCACCTTTGTTTTGTGGCACCTTATCAAAGCTATCACGAGGTATAACTTTGGTATGGATAAGAGGCAAGCCTAACTAGGGGCACAACTTTCCCCATAGCCACCTTTATGTGTGTGAGTACATACCAGTTGAGTGTATGTTTCTCACCTTTTGGGCCTTCTCACCCGGTGGACAATTGAAAGTCTCATCACCTGAAAGTGAATACATCTTATTTTTGGACAAATGACCTAGATCTGATCCACAACTAGTTGGACAACCAGTCGAAGCTTGATCCAACTCGTTTCAATTTCCTTCTTCTCTTTCCTTTAGTCCTTGTCATTGCATGACCGTGTATCTTTTTTTGTTGCATATCATTCACCTTGAATGTGTCTTCTTGCATTGATGCCTTCTTGACTAAGAATCTTAAACCCTAAGGGCTTGAATTCTTCATTCTCCACCATTCTTCTTCAGTATCTCAATGTGGCTAATTAGTGGGCAATGGCTATCCAGCCCCCAAAAAGGCATGGGGGGCATGGATGCCTATGCCATGCCACTACATACCACCGTCAATACACCTCATACCCATCAGACCCATCAATACACCTGCCAGAAATGATAAAATTGTCAGCCCAGGTCATCCACCACCGCTAGCCTCCAAGTTTTTGTTTCGTAGCCAAGGGAAAGCGATATTAATGAATTTTCAACTGTTTTATTTCACCGCTTAAACTTGTACGTGTTTTTTTTTCACCACTTAAACTTGTACATGTTTTTTTTTCACCGTTTATAATGTAAACTCCATCCTCCAAATTTACCACTTATAATGTTTTGTAGGTATTGTTTTAAATATTTTTATTTATTAATTTTACAATATAGATATTTGGAAAAGTTGGTAATTTTTTTGGCTAAGTTAAAATGATTAAATAATCATTTTTTAAGATAAGTAATATAATTTGTAAAATGATGTCAAATTTTCAATTTTAAAATATTTAAAATGATTAGAAATTTTTATGTTCATATTTCAATGTGTATGCTTATTAAACATTAATATATAAAAACTACATAAAATAAATGATAATTGGTGAATAAAGGAAACCTAAAAATATGTTGATTGTATATCTCTACAAGTCCTTTTTTTTTAATTCAATTTTATTTAAGAAACATATCTAGAAAGAATATAATTGGATGAAATATTTGTAAATAACATTGTGTGTGTGTGTGTGTGAATATTAACCTATGAAGGAAAAATGGAGAGAAACTAAAAATGAAAAATAATAAGATTTATTGTTTTATTGCTCAAATTTAATTTTTAATTGTTAAATAATAAACTAAATTATATTTTAAAATAGTTAATAAAGAGTTGTTTTTTATGATTTTGAAATTGTCAAAAAATTAAAAAATGGATAGAAAAGAAAATATAAATAATAATTACTTGAACAATATATGATAATTGAAAAATAAATAATTAAAACGAGAATTTTAATGGTGTTCTTTATGTTTTTTAATTTCTAAATAATTTTAAATTTATTTTATTAAATAAAATTGAAATCTTTAATCTAATTGTGCATGGGAAATTTGAAAATTGACTAAAAAATTGACCCTTTTTTTTCTCTAATCTTATAGTTTTATAGTTTATTTTCAAAATATTGCTATTTATTCATCTTTGCTCTTATTCCTTGTATATTAAGTTGTTGTTATTTAAGTGGTCATATATGTTTGCTCATACACTATTATATTTAGTTTCATTTTTTATGATTTTTTTATGTTTTCTTTTCCTTTTTCTAATTTGTTCTTGAAATGTTGTGCTTCCTTCCCCTCTCTTTTTCCTCTCTTTTTCCCTAGTGTTAGTCTGCAATCAACCATTTTTTTTCTTGTAGATATACAACTAAGATTTAGTGGTATTCGATATTCCACCAAAATTTATTATATGCTTATCTAGGGAGTGCCACCAAATGTTTAATGCAATCTAAATTGAGAAGATTTTTGTAATAAATAAATTCTAAACAACTTTATGCAAATGAAATTATTATACAATGATGAAAATATGCTTAGAATAACCAATCCTAAACAACTTAGTGCAAAAAAATGATTATGGGACAATGAAAAGATGCTTAGAATAAAAAATTGTAAACAAATTAATGCAAATAAAAATGATTATGAAATGATGAAATGATGCTTAGAATAAAAAATCCTAAACAACATAATGGTATTTTGATAGAGAAATGGTCACATGTTATTATAAGACAATCATATACCTAACTATGACTACCATCATGAAAAGTAAGATTGTAATAAATAAATAACATATTATTTATAATTCAACCATTATAAAGTGAATATACATTCAAATTTAAATGTTTAAAGCTTGAAAACATGCAAATACGAAAAAATTATATTGTATATTGATTTTTAGTCATCATAGAAAGTAAGATTGCAAGAAATAAATCTATTACATATTATTATTTATAATTCAACCACTCTAAAGTGAATATAAATTCAAATTTAGATGTTGAAAGTTGGAAAACATGGACATAAGGAAAAATTATATTGTATATCGATTTTTATATATAAAAGCATAGAATAATTCCCTACACATATAAAAAATTGGCATTGATACCAACTCAAAATATTTTTTACAAAATGTTGCATATGTCATCTCAAGCTCCATATTCCATCTCAAAATATATATGCAATGTGGATTTTGAATAACTACACATTTAATACTAATAGTTCAATTAATACTATGTCTCGGGTGAGTCCTAAACTTGTGGTGGATCATCAAAATCTAGCCTTCTCATGCCACTTGATGGATGCAAAATTGATTGCACAATAACAAATCAAACCACATTTCAATTAGCTTAATAGTAAATAAATTACGCCACCAAAAAAAAATTATCTACTATAATTTAGAAATGTCAAATAACCATATTGTTACCATCTCTACTTTGCATTACATCCATTGTTGAAGTTGTTTGGTTAAGATCAATAGAAAATGGTAACATATGTTGTTGGCTGTTTTTTTTATCATCTAAAGCCACAATTACATGCACATTTAACACATCAAATTAGACAATATTAATTTACAAAATAAAGACATAAAATTGATAGAAGTGTGTTTTATAATTTCTATACATCTCCACTTTGCATTGTATCTATTGTTGTTGTTTGGTTGAGATCAATAGAAAAAGGTAACATATTTTCTCTATTGTTTTGTTGATCATTTGGATCTGCAATGAGATGCTCATTTAACACATCAACATAGATAATGTTTTCAAGTTTAAAATTGCATTATGTAATTAATATAAATAATAGTAAATTTACTAAGTATAAAATTAATAAATACATTTGATATTTAAAAATTACCATATATAAGTTGTATTTCATTTGTTATTGTTTGGTTTAGATCAATAGAGAAAGTTAATTGATGTCGTCGAGTACTTTCTTGATCATCCAAACCTACAATGACATATTTTTAACATATGAAATAGAAACAAGAAGTATTATTATGCAAATTACTAAAATTCTTATGAATAAATGTACTCATAGTTTTGTTGCATGATAGCAACTCTTTCTTCTTCTATTGTGATGTGTGAGTGATTTATGGAATTTTTTATTTTTCTTTCTCTTTTTACATCCTGTAGAGGTGAATTGAAACTTTCCATACTCCTCAGTTGTTTCATTCAAGTCTTCAAAGATGACATTGTCTCTTTGATAAATTGAATGATGTTTGCCTATTTTGTTGGGACTAAACCATGGTGATATCCATCTCATAGACATGTTCTCTGAGCCAGGGACTGATGTAAATTTGGAAGAGGAAGGAAAATATGTTTCTCAATCTCTCAATACATTGACTAAATTTATTTTTTCCATATTCGCTAGTTGGTAAATTTTGGAGCAGATGATTTAAATAATCAGTGGAATTTTTAAAGTTTTCATTCAAAGCATCACACATTTTCTGGCCATCTGTAATACAAATATAAATGATTAAATCTAAAAATATTGTAAAATATCTTAATATTTCATTATAAATTATATACATTGAAATTACCTGTTCTTTGGTCTTCACCAATGACAACCTCAAGCGCATATGGATCTTCTATTTGATTACAACCATCTATAATTGGATTAAGATTTAATTAGTTTTGAGAACCATAAAAAATAAATTAATATTTAATTGTAAAGGCCATATCGACATTACTGATGGTATTATTTTCGTGACTAAAAATCCCTCTGACATTGTCATCATCATCAAGCAATGGAGTAACACCACCTATAGTTTAAATAGATTAATTTAGTTAGTTTTGAGGAATAATATAATAATCATTAAACATATAAATATTAAACTTAACTCTCAAATAACCCTTACCAACAACTTGATCTTGCTCATTATTTTTGTTTCTCTTTAGAAGATCTAAAACCTTTAACACATGTTTGCACATGTTTCCCTTCTTTGCCCACTAACAGTCACACACACATAAATCTGGTCCAAATTTTCTGACAAGATACCATTTTTTTGGAACTTTTTGGCTTCTTATTTTGTATGTGTTAGGGAGGAGATCATATGGATGGCAATCTATATTTGGTATTTTTTTTAATCTCTCCAATGCAGTTGTGTAATATCTTTCTTTTTTGAAGTTAGTCAGAAACCCTAATAATTGCAAATATCTTTTATTTTTATAGAATGTCTCTACCCCTATGAAGAAGTGTATGGATAAGCCAATCCATTCTTCTTGTGCATCTCTTTGAATGATCACTTAAATAGTGACTCTTGATGTGAAAGTGATATGACTCTATGGAAGCATTGGTTTCTTGATTTGCATGAGGAAAAATTCTATAGTTTTTTTCCGACATTGCTATACAAACAATCATAAACATCATCTTGGTATAAATAAAAATAAGTTAAATGATGTAAATGCGTAAAAACCATAATGAATAATTTAATAGGCTTACCAATACGAATCTCATCATAACACCATGTTTTTTGCAAGTAATCAATAAATTTCTTCTCCTCTTTGAATTCCTCCATGAAATTTTTTATCAGGTGAGTAGTGATGTCTTCATTATCACTCATTTCATACATTATCTCACCCAATCTATCAAAAATATTAGTTCCAACATCCTTATTATGGACATACCTGGATTATAAAATATAATACCAAATTATGAGGTTCAAACATGTAATTTTTGATTATTCAACATATTTTAATTAAATATTGACTTACTTGTATACATTCTTCAACCATGCCCTACGTACATGCCAAATACATAAAAGTACTCAAAAATCAAAGGATAATATACATGTTACATTATAAAATCTCATAAGAAATGCATTCTAAAAAAATTAATTGTTACATTATAGAATTTCATAAGCATCACTCTAAAAAATAAAAATAAAATATTAAGGCCAATAAAAACCTGATTGCTTCAATCTCAGCACTAGCATTTTCTATCATAAATGCATTGACATTCTAGTCTTCTTTACTTGGTTTCCCTCTTTTACAAACTTCTGTCAACCATTAATTTATATCCTCGACTTTATCTCTTGAGGATATGGCCCATGCAATAGGTATACCAACCTCTTGTTCATCGAATACAAGAAAAGTATATAACTGGTACTACACATGAATAAACCATTGATAAATTATTATATGTTTAGGAGAAAAAATCAAAGATTTCATTAAGATCTATAAATACAATTAGTATTGTTTTTCTTACACCATATTTATTTGTTGAGAATGTGGAATCCATTGCAATGACTGAGTTGTGTGAATGTTTCACCATCATTTCTGGCATCCATGGTGTTTGGATTCCTGTGATAAATGGAATATTTTCCATATTATTTGGTCTTTTATAGTAAAATAAGTTATCTTTCTCCTCTACATGCCACATTCTTACACTTTTTGCATCATCTTCATACTTTTGGGATCGAAGAGAGCGTACTCTTTTCCAAGCATTCAAAACATATTTTCTCAACAAACATGTGTCCCTCTTATTCATCAACTCAGTAAAACCATGGTCTAAATAATGTTGTTCACATATTGTGTCAATCCCCACCCCCATTAGCAATAAGGATTCAATATACGATTTGCATTCATTTGACAACCTTGGTGCAACACTACTCCTTGGATCACCAGAAGGGTCATCTTTTCCATGGAAAAATTCACCATTAGCATCACAATGACTGAAATCATTATATGTGATAATTGCAACATTTGGTCTACCATACATAACCTTAACAAGAAAGTGGGTTTGGCAACCCCTTTTTGGGATGAATCTTCATTTCCTTTTCTTGGTTTTAGGTTTGTTTCTGTTATCATCAGGGCCAAAAGCACACCAATACCTATTTACACATGTAATATATATTAATTGATATAACAATTAGAAAATATAATTTCTTACATGCATAATTATTATATTAAATCTATGCAAACCTTGAGTACATCATGGTTGTGTTGTCTTTAGGTTGTATCAAGTTGGGTTGTTTATGAAATTTGCGTACAAATGTTGTCTCTGTACTGTCCAATAAACCTTCTCCTTTGACAAAGTGAGGGAGTCTATCAAGAGGGATTGCAGCACATATGTCTATCTCACCATTTTTACCTCCAATAGGTGTCCATTCAAGGTCAACACTTGAGAAATGATTTCCCTGATTGGGAACGTCTTGCACATCTAGATGAAGTTTTGATTGCCATTTTTTTGGCTTGCCCATTCTGAATAATATTAAGATAGTTAGTGGACCTCTATCTTGTTCAAATATGTCAAAACAACTATATTGTTTTTTTCTAATCATTCTATGACCTATACTTATCATTACCTTAGTGTTCACACATTCCTTTGAGGTTTAAAATAACATATGAATAAAGTTCAATGACCTATTACAAAAAAATCTATAAATCATTGGGATAAAGTCATACAAAACAATTTTCCAATAATACAATATAAACAAACATAAACCAATAATATAAAAAAACATGGGAATCTTTGTGCTCTAAGGGAGGTAATTTATTTTTCCATTAAATGTATTTCATTTTAACCAAACCAATAATAATGTTTACTACATTAGCTTCATGTAGGGAATCATTAGCACAATGACCAAGGATGACTTATTTAAAAGATATTTGAGAGGGACCCAACGATCCATGTGTGTTATCCATGAACCTATAGCCCAAAAAACAATAAAAAATAGGAATAAAATAGGAAACCCCAATCTAAAAAAACTAACTTTTTTTAATGCAAGGTTGAATTTTAACTTGGAAAAAATAAATATAAACACTTGACTTATTTACTTGTAATTTTAAAATGAAAATTATGTTCATTTCTTCATTTTTCTCCTTTCTTTAGTGTTAGTGGCTACACATACAAACCTATGGTATGCACATATATAAACTATTTTATATTTAAATTCCCTCTTCTTGGATTAGTAGCATAGATTTATTTGAATCTTCACTTTTTTTAAAAATTTATTTTATGATGTAGTTTATGATGAATTTTCCAAATCTTTAAATAATCATGTTCATCTATTTTTGTAATGGCTAAAATGATTAGTTGTGCTTTTTCCTTCTCTATTTTGTACAAAGTATTTGATTTCTTAACTTTCTAATTTTTTTGTATTTTTTACCTTTACACTAGAGGACTTATCATCATATATATTTTTCTCCTCCTCTACATAAATTCTTGAACTCATGTCTCATCTAATTCATTGGGATTGTTGATTCCCATCCTCCTCAATATGTGATAATGGAGACCTCCAAAATACTTTTTCAACATATCTTCCTCATCCAATTCCATGCCATTTTGCATAGATTTCCTCTTAAACTCCATTTGGTGTAATCCTTCATACTTTGACCATCTTGTTTCTTGTAACATATCCTCTCTTCTTCTTTTTTATCAAATTTATATCTAATAGGATAAATATTTCTATGAATTAATCCTAACTACTTACTATGATATTATTCATCTTTCCACAATTTACAAACCATACAACATGATACCCTTTTATTTTGTGGAATGCAAATGAATATTTTTATGCCACATTTACTTTATGCATATTAAAATAGACTTATATTTTTTCAATCCATGAATTTAATGGTTGAAGATTAATTTGTTCATCAAAAGTATCTATTTCTACTTTAGTTCTTACATAAATGAAATTTTTATTTTTTCTTTCTTTCTTCATTTTTCTCCTTTCTTTAGTGTTAGTGGCTACACATACAAACCTATGGTATGTACATATAAACTATTTTATATTTAAATTCCCTCTTCTTGGATTATTAGCATAGATTTATTTGAATCTTCACTTTTTTTTTTAATTTTATTTTATGATGTAGTTTATGATGAATTTTCCAAATCTTTTAAGCATGTCCATTTATTTTTATAATGGCTAAAATGATTTTTTGTGCCTTTTCCTTCTCTATTTTGTACAAGAGTATTTGATTTCTTAACTTTCTAATTATTTTGTATTTTTTACCTTTACACTAGAGGACTCATCATCATATATATTTTTCTCCTCCTCTACATAAATTCTTGAACTCATGTCTCATCTAATTCATTTTGATTTTTGATACCCACGCTCCTCAATATCTGATAATGGAGACCTCAAAAATACTTTTTGATATATCTTCATCATCCAATTCCATGTCATTTTGCATCGATTTCCTCTTAAACTCCATTTGGTGTAATCTTCCGTACTTTGACCACCTTTTTTCTTGTAACATATCCCCTCTCTTTTTTTTTTATCAAATTTATATCTAATAGGATAAATATTTCTATGAATTAATCCTAACTACTTACTATGATATTATTCATCTTTCCACAATTTACAATAAAATTCCTCCACCATACAACATGATACCCTTTTATTTTATGGAATGCAAATGAATATTTTTATGCCACATTTACTTTATGCACATTAAGATAGACTTATATTTTTTCAATCCATGAACTTAATGGTTGAAGATTAATTTGTTCGTCAAAAGTATCTATTTCAACTTTAATTCCTACATAAATGGAATTTTTATTTTTTCCTTCTTATTTTTGTATATTTTGTTTAATAAATACTAAGAATTTTTTCTGACTCGCCCCTCTTCCTTAATTCCAAGTTTATTTTTAAGATCTTTTACCAACATAAGATTTTTCTTGTATCATTTTAACTTGTTTCCTTGATATGAGCTCTTTTTGTCTTGATATGATCTCTTTTTATTAGATAAACCACTGGTAGTTCTTTATTATTCCCTTCATATAGATTTATAATTGAGTTAATTGTGCATTCATTTTTTTATGTTAATATTTTTGTGCTCTCATAGTTACTATTATAGATAAACTTTCACAAACCCAATAAGATCAAATTTCTCTAATTCCAAAATTAATTTGTAAATTATTATAATTTTACAATTTAAGATCACAAAATTATTTCTACTTATAATTACTTGGATCAAATGAGTTTTAATAAAAGATCATGAAATAAATAACTTAATTTAAAAAAAAAAAAACTTATATAGTAATAGTCATGAAAACTCAAATAACTCATTATTTTATCTTAAAAATATTGTGAGGAGAAAGCTAGACCGTGGTAGTGGTAATTTCCCTAAACTACTTTTTTTAATTACATAGGAAAGTTCTTGAATAGCGGTAAAATTTAAAAGTTTCCATCTAATTTTTGTTCATCTCCATAAAATTAGTGAACAATAAAATTTCCTCTTCAGTATTTTATAATCCTCCAATGAATCAATGTCCTGCTTTAACCTTTTTTATAGATTCATTAGGATGCAAGAAGATTCTCTTTGGTCCTATTATTTCACAATCATTAGGGGTGAAATCAATTTTTTTTTTTATAATATTTCAAGTTTGTAAATGGGCCAATACCTTACTTTTAATGATTTCACTAGATCCTTGCAAATCAAACATCAAGAAAATTATTCACATCTTTTAATTTGGGTCTAACAAATAAATCAAAAGTATTTTATTTTAGCATACATGATTCACTATATCTCACCTATTAAAGTGAGGGTAAAATATAAAGATACGAAGTATGACCCCAAATTATATTATTGTAAAAAACTTACGAAGATCTCAAAAAACTTATATTATAAATTTTAAAACAAATAAATTGTTAAATTATAATAATATAAACCTTGGGTGACCTAGTCCCATGTGGCTTAAAAATAAAATTGACTTAATTTCTTTCGAGATTTTGTCTCTCAAACCCTAAGGTCGGCCTGTGAGGTTGTATTTTTAGGGAAATCAGGGCATAACTTGTATAAATAAGGGTTTTTCTCACCCTACTCTCCTAATAATTATTCCATTACTCATCATTCTTCTCAAGCACCTTTGTCTCCTTCTTCTTAAGAAAGCTAAGGTTTGAGCATTCTAATTCAACAAGATATCTTTTCTGAAGCATTCAAGGGATGATTGTTGCAAGAACAGAAGATCTCTCATTAAGCCAAGGTAACTAACTCCATTGTTTCATGATTTATTTCATTGTCTCTTCATTTCATTTGATTATCTAAAAAGGGTCTTGACCAAGGCAAGCCCCCATACTCTAACATCCAATATTTCTTTTTCTCTTTGTATGATTTGTAGGTCGTGTATAAAAATTTGACAAAAAACCAAGGTGGAAAGGCCTTCAACAACTTGTCAAATCCTTCAAGGTTGCAAAAACCCTAATTGGAGATTGGAGAAGACTTGCAGGTTGATAATCAAGGTTTCTGGTTTGAACACTTGGAGGAACAGGAAGTGCAGACCAAGAGCTCTAGATTCCACTTTCTGATATCCAAAAATTCAGAAGAGGACTAAGCTGCCAAAAATGGAGACCTAGTCTTGTTGAACCTGTTTTTCAAATATTTTTTTAGATTTGGATACCCTTTCTGCCGAAACGAGATCTAGAGAAGTTTTCCAAAATTTTCCATAAACCGGTCTAGGTCACCCAGAATGGCGTATGTGTCCTAGCAGGCCAAAATTCTAGAACCTGTAGCAATTCAAGTTCTCATTCAAACCTCTACAAGTTTCTAGGTGCACCCATTCATTTATGTAGCAGTTTGTTTACATTTCTTAATTCATTTTCATATCACAATGTGTTTTCCAACATAGTTCATTTCCTAGTTCTTGCATTACTATTTAGTTTTTATCTTCCATTTCCAACATTCAAGGAATTTCACACATATCACTTTAAGCCCCTAACCCCTTTGAATTAACTCACCCAGAAACACCAAACCATTAATCTAAAAGAGAGTCATTACACAAACCAAGAGCTCCTAAGTGAAAAATGATAGGAGCCTATTTGGGGAATCCTCTTTCCCTTATGTGCATTTTTTTGTGGTTCATTTTGGTGAACCAAACATTCTTACACCCTTCTTTTCTTATTTATATTCCTTCTCACCATAGATCTAGTTTGCATTGCATTTTGCATTGTTTAATTTCCATTCTAGGGTTTCACATTTTTGCATGCATGCATTTGTGTATAACCTACATTATTTCCTCTCAAATCACTGTCATTCATCCAAAATATTCACCTACCTTTCCTCTTTTGGTCAGCCAATATCAAACCCCTCCAAAACAGTTGCAAATTTCTAGAAATTGTGAAAAAAACTCTAACTCAGAATAATTTGCCATTCTGGGCGACCTAGTCCCTTTCCAAATTTTTCATTGTTTGTTACAACACCAAAATTCTCATTTTTGTGCTTTCTTAGGCTCTCGATATCATATACTATAAGACTAGAAAGTTTTAGTAACATTGGTTTTATGCATATAGCTCAAAATCATCATTTTAGGATGGTCATTCTTAAAATAATTTCATCATTAGATCTGAAAATGCTTACATTTATGCAATTTTTCTTAACATTGATAAAATTACTTTTCACTTTTTCTTATACAATTTTTTTATTCATAAAATTTTGCATTAGTTTGTTGAAAGTACTTTTCATTCTTGCATGTACATTATTTACATTCTTAAAGCTTAGCATATACTGGATAAAAATGTTTTGTATCTTTGCATATACATTGTTTATATTTCTGAAACATTGCATGAAATTGTGACATGTTCTTTTCATTTTTATTCAAACAATGCTAGTAGTTTACATAATTAGACATGCTAAGAAAAATTTAATCTCCCCTCCCTATGAGAGTGCTGTAGTGAATGAAGACACAACTTGGGACATTCCTAATGATCATATTTGTTCTTCTCCTAATATCTGTCCCATTCGTGATGAAGATATTTTTTTAGAAGAACCAATCACCGAGAGTTATGAAAATACTAGTTCTTTCTCTCATATTACCTCTCTTAGTGGACAAGACCTTAATGGACAAGGAAAAATAAACATAGGTAATCATGTGAGAATAACATTTGTTCTTCTCCTAGTATTTCACCTTCTTGTGAAGAAACTACTTTGTTGAGCATTAGAAAACACAATTAGTGGCAGTCATGAACATCCTAGTTGTCCCCCTTCACCTAAAAAATTACTTATTGAATAAGATAGTTCAATCATTGATCATTCCCCTCCTAGTGATGAAGCCATTTTAGAAGAACTAACCTTTGATTGTCAAGAACCGTTGGTTTGTAGTTCTCCTAGAACCCTTCCTCCTAGGGAGTATATCATGATACACAATAAGGATAACATTGACACTAACATTATTGCACCCTTAGCCTCTCCCTTGCTCAAGGATGTTAAAATTATTCAACTTGAGCTCATCATTTAGCCCCCTTCAATCAAACCTCAACCTCAAAACCAACTTGAATTCATCATGTACCCACCTAAGACTAATGTGTCATAGTAATTGATTCATAATACCATTTCTCACACACATTACATAAGAAACAATTTGTGTAAAGAAAAACCAACAACCACATCCTTACCTTTTTCTAATCTCATCTTACTTGCTACTCCTCGATTAAAATCACTTCTTACAGAGTATGATATTGTTGACCAACTAAGAAATACTCCTGCTAAAATATCATTATGGGATATTATTCAAGCCTCCCCTAACTACCACAACATAATTTAGAATGCCTTACAAGAAGTTTCTATCCTTTATTATACACAACCAAATGACATAGTAGCTATTATTCATGTAATTAATGTTGATATATTTTTTTTCACCAAAGTGAGCTCCCTCCTTTAGATGTACAAAAAAAAAAGAAGCTTTCATAATAATATCTCAACGCAAAATAGAAGGGATCAAGAAGACTCTATTAGATATCGTCTTTGCCCTTAATGTTTGTAGTGTTCAAGTCTTTTGGATACGCTTGGCATTGATCGCTCACACATTCAACCTGACTCTTGGTCTATTCAAGGATTCAATAATGTCACAAAGAAACTGCTCGGTGTGGTCACTTTACCTTTTATAGTTGGAATGGCCACATTGGAAACAAAAATCCATGTTATGCCTCATGACCTTTCATAAAATCTTCTCTTAGGCGGACCATGGATTCATGCAATGAATGGCATGCCTTCCACTCTTCATCATAATATGAAGTACATCTATAACAAAAAAGTGTACACACTTGATGTTGATCCTAAAACAAACAATTTCTTGAACATTAAGAAATCCAAAGAGAATCATTTCAACACCTTAACTCTAACCAACCAACTGGAAATTTCACAACACAAAAACAAAGAACAACATACTGAGAAAATCACGAAGCTCTTAGACAATGATTGGGGTTCCTTAGATTTTACACCAACATCCTTGAGAGAATACATGATCATACACAAAGACTTTGAAATGAGAACCCCAGTCTTTTCAATAGAAGACTCGACAGATCCTTCACAAGCATCCACCTCAACCACTTTAGACAAAGAAGCAAACAATGAACCATCACCAATTTCAAAAGCAATGAAAAATATTTATGGAAAAGGTTAAGAACTAATGAAACAACTTGGCTACACTAGGAAATGATGTGGTGCTAGTGAATAAGGTATCCACAACCCTATCGAGCTTAAGAAGAAGATAAAAAATCATGGTCTTAGTTATTATGCATTAATCTAAATCACCAAGAATTCCTCTAACATCAAGACCATCCTAAATCACCCTTCTAACCCAACCAGAGAATGTGATACTTTGAAACCAACAAAGGCCACTTTTATTAACACCAACGTGATCCCGCAACCCACTAGTTATTTGGATTTTACACACTCCCCCAAAGCAGTATACAAAATATCACAATCTATAGCGCCTTGTGTAAGTGTGAAATCCTCTACTAAGAAAGACATTCCTTTATTACAAACCCAAGGACCACTTTCTACCCTTGATCAAGAAGGCATATTGTTGAGAATCCTCCAAGATCACTTGATCTCTCTCCCTCTGTCAACTCGAAAGAAATGTTTCAACAAACATTCCTTTTGCGCCTACCACCGAGTTCACGATTAGTCCACTAACGCATGTAAGTCCTTGAGATGTAAAATCCATCATCTTAAGGATTTTGGTGTTATTCCTCTCATGGGGGCACCTCATTCCTCTAGTTGATACTAATTTTTCACTCAACCTTGCATCTCATCAATCCTTTCGGCTCACAATTTTCCTACACCAAGTGGGGGCAATGGGTTAGGAAACCTTCTCCTCGTATGTCACTTGTTGTTGTCTCTTTTGGCTAGTCATTAACCTTTCATGAAAAAATAAGAGAAATATTGGGATGTGGATGACATGTCTTAATTTGAATCACATGTGACATACTCCCCTCTTCATGATGCAACTTATCAGAAACATATGACTTGGCATAGGGCTTTTCGAACAAGCTCTCATGTCTTATTCTTATTCTAGAATTTAAAGAAAATTCTGATAGTAATGGTGTTAGCGACCACTTTAAAGTGGGGGCATACATCACCACTCAAACTTCATTGCATGATTTTATTTTTCTTGCAACTCCCTCTCTTGAAAACATTAGGTACAATGTTACTCAGGATGAGACATTTGCATTTTTCCTCTTTTGCATACAAGATGAGTTTTTCCTCTCTTGCATACAAGATGACTCCTTTTTCACTTTCCCTCTCTTGACAACATTACACATGATGTTCCTTAAGATGAGACATTGTATGAACAAAATAAAAATCCATTTGTACAATCCTTACATCATCATTTCAAACATCATCTTTATTTTGTGGCACCTCATCAAAGCTATCATGAGGTATATATTTCATATGGTTAATTTCTAAGCCTTCCCAAGGGCACAAATTTCCCCATAGCCACATTTGTGTGTGTAAGTACATAATAGCCGAGTGTATCTTTCTCACCTTTTGGAACTTCTCACCTGGTGGACAACTGAAAGTCTTGTCGTCGAGGAGTGAGTACATTTTCTTTTTGGACAAACAACCTAGATCTAATCCACAACTAGCTGGAAAAATGGTCGAAGCTTGATCCAACTCTTTTCAATTTCCTTCTTCTCTTTCCTTTATTCCTTGTCATTGTATGAACACTTATCTTGTTTTGTTGCATATTGTTCACCCTTGAATGTTTCTTCTTCAATTGATGTCTGCTTGACTTAGAATCTTGAACCCTGGGGGCTAAATGTATCACCCAAAAGTGTAGCCTTGACACTTTTCACTCATTTGGACCTCTTTTTACCCCTTTCCAATCCTTGTGGAGAAGTGTTGTAAGGTGTTGTAGGACATTTTCACACTTTCCTAGGCTTGCCACCGCCAAATCAACCCTTTCATATGGCATAATGACCCGTTAATGCTCTTACAGGCCTGGATTAAGCGTGTTTTATGAGACAAACCCAACAAACATCATTAAACACATTTTAATTCTTGACAACCAATAAAAAATTCCTAGGTGGACTAGGTCACCACCTTGGGTGACCTAGTCCCATGGGGCTTAAAAATAAAATTTAACTTAATTTCTTTTGGGATTTTATCTCTCAAACCCTACGGTCATCCTGTGAGGTTGTATTTTCAAGGAAATTAGGGCATAACTTGTATAAATAAGGGTTTTTCTCACCCTAATCTCCATATCATTCTTCCATTTACTCATCATTCTTCTCAAGCATCTCTCTCTCCTTCTTCGTAAGAAAGCTAGGGTTTGAGCATTCTAAGTAAACAAGACATATTTTCTAAAGCATTCAAGGGTTGATTGCTACAAAAATGCAAGATCTCTCATTAGGAAAAGGTAAGTAACTCCATTGTTTCATGCTTTATTTCATTGTCTCTTCATTTGATTTGATTATCTAAAAAGGGGCTTGACCAAGGCAAGCCTCCATACTCTAACATCCAATATTTCTTTCTCTCTTTGTGTGATTTGTAGGTCTTGTATACAAATTTTACAAAGAACCAAGGTGGAAAGACCTTCAACAAATCATCAAAGCCTTCAAGGTTGCAAAAACCCTAATTAAAGCTTAGAGAAGACTTGAAGATTGAGAATAAAGGTTTTTTGTCCGAACACTTGGAGGAATAGGAAGTGCAGACCGAGAGCTCCAAATTCCACTTTTTGATTTCCAAAAAATTAGAAGAGTACTAAGTCACTAACAATGGCGACCTACTCCCAATGAACCTATTTTTTAGAGATTTTGGTAGATTTGGATACGCTTTTGGCTAAAATGGGCTCTAGAGTAGTTTTCTAGAATTTTATATAAACTGAACTAGGTCACCCAGAATGGTGTAAGTGTCCCAGCAAGCCAAAATTCAAAAACCAGTAATGGTTCCATTCCTCATTCCAACCTCTAGAAGTTTCGAGGTGCACCCCTTCATTCCCATTCATTTATTTAGCATATTTTTTACATTTCTTAGTTCATTTGCATATTATAATGTGTCTTTGAGCATAGTTCATTTCCTAGTTCTTGCATTACTATTTAGTTTGTATCTTCCATTTTCAACATTTAGGGCATCTTACACACATCACTTTAAGCTCCTAACCTCTTTGAATGAACTCACCCTAAAAAACCAAACCATTAATGTGAAAAATTCATTCCACAAACCAAGAGCTCCTAGGTGAAAAACCATAGGAGCCTATTTGGAGAATCCTCTTTCCCTTATATGCATATTTTTGGTGGTTCACTTATCTAATGTTTTTTTGATACTATATCCATGATGCTTACCTAAGGTTGTGTCCATGTGTCCTTGATTTTAAAATTTTGAGTTTTCTTTATTTGGAATATTGTTTGATAGTAATTTTTTTCTTCTTTTGCTTCAAAATCCACAATGCTAAATTGCCTCATTTTCCAACCCTGTGGTATTTTGTAAGGATGGAAACATGGAAAGCCCTTACTTGGAAATAATATTGAGTTATTATGGCATATATCTTAATTACAACATACTAGGTTTACAGTCTTTGTGTGTTTTGACACTGTGTTTACTTTAATAGATCATGGTAAATTTAAGGGGATTTTGGATTTACATCACTCAAAAATAGAATAGAAAATGCTTCACCTTGTTGTTTCCTGTACATTTTGCACGCATTGAATAGTTTCAAATGTAATTGTGAAATACCTTCCCTGATTCTAATGACTTTGTGCATCATTCTTCTATTGGAGTTTTGCAATATCCCATGTTTATTTTATAAGTGTTTCACTATGCATTATTTTCAATCCCCATATATGAGTTTTTGTTGTAAATGTTAACCATTGTAGACTAGTAAATCAAGCCTTGGAGATGCGCTCTATAGAGATATCACAATATAATATTTATCTACTGAGAGTGTATTCTCTTTGCTGGATTTATCAACTTAGCATAATGCTCTGGAGATGGCAAACAAATCGGTTTTATGTTTTATATGATTGTCTATTTTTTTATTTTTAAGTGGCAGAAAATTTGTGAAAAAAGCTTGCATTAAACCTAACCCCGGTTGGGCGAGTTCATTTTGTTCCTAACATATGGGAAGGCCTTTGTTTGGTGTCCACCTTAAAATTGCTTATGATGATTTGGGTTAAGTCTGAATTTGATTTATTCTGATTGGGTTATGCTTTACACAATATCACCTGAACATACATAAATAAAACACAAAACCCTCTGTGTTGAAGGCGATTGTAAGAAAAAATTTATTGTAAAGAATGAAATAGTTGGCACCCTTACAATCAACATGGAATCTAACTTCCTCAATGCTGGAAGATTCATATGAAGGCCAACTCGATGCTTGGGTGTCATAATCTAGAGATAAACCACTATGTAAATGCCGAGAAGGCTTATTAATTATCATGCAATAAAGGACTGATTCAAGTGCCTTTGGAGGGAAAATTAAATTGATATTCATATTTATTACCTCTATGCTCCTTCCATTTGAATAACTTTGTCTTGCAGCAACAAGATCCACCATGAAATTAGCAGGAGAAAGAATCCAATCCATTTCTCTCCACCACTTGTTCTTTCGCTCCTCTACTAATGGCTCAAGCCTCCATAGTTCCCCAAACATAGAAACTATACCAAATTTTTTTAAAAAAAATAGCGTAAGCCTTAAATACTTAAAAATAAACCTAAAAAAAAAGTTGATGTCAACCATACATCCTACAACCTTTCTTGAAAATGAATTTTTAAAGAAACCTATTACAAAACCCTAACAATGCTGAATTTTTATTCAAGCAAATGATCGAAAATCATAGTAAATGAATAATAGGTTTGAAGAAATTTTATAACGAATCTTGGTTGTGACAAAGCAGCTCTGTAAAATGAACAGGGAGAATGAGGTGGGTATAAGGCGCTAGCTGCTGTAAATCTCAAGTTAGAAAACATTATTTCTTTTACCCTAACAGCAAAATTTTTGACGTCAGAAATTTCGACCAAGTAAACTTTTTCTCGGCAACACAAAATTGTTGAAAAAAAGGAGGTATGAAAACAACAAAGAGAGCTTCTCATGAAATTTAAACAGTGAAATTATAAAATTAAAACATACACACACAACTCAGAAAAAAATATAATATATTGATTTTCAAAAAAATTCTATCACCAAATAGATTATTTTTTTAAAAATAAACCTAGTAGGTTAGAAACTAAATTCAATTTTCTATAGATTCTATTCTTACATATTTTTGAAATAATATAGATAAATTATTTAAATTTTTACTTCATGTTGGTTAACTCTGATTTTTTGAATTTTATTACCACTTAAGGGCTTGCTTTTTCCATAATGATCCTGCACATACCCATCTCATCTTAAGGAACATCATGTGTAATGTTGCCAAGAGAGGAAAAGTGCAAAAGGATTCATCTTGTATGCAAGAGAGGAAAAACTCATCTTGTATGCAAAAGAGGAAACATGCAAATGTCTCATCCTGAGCAATAGTGTACCTAATTTTTTCAAGAGATGGAATTTAAATAAAAATAAAATCGCGTGATGAAGTGTGAGTGGTAATGTATTCCCCCACTTTAAAGTGGTTTCTAACACCATTACTATGAGCAATTGCTTTAAAGTAGAAGAAGAAGAAAGCATGAGAGCTTCTTTGGAAAGCCCTATGCCAAGTCATATGTTTCTGATAAGTTACGTCATGAAGAGGGGAGTATGTCACATGCGAGTCAACTTAAGACATGTCATCCACATCCCAAGCCTACTCTTATATATTCATGAAAGGTTAATGACTAGTCAAAAGAAGCAACAACAATTGTCATACAAGGAGAAGGTTGCCTAACCCCTTGCCTCGACTTGGTACAGGACAAGAGTGAGCCAAAAAGGATTGATGACATACAAGGTTGAGTGAAAAATAAGTATCAATTAGAGGAATGAGGTGCCCCCACAAGAGGAAGAACAATGAAATCCTTAATATGTTGAATTTTACAACTAAAGGTCTTACATGCGTTAGTGGAATGATCATGAACTGGGTGGTAGGCGCAAAAGGAATGTTTGTTGAAACATTTCTTTCAAGTTTACGGAGGGAAAGAGATCAAGTGATCTTGGAGGAGTCTCAACAAGATGCCCTTTTGATCAAGGGCAGAAAAGTGGTCCTTGGGTTTTTAATAAAGGAGTGTCTTGCTTAGTAGAGGATGGCATACTTATGCAATGTTCTCTATATTGTGAGATTTTGTATACGCCTTTGGGGGAGTGTGTAAAATCTAAATCAGTAGTGGGTTGCGAGATAACATTGATGTTAAGAAAAGATTCCTTTGTTGGTTACAAAGGATCACATTCTAAGGCTGGGTTAGAAGGGTGATTTAGGATGGTGTTGATGGTAGAGGAATACTTGGTGATTTTCATTAAGGGACAAAAACCAAGACCATAATTTTTTGTCTGCTTGTTAAGCTTGATATGGTTGCGGATACCTTATTCACTAGCACCACATCCATTTCTAGTGCAGCCAAGTTTTTTCATGAGTTCATAACCTTTTCCATAAATATTTTTTATTACTTTTGGATTGGGTGATGGTTCATTTTTTATTCTTTGTCTAAAGTGGCATAGGTGGATACTTGTGAAGGATCTGTCGAGTCTTGTGTTGACAAGAATGTGATTCCCTTTTTAGAGTCTTTGCATGTGATCATCTATTCTCCCAAGGATTTTGGTGTGAAATATAAGGAACCCCAAGCATCGTCTAAGAGTTTCATGATTTTCTCAATATGTTTTTATTTCTTTATGTGTTGTTAAGGTTCCACTTGGGTGGTTGGAGTTAAGGTGTTTAAATGATTCTCTTTGGATTTCTCAATGCTCATGCAACTGTTTGGTTTAGGATCAGCTTCAAGTGTGTAAACATTTTTGTTATAGATTTACTTCATCTTATGATTAAGAGTGGAAGGCATGTCATTCATTGCATGAATCTATGGTGTGCCTAAAAGAATATTGTATGAAAGATCATGAGGTATAACATGGATTTTTTTTTCCAATGTGGCCATTCCAACTATAAAAGGTAAAGTGGCTGCACCAAATGGTTGCTTTGTTACATTGTTGACTCCTTGAATAGACCGAGAATCAGGTTGAATGTGTGAGTGATCAATACTAAGTGTATCCAAAAGACCTGAACACTACACACATTAAGGGCAGAGCTGATATCTATTAGAGTTCTCTTGATCCCTTTTGTTTTGTGTTGAGATATTATTATGAAACCTTCTTATTTTTATTTTTATGTCCAAAGGAGGGAGCTCTCTTTGGTGAAAAAAAATATATCAAAATTAATTCCATGAATAATATTTGCTATGTCATTTGGTTGTGTATATCATAAGGGATAGAAACTTATTGTAAGGAATTTAGCATCGTATTCTGATAGTGAGGGGAGGCTTGAATAAGATCCCATAAAGATATTTTAGTGGGATAATTTCTTAGTTGGTCAACAATATCATACTCCCTAAGAAGTGAATTTAATCAAGGAGCAGCAGGTAAGATGGGATTAGGAAAAGGTAAGGATGTTGGGGTTGGTTATTGTTTACATAGATTTTTTTGTGTGTAATGTGTGTGAGCAATGATATTATGACTTGGTTGCTATGACTCATTAGTCTTAGGTGGGTACATGATGAATTCAAGTTGGTTTTGAGGTTGAGGTTTGTTTGAAGGGGGATAAAGGATTAGTTGAGGTTGAATAATATTAACATCCTTGAGAAAGGGAGAGGCTAATTTTATCACTTGATTTTCTTCCAAGGGTGCAATATTTTTAGTATCAATGTTATCATTATTGTGTATCATGATATCCTCCCTAGGAGGAAGGGGTTTATGAGAACTACAAACCAACAGTTCTTGACAATCAAACATTCATTCTTCGAAAATGGCTTCATCACTAGGATGGGAATGATCAATGATTGAATTTTCTTGTTCAATAAGGATGATTTTAGATGAATAGGGACAACTAGGATGTTCATGACCATCACTAATTGTGTTTTCTAACAACAAAGTAGTTTCTTTACAAAAAGGAGAAATAATAGGATAAGAACAAATGTTATTATCATGATTAGCTATGTTAATGTTGTCTTTCCCATTAAGGTCTTGTCCACTAACAAAGGTAATAGGAGAGAAAGAACTAGGATTCTCAAAAGTCTCAGTGATTGGTTCTTCTAAAAAAATATCTTTCTCACCAAGGGGATAGATATTAGGAGAAGAACAAATATGATCATTAGGAATGTCCTAAGTTATTTCTCCGTTCACTACAACACTCTCATAGGGAGGGGAGATTAACAAACTAATGCAAGTTTTATGAATAAAAATATTGTATGAGAAAAAGTGAAAAGTACTTTTATCAATGTTAAGAAAAATTTCATAAATGTAAGCATTTTCAGATCTAATGATGAAATTATTTTAAGAATGACCATCCTAAAATGATGATTTTGAGCTATATGCAAAAAAACCAATGTTCCAAAAACTTTCCAGGCTTATAGTATATGATACCAGGAGCCTAAGAAAGCACAAAAATGAGGTTATTGGTGTTGTAACAGACATTGAAAATTTTGAAAAGGGACTAGGTCGTTCATGCTATGAGGATGTTAATAACTATCCTTGAGCTTTAGAGAAAGCGAATCAATGGATTATTAGAACTGCAAATTGCAAACACAATACACCAGTTCCTATCAAGGATAACATAGTGGTCCCAACCATTGGATTAATCCACATCCAAGTGAGTCATTACCTTGGGAAGTGTATCCCAGAAGACGTTTACAACCTCCATTTAGGATAAAATCTTCTCATTAATTGATTTTGCAGCTTTGAATATCTATTTTATACAGTATCTTTGATAAAGTAACTCTTTTATTGCTTCCTTTGGTAAGAATTGCTAGAAAAAAAAGACAAGTCAAAGACTTTCATGATTCCATTCTCCTCATTTAATATGTATGGTTTGATTAACTTCAGATTTTGTATATTGACAACTAAATATATGTTTGTTGTTGTGATTATATTAATTTCTTCAGGAAAACATTTTAGCCCTTTTACTTCTTTGTTGTGCGAAGGAGATGTGTTAGGACTTAACCTGTAATTTAGATAAATGAACCTAGGTTTCCTATTAGAGAGTGTAACTTTAGGACATAGTAACCATATTGACTCAACAAGAACAAAAACAACGCCCCACATCTCATACCTTAGCCTGAGTTCATTGACCATTTCATCTTAGCTAAAGCATTAATACAGGCAACGTGTTGCATGTTGCATGCTTTAGTTTGTCTGGAAGAAACTATTTGAATAAATATAAAAGGAAATTTGCAAAAGAAAATCATTAACACAAAATCTAAAATCCCCTAACTGTTTAACAAGAATTGTATGAGATTGTCAATCGAAAGTTAGTCATTCTAGAATGTGTATCTATGAACCAAAAACTTAAATGGTCATTTCCATTGAAGTGATTCTTTCAATTTTTTTGAGAACATGAGTTCAAGCTGGTGTAAGAGCATCATGACATTTGGCATAATTGTGTGCCATTAATGCATTCAATACTTGTAAATTTTGCACATCACCTTTATTCAACGAAATTACAGAGATTATAAATAAAAAATGAAGAATGTGCTTAATTTTTTCCCAAAAAATAAGCAGCATTTTGAACCAATTCTTGTAAAAACATTAGAAAATGATTAATTATATGATCTCTTCATAGATTACCCCCTAAATTGTCATGTAGAACCCATGCCTCATTTGCAATGGGGTTTTTGGCAACCGATGTTAGGTATA
Source organism: Sequoiadendron giganteum (assembly GCA_007115665.2). Lineage (NCBI taxonomy): Eukaryota > Viridiplantae > Streptophyta > Pinopsida > Cupressales > Cupressaceae > Sequoiadendron > Sequoiadendron giganteum. Next base: position 310,960,763 of record CM021106.1, read on the forward strand.
CATGATGTTAAGAATGTTAGAATATGAAGTCAAATAGGACTCTAATTCTATATGTTTCATACAAGTAATATTCAATTAGGAATCTACTCCTATATGTGTCATACATGTAGTTGAGTGAGTCATATTGTGTTGACTTAGTAAATTGTTAAGTGATTCATAGTAGAATCAAGTTGGACTCTATATGTGTCAATCTTGTAGATGGTTGAGAGCCACATATAGGATTAGTCAATAATATGACTATAGTGGTGGCATTGGAAGGATTAGAGGTGGAAAATTTGAGAACTTAATTATAGAATCAAGTTTCTCAAATTTATATATAAATAGAGGAGCATTCCCTCATTTGTGAGTAGTAGAAAGAAGGCTAAAGGCTAGAATAGTTTTGAGAGGTATTCCTTCCCTCTTTGTGAAGAAGAGGCTAGATCTCATTTGAGGTTGTTGTAATTCTATAATTCCTGAGAATCAATATGAAAGATATTTTTCTCGTGGTTTTTTATTGGTATACTTTTACCAAGTTTTTCCACGTAAATCTGAGTGTTATGCAGCTTTGTTCTTCTCTACACTTGTATATTTTTCCGTACAATCTTCTTATCATTATTAAAAATAATAACCACCATGATACATCTTACAAGAGTTATAAATCAGACTGTATTGCTCAAAATTCCCACATTTTGTCCTAGGGCAGAATAGTATCACATAAACATTGAAAAAAATGCTATGTTTTCAAGTCATGAAATTGTAATTTTCTATGTAGAATTTTTTTTCCCTTTAAAAAGCTTTGACACAACCTTTTAATTCATGTGCTTAGCCTTAATCACTTCATCTCTCCATCTTTGGAATTTTTTATATTGAATACATCAATAGTTGTTTTGATTCACTTCTTTTGTCACTGTAAAGGATGCACCAGGAAAATCAGTTCTATAAAATCCTAATGGTGTCATACCCATGCTTTATGAAACTATGCCAACTCTTCTTACTCTTCTTGATAGCTTTCACTCTCACAATTTTCAAATATTATATAATCTTGATCGTATCTATTTTTTTTACTCATGCAATAAAAACAAGACAAACTTTGAAGGTGTTGTGATCATTTTTCCTTCATGACAATTGTCTTGTCTTTTACAGCTGTATATGTTACGTGGTTTGTATTCTGGCAATTTCGAAAGGCTCTTTGACTTTTTCCAAGGCTTATGATGTTGTTGGTTGCACTCATTCATTTTGTTCACGGACTTGAAGACACTATCATTATTTGTTAAGTTTGTTACTTGCCTTAGCATGCAGTGGATTTCTATCATTATGTTATTTGGATTAAAAAGTTCATTTGTAAAGAAATTAGGGTAACACTATGTCATGTGTTTATCTTTTTGACACACAACCAAACCCTAGCCACACTGATGTAAGGAAATCTTGTTCGGTTGTATTGCTCCTTCAATTATAGGTATTGGGAGTTTGTTTGCTGTGATGGACATCTCACAACCGAAAAAGTGGATGAGGTATTTTGTTGGAAAATTGTTTTATTATCTGGTGTTTGATGACTTGCCTCCATGACAGGTATTCCATTCCTTTTCAGTTCTTGCAACTGGTTTCTTTCTTCTCAGTTAGTTGTAATGAGCAGTTGAAAGTTATGTTCTTTTTAGAAAAATATTTGATCCTTTTTGTTCGTATTTGTTAATGTTGTTGTCTCCATGTTTGTGAGTATATTTTGAAGAGCAAATAGTTAACAGGAACAAACATTTTTTATCCTTGTTGGGTGAATGATTTTATTGGTTAAGGGATTTGTTAAAGGCTATTATGTTTTAAATCCTGGTTAGTTGTTACGGATGTAACTGTTTTTATGTTATCTTCAAACTACAACAACAAGTTTTTTTTTTTAGAAAGAGTTGTAAAAGAAAGAAGTGTGACTGAAAAAAACATAAAGGAGAATAGTATTTTGTTGAAAGTTTTGTAAATTCAAAAATGAAAACCTACATGTGTAGAATCTGGTTTCTATAATAGAGATTTGATTTCGGTGAAGTTTTTTCTGTGAAGAACAAATTAAGGTCATATTATCTATTATCATGACATGAATTGATTTGTGCAGTGAAGTTTTTAGAATTGCACATACAGTGCCATTATAAGACCCTTACTCTACAAGTGAACTCTTCATGTAAGAGATTTTGAAAAGGAGTTGGTACTCCTATTGAAGTAGGTGCTTCAGATTGTTACAGTGACTGAGTTGGTGCTCAGAACGATATTGTAAACAAAATTTTGAGATTAAGCCTACAAGGCATTTAGGAGTGGTTTTTCTACCCCTACAGGGTTTTCCACTCGGCATCTCTTTATGTCTCTATCATTTCATGTCCATATTTTTACCTTCTATCATCCTTGCTTAAACTGATGTTTTTAGGTTCTTCAATTGCTCTGATTTGTATATTTTTCTAGTTTAATAATCTTTAGCACTATTTGTTCAATTGTTTCCTTCATGCTGAAAGTATAGTTGTGCTTACTTCTATAAATAAATACATTTATCTTGTATGCTTGTAAAAACAATGATGTTGTGATGTTATTCATTTGTGTAGCCTCAATTGTCATACTATACTTCAAGTGGTGATGTTTTGATTTGTTCAACAAGAAATTATTTACAACCCTGATTCACCCCCCCCCCCCTCTCAGTGTTGTTCCACTTCCAACAGAAGGGATTTCATGAGGAAGTTCCATCCTTGCAAGTTTTAGTCAACTAGAAATAAAAGTATAAATCTGAAAAAAATTCAAAAGATAGGCAACATTGCTAATAAAATGATAAATCGAAGAATAAAATTTAATGTAAAAGAAAGACCCATTAAATAACACAATTATACTTGCGTAAAATACAAGTAACATAAATAAAAAAATCATATTTACATTCAAAGACAAGTAACTCTAAAAAAATCATATTTACAGTCAAAGACAAGTAACTCTCACCTTCTTGAGCTCGTTTTGGGCCAAAAATAAATAAAGAGAAGGGAAGCTTTAAATTTGTTGGCAAGATGATACTAAATGGAATATAAAACAATGCGACAAATCCAAGTGACTATGTTTGAGTGAAAAAGGTGCCAACGTTCCACCACCTGAACAAATTATTAATATATTGAGCATTGATTCTGAATCAACTGCATCTTTCAGTTGGAATGGGATAGTCAACACATCCTCACCACCAACTGAATCAACTAGATTTTCCAGTTGGGATGGGACTCACAAAACCAGCATTGAATTTTTTAGCAAGTTTCTAGGAGGTGATTCAACAAGCAAGAGAAACAATTTTGGATGCATGCTTTGTACAAGAGTTTGAAATTCAGGCTATGCAACAAACAAATATGAATTCCACAAAACATGCAAAAAATTAGATGCTTTTTGTATTCTCCTTCGAGAGCTAAGCTATAATGAGTACTATGGAGTGGGGAATGCCTTTTCTATGAAACATGCATTCTTGAACATTCTGGATGATATGTAGTTTGAAACTGCTATCATTGTATTTAATGCATACACATAGTTGTAGCTATGAATTTTGTAATAAATCATTACTCTATGAAATGTAGGTCCAATAATTTTTTGCAGTTGGGAAATTTGAGTTTATAGGGATGGTGAAAGGGCTTGAGGTTGTCTTGTTTGAGCATTATAAATACCATGATAAATTTTAATTTTTTTGTACTCACTTAATTATGAGTGAAAATCATTTTATAATTAGCTCTATTCATTTTATTTTCCTTTCATTATCATAGGATGTGAACCCTCTGAGATAGTGCATTTTTCATTTTTCTTTCATTTGTTTATTTCTATCATTTCCTAGGTCCAACCATTTTCTATAGTTGGAAAATTTGAGTTTACAAGAATGGTGAAAGGGCTTGACCCACTTAAATGACCCACTCTAAACATATCTAGTTTCTACTATGTTGTTTTGGAAGGCATCATATACTTGGCCAGTCTTTGTCTAATGCAGATTACCATCCATACATTTGGTTGGAAGGCCACTACCAAACCTCTATTCATTGTTTATTATTTGGTTTACATTTTTCTGTTATTCATTTCGAAGACAAAATTCTCTATACCTTCAAGTTGGGTATTTGGTCTTTTTTGTTCATGTTCTATCTAGAAAAGGAAAATTGGAGATTGAGATTAAATTATCTGGAATTTTTCTATAATTTGGGTGATGAATAAAGTGGGCAAATAGAGCCATTTCACCTCTATTTCCCCTCCCTCTCTTCCATATTTGTATTAGTTTGTTGCTATAGATAATTAATTGTGATAGGGGCTTTAACTATGATTTCATTCCATTCATTTTCATTCATTTTTTATTTGTATCATTTCCTAGCTCCACCCATTTTCTATTGTTGGAAAATTTGAGTTTACAGGGATGGTGAAAGGTCTTGAGGTTGTCTGGTTTGAGCTTTATAAATACCATGATAAAATCTATCTTCTTTTTTTTTTGCATTCACTTAATTATGAGCGCAAATCATTTTATAATTAGCTCTATTCATTTTATTTTCATTTTGTTATCATAGGCTGTGAACTCTTTGAGATAGTGCATTTTTCCTTTTTCTTTCATTTATTTATTTGTATCATTTCCTAGGTCCAATCATTTTTTGCAATTGGAAATTTTGAGTTTACAAGGATGGAAAAATGGCTTGACCCACTTAAATGGCCCACTTTAAACATATTTGGTCTTGACTATGTAGGTTTGCAAGGCAACCTATACTTGGCCAATCTTTATCTAATGCAAATTTTTATCCATACATTTGGTTGGAAGGCCACTACCAAACCTATGGCATTGATTAACAAGATTAAGATGCATGGAAAAATATGGTAGATTTATGTAATACACTTCAAGATTTTGCACAGGCTAGTTCGCACTATATTCCCATCAGGTTTAGAGTAAAATAGAGAAATAAATTAGTCTTATTTAGAGTATTTAAGAGGAAGCATTTCCTAGGGTAGAACAAAAGACAATTTCAGCTTTATGTAGCCATCTTATGTTAGTTGAAGCATACTGGACTGTCCATACTATGGTTTGGGCATGGCAATATTGTGATTTTGAAGACCACATTGAGAAGAGATATTTCAATATTCTTAAGCTACATTTGGGCACCATTGGGGTTCAAGCATACATCTGATATTTCCGAAAAATTCAATCCAGAACAACACATATAGAAAATTGCAAAGTTCTAGAGAATGCAAGAAGATGCATGATATAGAATTGATATTCATCATGAAGCACCAAAATTTGGAATATAAATATTGAAGCAGAAATTTATTGTTTACAAATAGATACTCTTGAGTAAATATAACAATTTTAGTTTAGAGAATATCCCAAGTGTTGGAATTGATGCAGTTAAGATAATGACTCTGAATTGTATGTTTTCTATACATAGTGATGGAATATCCCAAGTGCGCGTTTCTTATAGCCTTCTATCAATTGCAAAGACATGGTCAATAATGTTCAAGATATTTTATAATATTATTGGTGTATTCCTTGTAGCTCCCCCAGTTGCAAGTGCTAGTTTATAATTATTTTTTATTGATGCAATAATGTTGGTGAATAAATTCCATCTATTTTTGCAAGAGCTTGGATTTATTTCTTATCTCTTGTTAATATGTTCTTCTATATGCTTCTCTTATTTTCCATGGCAATTAATGTTGTAATATTTAAGGAATACAAAGGAACACATAACAACACATGGGAGCTTTCTATTGATGAAAGGAAAAATGTAGAAATCTTATAGGTTATTTATTCGTAGGTGTCACATGAATGAAATTTGTGGACTTATTTTGAATATTTAGTTCAAAGGTTCAATATTTTAATTCCAATTAATAATACAAGAAGAGGTCAATGCGTATTTTTCTATTAGAAATGGTAAAATTGCTAAACAAGCCCAAACACAATCTTACATGATGCAATCTCACATTTATTATTTAAATATCAATGAGAACCATTGAATTTCACCAAAATTTCAAAATGCTTGACTGAATGTATGTGCATGTCTAGATTGAAGTGTGTCATGAATGAGTGGTATATACCATGAACAAAAACATCTAGAAAGTAAGTTGCATTAGTGGCTAAATTTTAAATGACATCAATAAGACCTATTTTTGAAGAGGCATATCTATAATCACCATATTACATGATTTCTCTATAGAAAAGGTTTTGAAGGAAAAGGTGATTGTGCGTACACCTTTTGAGGGAAAATTTAATGATTTATGGAGCCATGTGCACTATCAAAACATATAGCTAGGGGATGATGAAAATTCACAGAAATCATGGCATATACATATTTTATGATAGAAACAAGTCCTTTTAGACATAGACAATCTTCAAGAAAAATAAATAAAAAATATAAATATTAAAATAATATAAATAAATCTTCAAATAATTCATTCAAATTATCATCATTTAAGTAAATCAACCAATGTATCCAAAAATTAATAAATATGTTAAAAAAACCAAGAAGATACAAGCATTCATTGAAATCAATCATATCACTTAGACACCAAATGGACCATTTTAACTTGATCTCACATATTCCCTATATTATTCCATGATTTGGTGACATAGCTATTGAAAGAGGGTCCACCTATTCCGCCCATTATTTTTCTCAAATATATTCATTTTCTAAAACAATTATCCACTAAAAAACATTATTTTCTAATTAACTTCAAGAACTTTACAACCTCAACAAATAGTTATGTTAATACCCACCATTCTCCTATTACTATTCTAATAATACAATCTACTATGGCCTAGCCCTATAGTGTGTATTAACTTATGATGATTTTTCTCGTGGATACCTTAAATAAGTTGTATAATAATTATTATAATCATATTTAAGTATTTAGGTAATCCTAGGGCTTATAATAAAGTAAATAAGTCCATCTAGGTGGTAAACAAGTCATAATTAGGTACATGTAAGATTTGGTGACAACTAATTACCATCATGTTGAGTATTAATTCTTATTGATGATTGTTTGATGTATTTCTCTCGAAGTGGATTGAGAGCTTTCCCTGTAGCATCATAAATTTTCACCCTTCACAATTTTACATTATATTTTCCTTCCTTTTAATTTATTGGAATTAATTGAGCACTTAATTTTCTAAATTATGCATTTAGTGGCCCACTTTAATTATTAATAACACATTGAAAACACAAAAAAAATTCTCTCATTTAATACTTTTCTCCTAACTCCTTAAATTTTGGAAAAATAGGTCTAGGACATTAGCACCTAGGGTTCCAATGTCCACCTATTTTGGCTCCAAATTCAAATATATCAGTGTCGATATTTTATCATTTGAAATTCAAATATCTAAAGTTGATTGCCAACATTTAGTTTTTGAGAAATTATCTAAATAATACCATATAAATACGTATTCATTACCTCATTTTAAATGATCTAGGAAATTATTGGAGAACTTATGATCAAGAGCATTATCAAGCAAGTCAAGAGCATCAATTAGAGGATTTTTTTAAATAATTCAAGATCCAAGCATCATGTCAAAGTGTATGTGATTGTGTCCATGTTTATGTTTTCATATTGTTTGTAAGATTTAACCTTTGTAGGTCTTCAAAAAAATTAAGAAATTCAACCAAGCAAGATCCAAGCCTTGAGTATATATGTATGACTTCAATCCTTCAAGGAAACCATTGGAGGGTGGTGAGTTGTAGCACTTTATTTATTCATCATTATTTCCTATCATCTATCCATTTATCATTGACATTGTCATTATGGAAGTGGAAACACTAACATGGGGTTTGACTAAGGAAAGCCCCTAAATGACACAAACCTTTCTTCTCTCTTTGAATGTGTAAGTTTCAAGTTTGATTAGGATTGAAGGAAGCTTGAAGATAAATTATTCATTTTTACATTCCAAACCCTGCTTCTTGAAAACATACAAAAACTAAGTTACAAAAATATGTGATAGTGATCCAATAGTGAGATAATCAGTGAAAGAAAGCTATGTCTAGGCTCTAGAGGAAGGTGAAAATAAACCTAAAATTGACCTCAATAAAGAAAATGGCACCCTAGGTAGCTATGTCTAGGCTCTAGAGGAAGGTGAAAATAGATATAAAATTGACCTCAATAAGGACAATGGAACCCTAGGTAGCTATGTCTTCTAAAATCAAGCTCAAATTTGAAGTATAGGTGCACATTGTCTTGCTCAGTCCATTTTTGTAGTTTGTTTCTATCTGTGATTTCATAGATTTGTTATGTTCACATCAAAATAGTAATTTCCGTCATTAGGTCAATTGAATCATTGCATTTCAGCCTTAGTCCCATTTTATATTTGATCAAGGGTAGGTTGACTCACCTTTTAGGTTGTAATTTAATCATATACCTTTTCCAAATCCAATCAAACCCTCTCTACCTCAAATATCTAATGAAACATTTGGAAAATCACCAAACCCTAGAGTAAAATCCTAGGGTTTCACTTTTTCTATATTTCATTTTAGTGAACGTGAATTCTTAACATTATATAGCTTCTAAAATATAAATAAATTCATCTTAGATCTACCTTTTTAGTGTTGCATTGTTCTACATTTTCATTAAGGTATTCATTTTGGCATCATAAAAGGCATAAAATTTCAAAAAAATGCATATCATATTGTATTATAGGTTGCAATAGGATTAATTTCAATCACTATAGCTCAGATCTACATTCCAATTACATTAAAAAAAATATTATTAGGTCATTTAAAATATGAAAATAAATTTGAAAGTGTCATTGCATGCATTTACATTTCTTGTATATAGCTAAAAATCTGAAAAATTACAGTGTTTTGTTTCAAAAGGGCATTAAAATCATCATTTTCATATTTTGGCATAATAGAATTGGTCAATTGTTATATCATAAATTTGGAAATTACATTTACAGTTATCTTTTTTTGCTTGAAAATCTTACAAATTATTGCACACTTGCACTTTGAGTTACATAATCATAAACTAGGAAAATTCTAGAAAAATACACTATCCAACCTATCTACAAATAGACCTGAGATCCTTAAATGATATTCTACGCAGTGAAATTTTAAAATTTTAAAAAACCTATGAAGGACATAGGTGCCCTTGTCTAGGAATTTTGAGCTAAAATGTTTTGTTCATATCCCTAAGTCTATTCTATAGCCAAATCTGGTTTTTGTTTTTCAATTTTGTTTTTAGATCTATCTGATTTTGATCATTTGGTCCATAGGGATGGTAAAAACATGTTTCCTTTTCAATTATTTGGTTTTCATATGGTAACACATGGCTTGTATAATTATAATTTTCTTACATATATAGGAAATAAAATAAAACCATTAACACTCATGTTAGTTCTTCTCCCAATATTTCTCCTACAAGTTTGTGAGAGGGTTTTGGTGTAGGAGGATGCAATTATGGACAATCATGACAATAATAATTATTCTTCTCCTAATACCTCACCTACTTGGGAATAAGATATCTTGATGTTAGACAATCCAATCATTGAGCGTTATGACAATATTGTTTGTTTATCTTCCCCTACCTCTACTACTTGGGAAGATATTGTTGGAAAATAAGATGATATCGTTGATACATTTATTTGAAAGGGAAGTAATATGGATTCAATATATGAAGATGCTAAGGTGACATTAGATCCCCCCTTGATAGAAGATTTCCAACAAGTAGTTAACTCAGTTGGGGTTATGAATGCACACTTGACTATTAGGTCTCCTTTAATTATTATGCCTCCTAAAATTTATTTAATTATTGGACCTCCTAAGTCACCTCTCATTATAGGACTTCCTAAACCTTCTGGCCATTTCTTAAAATTTTCAAAACAACTTACTAGTAATCATGTGTCACAACAACTAAGTTATCATGTATTTTCTCACACATATAATGCTATAAATAATAAGAAAGAAAAATAAAAACCAACATCCATACCATTACCTCAACCATACCTTCCACCCACACCTAATATTCCTCAATGTAACTTGGTAAATAACATGATCTTGTTGAGAATCTTTGTAATACTCCAACCCATATTTCCCTTTAGGATTTGATTCAAGAATAACCTACATACCATGAGATTCTCCAAGAGGCTTTGAATAATATTAGTGTCGCAACTTATGTTAAACCAAATGATGTAGTAGCCTTATTTATTGTATGGAAGTGAAAATTTTATATATTACATTTCTTCAACATGAATTACCCTCACTTGATATACAAAAAAATAATGAAGCTTTAATAATAGTGGTTAGGGTTAATAAAACTAGAATTAGGCATACTCTCATAGATAATGGATTGGGTCTTAATGTTTGTAGCATTGATCTTCTAGATAAAATTATTGAGGAAAATAATCTTATGGATCCTAATATATTTTCAATTCATGGTTTCAATAATGTTAATAAGAAATATTTAGGAGTTATCACATTACCTATCCAAGTAGGCCCATCACTTTACAAAAAAACTATTTATTTCATTCTAGGACCTCTTTTGTGTAATTTTCTCCTAGGTAGATCATGGATTCATACCATCAAGGGAGTTTCATCTACCCTCCACCATGAGATGAATTGAATATGATAACATGAAATACATGGTTAAAGAATATGAAGAGAGCTATAAGATACAAGCCAAAACTGAACATAATACTTCCAACTCTCTCAATACTTTGATTCCAACTTCAAAAGTAGAACCCATGATAAAATATTTAGATGATGATTAGAGGCCATTAGCTTTTACACCATGTTTCAAAGGGGGGTCTTGAAATTTCACCATCAAAGCCCAAATAACCTATACAAATTGATGATAATCCTTATTGTGTGCAATCTATAATAAAACTCTTAGATGATTATTGGGGTTCATTAGATTTTATATTCTCCTTTATGGATGAGTGCAAAATCTCAGAATCTAAACCTAAAGAGTCTTGTGTTTCATTTTATCAACCTAGTTATATATCTATGGATTCAAAAAATCATCCCATGATGGTGATGGGGACTCTTTAAATTTATTCCCTCATGAGTGTAAGATTCCTAACTTTAAAAATCTTAACAAGGATTTACGTGCTCGAGAAAAAATCAATTCTTCTTAGGATAATGTACATACAATATTTTCATCTAAGTTGGAATAATTTTATGGCCTTGGACAGAAAATTCTTGCTAAAAATGGATATAATGCAAACATGGAACAAAATGTTAACAATCAAGTGAAGTCTGCATACCATAATTTTCCAAGCAAGGTCTAGGTTGTTCAATGCATCGAAAAGTTAAGAGGGGGGTGAATCAAAACATACCAAAACATAAACAACTACATTTCTAAATCAAACATCAAATCACATTAACTAAAGTAATATAATTGAAAGTATGAACAACACAAGGAAAACAAGATTTTTACATGAAAAACTCCATGAGGGAAAACAACAATGAGACTTAACTCACATTATATGAAGCTCATTTCTTACAAAAATTGCAATATCATTTTAAGTCTCGCTTCCTAAGGACTTGTAGGCTAAGGCACACAATCTTAGGGAAAGATAGAAGTACCTTCTAAAGAGACTGGTTGTGTGATAGTAGGATACATGAAAGTTACAATAGAAAGATGAACATGATCTACTATAAAAGAAGCATCTAACATATGCTGATGTTGGAGTCCCTTTATACACAATTACTTCAGATTATAAAAAATTCTCACATTTCATATTCAACATACTACCCAATCTATCATCTCTCAATTCATTTAAAAAAAATCATCTATAAATACCCTACACAACAACTCAAAAATCCAAATAGGTTAGCTCCAAAATGACCTATAACTGAAACATATGATACTACATAGGTCAGCTCCAAACATATATATTATAAAGTGAAATAAGTTGTGAATCAAAAAACAAAGCATAAAAGGTCCTAAAATCATCATAACACATCCTTCAAGGAAAAATAACTAATCAGGATTAATCATACATGAAGGAAAGTACATCATCAACCCAAATATCACCAACACCACCAAAAACTTCCAATTTTTCATCTTTACACCACCGAGGATAAACCATGAACATCATGCAACTCAAGATGAATAATGTAGATAAGTAGTAGCATCCTTACAACCTTCTCCTAAATAATCTTATCATCTGCTAGCACAAATGAAGAAACAAACTAAACATACAAGAATGTAGCATCTTGGAGTGACTGTGACATATCAACACTTAAGATATTGCACTGTTCTTCACCAAAATATATGAAACACATATGGATGAACCCATACATCTCCCTAAACATATTCCCAATTCTACATAACCATATCTATCACTCCAGAGGAATGTAGAGAAATATGGAGAACATATGAGACATTTAACTTTTTTATTCTACAAACCATAGAATGGTTACATCTAACTCTCTTTGTAGAGATGCTTATCAAATGAAATTTTGGGAATAAGCTCTTTTCTAGCTGTCAAACTTAACTCTAGAACCGCACAACTAGATCATGTAATGTGGAATAATTTGAATCAAAATATAGATACCTAGTCATATGAAGACATATTATTTGGCCCTTAGACAACTTCTCTCAAGCATAGAAGTATGAACAAAGCCTCAGTATGTCAAGCATCAAGTTTCTATCATACTATGGATTTGCTAGGTCTTCGAGACTGATTTGCTTCAAACATTTTGATCTTGGGTCTCTAACTGAGTCAACCCGTCTCTCTCAAAGCTTCCACTATAATAACTAAATAAATCTATATCTAATCATTTCTCATCCTATTCAACTTGTTTACAAAAAATTTATGCAAACATGACCTCAAGTTGACATCAATGACAATACATCTTGAGTTGACATCAATGAAAACAAATATTTCTCCAACATTGCTTTCTAACCTTCATCCTATCTTCATCTAATGATTTATCATATATTGTATGTATGACATCTTGTGGTAAGAAAGAAATATTTTCTTCACAAAAGAGAGGAATGTCTCCTAGTAATGAGTAAGAGCTTATTTTGTTGAGGTTCCTTAAAGCTTGCTTGATATCTCTTCCTCCAAAAACATGAAATAAATTTTATAACAAAAACTCATTTTATGCATATATCATTGAGTGCATGGTCATTCTACCAATGAATGTCAAGCCTTAAGTAATAAAGTTTAAAAAATTAAGGATTATAGCGCTCTTCCATATGTTGATACACCTAATTCCTCTAAAAGATAATGATTTTCATCCTATGGTGTTTCTCTTCACCATGTGATATTTGTAGCTTTATGAGTTTTCTCATTATATTTCATGGTAGTACAATCCTAAGTGCAACGATATTTTACATGGAAGCAACATAATAGTCTCTTGTGTGGTGGTATTTTTCTCCACACTTGGGGGCAAAGATAACTATTTTTCAAACTGTGAATTATTTTCTCCTTAAAATAGCAATATAGCAAGTATGTTGATATTTTAAGGGGGGGCATATAGTCCCCCTCTCATGGTTTGCATAAATAATGTCCCCTTTTAGTGATGATAGGGTACATAGTTAAAATTATCCTAATCGATATTGTGCATCTGAACTCGATTATTAATGCCATGTTCATCCCGATTCAACCCCTTTCGACTATTTAATTAAATAATGTTAATTATTTGACTAAATTCATAATTTTCACCTATTAATCAAATAATCAACATTATTAGGTTAATTCATCCCTTTCATACTAATTTTCATCCTATTTGATTAAATAATGTGAATTATTTAATTAGATTCCCTAAATTCTATCATTTGATTAAATAATATTAATTATTTAATTAAATGTCATTAATTCCCTCTTTTAATTAAATGAGCTAATTGTTTAATTAAATTTTTAAATTCCCCCATCTTGCACAATTAAATAATATTATAATTATTTAATTGGAAATTTTATTTAATCCCTACAATTTCTCCCAGTTGCAAAGGAATATTTCTGAAATGAAGGAAATAGGGAGGGGGATGTATTCCACCTTTTAGGAGATGGAACACATAAGAGGGGTTCTCCTATTTCACTCTATTTCATTCAAGGAAACCCTAGAGATCCCTCAACCAAGTGAATCAATTGATGTAAGGACTAATAGGAGGTCTCCTTGGGTGTGATTAAAGAGAAAAGGGGGTTCACCACTAAGAAAAGGATTATTAAGAAGGAAATGTAAATGATATGCAAGTCTAACAATGTAAACTAGAATGTGAAATTCAAAATCAAAATAATGGATTGAGAATGAAAAAAGGTGCACTTGGAAAACTCAAGATGCTTGAAACAAAGTCTACAATCCTAAAATTGTGAATTTTGAAGCATACTAGGACTCATACACCAATTGAGGTGATTTAGTCCCAATTTAGAGTTTCTAGAAAAAATCAAAATCTACAACTGGTAAACTAGGATCTAGAGAAAAGGTCTGAAAACTTGTATAATAGGATGCATATGCCACAAGTGGAAATTTAGTCCATGTATCAGGGTTGATCTAAAACTCTAATATCCTCTAGTTTTCTTCTATATCTTTTCTCCTTTTTGATCTTCGAGTCTAAAAATATGAATTCTGACATGTAGGTGACATTTCGTGTTCTTGCAAGAAAGATGACAATTTTGACAACTTTGCAACTTTGAAAACTTCCTCCAATATATCTCTTCAATGGATCTTCAACCTAAACTTGTAAATCACACATCAAAGATAGGCATTTTTTTTGTTTTGTTAGTCGATAGGGGTTTTCTTTGGTCCAACCCCATTTTGGTAATCTAACCTTCAAATGAATATAAATAGAATGAAGGAATGATGAATGAACAGATAAGCTATGTTGCAACTCACCAAGCCCTTGTAATAAAGCCTGCAATATTGTAGGAAATGGCTATCATGAATGTAAACCTTGAATCTTGAATTTATGTTATGGATCTTTATTTGAATGCTTACTTGAATCATGAAATACCTACATCACAAATGTTAGCTAAAAAACATGATGCATGATGACTTTGATATGATTCTTCATTCTTGAATGTAGCTCCTAAATGGTTGATAATCATCTCTTGAATGCTCTTGAATTCACTTGATCATAAATTTTCTATAGTTCTTGAATACTTGAAATCTTAGATCTTGTTGGGAGAAAATATGTGAAATAACCTTGTATTTATACTCGTTTATGCCAAATTTCTTGAAATTACAACACTACAAGCCGACATCAAATATAGGAGGATAAAATCTCGCCAAGAAATTTGAATTTAAAATAGGTCTAATATAAGCAAGACTCATACACCAGTTGGGGCATATGAGTCCTAGTAGCCTAGCCTTGGGACACAAATTTAAAGAAATTTTAAGTTCTATGCCAAATTTAGGTTCATGCCCTGAAACATAGGTGGGACCCATGCACCCAATGTTGCCTATGAGTCCAAGATCACTTAATATAGAACAAAAAACCCAAAATCATTAAATTATGACTGGTTGTTAGATATGTGTCAGGATTATCCTTGAAAAGAACCATTAAATAAGGCTGATGGACACAAAATAGGACCAAATAAGTCATAAAGAAGCCCAATTTTAGTAGGGAGGTTCCAAAAAAGTGTGAAAATGTAAAGGTATACATTTTTATACACTACATTTAGCCCCCACTTTGGTGAGAGGAGGAACTTGCTTCAAACTCACACTAAAGTAGACAAACTCGCATCAAGAGGGGTCCAAATGTACCAATGCTAGTGAGATAGCATGACAATGACCAAGAGGGTTGCACAAGACCCCATGATCAAGATGTTATTTTAAATGAGAATATGCACAAAATAACACACGTGTAAATAATCTATGGAGTGTTGGAGCACCCAGGAGCAACTACACACCAAAATAAAACTTCCCAATATAGGAAAGAAACCACCTAAGAGATTAATTAAACTATTCTACCTAAGTAAGCTTAAGTAGGTAAATGGTCAAAACCATTTACTCCAACATGGAGCAACAACAAGGCATAAGAATACACTACCAAAGACATAAAGGAGAAAGAAAAAGAAAAAAGAGGGGTGGATCAAGCCTCAACCGTTTGTCCAATATGTTGTGGATCAGATATAACTTGTTTGTCCAAAAACATTTACAAGGGGAACACAGTGTGAATTATGCAAACAAAATGCATCCTCACAAGGGTTGGTGGAACCTCAAGTCATCCACTAGGTGAGCCCCCAGCTAGACACATACGTACGTGGCCAATATGCACTCACACAGACAAGCAAGTGGCTATGGGAAAGTCATGCCTAATTTTGACTCCCATAGGCTAACCATACCAAAGCTATTCATCATAATAACTTTGATAAGGTGCCACACAACATGAACAAAAGGAATTTATGAGGCAAGAAAAAATTTGTATGCTTGACACCCATAAATGAATAAGATGGCTCCATAGGTAAGCAAACTATGTTATGCAAGGTGGCCATATAACTAATATTGTAAATGTGAAATAGTGTAAGGTAGATTCAAATGATTTTTACTTAGTTCTTTTAAGGTCTTAACTTAGAAACATTATGCCTAATGTATCCAAGAGAGGACCGATCGAAGAATAGAAGATTCACAACTTAGGGGATGCAGTGTGTTGCATCAAGCTAGTAAGAGGAATATAATATGCTAAGAGAGATCGCGCTCTTGACGGACATCACACCCAGTTTCACCACAAATAAAAGGACGCATTGCATGAAATAAGAAGACTACACTATGAAACAAGAGTTGAAAAAGAATAATGCCAATGCATGCCCCCATTTTAAAGAAATTTCTAAACACCATGTTGTGAGTAATTAATTTAAAGTAGAAAATGATCAAAGCTAACAATAAAAAGGATATGAGAACTTATTTGGAAATCCCTATGCCAAGTCATATGTTTCCAAATGAAGCTACGTCACAAAAAGAGGTTGCCCCTAAAATGAAATCATAAACTTACATAAGGGATCCATGGATTGAGGGTCAGTACATCTTTGCTACAATGTTTTTATAGATCTCAAAATTGTCATCATTCCCCAAATACTCATGGAACAGGAAGACTGACACAAAAAGAGCAATAAAAACAAATGAAAAGCTTTCATGTTAACATGGAAGAAACTTAAATGTATTGACGACTTGCATCATCCCAAAAAAGAAAACACAAGACAAAGAAAAGATAAATGTTTATGAAATAGAGAAAAATGTAGGTACAAATAGAGGAATGTTACGAAGAGAGAGATACATCAAATAGAATAATATGGGGGATCACATTATGCACATGTAATCACATAAAAGAAACAAGGAAAATAAAATAAAGATAATACTAGTAAGGCACATGCAATTCAACCTATTAGTAGGTCATTTGCATCCCAATCTTGTTCATCGTATATGAAAGGTGGAAAACTAGCCAAAGGGACAACAACAAGTGTTGAACTAGGGTCATCACCAAGTTCAAAACTCTTCTTAGGATAATTTTCATTTAAGCTCATTGAAGATAAAAACAATGTATTAAAATCATGTTGGAAGCTCGATGCTTCCACCCCTCAGTCAACACCGGGCACATGATTTGTGAGATGATCTAACAACCTCCCATGAGATCCTTAACTAGGATAGTAGTGGATTCTTGGTAGGTCAAAATTTTGGGAATAAAGGCTAGCTCAACTCCCAAAACTACATGGTATCAAAGTGGGGTCGTAGTTCAAATCTCATGCTCATGCTAGGAGGGATTGCTGGATACTCGATGCTTCCACCCCTTAGTCAACAATGGGAACATGATTCGTGACATGGTCTAACAACCTCCCATGAGTTCCTTAACTAGGATAGTAGCAGATTCTTGGTAGGTCAACCTTTTGGGAATAATGACTAGCTCAACTCCCACAACTACAAAAAGAATGCAAATGCTCAAAAAGGAGCATTAGAGAAAGGAGTAATAGAAGTAGAAAGTAATGATGATACTGGCACAAATGTTCAATTGATTAATTAGTATCATTAAGAATTTAATTATTTCCATTGATGACAAAGGGGGAGATTGTTGGAATATGTTGTCATTGATGTCAAAAGGGAAAATTAGGCAAATGAGATTGTTGGCATGATGATAGAGGATTGATCAGAGAGAAATGAACCTTGTTTTGAAATTGTGTGGTTGGTTGATGATGCTAAACTGCACATCTTGCAAATGTTGTCATGAAGCTACAAAGAGTCTCTCGTACAACAAAAGAGGAAACAAGCTACATATTCGATGTGGGTTTGTTGAGAGCATTCCAATGATGTGCTATGTAAGATGAGAGAGTGAAGGATGTGCCCAGAAATGTATTATTTCTACTCTTAGTTGTTTTAGGGTTTATGAGTTAAACCCTAGTTTTTTTTTTTTTGAAGTCATGGCATCATGAACATATCTTTTATTTTCTAATTGACTGTTAATAGTAGGTTGCATGCTACTTAAGTGATAACTTTGACCGACCCCATCATCTAGATTGGCAGTCTATTTAAGGTGTATTGGCATAATAGTGTGTGATCAATGAGAGAATGGGACATCTGATCGGTCGATCCCCAATGGCTTTTAGAGTCAAAGTATTTGTTGCATAAAAAGGGCCCCATCCTTTGTGTTATCAAAAATTCACCATAATCGAAGTTTTAGCTTATAATATCTTGTAGGATCCAAACCTAATTTTAACTTGATTCCCTGATCACTCGATAGTCTAACCTCTGATATTAATCAATCCTTGGGAGTATGTCAAAGGGGGTTCTCACAAGTCCATAATATTGTTTGATCACAATTTTAGGAATATTGCACACACCTAAATGGTTCCATCCTTCAAAATTGGAAATCACTCGATCTTCTAATCTCTAACAGGGTGATGGAAGAATGGACACTAGCAGTGGGACCCAACTAGGTGAGATGGCATGGGTAAAGTGTATAGACAAAGATCGAATGATAGGATGGCACGTGGCAAAAAATGACAAGTGAAACATGACATGTGTTGACACGATCACATGGGGACCAAACTGAAGTGAAGGTTATTGGTGTGACATAGGCTCATTGGTATGACTCTTAAGGCTATCTCTCTGATGCAACAATGACCTTCCTATCAGGCAGAAAAAGTGATATCACCAAGACCTTGAAGAGGGTCTCTCCAATAGGGCAATAGGAGAGTGTGAAGTTGATAATGGGGCCTGATAGAAATGAAGGTATTTAAAAGGTGATTGATATGATGACATGTGGAAAATTTCTAGGGATTGATCTTGCATCGTTGTTGCAAATCAACAATTATATATGTGTGATCTGACAGTGAAATTCAATGACGATCAACAATGCAGGATGAAGAAGGTTGATCATATCATGCTACTGATAAGATGTTTCATCCATGTGAAGGATGAGTATTTCCAGGACTGTGGATCTAGTCCCAACGATAGGGCGATGGGAGATTGGATGCCAACTAGTGTAATATGTGGACAGTGACGTAGGTTGGTGCAAGTAATATGGTGATAGACAATTGATTTTTCTAGAAATTCACATCGTTGTTGTGAATGGAATTAGTGTGAATGAATGGTATTGCTAGGACCTTGAACGATGTCTCAGTGATGGAGGGATAAGGTTAGACACCAATGGGACCCAAGTGTGATGAGGACAGATAGATGCAAATGAACAATTTCTCGATACATCATTTCACATCAGTTTTATGAATGATGTGGCAATGACATGGATGACATGTAAGTTGTGGGCCTAATTAGATAACATGGAAAGCATATCGGTGGGAGTCTGAATGGATTCCCAATGTTAGAGAAATATGATAGATCGATGACTATGGTTTAAGTGATCGATTATCCAACGGTCGGGGTTTAAAGACACTATAGTGAATATTGATCATAGGATCAAGGCATGAAGGAATTGATCAATGGCCAAAGTTCAAATGTAGAGATCTGAAAAGGCTAACTCCATGTGGACAAGGGGTTTTGTCAGGTAATCGACATAGAGGAAGGAGTTAATTGGTCTCGCTATACCAAGCAACCGATTGAATGAAGATTTGATCTTCAAGGAAGCAATAATGATTGTGGAAGTGATCAAGATCAAATTTGATCATATTGACAATAGAATACATTTAATCCATATTAGAGTCTAGGGTTGGCAGAGAGATAATTTAGGAAAATTCTCAGTGACCAAATTACATATGGAATCGACATGATACAAAGGCAGAGTGATAATGAAGATATCTAATAGACCTTACCAGATTATTTAATGATGATCTCGACAGTGGTGTGTGGCTCGAGGAAAAGGCTACTTGTTGATGAAGTTAGCAAGCGAAGGAAACTCTAGCAGGAGTATTGAGAAAATTTGATGTGTTGATCTAGACAGTTGAGAGAATCTCAAGGCTGAGATTGCAGATTGGTGGAGCTAAAGAAATTGAAGACAATCTAAGAAGGCGCCAAGTGGTTGTATCTATGATGTGTGTGAAGTTGGCTAGTACACAGAGAATTGAATAGAAGTATGTATTGTTGGTTTTGCAGTAGGAGTATAAGGGGAGAGTCTATAGCACAGGAAAAAAGAAAAAAAAATATTCTAAGCATAGAAGAGGAAAAGAGAGAGCAGTAGAGCAGGGGTGTCTTGTTGAGAGTGTAGCTTCAGTAACAGAGTGTAAGTTGCAATAAGTACAACAATGTATCAAATGTAATGATGCATTATAGGTTTTCAAAACTAATTCTATGCATATTTGAAACTATTACCATTGTATTGAGTTGCAGCTCAGATTACGGTGTTGTCGTATCCTTGGGGTTGTACCTCCTAAAATAGGAAGTTGATGGTTTCTTGGGTTGTAGCCCTAAAACATTGTAACAAATATTTATTTTGTGACGTTGGATTTGAGTAGTAGACTCAAGTAGCCTTGGTCACCATGGTTTTTACCTTCTTTGGTTTTCCACGTATATCTAGTTTTATGGGTATTCGTGTTGATTTTTTGTTTTCATCTTTAGTTTACAATCTACACCATAAGAGTTGAGTAATAAATTTGCGCAAGGTATTTGGAGTTAAAGATGTAACCTGCATAAGAAAATTAAGGGATAGACTTTGAGTATCTAATGTGATGGCACTCAAATTTTGCAAATTTGAGATGCCCATCTCAAAATTTTGCCTCTGCACTTTCAGAAGTGCACCTAATGAATCTGCCTAAGTGACCAAATTTGGAGGGTTGTAATTTGGAGCCAGATGATTTTCATGCAAAACCCCTTAGCAGACATATTCAATTGACATATATGAGTAGGCATGTCAATTTTTAGCATCCTACGATAAGTTCTGATAGGGTTTTAAAAAGTGAAGCTAGAGGGTTTTGGCACTTTTTTGTTCTTTGCAATCTTTCAAGTTTGCAAAGTTGCCTCCCAGTTGAGCTTGTATTTTTCAACCGATTGAATGTCAAGTCAAAATTATTTTTGTTCTGCATTCTCCCTAACAAGAGGAGCGTGTATGTCTAGTTTCAAAGTTTTGTGAGTTGATTTGATATTTTTAGCAGATCAAAACCATATGCAATTTCTTCAATTTTGCATATGCATTTCCTGAAACCTTTCAGGGTGGCGAACTTTGACACCTAATATCTTTTTCTGGGAGATGATTCAGTAAAAAATTTCTTGCACACATAATCAAGGTATCTAAATGTGCTTATGTTTCCAGTGGCAGCCTCCCAAGAGTTGATTTTCTATTTTTTTTAAATTGGCAATTGGGTGGGTTTTAATTGGTACAGAACAGGTAGCAAAAAGTTCAACTAAGCAACTTTGACAATTAATAACATTCACCTTGTGATCTATTTATCTGAGTTGTTTATTGTACTGCATTCTTAGGTCATATTTCTACATGCTTTCTTAGGTTTAGGGTCTCAGGATGAGTTCAGATGGGTTAATTAATTATTTTCTGATCGTGACAGGGCCAATAATGGTCTTCTAGAAATTGTCAAATTCTGCAATTATAAGGACAACCCTTTTCTTTTTTTGGTTTGAAACCTCTACATCTCAATTTTCATCAAGATTGAAGGTCAATTGATACATTATTTTAATTTATTTTGGTCGCAGCTAACACGTCCCAGAGGCCAATTTACAAAGGAGGTACCTAAATTTTAATGGTTGAGAAAAATTGGAGGAAATAGGTTTTCTCTAAATAATTCATCATGGGTGAATGTAAAAAATCTCGACTTCAGGTGTCCTGGTTTGCCCACAATAATTATTTTCTATTTGGACCATAGTTGAAGTTACAATTTACATTATTTCATAATGTCCAAATTGCACATATTTAAAATATCTTTTATATTTTAAATATTATAAAAAGAAAAGTGCATGGGAATAAAATCATTTTAGGGCAAGATTGAATGATTTTTATGTTTTATAAAGTTTAAACTTTATAAAACTCAACTTCCTCCCGCAAGCCTCCATTTATTAAAATAAGTTTTAAAGAAACTTGGGAGGTGTGCGAGAAGAGTGTTGAGAGGGTGACTTTTTATCAACAAGTTCCATTTGCAATCAAGATTGAAGAACCTCCCTCTCCATTCAGGTGTCTCAGGAATTTTGGTCAGATTTGAGGAGATAGTTTTGGATGAGAAGCTGCTATTCACGTTTTTGGCTTTGAGACAGATTTTTGAAGTTGTATGCTTGTTGTAAATGGTGTTTTTTACCTCCCAATTGAGGCCTAAACTTATCTATATATGTTGGGAATTCTTTCACCATTGTTTTGGTCATTTTTCGGGTGCCTACAACCATTAAAACGCCCTCTCATTCAGAAAAACGATCGATTTTTTTTTAAAAATGTCACAAAACATATCAGATTGTTTAGTGAGATTAAATTTTGGCACTTGGCTTTGATGGAAGATGCAGTTACATGCTGAGTACTATAGATGCTCATTTTTTTCCGCCATGATCAAGTAGAGAAGCTGCAATGGAGAGTTTAGGGCAAGCTAGGAGGAACAAATGGCTGAGAAAAGATGAGAGACGTGGCCAAATCCAAGCCACACCCCGCCAGCCTCGCCACATTGAAAAAATTATTTCCTAAAACTTGTAGGGTGTGTTAGAAAACTTGATGGGCACGTGAATAAATTGAAAGGCACTGTCAAAGGTTCAAAAGGATTTCATATTTTAAATAAAAGAAAGAATTATAATGTTGCCCGATGATTTTTAAGTGAATTCCTACCTCGCAGGCCTCACAAAGATGAAGGTGACATCAAGGAAATTGTTGCAAGGTGTGTGAGGTTTCACCCTGTGGAGTAAGGTGGGCCCGATAGCATAGTGTTTTATTTTCCCTTAATTCATTTTACCTTGAAGTGTGAAGTGAATTTAAATCTTATAAATATTTTTTAATTAAGGGGTGAAAAGCACGAATGGTGAAATAAATTTGGTGCCCTCTAAATTTTTTCGATGCTTTTTACTTTTAGTGAATGACATATCTTTTATGAGGTGGTGGTAATAAAGAAAGTATGGATGTAGGGGTACAATATTTTGCCCGATAAATGTAATATTTTTAAAAGAGCACGGGACAATTTTTTGAAAGTGAAAGAATTAAAACATATGATGATAGTAAATGTGAAGAGAGGAGAACGAGCAAATATTTTGTTTACTCAAGTTAATGTAAAGTGAGTTTAATATTCACTTTGTGATTAAATATCATGTACTATTGGGAAGTAATATTTTGCTAAGTTTTTTAAGTGAAATAATAGAAATGAAGTCAAGGCATAAATATTAAAGTTGTAAAACTTTAATATAGGAAGGAAAAATACAATGTGCAGCTCCAACAAATAAATAGAAAAAATATGAGAAGTTTTCATGGGCAAAGAGGTTTTTAATTTCAAGCAGCTGGATAAAATGATAAAATTCTCCACATGGGAAAATTTTCAATTGAAAGGCAATGATGAGCAAAGACAATTTTGTAGGACAGAGTTTGTTGCTGCAAATGATGAGAGAAGAGAGATGTTTTCTTGTTGTTGTTGTTCAACGGAGGATGAGGCTGCCAGTTGTCAACTGTGGATGCATTTTAGGGATTCTTCTATTTCTTCCATTCTTCTATATCTTCTCTTCTTCTCTCATTGTAAAGGATTCCAAAAAAAATTAAAAGCTTTGCAAGTCAGCCAGAAGCTATGGGTAGACTACAAAGCTAGGGAGAAATATGACTGTTAGTCATTCAATCTGAAAGTGTGTTTTCTGAATTATTCTTTTATGTTTATTTTAGCTGATAATTGTCTCCATGGTCGAACTGTAATGCTATTTTAGATTCAATAATAAATTTTTTTGATTCTTTACATGCACATTTGTTGCACTTGAGTTACATATGTTATTGTCTTTTGTTCTATGAATGATGTAATTGCTTTAATAAAGCACAAGATTCATTTATTATTGCCTATTGTTTAGGGATAGTGTAATTGCTTTGACAAATGTGACAAGAGTATTATGTTTCAGGTGGATTTATAAGAAGAGTTATCAGAAAAAGCTTCAGTGGTCTGGTTGTCATAATGTGAAAACATTTCCAAGACCTTCATAGCATATTCAACACTAAAAGATGAATGCTAGTTATATGACTCCATAGCCCATTTTTATGGCACTGGTCCATTATCATATTTCTGTTGTTTTGAATTTGGTCCCAACTCTTTAAATCAAAAAACCATTTCAAATATATATTGTTGAGTTATGTTTGCCTTGTTCTCCATGTTGGTTAGTGAAATTAACTCAAGTTATTAGCCAATTTTGAGTGATATTTTAGGTTTCTTAGCATATTTATGTGAGAGAAATATTTGTTGAGCAATATCCTATTACTTATGTGTCTATATTTTTAGATATTGCTAAAGGGTTACCCCCCTAGGTCTTACAGAGCCAGAAGTACAAGGGAAATGTGTGTCAATTATATTTCATGTTAGTTGGCTACCTTTTAGGGAATTGCAAAGTCTTAGCTGAAAAAACCACCAACAAAATGGCGACTCTACTAGGGAGAATTTGAGAAAATTCTGATTCCAGAATCTAGCCTTAAGAGTCATTGCATAGAGTCAAATAATTTACCATTCTGAATTTAGTTCAAATACTGAAGGATTTCAAACCTGGAGGAAGATCTGTTGAAGTGAACCTGAAAATTCCATGATTTGTGGTGCTCTGTTCATGGAAGGAACTCACAAAGAAGTTTACATGTGAAAGAACTTCATACTGCTTGAACTTCAGTCCTCTGTTAAATGAGGTGGCGACCTTGTTAATAGAACCTGTTGAAAATTTGAAGACAGTTCCAAATCTGTAACATTTTTAGGTATTCTTCACCTTTGGTTTTCAAGAAGATTTTGTATGAAAACCATATTTGAACTTATTAGAAGAAACTTTGTATTAGCAGTAACGGAGGGAAAGAACTATAAAATTGAATTTACACACTCCTATTTGTTGGATCCGTTGAAAGTAATTGAAATTCTATTGAAATAATTTTGTTTAGTGTTCAAATATCTGCTAGTTTGGATGGTTAGAAAGCATTCATGTATCTTAGGGGTTTCCATCCATTTGTATTATCATAATTTTCAAGCTCAAGTTGTCATAATTATGTCAGTAACTATCCCTGTTGTCCATCATTTGATCATGGTTGTGATTATGCACAATTAGTGACCCTTAATTTGTAATATCCATTGATCATCAAGGTAAAGTAGTTATACTAGTGAACACTTTGATTCATCTTGTCAAGAAGTGTCAAAAGTATAATAATCTTCAAGCATATAATACCCCAAAGTGTAAGAACCCAAGAGTTAATAAGCCTAGGTTTAGTCCTGAATGGAATGATGTGTTTGAAAGAGGACTTAAAGAAATGGATAAAAGGCACCAAATGTTTCAACAAGTCTGGTCAAGAGACAATCATACTATATCTACTTGCCAAGTCATTGCACCGATTGTAAATTCCGTTGATCCATTGTATGCTTAGTTAGATTTTTCATGGGTTGATTATGAAACTGAAAGTATCTCAGCTCAAGTATACAAGGAGATGCTTAGATTTGATGGGTATACCGTATGTGAAGGAGATGCACGTGTTCAAATTTTTTCCAATTTTATGGAGTAACATTCATTTGAATATCAAGATATGTGGATGAGGTTATTTGTTAGATCCCTTGATGCACGAGCTCGTGATTGGTATTTTAGTTTTCCTAAGAAGTCATTTCCTTGCTGGGATGAATTATTGAATGCTTATAGAAAAGAGTTTGCAAGAGACCCTTCTGATTTGGTCACAATATTAAAGGAAATTAGAAAGAAAATTGATGAGTCAACTATTAATTTCAGTCACAAATTTTCTCTTGCTCTTTCACTAATCTCAGGAATTTTCAGACCTACTACACCAGATTGTATTCATATTTATTTCAAAGCTTATGAAGAAGGATCTGGTGCATTGTTAAAATATTTTGAAATACTGAGCATGCAGATGCCATACACCATTTTGGATGGTTTGGAGAAACAGAGGAATGAATATGTATAAAGTTTGTTGTCTTCACTTCTGGATAAACATGCTGATGAAATCAATAGTGGTGTGAATTCAAATGATCAAATGTCTTCAAATAAATGTAGACTTGAGAGGGTAAAAAATGAGAAGAATGCATTATCAGGTAATGAGGAAGTTGTTAATAAACAACCTACAAAATAAGTATACCCAACTAAAAATCAGCAATAGAGTCTTCTGAGCCAAGAACATGATGAAGAATATGAGTTGCATTTACTCTTTGAAGAAGAGATATGTGATCAGCAATATGATGATACAATTGATTATGTCAATCCTACAATTTGATGAGTGTAGCTTTGACACAAGTCTTCATGATGAGATAAAGATTTTTTTTGATTAAGAGAATACTCTTGAGAACATCAGTTTATCAACTGTAAGTGAAAAAGTATGTGATGAATTTCAGTTTGAAAGACAAGCCACAAGCAGCTGCAATGAGGAAATCATTGATGATTTTCAGTTTGATAAAGAATATATTTGTGTTTATCCTCAAGAGAATGAAAGTGATAGGCCCAATGAAGAAACCCAATCTGATGTTGAAATGCAAAGTGATGTAGATTGTTGTTATGGCAACCCAGAAGTGAGTAAGAATGAAGAAATAGGAAATCTATCCTCTATGATAGATTGTAACCATGCTTTTGACAAGGTTGTCAGTAGTCCAATCTCTTATGACTGGGGAAATCCAGTTTATGATCTGCCCATTGAGTTCTTAGATTTTGATGAAGAAGACATCACACCATTTTCTGATTTACAATTTGATAATGCATTCAATTCAAGTGAAGGTCAAAAAGAGGAAGTGGTTGAAACAATATATCAACACAATGATCTATTGAGTTGTGAACAAATTTCAAATCTATTGACCACAAAATATCAGAAATGTGCACATGAGGACAACTCTCAATTGTTGTGCGCAGCCCCTATTGACTTTAATAGTGGTGATGACTATCAAGATGAAAGGTATGATGCAAGTGAATCTGATTCTCTTTCCAATGATGAACCAGCTAATCATGATGATAATAATATGGATAAAGACAACCAAAAAATTGATTGTAATGATGCACTGTATGATGAGTATGAAGATATGGACATTGATGCGAGTTCATAAATTTGTTTTGATGAGTTTGAAGAAGAAAATAACCATGAGGATTGCATATCTAATGAGCCAAATATTGAAGATTGTAATTCATATTTGGACAAGTCTTTGTTTTCTGACTTGAATGAGCGTAGTCATGAGTCTTTGAGTGAGAATGAAGATGTTGATTTCAATGAGAAATGAGATATTATTCTGAACCAAAATTACTCGTTGTTGAGGAAACTTGTGATATTGAAAGTGTTGATACCTTGTGTTAAGAGGATAACAAAATGAGTGGTGCTGAGGAAAATTCAAGATTCTACGTGGAGGGGACAAAGATGTTTGCATCAACAATTAATGTTTGGAAAAACCCCTTATTTGAGGAGTCTCCATTTTCATCGGTTAGTACTAATGATGATCCTTATTGGTGCAAAAATAATCCACTCTTTGTTGAGAACTCAAATGAATTCAATGTTGCATCAGTTTGTTTAGGGAATTTTAATGGTGACCAAGATATCATTGGTGATCTGATGCCACATTATGTGGATGGGCCTTCTTCTATTTCTGAAAGCGATGGCATGCTATATTCAGAAGATGACACTATGACTATAGATGATGATGAGTCAAAAATCTTTGATGACTCTCAATACCATCATGATGAAGAACAGTTGCATACTGTGCTAATGCATGAGTGTATTTATTTGCATACACTTGGAGACGCTTTCCATGATGAGAAAGATCTTTGTGTAAGTTCTTGTGATAGTTTTAATTTTGATATGCAAGCTAGTAATCAGATTGAGCCCAATAGTTCCCACCATGTAGTAGAATGTGAGTGCTATTTTTGTTAGCTAGAAGGAGTTTCAATAGAGTGTGGAAATGTGCAAGATACTAAGATTGTTTTTTTTAGTTTGAGAATGATTTAAATGACGAATTCAATCAGTTGTTTTCATGTGATAATCAACATTTTGAAAGTGTGTCTGACTTTCAGGTGCATAGTTATTATGAACATTTTGTTGATGTTGTATCTAATGGCCTATTGGGAGGTCCTAGCATGTTCAATCAAGCAAATGGTTGTGATCAGATTATGCTTTCATATTTTCTTGATCACCATTTTCAAATGTTTCCACTTGATACAAAATCTGAAATTGAAGAGTGGCATTGATATTGCCTATGTAATTTGGCTGCCATATGATGAAAAAGTTGAACAAAAAGCAAGTTGTCACTTGCACAAAAGCAGTCTAATACTTTTGTTTGCAATGATGCATTTGTTCATATCGTTATGGTGTGACAGAGGCAAGTATGAATTGAGGGAGATCACTTCTTTCATCAGAATTGTGTTTGACGGTGTACACATCTAAAAATGGTCACGGTTAACCAAACCTGTTAATTAATTATATATGAATTATTTAATTAATGTTATTAAGTCATCTACATATAAATAAATTTAAATATTTATTTATATTGATCATTTTTCAAATTCTTCTAGTTTATTTAATTAATGCTATCTTCCTCTTAATTAATTAAATAAATTTCACAATTTATTTATATTAATTATCACAAATTTAAATTCTAAATTTAAATGATATTCTTCATTTCACATTTAATTAAATATTTTTAATATTTAATTAAAAGACCTTTTCATATTTCTCTCACACATAATTAAATATTTATTTATTTAAATTATGAGGACACCTTTCATTTTTCTCTTCATTTTCCATCTGTCTCTTAAACTTCCATCTTCTTTTTGAATTCTCGATCTCTCATCGTTCATTTTAATAGGTTTGAACTCAACCGTTGATCTTGGCCAATTGAATTCTTGCCTTCAAAAATCTATAAATACAACCCTCTTATGAGTTGAAAAGGACCTCGAATTCTAGATTTTCATACGTAGTTATTATAGTCGCATTTTAGTTTTATCAAACATTTCTAGCATTCAATTAGCATTTCAATTTCATAGCTTAAAGCATATTAGCAATGCGCATGCATTTTCATTAATCTCATTCTCTCAAGCTGCCATTCTACAAGCTGTTGTTTACAACAAGTGAGAGCAAGCATCTTGAAACGATAGAGGACAATGGGACGAATTTGAAGAAGCTGCTTGTGTTTAGAGTTTGCGTTTTTCTTTCTTTAGTTTAGTTTCTTTAATCTAATGTTTCATTGGTGTATTAGATTAGATTCATTTTGATTTGCACATTCTAACATACACATTTCTGGCACCCACCGTTGGGCCAAGCCCCGCATTTAATATTTCTTTTTGCAGATTTTCCTAGCAAGTGACGGATTAAAAACATGTTTTGGTGCATACAAGTCTTGGTTCGGCGCATACATTAACTATTTCGGTGCATCCATGGCCTGTTTTGACGCATAGACACTCTATTTCGATGCATTTCTATGAGATCTTTTGGCGCATACATGGCCTGTTTCGGCGCATAGACGACTTGTTCCGGCACATACAGTTGTAAAAATTTTAAATTTTGATTCTGACGCCATCCGCGGACAGGATTTTTCAAATTTTATTTTTAACAAAATGAAGCAATCCCATGGTAGACATTTAAATCTGAATTAACCAATCCTAGGATAGTCACCAAACATAAATTTTCTTTTGGTTAAAATGAATCCCATGTTTTTGGTTAAGCAACATCTTCACTTAGTGTAGAGAATTGTCAATTAGGGATTTAAAATTTAACCATTATTGTTTGTTGTGATTGTGGGTAATAGGTCTATGCACTCCCCTTAACTGGGTGATCAGAACACCAGACTTACCTTTTATTTTATGCAATTTAATGCTTTATTACATCCTTTAGAAGGCCTGTTGTTGTGGGAAAAAGTACTCACCCAAGAGGAACGACCTAAGTGGGAACACCTAAAGCCAAGGTTTCCAACCCACTTTAATCAAAAGCAAGTTGTTGATGAAAATCCAACTTGACAGTAGTGGGCAGGATAATCATCCCCAAAACCTTTGTTCTAAAGGTTGGGAGGTCTCTCGAGGGAGTATATCTATTTGCCACACTGAATGGATATCCTTACTAAAACCCATAGTGTAGAAAGCCAATCGTGTCAGTATCCAAACATCATCTTAATCACAGTGCAAGGGGAGGGAAGAATCTACCCCCAAGACACTCACCATATAGTCGCCACAGATTTTTTGCTCAAGGGATTCGGTATCCACTTTTGTCAATTTGAGTATGCACCTAGAAAAGACAAAAACATGGGCACCCTCTAGGGGGTGACAAGGTTGTGTGAGTTGACGCAATTTTAAGCTGTGGGTTGTGATTAATATGATTACCTATTTGACAAATTAAGATTGAGTCTAACTGAAGTGCTTATCTTATTTAAAACTTGTGAAAATCTTAAGAACATACACTCTTTGTTTAGATTTTAGGATTCACAAAACAACTATCTGCTTCTATGTTGTGTTTTCACATTTAAATCAGATTAAGATCATCCAAAACAAAAAAATTATCAAATTGTCAAAACATGTCGGTCTCAGAAGTAATTTAGTGCATCCCAGGTCTATTTCGGTGCATTGGCACTCTGTTTTGGCATATTGACGCTTTGTTTCGACACATCTATTCTCTATTTCAGTGCATCTGTGCTCTATTTCAGCACATTTGTGCTATGTTTTGGTGCATTCAACCTCTATTTTGGCGCATCTATCTTCTGAGCTTAGGTGATTTTTTGATATTCAAAAATCAAGTCTTATCGGTCTAGTCTTTCCCATGCTTAGAGTTTGGAAGTCTACAACCTTTGCTAAGAAGTCCCTAGAAAGAAAGATTAGAAAGCCCAAGAAATCTCTCAGTTATAAGAAGATATTGAAGAAGAGGAAATTTCTATATCAAAGTGGAAAGGTCCTGCTTGAACACAGAACCTTTATTCATTGATATCACGGCTATATTAGAGGTTTCACTGATGATTATGCTATAGAACCCTTATACTCAAGAGATTTCTTTCAAAGAAGGGCCCTTTCTCAAAGGCATAACCACAGTCAGCGTATTCATTCCTCTTATATTCCCCAACCTGCAATCACGTACGCTACTCATCCAAATCAAATTTTGCAATAGAGAAATCAAGCACATTAAGCATCCATTAAATTCATCTTTCTACAAAGCTAAGATCAAACTTCACAAAGTGAAAAATCATCTTTATTTTCAATCTTTGGTTTAATTCCTGCAAACAGGATTTCGATCCTTTCAATCAGGGAATCACGAGCTAAAGATTAAAAATCTTTTAAGTCATAGAATCTTCATTCTATCCTGAATTTCATATCCATCAACATTGCACTGTTTCATTCCTTTGATCAAAGTTAGTAGAATTTGAGGAAAGCTTATGCCTGTTATCACGAGATCTCGAAAGCACATAGAAAAAGACGAAATTACAGTGAGCAAAATGGGTGATAGTAGTGAGATAGAGGAAAACGTCTTTAACAATTCAAATACTAAAGAGTTAACGGAAGAAAAACTTCAAGAAGTGGAATAGGATCCTCAATTCCATACTTTTATGGAAAGGATTTTAGAACAAAACAAGGAGAGATACTTTCTTTCTTTAGCTAATCAAAGAGCTAAGTTACTTGACGATTTTGACACAGAAGGGATTAAAGAAAATCCTGAAACTCCTCTTAATGGTTTTAGTGCCCTTACTCAACAGATCAAGGAATTACAAGGGAAAATAAAAGAAATGCAAGGGAGAGAAATAAAGAAGTATTTTTTGGAGGAAATATGTCCTTATCCATTCGATAGAAATCTTCAAATGATTCCTTTTCCAAAACATTGCAAAATCCCTAAGTTTGATAGTTATAATGAGAAAACTGACCCCATTGAGCATGTAAGGGATTTTTGAAATATGAGCTTAGAATTCTCTCATGATGATACCTACTTAATGCAGTTATTTCCACAAAGTCTGGGTGGACAATCCATGGAGTGGATTTCAAAGATCACTCCCCCCATCAAAACCTTTGAATATTTGATAAATAAGTTTATATCACAATACT
Organism: Sequoiadendron giganteum; assembly: GCA_007115665.2. Taxonomy (NCBI): domain Eukaryota; kingdom Viridiplantae; phylum Streptophyta; class Pinopsida; order Cupressales; family Cupressaceae; genus Sequoiadendron; species Sequoiadendron giganteum. Next base: position 310,993,189 of record CM021106.1, read on the forward strand.
CTTACAACATCCAACACCAGATAACCATGCTTGATCTTTGTAAGGTAAAACAAAAATTAGGGGAATCTTTCATTACATTTTTACAAAGGTAGAGAAGGGTGTTTGCTAGATACTCTCATCCTGTTCTTGAAAAGGAAAATATGGAGATCTTCATCAATAGTCTTAATCAAGAAATGAGTTACAGACTAAACCTTCACTATCCTCAATCATTTGAAAAATTGATTGAAAATGCAATTACTATTGAAGGTGCATTGATCAAGCGTGGAGTTCTAAAAATTGATAAAGAGAGTTCAAATTCGTACAACAACAACAACAATAATCACAATAATGACAAGTCACAATTTTGGACCCAAAATAAAAATGTTGTGAATGATGGGGTAGTAGGTGCTAACAACATGAATACAAAGCCTATCGTCCTTAATGTGCCAGGTGTTCAATGTAGCAATAATACTGGAAATTCTAGCACCCAAGGCAATGTTTCCAATCAAGGAAACACAAATAACAATCATGGAAATAATTTTGGCAATAATCGAAATTCAAACGTGCCCAGATCATCATATTTTTCGAGTCAGTGGAGTTTCACTCTCCTAGGCCAATCTTTGGAATCCATTCTCAAATAATTATTGAATCAAAATTCTATTACATTGCCACCACAAAGATACTATGAGCCTCCAGTTAAACCACCATCGTGGAATGACTCACACTTCTGTGATTATCATAGGTGCAAAGGTCATAAGACAAACAATTGCCAAGGGTTAAAGAATATTGTTCAAGATTTGATTGATAATCATACCATCACAGTTGAGTGACATAATGTCAACAATGACCATCAAGCATTCAAGAATCCACTCCCTAATTATCAAAAAGGGGAATCCTCGAGTGACAAGGGCAAGAATGTTAATAACATCCATGACATCATTATCAATCATATCTATACTGACGATCCTTAAATCAACACTATCTAAATCAAAGGTAAGCAAGAATATCGAGAGGTCAATGCTACGACAAGGGGAAAATCCAAAATCATTGTCAAAGGCAGCTCATCTAAAGCAGCAATTCCCCCTCCAAGTCAATACAATTTGGTTGATCAACTGCAAAAAACATAATATTGGGTTGTCCATGGATCCATGACATGCAAGTTGTTCTGTCTACTTATCATCAATTTTTGAAGTTTCCATATGATGGACAGGATGTAACAATACTCGTTGATCACATTAGTAGTTAGACTTGTTCTAACCTAAGAGCAACTCAAAAGACACTCGTCCCACATAATAGAGAGGCCTTGGCCATCTCTACCTCCAAATACAAAGAACAAGCGCAAGAAATGATAAGCAATTTTGGCACCAAGTTAAAATTGAAAGATAATGGGGTGGGAGAATATTCTTTACCTCTCTCTAATCTACCCCTATCCCCAAGATCCCATGGTCAGCCATCAACATCTACACAACAGGCTGCAGCAGTTTTAGCCTCAACTTCAGCCCCCATCACTAAGTTTAATGGGATATTTATCAAAGAAACTAAAGTAGAAGATAGAACTATTCTTGGTTGGCTGTATAAAGATGAAGAAGAATTCGTACAGCATATCAAGTTACCCACAAAACAATATGGAAAGGGTTATGCTATCATGCAACAAATGGGTTATGAAGGAAATGGCCCTTTAGGTAAAAGGAAAGAGGGTATTGTTGAACCTGTCCAATTAAAAACAATGCACCCAAAGATAAAACTGGGTTAGGATATGGTGAAGATACTAAGGAAAAAGTAACACAAAGGCCATCTAATGAGGAGTTAGCTGAATCAATTCTAAGAATTCAAGCAGATAATTCTGAAGCAGACTCAAATGAATATGAATGGGATGACTTCTCAAACGATACTTTCATCTCAGAGAAAAGGGTGGATGTCATACACAAATTCTCACCTGCATTGTTACAAGGGGAAATCTCAAGACCTCCGCTTGATTACATCCTACAAAGCGATCATGACTCTAGTGAGACCAATTCAATTCAAAGTGAGATAGATCATTTTGAGGAAGATACCATCTTATACTTCTCCCATAATAATGTTGACAATAACATCATGACCCTAATAGCCAATGACCTTACTCATCCTAATGATCCATTACCTTTGGTTCATCCCAAACTCATTGATTAGGAACAAGTCGCACCCATTGGTGTTCCAACTTTTCCAAATGACAAAACCATAATAAACTTTCTTTGTTCATCCCATCCCAAAACAAGTTCCATCGGGGAATCGCAAGATCAGAGTTTTCGATAGGAAAGTGCCAAGTTTCTCAGCTATGAAATAAATAATATAAAAGAAAGATCTAATGGTGAAAACCTAACAAAGGCAGTATTAGATAAAGAAAAAAGAAAAAAAAAAGGAAGATATAATTGTGAAAACCTAACAAAGGCAGTATTAGATCAAGAAAAGAGAAAAATAAAAAGCGTATCCAATGGTAAAAACATTTCAAAGGCACCAGAGGATGGGAAACTTGACACTCTTTCAGAGCATTATCAGGAAAGATCTTCCATTTTAATCGAACCAACAGAGGCACTCAATATAGGTACTGCAAAAAAGCCTAAAGTTTTGCAATTGGCTGCATCTCTAACAGATGAAGAAGTACCTAGATTCACAAAAAATTTCAAAGATAATCAAATCAGTTTTGCATGGTCCTACACAGATATGCCTGGATTGGATCCAGATCTCATCATGCATCATTTATCTATTACACTGGGGGCAAATCCTATAAAATAGAAACTCAAAAAAATGCATCCACATGTTGCATTGTTGGTTAAAGAGGAATTAAAGAAACTTTTAGACATTGGATTCATTCGGTCTAGTGACTATGCGGAATGGATCTCCAATATCGTGCCTATTTCAAAGCCAGATGGAAGGATTAGAATTTGCATAGATTTTAGGGATTTGAACAAAGCATGTCCCAAAGATGACTTCCCCTTACCAAACTTTGATATGATTGTTAATTTAACTACTGTACATGCAATGTACTCATTGATGGATGGATTTTCAGGATACAACCAGATAAAGATTGCACCAAAAGATCGGGATAAAATAGCATTCACATGTCCTTGGGGTACCTATTGCTGGAACGTAATGCCATTTGGATTGAAAAATGCAGGAGCTACATACCAACAAGCAATGACAATAATTTTTCATGATATGATGCATACATTCATGGAGGATTATGTTGATGATTTTCTTGCCAAGTCTAACACTAGAGAAGGACACATCGATATCTTATCTAAAAGTTTCAAAAGAATGGAACAATTCAAAGTAAGACTTAATCCAAAGAAATGTGTCTTTGGAGTGAAATTTGGAAAGTTATTAAGATACATTGTGTCAGAAAAGGGAATTGAAGTGGATCTGGCTAAGGTACAAGAAATTCTTGATATGCCACCACCAAGGAATATTAGTCAACTACGCTCTTTGCAAGGATGGTTACAATCCATTTGAAGATTCATTGCTCAATTGGTGGATAAAATTTTACTGTTTACTAATCTCTTACACAAGAATGTTCCATTCAGGTGGGAGTACAAATGCAAAGTAGCATTTGATCAAATAAAGCAGTATCTCATGAATCCACTAGTGTTTATTTCACTAGTACAAGGTGCGCCTCTCATATTATATATTGCTGCCACAGAAGTGTCTTTAGGAGCATTATTGGCACAAGAAGAAAACTCAGGAAAAGAATGAGCCATTTATTACATCAGCCGAACTTTAGCAAGTCACGAGCTAAATTATACCTTCATTGAAAAAGCTTGTTTAGTAGTGGTGTTCACTTCTCAAAAATTACGACACTACATGCTAACTCATACAGTAAAGCTTGTGGCTAAGATTGACCCACTCAAATATCTTCTAAGTAAGGCAACCTTAACTGGTAGGTTGGCTAAATGGGTTATGATCCTAAGCGAGTTAGATATTCATTATGTGGATCGAAAAGCTATAAAAGGACAAGTAATTGTAGATCAATTAGTAGAAGTACCAATACCAGTAGAACACCCAATACATGTTAATTTTCTTGATATCGACGTGTTCACAACAGATATCCAATAGTCATGGTCACTCTACTTTGATGGTTCTTACACTCAACATGGTTCAAGAACGGGAATTCTTTTTATTACACCTCAAGGACATACAATCCCAAAATATTACCGGCTAATGTTTCCTTGCACAAACAACAAGCTGAGTATGAGGCATTGATAATCGGCATAAGAATTGCAGTAGACTGGAAAATCGCAAAACTTCAAGTTTTTGGTGATTCACAACTTGTTATAAACCAAATCAATGATGAATATCACACTAAAGATGACAAGTTGATACCTTACAAAAGAATGGTGGAAGATCTCAAGAAATACATTTTTAATATCAAGTTCATACAGATTTCATGCATTGATAATAAAGTAGGAGATGCTATGGCTACAATCGCCTCTCTTCAGTTGACAAAGAATCAAAAATGGTACGATTTCCTGGTGGAATAATTGTTTTCTCCTGGTCATGACAATCCTGAAACTCAAATCATTTACCATCTAACGAGTTCTGACTCTCCCTTATATGGTCAAATTTACACTTACCTAAAAGATACTACTTTAACTTTAGGCTTGTCTAGGAATCATAAAAGAAATTTCATTCATCAATCATCCCGTTAAACCTTAATTGTTGACATCTTATACCGGCATGGTCTGGATGGTACCCTCCTTAGATGTCTTAAACGCGATGAATCGAAAAAGGCCTTACAAGATATACATGGTGGAATTTGTGGGACACATTCAAGTGGACTAACCTTAGCAAAGAAACTTGTAAGATTAGGGTACTATTGGCCAACCATGGAGAAAGAATCATTCACCTTTGTGAAGAAATGTGCAAAATTTCAAATTCATGGAAATCTCATTCACGCTCTTGCTCAGGAATTACAACCCTTCACCACAACATGGCCTTTCGCTTAGTGGGGATTGGATTTGGTTGGCAAGATACACCCATCATCTTCAAATGGACATAAATTTATCATTACAGCCACTGAGTATTTCACTAAATGGATTGAAGTTGTTCCTCTAACAACTGTTACGGGAAAACAAATCTCTTCATTCATCTTAAATTATATCATTTGGAAATATGGCATTCCTAACTCCATTATCACAGACAATGGTAGACCCTTTAAAAATTAGGATGTTGATGAACTATGTGAAAGATTTCACATCCAACACAGGTTCTCTACACCTTATTATCCACAAGGGAATGGTCAGGCCGAGGCTTCAAACAAAACAATTCTAAAGATTTTGAAGAAAACAGTGAATGCAGTAGGTCATGATTAGCATGTCCAATTGAATCCAGCATTATGGGCCTACAGAACAAGCATTCACACACTGACAGGAGCTACTCCTTATGCTTTGGTCTATGGAGCAGAAGCTATTCTACAATTGGAAGCTGAGATTCCTTCACTTCAAGTATCACTCAAAGGGTTAATCAATGATGAAGATTATCGAGTATCAAGATTGCAAGAGATAGAACTGCTTGATGAACGATGTTAAACTGCAGTTAATCACTTGAAGGGATATCAAAAAATCATGTCCCGTAGCTACAATCATAGAGTCAAACCATGAAATTTTTAGGTTGGTAATTTGGTTCTCAGAGAAAACCCTTGAAATCAACAAGATTGGGAAAAGAAAGGAAAGTTTGAACCTAATTGGCTAGGCCCATTCATTATCACTATAGCATACGGATCGGGGGCATATCAGTTGTTAACAGCAGAAGGGGACTTGTTCGAAGATCCAACCAACAAAATTCATCTAAAGAGGTTCTACACCTGAGAAAATATCAAAAACAATATAAAAAAATAAAATAAAATAAAATTTTTGCCTTGATGAAAACTTGGCAAACAGGCTTCTTGGTAATAACAAAAAAATCATAAAATCAGGAAAAAGTGCAATAAAAACAAATGGTGAAAACATGGCAAACAAGAATTGTTTGTGATTTTATTTGGCTCTCTCATCTATTAGGATTCATTCCGCATATCCATCTTTTCATCGGCATTATGCACACACCTCACCATCGCATTCACATTGCATCATCTCCTTCGAATGACAAGGATCTCATCATGGCTTGATGATTCAAGGGTTATCCATCACAATAGTTGTGTCTAGCAGGAGTCAGAGTACAAGGTCACTAGGGGGCAGTTCGCCTCTTGAGGCTTTTCTAATGGGCAAAACGGCAGCATGTGTCTAGAATCAGAATATCAAAAACAACAGTCTTGTCCAATTAAGATGAGCTTACATGACTATTTTGACAAATGATTAAAACAAATTGCATGATCTTAAATCTGAATACAATGAATGACAAACTTAAAAGCATAAGTTGCAATTGTTGTTTTGATATTTGATGACATCATATCTTTGGAGTGGTTCAATGATGTACTGAACTAGAATCATAAGGAAGAAGTATGATTTTTCTTTGCTTGTTGTCTATAAGTTAATCCTTAGTATGGTGCAAATTGGTTGTGGGACATGCTCTACAATGTATCATTGATGACATTTCAGAATTTGCATAGGAAAATGGTTAAATTTTGTCTGTTTATGCAAGCAATACTCAGGTCATCTTGGTTCAATTATACCTTGATGCTTTTATTAACTTGCTCCATCAAACATTATGAAAGCCGTACTCAAGTCATCATTGGTGCTAACATACCCTTTGATGCTTGTACTAACTTTCAATATATCAAAAGGCTCAATGATGACAACTAAACACAGCAGGAAATGGCAACAAGGAGAATGGTTCATTATTTCATTTAGGATTGCATAATTCATTATTAGGACTCCATAATTCATTTGCATTTTGAGGGACGTTTTAATAGATTTTTGAGGGTTGGCCACATTCTTGAATATCTTTTTCAGACAACGATTCAGTATGACTGGACATTTGTTACATCTCATTTTCATTATCATTCACATTCATTTCACATCATTTTCCATTATCATTATCATTGCACTTGCATACTTACATCATCATTTCATTATCATATTCATCATCATCTCATTTTTCATGATCATTATCCATCATTACATATCATATGCATGGTCGTTATTTTAATCATTCATTAACATATGCATTTTCATATTTCACACACATTCATAAATAAAATTGCATCCATTTCATTCTTTTCCCATCATCACTTAGATTATCATGTTCATTTACATCATGTATCATAAGTTCATTACATAAGTGCATTTCCATTACATCATTATTATCATTCATCTTACATCATAAATCATATCCTCTCATTTCATCTAAAACATTTACATCTTGCATCATACATTCATTACATACATCATGAAGAAAGAAAAAATCATTTAGATTATATCATATCATTATTGCATCATCATACACGACATAGAAAATAAAAATAAAAATATGCATCCATAACATGTGCATAATCAAATCACCACTGCATCTCATAAGAAAAAATGTCCAAAAATACAAGGATATCAAATGTTTCAAAAAGATATATCAAATACAATGGCGTAAATGTGTACAAAATGCTCATCACTAAGGGGCATTTGGCCATGGAACATGACTGTTGCTACCTCCGAAGGTAGTGGGTCTCGATAGATCTCTACTCCCAGAAGCTCTAATCTCTCATCTGACTGACTGACCCACACTCTTGGTCGCACTCCTAGAGTGACTACGTAAATGGGTCCGAGTTCTTGACTGTGTAAATGCTATCTATCGCTTGGGTGGCACTGCCTCAAAATACCCCATCCTGTAGTACTCGGCCTCCCGAGTAGTCTCTATCCCCTCTACTACAACCTCTCCAATAGAGGTGCTCTCAACTGATCTTATAAATCTCTCAGCTACCCCCTCAGCCTGTATGCATCGCTCTCTGAAACTATCTCTCTCGGCTGCAAGCTGAGCTATCTGTGGGTCAAGAGGTAGTGGTTGTGTGATCTATGCCTGCAGCTGACTAATGGTCACCTGTGCCTATGCTAACTAACTCCAAAGAGTCTGAACCTCTGCCTGCAAGGCATCCACCTGTCCCTATGATGGAGCCCTGATCGTAATCTGTGGAGCTGAAGTACTGGGCTGACCCACCACTCTAGATGTCCATGGCCTCATGCTGAAAGGAACATCAAATAAAAATCTCTGCCTCCCACCACCCCTATCATCCCCGTCATCCCCACTATCTGAGTCATCTGACTCCTCATCCATCTCCTCATCCTCTGAGCTCTCATCATCCACATCCATATCCACCCCACCAACATCCTCGGCCTGATCTAACTGTACCTCTCCCTGTGTTGGTACCTATGCCTGACCCTATGGCTGCCCTGCTACTGGAGGTCCCTAGGGCTACTGTCGCCTCACCTAAGTAACTAACCCTCCCATCAATGGGGCAAGCTCCTCTAGACTGGTAAATCTTGGGAAGGAATGTGTGTAAAAATAGGCAGCATAATCATTTGTCATCCCTGCATCAGTAACCTTCGGATGCATGGCCCACTGAGTTGGTTGTAACTCAAAGTACTTTGCCCTAGCTGCCTTAATGGTCACAAATGGACCCCACTCTAGTACATCCTCTCGTTTCATCTAGCATAATGTGCCACACCCTGTGACATCATCTGAATCAATCCTAGTTGTCTCAGCACTCTCATCACCAAAAATTGCTCAATGATAAAAGGTGTCCGCCCAAGCAGGTATCTGGATCTAGTCATCTATGGTAGCTCTATATCATCGGCCTCCCATGGGTCACATTCCACATATGGTCGCCAGATGATAGTATCGAAATCATTAAGTACACACCACTAGTACTCTAATTACCCAGCCTCTGCTGGACAAGGGGCCCTGCATATGCATAAACATATGGAAATCCAATGGGGCGATCTCTCTAGACGATGGGGCGTGTAATCGCAAAGTGCTCCCATGTGAATACCTATAATAGATTCACCCCACAGGAGAGACTCTTCCCATCTGTCTACATGACCTGGTGAAGATCATGGTATAGATGGGCAAGCATGCATGACCCCATGCATATCTAGTGCGGTGGAGAAGCATGTCCTCCAGAATCCTACCCTACCCAACTGATAGTCCATTTGACCTACGATCAGGACAAAGGAAACCACTGATCGTACCTACTAAAATTGAAGGCAGTGGGGCATATCTCTCCATCATCTCCTTCTAGGGAATCTCAAAGCCGGAGACATGAGGATCCTAGAGGACTCGTTTCAATGCAATGGTCCCTCCGATCTTCTTGTGATCATAAATCACAAGCTCTCCAACCACAGGAATACCCAGAATCTTGTAAACATCCTCCGAAGTCACCGTGATCTCTCCTGTCGGCAAATGGAATGTGTTGTGCTAATTGTGCCACCTCTTTGCTAAAGCAGTCAATAGTGCCCTATTGACCTGATACTACGGGATACTCAATAGAGCTCTCAAACCACATTGATCTATCACTCCTAAATCCTCATGGGACAGCTGATGAATCATCTCCCATGTCTAAGGAAATCTCTCTTTGATCTGGAGGAGGTTAAATTCCTCCTTTACAACATCATCAAGCAATCATGCAAATCAATCAGCAATGGATATCATCAATCAATAAATAAATCAAGCAAGTTCAAATCAATTTCTATTTGCTTTACATATCGCATGGAAGTAAATTTATCAATCATTTCTACTATTTGTTTTTTATATCGCATGGAAACAAATTTAAAAGTCATCATGACTCAATATCTATCTATTTGACTTTCAATTAGGAAAGAAAATCTATCATTTCTATTTGTTTTCATATCGCATGGAAGTAAATTTATCAATCATTTCTACTATTTATTTTTCATATCACATGGAAACAAATTTAACAGTCATCATGACTCAATATCTATCTATTTGACTTTCAATCGGGAAAGAAAATCTATTATTTCTATTTGTTTTCATATCGAATGGAAGAAAATTTATCAGACCTATTTTTTCTTCAAGCACGAAGACAAATCACACAAATCTAATCATTGATGATATTCAAAAGCATAAAGTTTGTTGTCTAATCTAGCAACAATCGTCAAGCATGCATCATTTTTTCTTCAAGAATTGAAATTAAGCAAAAATCCATGGATGCGCCAAAACAATCAATTGATGCGCTAAAAACATGGATTTGCAACTTTACTCCATCGATGCGCTAAAACAGACTATGGATGCATTATTTCATGAATGTGCTATTTTATCAAATAAATGTGCTAAAATAGTTCATCTATGCGCTAATTCACCTATGCGCAACTGGTCTGCACCTATGCGCGATTGTTTTACACCTATGTGCCACTTTGGATGCACCAATTTATCTAATCTATGCACTAAATTAAAGCTCATATGCGCTAAAAAAGAATTTGAAAAATTCAAAAAATTCAAAAAAATATTCAAAAATCGTTAAAAATTTCACAGAGAGGTTTTGATCGACTTACCGGAGCTCCATACATAGGTGGTCTCTAATGACAGTGGCCTAGCTCGAATCTATGGTGCTCATAAGGGATCGGCATCGCTAATATCTCTCTCAGAGCTCAAAAATTCTCAAAGGTTACCGCTCAAATGAAAATGACTTCTCGCCTTTTTCACCTTTTAAAGGGGTAAAAGTGGCAAATTATTTTTATTTTTACTATGCAAAGTGCTATTTCGAGAGCTAAATCACCAAATTTTTCTCCAAATCATCTGAAAATCTTCCAAATCATCCTCATCATCATTTTCATCACACAATTTATCTCTCGAGGGGGCATATAGCATCATCAGTTAATTTTTTTAAAATCAGGGGCAAATTCTTTGAAGCAATGCGTAAAACACATCACTTCAAAGAAGGGAAAAATGTACACATCTAAAAATGGTCATGGTTAACCAAACCCGTTAATTAATTAAATATGAATTATTTAATTAATCTTTTTAAGTCATCTACATATAAATAAATTTAATTATTTATTTATATTGTTCATTTTTCAAATTCTTCTAGTTTAATTAAATAAATAAGTTTATTTAATTAAAGTTATCTTTCTCTTAATTAATTAAATAAATTTCACAATTTATTTATATTAATAATCACAAATTTAAATTCTAAATTTAAATGATATTCTTCATTTCACATTTAGTTAAACATTTTCAATATTTAATTAAAACACTTTCTAAATTTCTCACTCTTCTCACATAATTAAATATTTTCAATATTTAATTAAAAGATCTTTTCATATTTCTCTCACAAATAATTAAATATTTATTTATTTAAATTATGAGGACACCTTTCATTTGTCTCTTCATTTTCCATCTATCTCTTAAACTTCCATCTTCTTTTCGAATTCTCGATCTCTCACCGTTCATTTTAATAGGTTTGAACTCAACCGTTGATCTTGGCCAATTGAATTCTTGCCTTCAAAAATCTATAAATACAGCCCTCTTATGAGTTGAAAAGGACCTTGAATTCTAGATTTTCATACGTAGTTATTATAGTCGCATTTTAGTTTTATCAAACATTTCTAGCATTTAATTAGCATTTCAATTTCATAGCTTAAAGCATATTAGCAATGCGCATGCATTTTCATTAATCTCATTCTCTCAAGCTGTCATTCTACAAGCTGCTATTTACAAAAACTGAGAGCAAGCATCTTGAAATGAATCCTTGGAGATAGAGGACAATGGGACGAATTTGAAGAAGTTGCCTGTGTTTAGAGTTTGCATTTTTCTTTCTTTAATTTAGTTTCTTTAATCTAATGTTTCATTGGTATATTAGATTAGATTCATTTTGATTTGCACATTCTAACATACACAGATAGAGGCAGAATTTGATTCCCATTTTTCATTTGGTGACCTAGGGTCACCAAGTGAAGTTGGAAAAGAAAGAATGAATAAAGGAGTAGTTTGCGAGCACCTGATAGACTCAATATTTGGTCTACTCCCCAGAGATCTGAATCTTGCTATGCCCACAAGGGGCATACATCCCCAGTTGGAGCCATTGATGGCACTCTCAAATTTTGCAAATTTGAGATGTCCATTTCAAAAAAATTTCTCTGCACTTTCAAAAGTGCAGCTAATGAATCTGCCTGAGTGACCTACTTTGGAGGGTTGTAATTTGTAGTCAGATGATTTTCATGCGAAAACCCTTGGCAGACATATTCAATTGACATATGTGAGTAGGAATCTCAATTTTTTATCTTCCTATGATAATTTCTGATAGAGTTTTAAAAAGTGAAGCTAGAGGGTTTTGGCATTTTTATGTTGTTTGCAAACTTTCAGTTTTGCAAAGTTGTCTCCCACTTGAGCTTGTATTTTTCAACTAGTTGACTGTCAAGTCAAAATGATTGTTGCTCTGCATTCTCCATACCAAAAGGATTTTGTATGTCTGGTGCATAAGTTTCATGAGTTGATTTGATATTTTTAGCAGATCAACAACAAATGCAATTTCTTCAGTTTTGCATCTGCATTTCCTGAAACCTTTCAGGTGGCCAAATTTGACACCTAATATATTTTGATGGGAGATTATTAAAGAAAATATTTCTTGCACACATAATCAAGGTATCTAAATGTGCTTATCTTTCCAATGGGTACCTCCCAGGAGTTGATTTTCTATTTTATCAAATTGGCAATTGGGTGGCTTTTAATTGGTTTAGAACAAATTGTTGCAAAAAGTTCAACTAAGCAACTTTGAAAATTAATAACATTCACCCTATGATATATTTATCTGAGCCATTTATTGTATTGCGTTCTCAAGTCATTTTTTGCATGCCTTCTTTGGTTCAGGGTCTCAAGATGAGTTCGGATGGGTTAATTAATTGTTTTTTGATCACGACAGGGCCAAAAATGGTGTTTCAGAAATTTTCAAATGCTGCAATTATAAGGACAGCCCATTGATTTTTTTGGTTTGAAACCTCTACATTTCCATTTTCATCAAGATTGAAGGTCATTTGATACATTATTTTAATGTATTCTGGTCGCGGCTAACAAATCCCGATGGCCACTTTACAAAGGAGGTACCTAAATTTGAATGGTTGAGAAAAATTAGAGGAAATTGGTTTTCTCCAAATAATTGATTATGGGTGCACACAAAAAATCTTGGCTTCAGGTGTCCTGATTTGCCCATAATAAATTTTCTCTATTTGGACCGCAATCGAAATTAGAATTTGCATTATTTCCTAATGTCCAAATTGCACGTATTTAAAATATCTTTCATATTTTAAATATTATAAAAGGAAAAGTGCATGAAAATAAAGTCATATTAGGGCAAGATTGAATGTTTTTTATGTTTTATAAAGTTCAAACTTTATAAAACTCAATTTCCTCCTGCAAGCCTTGCACTATTATAATAAGCTTTTGCAGAAGCTTGTGAGGTGTGCGCAAAGAGTGTTGAGAGGGTGATTTTTCATCAGCAAGTTCCATTTGCAATCAAAATTGAAGCACTTCCCTCTCCATTCAAGTGACTCATGAATTTTGGTCAGATTTGAGGAGATAGTTTTGGCAGAGAAGTTGTTATTCACGTTTTTGTCTTTGAGGCAGATTTTTGAAGCTATATGCTTGTTGCAAATGGTGTTTTTTAACTCCCAATTGAGGCCTGGACTTATCTACATATGTTGGGAATTATTTCACCATTGTTCTGGTCATTTTCCGGGTGCGTGCAACCATTAAAACGCTCTCTCATTCAGAGAAACGACCCAACATTTTTTTTAAATGTCACAAAACATACCAGATTGTTTGATGAGATTATATTTTGGCGCTTGGCTTTGATGGAAGATGCAGTTACATGTTGAGTATTGTAAATTTTCATTTGTTTCCCCCATGATCAAGTAGAGAGGTTGCAATAGAGAGTTTAGGGCAAGCCAGAAGGAACAAACGACTGAGAAAAGATGAGAGACATGGCCAAATCCAAGCCACACCCCACCAGTCTCGCCACATTTAAAAAAAATATTTCCCAAAATCTGCAAGTGTGCGAACAAAACTTGATGGGCACGTGAATAAATTGAAAGGCACCGTCAAAGGTTCAAAAGGCTTTCAAATTTAAAATAAAAGAAAGAATTATAACATTGCCCGATGAGTTTTAAGTGAATTCCTACCTCACAGGCCTCGCAAAGATGAAGGTGACATCAAGGAAATTGCTGCGAGTTGTGTGAGGTTTCACCGTGTGGAGTAAGGTGCACCCGATAGCATAGTGTTTTATTTGCCCTTAATTCATTTTACCTTGAAGTGTGAAGTTAATTTAAATCTTATAAATATTTTTTAATTAAGGGGAGAAAAACACAAATGGTGAAATAAATTTGGTACCCTCTAAATGTTTTTTATGCTTTTCACTTTTAGTGAATGGCATATTTTTATGAGGTGGTGGTAATAAAGAAAGCATGGATGTAGGGGTAAAATATTTTGCCTGATAAATGTAATATTTTTAAAGGAGCACGGGGCAATTTATTGAAAGTGAAAGAATTAAAACATATGCTAGCAGTAAATGTGAAGAGAAGAGCATGGGTAAATATTTTGTTTACTCATGTTAATGTAAAGTGAATTTAATATTCACTTTGTGATTAAATATCATGTACTGCTCGGAAGTAATATTTTGCTAAGTTTTTTAAGTAAAATAATAGAAATGAAGGGAAGACATAAATATTAAAGTTGTAAAACTTTAATATGTGAAGGAAAAATACAATGTGTAGCTCCTGCAAATAAATAGCAGAAATATGAGAAGTTTTCACGGGCAAAGAAATTTTTTCAAGTAGCTGGATAAAATGATGAAATTCTCCACATGGGCAGATTTTTAGTTGCAAGGCAATGATGAGCAAGGGCAATTTTCAAGATAGAGTTTGTTGTTGCAAATGATGAGAGAAGAAAGATTTTTTCTTGTTGATTTTCAATGGAAGATAAGGCTGCCAATTGTCAATTGTGGATGCATTTTAGGGCTTCTTCTATTTCTTTCATTCTTCTAATTCTTCTCTTATTCTCTCATTGTAAAGTGTTCCAAAAAAATTATGAAAGCTCTGCAAGTCAAGCAAAAGCTATGGGTAGACTGTAAAGCTAGGGGGAAATGTGGTTCCTATTCATTCAATCTGAAAGTGTGTGTTATGAATTATTCTTTTATGTTTATTTTAGTTGATAATTGTCTCCATGGTTGAACTATAATGCTATTTTGGATTCAATAATAAAATTGTTTGAGTCTTTTCATGCACATTTGCTGCACTTGAGTTACATCTGTTGTTGCCTTCTGTTATATGAATAATATAATTTCTTTAATAAAGCAAAATTTGCATTTATTATTGCCTATTGTTCAAGGATAGTGTAATTGCTTTGACAAATGTGATAAGAGTGTTATGTTTTAGGTGGATTTATAAGAAGAGTTATCAGAAAAAGCTTTAGTGGTCTAGTTGTCATTGTGAACCCTAATTTCATACCTGCACAAACACAACAAACAAGAACAATATTAGATCATATGCAAGATAAAATAAGGATTCCCCATGAAATCAATTTACAATTACTCGAAATAGGAAAATGAAGAACAAAATATGAAAATGCAAGTAAAATCCTAAATAAGAAAGCAAATTCATGATCCCATGGGGGAGTTGGTGTCAATTGATGTGTCGAAATCAGCCCTTTCCTAGCTCCTTTGTAAGCTATTTGATGATTCGATGAGTGATCCACCTTGATGAAGATTCAATCAAGCTCCATGATGAAAAATCTGCATGACCTAGCTAAGAATTTGATGAAATGAATGAAACTAGATATGCTTGAGGATGAAGTTGAGTATAGTAAGTTTACTCAAGTTGTGGACAATTGAATGAGAGGAAGAGCCTCTCATTTATAGATTTCAGATTGAAAGAATGAGAAATATTTGAGCAACGTGGGAAAAAAGATCAACCAATGAGAGAAGGCCACTTGTCCACATGTGATTGGAGGAGGAATGAGCATATTTTGATCAATGTGCATGATAAATGCTATGAGATTAAAATTTGAAATTTGAATGTGACATGTTTAGAGGGAAGGGAAATGGAGTTGACATCACTTGGCTCAAGGCTGACGACATGTAAGAGGTCTTAAATGCCTTGTTGGAAGTACCCATCCCCTTTTGGAGGGATTTTTTTATTCGAAGAATATTCCACAAAAGATTCCCTTTTGAATGGAAAATGATTATTTAATAAACCAATAAATTGATTTATTGTCAAAGTTGCAAAATCTAGAGGATTGGACTGATTAGGATTAAATTAATTGGGATTTGATCAATTTAATACGAGATTAGATGATTTTCCCATTTTGACTTAGATTTTAGGATATAAATAAATCAAAGTTGAGAGAATAATGATATTATATTTACTTAAATAAAGATTGATTTATTTAATTAAAGGATGATGATGTTGGATTTAAACCAAACTAAAAAATTTATTTAATTTAAATGAGATGACTTTAGGGATTAATTAAATAAAATGATTTATTTAATTAAAAGGGGGATTACAAATTGATTGATTAAATAAAATTGATTTATTTAATTAAGAGATGAAGAGTGATGAATTTAATCAAATACAGATTATTCGATTAAATGACTAGCAAAGGAGATGATTCAGGATGAAGTGGTGCTAGTAAATTAGGATCTAGTGTATCAAATTGAATTGTATATTTTCCATGTCTCTAGTCATAATGTGACAACATTTGCAAGACCTTCAGAGCATGTTCAACATTGAAAGATGAATGCTAGTTATATGACTCCATAGCCCATTTTTATGGCATTGGTCCATTATCGTGTTTTCGTTGTTTTTAGTTTGGTCCTAACTCTTTAAATCAAAAAAACATTTCAAATCTATTTTGATGAGTTATGTTTGCCTTGTTCTCCATTCTGGTTAGTGAAATTAACTCAAAGAATTAGCCAATTTTTAGAGATATTTTGCCTTGTTCTCCATGCTCGTTAGTGCATATTTATGTGAGAGCATTATATGTTAAGCAAGATCTTGTTACTTGTGTGTTTAGATTTTTAGATATTGCTAAAGGGTTACCCCCCTAGGTATTCCAAAGCCTGAAGTGCAGGGGAAATGTGTTTCAATTCCATTTCATGTTAGTTGGCCACTAGCCTTTGTGGTTCTTTAATATAGAGTTTGGCTACCTCTTAGGGAATTATAAAGCCTTAGCTAAAAAAATTCCAACATATTGATTCACCCCCCTTTCAATAGATCATTGTGTTCCAACAATTCATTATGCACTTCTTCATCAATTTTGGAAACCTCATCATTGTCATCCAAATTAATCACAATAGGAGGTCGAGTGATAATTTCTAAAGAAGGATTTAGCTCTTGTTGTGGAAGAAAGGGAGACTTATTGTGTATTGCTTCAGTCAAGCTTGGATGTTGATTTTATTTGTTGTTATCTTTAATTAACCTTCGAGAAAGAGCATGATTTCTATGCCTGCACTCTCTAGCATTTATGTTTTTTTTTTGTGTGATTTTGAATTTGTGTTTGTGTAGGAGAAGGTCTATCAACCATACATTTTTTTTCTTCCCTAAGGGGAAGAATGAAAGGAACCATGGGAGGCTGATCAACCACTTTCTCTTTATCTTCGAAAACTTTTTTTATCTTAGGAGGTATGACAGGATTGGTTTGGTTGTCTCTTGGTGTTTTGTACGAGATAGGAAAAGTATCTATCATGGGTTGGTCTTGGTTATTTGGAATGTCTGTAGCTTCAATCATAGTTTCATCAAGGATAGGAGGTTTAATCATGGGTTGAGGAATTTTCCTAAGGGATAGTTTTTCCATGCATTTTTCTTAAAAATTTTATAGGATTTGAAAAATAAGTCCTCACAAGGTTTAATAGGTTCCATAGGCTCATTCCAAAAGAAATCCAATGAAAATTTCCCATTGGAAGCTATAGGATTAAAGCCACTATGGTGTATGGTAAATATTTCATTTTCAAAGGGAAACTTTAAACATTTATGCATGACTTCAATGGGACAACTTCCATGGAGTGCATCCATGGATAACCAAGATTCACATTGAATTGATCTGACATCGGGATGATGGAGAATGAGACATCTATTTTTTTTTGTCCAATTTTTAGAGGAAGGGTGATCGATCCCATTATAGGGAAAGAAAAACCATTATGTGTTTTTATCCATGCTTTCAGTTTATCATATCTTTCTTGATAGATTTCATGCACAAGTAAGAATTCCTCGGTGATCACATTCTCTCCGTAGATGGGATCTTGATTAATATCCCATTATTTCACTTGTCATTGATTTAGATAGCTATGTAAAGAGGACCATCAAGTGAATTTCTAATAATATCTTTAGATGAGAAAGAAATGTCAAGAGGATTTTTAGTTTGGCCCTTATGAGGTTGAGTTTCAATCAATGCAACCAAACTCTCGATAGGATTTTTTTTATTAATATCTGAACCACCATAAATGAACTAGGGAAAGAGGATTCCCCAATAGGCTCCTAGGGTTTTCCACTTAGGAGCTAGTTGGTAAAATTCCTCTTTCATGCTAATTTAATATTTGTGTTCATTCAAGATTAGGGGTTGAATAGAGGTGTCTTGTGTGTGTGCCTAATTTTTGAAAAGTAATGAAATGTAAACAAAAAGAATACAAATGTATTGAAATAACTATGTAAAATAACCTAAGAATGATCTAAAATGTATGCAAACTATAAATAATTGAAGAAAGAAGAAGTCGTGTACCTGGAAACTGAACGTTGATGAAGAGGAGACCCAAAAATCTTCTATATTCTAATGTTGATGTTGACTGGGACACTTACGCTAGGTTGGGCGACTTAGTCCTCCTCCCGGGAAACATTTTTGGAATAGTTTTCTTGTAAATGGTCATTCGGAAACACAAAACCCACTTTTCAAGTCTGGTAGAGGGACTAATTTTCCAATGATGGCGACTTAGTCCACTAGGAATTTTTGGGATTTTTGAGGCAAGAATTTGTAGGTAACCACTTGTACTTCTATTTTTGGTATAGACCCATGTTCGAATCTTCAAAAAACTAACTTGCAAGTTGACTTTAAGCTCCTTTCAGGGTTTGTTGATTTGGGATGATGTGGATGGAATGATGACACCTTTTAGCACCTTACTCATTGACTAATTTTCATAAAAATCAAGGCCTTGTTGAAGAATTCTAGAGATATGCAAGTGATCAGCTCCAATGGAGGATTCTGGATGTGCTTAGAATGCTTGATGCTTGCTTGAGACGATAGATTGTTTGATTTCTTGTGAAGATGAGAGAGTATGAAGAGGAGGAAATAAGGAGAAAACCCTTATTTATACATTTTATTCCTTGATTCCCAAAAAATAACTCATCACAAGCTGACCTTAGGGTTTTGGAGACAAAATCCTCCTAGAATTTTGATTTAACTTTGTTTTTTATGCCAAATGGGATTAAGTCACCCAAGGTGGAAACTTACTACACTTGGAAAAATTCAAGTGGTTGTCGGGATTTAAATGGTGGTTACCGATGTTTAACGGGATTTTCTCCCAAACCACACTTAACTTAGGCCTATAAGTACATTAAGGGGTCAATTTTTCATAAGAAAGAATTTATTTAGTGATGACAAGTCTAGGAAAGTGTGAAGATGTGTTACAACACTTCGAAATAAGGCTTGGTAAGGGGTAAAAGGGGTTGTTTAGATGAATTATGATGAAAAGGTCTTAGAAAAGTGTGAAGATGTGTTACAACACTTCACAACACATTTTTAAGAGGTTGTTAGGTTGTTATTGATTTCTAAGTGTTTGAGGCCTAAAGTGAATGTGTTGGCCACATTACAACATTAAGTCTAAGAAAAATCAATCCAAAATCCAAGAGAAAAGGCCCAAATGAGTGAAAGGATGAACTTTCTTCAAACTCACACTAAAGTAGCCAAGACATGCATATCAAGAGGGATCCAAATGCACCCACAATTGCAAGATGAGACAAAAATAATCAGGAGGGATGATCAAGCCCCTAGGATCAAGATCCCATGGCAAACCAAACATCAACACAAAATATCACGCAAGAAAGCGATGTGAAAGAGTGAAAAGAGAGGGAGAGTCAGATCAAGCTTCAACCATTTATCCAGCCAGTTGTGGATCAGATCTAGGTTATTTTTCTGAAAATAAGTGTACTCACTCTAGGGTGACTAGAATTTTGGTTTTCCATCGGGTGAGAAGGCCCAAAAGGGTGAATAACATACACTCATGGCTGGTATGCACTCACACACACACAAAGGTGGCTATGGGGAAAGTTGTACCACTAGTTGGGATTCCCTCTTAAACATACCAGAGTTATACCTCCTGAGAACTTTGATAAGAAGCCACAAAATACAATGTTTTGAGCTTCATGAGACAACAAAATATTTGTATGATTGGAGCTCATGAACAAGTGCAAGATGGCACCACAAGCATGCAAGGTGGCCATATAGCAAAATCCAAGAGTGTAAAATGCAAAATAATATTCAAAGGAGTCTTGCATAGCTCATGAAAGGTATTTGACTTAGGGAACATTGTGTCTAATGTTTCCAAGAAAGGACCAATCGAAGGATAGAAAATTCACAACTTAGGCAATGTAGTGCATCGCATCAAACCGCTAAGAGGAATACAATATGCTTCAATAGATGACTTTCATGAAGGAAATTACAACCAATGTCATTCAAAAAGTGATAAACGCATCGTATGAAATACCAAGGTTGCACTAAGAACCAAGGAAAAATAATGCAAAAGAAATAATGCCAATGTATACCCCCACTTTAAAGGAATTTCTACACACCGTTTTGTGAGAAATTACTTTAAAGTAGGAAAACAAAAAATGCAAAAAAAAGAAAGACATGAGAGCCAACTTTGAAATCCCTATGCCAAGTGATATGTTTCCAAGGGAGGTTGCATCATGCAAAGGAAAATAAGAAAGACAAGAGAAGGGGTTTCCCCCAAAATTAAAACACCAAACACATGAGAGAACAAAACTATCATCATTCCCCCAAATACATAGAACTGGAAGGACACAAAGAGAGCAAAAAAAAAGAAAAATAAAGAGTCATTTTGGGTCAACATGGAAGAGACATAGGGTGTCTTGACACTTTACATCATCTCCAAAAGTATATTCAAAAGAAAAAAGAGAAAGATCCCTTTTTGGGTCAGCATGAAATGAACATTGGTGCCTCAGTGCCTTGCATCATCCCCAAAAGGAAGGAAAAACGAGAAAAATAACAAGAAAAGGAAAAGAAAAAGAGCCTTTTGGGTCAACATGAAAGAGACATTGTAGTCTCAATGCCTTGCATCATCCCCAAAAGGAAGGAAAAAAGAAAAACCTGGAAACAAACGAAAAGTGAAATGAATGCATGAAATATAGAACAATTAAGGTACAAATAGAAGAATGTCACAAAGAGAGAGAAAATCAAAAAGAACAGTACGATGGAATACATTACATACAAACAAACACACAAAATAAAAATAAAGAGACAAGTAAGGAAAATTCTCATCAACCATCAAGCAATTCATCCACCTCCCAATCTTGTTCAATGTAAATTGCGGGTGGGTGACTAGCTAGAGGGACAAAAAAAAATTTAAAACTAGAATTAGGATCATGCTCATCCAAGCATATTTTCAATGCAAGCTCATGGAAGAAGATAACAACGTGTTCAAATTTTTATGCACTTCTTCATCTATTTTAGCAATCTCCTCATCATCGTCATCTAAATTAATGATGACAGGAGGGTAGATGACAATGTTATTTGCAGTGTGAAACTCAGGTGGGGATGGAGGTATAGGATCATGTTGTGGTGGTCAGGGAGAAGAGTTGTCATGCATTTCTTTTGGAAAGGGAGGATTATGATTTTCATTATTTTCTTTGTTATGGGACTTATGCGCAAGAGCACAACGATGATGCATATGCTCCCTAGCTCCTCTATTTCTTTTGATTTGATTGTCAGGTGGTATCTAAGAATGAGTGGGTTGATCAACCATAGGTATCTTGTCATTCCTAGGGGGAGGAATGGGAGGAACCCATAGGCTGGTCAATCACTTTCTCCTTTACTTTATAAATTTGTTTTATGTGAGGAGGCAAGATGAAATTACTATTGTGATCTCTAGGCCTCTTCCACAATGTAGAGGATTTTTAAGGTGTGGTTTGGTTAGGTGGGTCTTAATCGGGTTGCAGCATAGTTTTTTCCATAATGAGAGTTTCAGAAGTATATGGGGTTGTGTTACAAATCTATATAATTCAGATATTTTCTTAGCTTTACATTTTTTATAGGAAATAAAAAATAAATCTCTTTGAGGGGTGATGGGTTCCATGGGCTCGAGTCAAAAGGCTTCAAAATAAAAGTTTCCTTTAGAAGAAAAAGGATTAAAGCCACTATGGTGGATGGTGAAGATGCCATTGTTAAAGGGAAACTTCAAACATTTGTGAATGACCGAAGGGACCACTCTAATTGAACTAGCCATGGATGGCCTAGTCATAAACAAAATTGGTCCGACTCCGGGATGATAGGGAATGTAACATCCAATGTCGTAGGTCCTATTCGCAATGGGAGGGCGATCAATCCAATCGTAGCGCAAGAAAAACCATTATTCATTTTGATCCATGCATTAGGTCCATTGTAATAATCTTGATGAAGATCATGCAATACTAAAAAATCTTCCTTGATCGCATTCTCACCACAGACATGATCTATTAGTATCCCATTAGTGAGCTTATCATAGATTCAGCCGACTATGTAGAGAGGACCATCGGGAATATATTTGAGTATATCTTGAGGTGAAAAAGTAATATCAAGAGATGTTTTAGGTTGGACCTTACGAGGGATAATGTTTATCGTGCCCACCATGTCATCCATAGGCTTGACATGAGTCACATTGGTAAGAGGATCATAATGTTCATCATTAGTATACACATTCATAACATCATTCTATGAAGTTTCACTGGCTTTGACCAATGACACATTATGTTTAGACATGGGATTGGTGAAGATTTTCAAATTTTGGTTGGGAGGGGCCATAGACTTATTGCCTTTATCATGAATACCAACAACGGATAGATGACCTAAATCAATGAGGTCTTGAACAAGGTGCTTAAGACGCTTACATTGTTTGGTGTCATGTCCATTCTTTCAATGAAAATAGAAATATGAATTGGAGTTAAACGATGGAGGTAGGGGCTTATAAGGATCAGGTGGATGGACAAAAGGTAAAGTAATCATTTTTTTTTGTACAAGTTGGTTCATTGTATTATGGAGTGTATGAGGTAAAGGTGTGAAGTTTCATTTGGGATATCCATAATTGAAGGGCTCAAAGGAATTAATAGTGGCCACTTGGTTATTGACAAGTGGATGGGTTTGATGAGAAGGGTTGAATTGAAAAAACCCTCCATTTTTTTGGAATGGTTGAGAGTTGGTTTGGTTGGTAGCATCGAATTTATCACTTTGACTAGAAGTAGATTGTGTATCATGACGAATAGTTGAAATGTGATAACCATGGAACATAATGCATAAATGCATAAAGGATGAGAATTTCATCATGGTGAGTTTGTCTTGAAGGTGTGTTAGCAATTTTTCAATAAACATCTTTTGCAGATGTGGTTCAAGAATCTTGACATCCATTTGAGAATAAATAGATTGGTATCATGAGATAAAATATGTTATCTTTTTGTCATTATTTTGTTTACATCTCATCAAATTGACCGAGTTCTTTTTGGGAGTCATGTGCACTTGGAAATGGTTGTTGAATGAATCGACAAGTTCATTGAATGAATGAATATAATTATTCAACAAAGAAGAAAATTAATCCAAGGAATTGTCTATTAAGGGCCTGGGAAACAGTTTATCTACCAATTTATTGTCAAGAGAAAAATCACTACACAAGGCAGTATATGCATTAGCCTGATTAGAAGGATCACCCTTCCCTCCATACTTCTCAAACCTAGGTATTTATATTCCTTGTGGAATAGGTGTTCGCAAGATTTCCAAAGACAAGGGATTTTTGCGAATGTAGTATGTGGGCGAACCATATTGGTTTTGATTGATAGTGGAAAAATTTTGTTGCATGGATGAGATGGTGTGGAACAGTTGTGTGATGAGAGGATTAGTCGAAGTTGGATTAGGTTGAAGAGAAAGTGGTGATAGGGTGAATGTATTGGTGGGGCAAGTGAATGAAATTATAATGGATGGTGTGGTAGGAGAGGATAAATCATGAGATGCCACGTAGGAGGTAGGAATACTAGTATGAATACCAAGGGAAGGAATCATATTTCTAACATGTTGCACGTTTGTTGTGACATTAGGAGAAGCATAGGTAGGAATGAAAGCTATTGTTGAGGGAGGAGGAGTTTGAGGGCCTCCTTGGATAACCACCATGTTTGTTGAATGAGAGACACTAGAAGTGGAAGGAACGTGTTTTTGGTATATCTTAACGATTTTCTTCACAACATCTATACCTTCATCACTATCAAGCATGTATTAGATATTTTTGATGGTATGGATGGTAGTAGCGGAAATGTTCTCCAAACTCACTTGATGTTGGAGGTCAGCTAAGTCTACATGAAGGTGAAATATCTTGTCATGGGGGATGTCATCATGTTTATTTTCGGAAGGCAAAGAGTTGCTAAGGGTGGTTTCCAGGCCTAGTGCACTATTATCGATACTAGGAGTAGAAGCCTGAGAGAACCCAAGATGTACAACAAGAGTATTGTCATGGGATTCCATGAGTCTAGAGCTTCATCTCACTATGGTATCATAAATAGGACACCAAATTCTCATGCAATTTTTTTCAAAGGTGGGGTGGATGAAAATGCAATGTAAACAAAGGATAGTAAAATGCACATAACTAGGATTCTAGAAAACAACATAGAAATGCAAAAACAGAAAATGGAAGTGCAAAAAATGCTCTGAAAATGCCAAAAATTACAGTGTAAATGGTGCAGGTGGGCTAAGTCACCCAGTGTGGCAATTTAGTCCCAATAGTGATATTTTGACAATTTTCAAGATTTTTGACTCATTATTATGTTTTTTTATGCTTTTCTAATGCAAGTATAGAATGAAAATACAATTTTTTGTGTATTTTTCAATGATATTGAGATGAAAAAATTGTAATCTAAATGAACTTTTCACTAATGCAATTTTTATAAACCCTAGAATGCCGAAAAACACAAAACCCTAATACAATGCAATTTTTTTCCTAGGATGCAAATGCAAAAAATTAGAAGTGTTCTAAGGATGGGTTCACAATAATGAACCACCAAAAATGAACTAGGGAAAGAGGATTCCCATATAGGCTCCTAGGGTTTTCTACTTAGGAGCTAGTTGATAAAATGCCTCTTTCGTTCTCAAGTATTCTTTGTTTTCATTCAAGATTAGGGGTGTGTTGTGTGTGTGCCTAAGTAATGCAAAGTAATAAAATGATCTAACTATGAAATGTAAACTAATAGAATGCAAATGTATTGAAATCACTATGTAAAATGACCTAAGAATGACCTAAAATGTATGCAAACTATAATAGAACTGAACAAAGCAGAAGTGGTGTAACTGGAAACTAAAGATTGATGAAGAGGATCCTTGAAATCTTCCAGATTTTGATGTTGATGCTGATTGGGACACTTACGCTAGGTTGGGCGACCTAGTCCTCCTCCCTGGAAACTTTTCCCGAATAGGTTTCTTGTAAATGGGTATCCAGAAACACAAAAACCACTTTGCAGGCTTCGTAGAGGAACTAATTCACCAATGATGGTGACTTAGTCCACCTGGAGCTTTTGAGAGTCTCAAGGTTGGAATTTTTAGGTACCCACTTGTACTTCTATTTGTGACAAAGACCTGTGTCTAAATCTTCATAAAGTAACCTGGAAGTTGACTTTAACCTCTTTTTAGGGTTTTCTGATTTGGAATGATGTGGATGGAATGATGACACCTTTTAGCACCTCACTCTTTAACTAATTTGCATACAAACCAAGCCCTTGTTGAAGAAGTCTAGAGATATGCAAGTGATCAGCTCCAATGGAGGATGCTTGATGTGCTTAGAATGCTTGATGCTTGCTTGAGAAGATAGATTGCTTGATTACTTGTGAAGATGAGAGAGTAGGAAGAGGATGAAATGAGGAGAAAAACCATCATTTATACATGTTATGCCCTAATTCCCAAAAAAAACTCATCATACGCCGACATTAAGGTTTTGGAGATAAAATCCCACTGAAATTTTAATTTTTATGCCAAATGGGACTAAGTCGCCCAAGGTGTCGACTTAGTCCACTTGGACAAATTCAAGCAGTTGTCAAGATTTAAATGGTGGTTAATGATTTTTAATAGGATTTTCTCTCAAAACAAACTTAAGTTGGGCTAGTAAGTACATTAAGGGGCCAATTTTTCATAAGAAAGGATTGATTTAGTGATGACAATCCTAAAAAAGTGTGAAGATGTGTTACAAAAACCTTACAATACTTTTAAATAAGGAATGGTAAGGGGTAAAAAGGGGTTATTTAGATGAATTATGATGAAATGGTCTTAGAAAAGTGGGAAGATGTGTTACAACACTTCAAAAAACCTTTGTTAGACACCGTTAGGTTGTTATTGATTTGCAAGCATTTAAGGTCTAATGTGAATGTGCTATCCACATTACAACATTAAGTCTAAGAAAAATCAGGCCAAAATCCAAGAGAAAAGGCCCAAATTAGTGAAAAGTGTCAAGGCTACACTTTTTTGTGACATAGTATCTATAGGACCTTGTTCAATAGTATCCATGTTGTCATCATCTACGTCAAAATTCATCACATCATTCTTCTTAGTTTCACTAGCTTTCAGAAATGAAATATTATGATTTGGCATAGGGTTGCTAAAGATTTGCAAGTTTTAGTTGGGAGGGGCAATAGACGTATTACCTCAATCTTTACTATTGTTAACATCATTTATTTCCTCTTACTCATTCACTTGTCTAGTACTAACCATAACACAACTGACTTCTTTTTGCTTATCATAAACTCCTAATAGTTCTTTCAAATCTTCATATTCCTCACATGTATCAATCAATTCAGGATTTTTTAAAGTGAGATTTATCCAATAGGAAGTACACATGATGGTGTTAATTAAATGCAATGAATTACAATAAAGTATGCAACTATAATTTTCGAATTCTAAACAAGGTAATTTGTTTATTACACTATGTAACAATCTAAAAATGAAATGTTGTAAATGCAATTTTGAAATTAAGAAATGAACTAAATGAACCCAATTAAGCTAGTTCTAATGAAATGACTAAAACAAAAATTTAATAATCTGAAATATAGATCTAACAACATCAAGCAGAAGCATAGAAACAAGGTTTTTAATGTTTTAAAATGTAGATTAAGACTTTATACGGGACTAAATCACCTAGAGGGTCATATGATTCCCATTTAGGGTTTTTGAAGGGTTCAAATGCTGAAAAATAATGAACACAAAACTCCAAAAATCGGGTAAAACAACTTGTACTAGGACTAAGCCGCCTAGAGGGGCGAATGAGTCCCAAATGAGGGTTTTGACACTAAATTCAGAAAATTTTGAGTGAATTTTGAGGTTTCTAACTTATATGCATAGTGTATACTATGTGTAATTAAAGATTTCAGATGAAATTCAATGATGCAAGATGAAAAAATGCAACCTGTATGCACTTTAACTAATGTGAGATTTAGAAGCCCTAAATGCAAATTAACTAATGCAAGACCTACTGCAAAATTATTGTAAGCTAGATCTAGGACTAAAATGCACTTCAAATCATAATTAAGGTTTCCAAAGGCTAATTTCACCAAAATGAAATGAAGAAAAATAGGTGAAGGGGTTGCATTCCACCTTTTAGGAGATGGAACACAGAAGAGGGATTCTCCTATTTCGCACTATTTCATTCAAGGAAGCCCTAGAGATCCCTCAACAAAGTGACTCAATTGAGGGAAGGAATAATAGGAGGTCTCCTTACGTGTGATTAAAGACAAAAGGGGGTTCACCACTAAGAAAAATATTAAAAAGAAGGAAATGTAAATGATATACAAGTCTAATAATGTAAACTAGAATGTGAAATTGAAAAATAGAATAATGGACTGGGAATGAACATAGGTGCACCTCGAAAATTGAAGATATTTGAAACAACGTCTATAATCTTAAAATTATGACTTTTGAAGCACACTAGGACTCATATGCCAATTGGGCTGATTTAGTCCTAGTTTAGGGTTTCAGGCTAAAACCAAACTCTACAACTGGTAAACCATGATCTACATAAAAGGTCTGAAAACTAGTATACTACGACTCATATGCCACAAGTGGATATTTAGATCCAGTCTCAAGGTTGATCTAAAAATATTATATCCTCTAGTGTTCTTTTGTATCTTCTCTCCTTTTTGATCTTTGATTCTAAATATCTGAATTCCAACCTTTAGGTGACATTATGTGATCTTGCAAGAAAAATGACAAATTTCACAACTTTGACAACTTTCTCCAATATTTCTCTTTAATGCATCTTCAACCTAAATTTATAAATCACTGGAACCAATGAAAAATAGGGTGATGGGGATAGAAATGATCTTTTATTAAGTGTTATCAGACCCACTTTTAAGGATTCCACTCAAGGATAACCCTAGAGATCTCAAAGCAAAAGAGAAAGAGATCTTGCAATAGGGCTATCCTAGGCACTGAATATGATCTACTAAGGGGTTTTCCACCAATTTTAGAATTGGAAAAGATAATGAAATGCTAGATGAAATTCAAAACCGTAGCTGAATGCAAATTAAGACTAACTGACCTAGAAAAGTGAATGAAACAACATAGAAAACTACAAAACAAAATGTGTGCACCTGGAAATCCTTAGAAGATTGGATGGAGATTTGAAACACTATAAAATATTATTTTATTACTAACTAGGACTCATTCACCAAGTTTGGCGAATCAATCTAGTTTCTAGAAAACTATGCAATAACAAGTTTCAGACAAAAGGGTATCTGAATCTGTAAAACATTGAACACTGATTGGAACTGGGACTCATTCGTCAAAAGTGGTGAATCGGTCTAATTGAAATTTTTTGGAACTTTCAAAGCTAATATTTCTCTTCTCCAAGTCTACTTTATCCTTCTTGATTGGTTTCGATATATGCATCTTTGATTTTCAACCTATTGTTCTTATCCAAAATTCTTCAAGGCCTGATGTAACCTTTGATAACTTTGGATGATTTGCAAATTTTCTCCAATCTTACTCCTTAGGGAATATGCAGCCTAAACCTTCAAATCACACAAAAAGGAGAGGCAAAAATTTTGTTGGGTTAGTAGATAGGGTTTTTCCTTCGTCAAACCCTATTTTGGAAATTAATCCTTGAAATGAAAGAAAATAAGAAGGGATAATGATGAATGAACAAAATAAAATGTTGAAACTCACCAAACGCTAGCGATAAGAGGCTGCAAATATTCTTGAAATGGTTACAATGGATGTGGTTCTTGAATCTTTCTTGGATGATGTTGATCTTGAATGAAACACTTTCTTGAATCATAAACCCTACATCACAATTGTTAGCACAATAACAAATATAACATATGAAATCCTTGACATGATGATTGATGCTTGAATTTTTCTCTAAAATGATTGATAGTCTACCCTTATATGTTCTTTAATTCTCTCGAATGCTCTTGTGAATGCTTATTATATTTCTACATGATCTCTTGAATGATAGGTGAGAATTCATATGAGAGAAAGAGCCTTGTATTTATACTCAATTATGCAAGAATTCCTGATATTACAACACTATAAGCTGACATTAGATCTAGGAAAATAAAATCCCACTAAAAATTTGAATTAAAAGTTAAATTTTGGGCCACATGGGACTCATTCACCCAAGGTGGCGAATGAGTCCCATCAGACATAATGTTTGGGACCAAAAACCAAAAGTTCTTAGAAATGTTTGAAAACCAATTCAGGGCAAAAATATCCAATTGGGACCCATTCGCCCAAGGTGGTGAATGAGTCCCAAATCCCTAAATCTGGGCAACAAAATCTAGAAACGCCTGAATTATGATTGGTTAATGATTGGTGTCGATTATATCCTCAAAATGATGCAATAAATGGGGCTTGTGAATGTAAAATATAGCCAATTAAAGCATAATAAAGCCCAATTATTAATGAAAATCCTAGAGAAGGGTCAAAGTGTGTTACAACACTTTAGAACACTCCAAATAAGGCAAGATTAAGGTTTAAAAGAATATTTATTAGATTTGGTTGATTAATAAAACCTTAGAAAAGTGTGAAAGTGTGTTACAACACTTCACGACACTTAAGCAAGGTACCATTAGAATCCATTAGTTCACAAGGGCCCAAGACCTAATGTGAATGTGTCAACCACATTATAACACTAAATCAAGGAAACATTAAGCCTAACTCACAAGGAGGGCCCAAATAAGCTAGAAAAAGTAGAAGCGTTATTTTTTAGTGACTAGATTTAGACGCCACTTTCGTGAGAGGATGAACTTGCCTCAAACTTAAACTAAAGTAGATCAATGCACATCAAGAGGGGTCCATACCAATTTTAGTAATATGAGATGACAAAAATCAAGAGTGGTGATCAAGCCTCCAGGATCAAGATCCTATGGAAAACCAACATAGGCACAAAAGAACACATGTGAGAATTATGTAAAGAGCAACAACAAAGCACAAGCACCCACTATCAAAGATGAAATAGAGATAAGGTAAAAGATAAAAGAGATTTGGATCAACCTTCGACCATTTTTCATTCCCAATGTGGATAAGATCTATGAAAAAGTATCCTTTCCCTAGATATTTATGTTGAGAATCTATATTTCAAAAATTAGAATTTTACCCTTTATAGGAGAAAAATTAGGTTGTATGACACAAGCGTTACTATCTAAAAATGTTGTTTTTCTATTTAAAACTAGTTATTAAAGGAGATGTTGAAATATTCATGATTTATTTCAAGATATATATATAGAATCTACACACAAATTTCCACAAATCACTAGTTCGCATCAACTTCATGTTATTAATGGTTTAGATGTTATAGGTCTCAGTAGGTGAAGATTCAGTTAAAAATATTGATGTAAATGTCCACCTTGGGAAAAAAGTGAGATACAGTATTTTGATTTCACCCTTGTCTACTATGTCCTTCCTAATTGGTTACATATCTGAATCTCTGATTTTCAACCTGTAGGTCTTCTCCAAGATTTTCCAAGGCCTGATAACAACTTTTCTCCAATCTTTCTCCTTGGGAAATATGCAACCTAAACCTATAAATCACACAAAAAGGAGAGGGGAATTTTTTTTTGGGTTAGTATATAGGGGTTTTCCTTAGTCCAACCCTATTCTGGAAATTAATCCTTGAAATGAAAGAGAATAAGAAGGGAGAATGATGAATGAACAAAAGATAGTGTTGCAACTCACCAAACCCTGGCAATAAGGGGCTACAAATATTCTTGAAATGGTTACAATGGATGTGGTTCTTCACTCTTGCTTGAATGATGTTGATCTTGAATGAAACACTTGCTTGAATCATCAACCCTACATCACAATTTTTAGCACAATTATAAACATGACATATGAAATCCTTGACATGATGATTGATGCTTGAATGGTACTCTAAAATTCTTGATAGTGTTTCATTGAATGCTCTTGTGAATGATTATTATATTTCTAGATGATCTCCTGAATGCTGGGTGAGAATTCATATGAGAGAAATAACCTTGTATTTATACTCAATTATGCATTGATTCCTGAAATTACAACACTGCAAGCTAACATTAGATCTAAGAGAATAAAATCCAACTAAAAATTTGAATTAAAAGATAAATTTTGGGCCACATGGGACTCATTCACCGAAGGTGGTGAATAAGTCCCTTCAGACATAATGTATGGGACCAAAAATCAAAAGTTCTTAGAAATGAGTGAAAATCAATTCGGGGCCAAAAGATCCTACTAGGACCCATTCGCCCAAGGTGGTGAATGAGTCCCAAATCCCTAAATCTAGGCCACACAATCCAAAAACACCTGAATTATGATTGGTTAATGATTGTGTAAGTATTACACTCGAAAAGATGCAATAAATGGGACTTGTGGATGTAAAATGGGGCCATCTAAACCATAATAAAGCCCAATTATTAATGAAAAGCCTAAAGAAGTGTGAAAGTGTGTTACTACACTTTAAAACACTCCAAATAAGGCAAGATTAAGGTTTAAAAAAATATTTATTAGATTCGATTAATTAATAAAACCTTAGAAAAGTGTGAAAGTGTGTTACAACACTTCATGACACTTTAGCAAGGTACCATTAAAATCCATTAGTTCACAACGGCCCAAGACCTTATGTGAATGTGTCAAACACATTACAACACAAAATCAAGACAACATTAAGCCTAACTCACAAGGAGGGCCCAAACAAGCCAGAAAAAGTAAAAGGGTTTTTTTTTAGTGACTCCATTGAGCCCCCACTTTAGTGAGAGGATGAAATTGCCTCAAACTTGCACTAAAGTAGATCAACGTACATCAAGAAGGGTCCAGGTGTACCAAATTTAGTAAGATGAGATGACAACAATCAAGAGGGGTGATCAAGCCCCCAGGATCAAGATCTCATGGAAAACCAACATAGGCACAAAAGAACACATGTGAGAATTGTTAGAGTAATAAGTTATTACACTTAATTAATTATATCATGTTGGTTAATTAATTAAGTCACTTATTCCTTTAGTTACTTAAGCTAAACTAAGGAATATTAATAATTGATTAATTATTAAGTGCGCACACTAGGGTTTCCTTTTTAGGTCAACATTAGGGTTGCATACATTGCTTTTATAAAGAAAATCATCTCATGTAATTTCTTAATTCTGAATATATCAATTTTTACATCTTCATGCAAATCTCTTGCCTTTTCTTTTTCTCTTATGTGGAAGGCCTTTTAGTTTGCATGTCTGATCTTGGTTTCTAACATGGTATCAGAGCCTTAACATGCAACCCCTTCTCAAATTTTTGAGAAAATCATTGTAGAGTTCGTTCAGGGTTCCTCGAGGATTTCATGCCTTGATACTATCTATGTGGTGTTTTAGCACAGATTGGGCTTCACCATTGGATTTAGAGCATTGGAAAAAGTCAGGACTAGCTCTCATTCTACAGATTTTGGTCATTGTTGAAGAAATATCTAAGGGTTTCAAGTTCGGTAATTTTTTGCAAGCTCTGGCGTAGCCTATTTTTTTAAGAATTTTGAGAACAAAGTAAGATCACCATCACGTTTGCAGCGACCAAAAACCTTAAGCACACCTATCATTTGGTCAATTTCTAAGTAGTTGGTCTGGAAGGAAAAAAAATTCAAGGAGGTTGTACGGCCTCCCTAACACGCTTCTCGATGCACGAAAATTGAAAAAAAAAATGTGTGGTTTCAAGATCTATGCCAGTGCTCACAATCCAAATGGATGTGCCACTGGTCTTCCATCACCATCGGTGGCTCCACCATGCAGCGCCACCGGCTCCGCTTAGGCCCAAAGGCCCCTCTACAACTCTGCCCTGGTCATATGGAGGATCGGGGGCTCTCCACCAGCCCCTAAGGGCTTCCTATCTGCGGCCTCTGGTCATATGGAGGACCAAGGGCTTTGCCCCAACCCCCAACCTACCAGCCCCTAGTCGTGCACAGGACCAGGGACCGTAATTTTTTTAGCCCACTGGGCTACCTATAGACCATATTGGCCATTTTAAGGCACCTTTCACTTAAACGGGCATAACTTTTGCGTACGGATTCGGTTTTTCACAAAAAAGATATTATTGCAAATATGGTTTTGAGCTTGTTCTGATGGCTAGGTTATTTTTCTTGATTATGCTCCAAGTTTATTTTTTAGGTCTTTGAACTAAAATGTTATTTTTTTCATTCCGGAGGGCATATCTTTTGACTCGGTGATCCTTTTTTCACCATTCTTGCGGCGTTGGAAAGATGGTTTAGTCCTCTACATAGATCTGAGATATATTTTTATTTTTGTTTATGCATGTTTAATATTCTCTCCTTTTTCAATCATTGGGTATTGTAATAAATGAACAGATATAAAGTTCCATCAGGAGGGTCTCTTGCATAATAATCTGATTAGAGTGTGCATGCACTTCGATCTTCATCTTGTTTTTGTTGTCAAATCGCATGGGTTGTATCTAGTTTCTTAGTTTATTTTGGCCTCATTTTGTCTTAGCTTGACACATATTAGATTCATATCGATTCACACTTCAGATTGAGAGCCTATGGTTAATGATCCGCATTGGATCCATCTCAGTTTGAGGGCCACTAAATTTGTGGTTAATGTTCCAGAGTCTTTATGGTCCTTGTTCCCATGGAATATTTTTAGTCTCAGTTTGGTATCGGTATCGAGATACATGGATTTTAGATTCTTTCATCATATCATCTACTATTGCTTTAGGGATTCCAGGGTTGTTCCCCTTTGGATTTTCAAGTTTTTCGTGGCATCGAGTCTGTTGTTGCTTTATTATGATTCTGATATGGTTTCTTGTAAACAAAATTATCTTTCCTTGCTTTCTATATTGTGGTTCTAGTGTTACTCTATAGTGTTCTTCCAATAATTCTTTGCAGCGGGTCATCTTATTGTAGGGGGTTTTGTCCCATTGGGTTTTTCTTCTCTAACTCATTATTGCATTTGTTCATGGGTACTTGATTAGGCCTAGTTGTCGGGACCCATCTTTGATTTCATGCATCTTTTTTCTAGTGTTTTAGCTACTTCCTAAGTTCATCTTAGGGGGGGTGTTAGAGTAATAAGTTAAATTACACTTCATTAATTATATCATATTGGTTAATTAATTAATTCATTTATTCCTTTAGTTACTTAAGCTAAACTTAGGCACATTAACAATTGATTAATTATTAAGTGTGCACACTAGGGTTTCATTTTTAGTTCAACATTAAGGTTGCATACATTTCTTTTATAAATAAAATCATCTCATGTAATTTCTTAATTCTGAATATATCAATTTGCACATCTTCATGCAAAGCTCTTGCTTTTTCATTTTTTCTCTCTTCTTTGGAAGGCCTTTTGGTTTGCATGTCTGATCTTGGTTTCTAACAAGAATTATGTAAAGATTAACAACAAAGCACAAGCATGCACTGTCAAAGATGAAAGAGAGAAAAGGTAAAAGATAAAAGAGAGTCGGATAAAGCTTTGACCATTTGTCCTTGCCAATGTGGATAAAATCAATGAAAAAATATCCTTTCCCTAGATATTGATGTTCAGAATCTATATTTCAAAAATTAGAATTTTACCTTTCATAGGAAGAAGTTATGTTGTATGACACAAGCGTTACTATCTCAAAATTTTGTTTTACTATTTAAAACTAGTTATTAAAGGAGATGTTGAAAGATTTGTGATTTATTTCAAAATATATATATATATAGAATCTACACACAAATTTCTAGAAATCACTAGTTCGCATGATCTTCAGGTTCTTAATAGTTTAGAGGCAATAGGCCTTGGGAGGTAAAGATTCAGTTAAAAATATTGATGTAAATTTCCATCTTGGGAAAAAAGTGAGACACAGTATTGTGATTTCACCCTTTTCTACTATGTCCTTCCTGATTGATATCCAAATTTGAATCTCTAATGGAAACTTTTCTCCAATCTTTATCCTTGGGGAATATGCAACCTAAACCTTCAAATAACACAAAAAGGAGAGGGGAAAATATTGTTGGGTTAGTACACAGGGTTTTTCCTTGGTCAAACCCTATTTTGGAAATTAATCCTTGAAATGAAAGAAAATAATAAGGGAGAATGATGAATGAAAAAAATACAATGTTGCAACTAACCTAACCCTAGCAATAAGGGGTTACAAATATTATTGAAATAATTACAATTTTTGTGGTTCTTGACTCTTGCTTGAATGATGTTGATCTTGAATGAAACACTTGCTTGAATCATAAAACCTACATCATAATTATTAGCACAATAACAAACATGACATATGAAATCCTTGACATGATGATTGATGCTTGAATGGTACTCTAAAATGCTTGATAGTCTACCTTTGAATTCTCTTTAATGCTCTTGAATTCTGTTGTGAATTCTTATTAGATTTCTAGATGATCTCTTGAATTCTAGGTGGGAATTCATCTAAGAGAAAGAACCTTATATTTATACTCAATTATGCAAGAATTCTTGAAATTACAACACTAAAAGCTGACATTAGATCTAGGAAAATAAAATCCCACTAAAAATTTGAATTAAATGTTAAATTTTGGGCCACATGGGACTCATTCACCCAAGGTGGTGAATGATTCCCATCAAACATAATGTATGGGACCAAAAACTAAAATTTCTTAGAAATATGTGGAAACTAGTTTGGGGCCAACAAATATAGCTGGGACCCATTCGCCCAAGGTGGTGAATGAGTCTCAAATCCCTAAATCTGGTCTACAATCCATAAACACCTGAATTATGATTGGTTAATGATTGGTTTCGATATTATCCTCGAAAAGATGCAATAAATGCGGCCAATTAAAGCATAATAAAGCCCAATTATTAATGAAAATTCTAGAGAATTAAGAAAGTATGTTACAACACTTTATAACACTCCAAATAAGGCAAGATTAAGGTTTAAAAAAATATTTGTTAGATTTGGTTAATTAATAAAACCATAGAAAAGTGTGAGAGTGTGTTGCAACACTTTACAACACTTTAGCAAGGTACCATTAGAATCCATTAGTTCACAAGGCCCCAAGACCTAATGTGAATGTGTCAAAAACATTACAACACTAAATTAGGGCAACATTAATCCTAACTCACAAGGAGGACCCAAACAAGCCAAAAATTTAAAAGGGTTATTTTTTAGTGAAGCCCCCACTTTAGTAAGAGGATGAACTTGCCTCAAACTTTCACTAAAGTAGATCAACGCACATCAAGGGGGGTCCAAGTGTACCAATGTTAGTAAGATGAGATGAAAATAATCAAGAGGAGTGATCAAGCCCCCAAGATCAAGATCCCATGGCAAACCAACATAGCCACAAAATAACACATGTGAGATTTATGTAAAGAGAAACAATAGAGCACAAGCATGCACTATCAAATATGAAAGAGAGAAAAGGTAAAAGATAAAAGAGAGTTAGACCAAGCTTCAACCATTTTTCCATCCCAATGTGGATAAAATATATGAAAAAATATCCTTTCCCTAAATATTGATGTTGAGAATATATATTTCAAAAATTAGAATTTTACCTTTTATAGGAAAAAATTTATGTTGTACGACACAAGCGTTACTATCTAAAAATGTTGTTTTTCTGTTTAAAACTAGTTATTAAAGGATATTTTGAAAGATTCATGATTTATTTCAATATATATATATATATATATATATAATCTACACACAAATTTCCACAAATCACTAGTTCGCATCATCTTCAAGTTCTTAATGGTTTAGATGATATAAGTCTCGAGAGGTGAAGATTCAGTTAAAAATATTGATGTAAATGTCCATCTTGGGAAAAAAGTGAGAAACAGTATTATGATTTCACCCTTGTCTACTATGTCCTTCCTAATTGGTTTCTAGATTTGAATCTCTGATTTTCAACCTATAGGTCTTCTCCACAATTTTCCAAGGCCTAATGGCAACTTTTCTCCAATATTTATCCTTGGGGAATATGCAACCTAAACCTACAAATCACACAAAAAGGAGAGGGGAAATTTTTTTTGGGTTAGTAGATAGGGGTTTTCCTTCATCAAACCCTACTTTGGAAATTAATCCTTGAAATGAAAGAAAATAAGAAGGGAGAATGATGAATGAAAAAAAGATAATTTTACAACTCACCAAACCCTAGCAATAAGGGGCTACAAATATTCTTGAAATGGTTACAATGGATGTGGTTCTTGAGTCTTTCTTGAATGATGTTGATCTTGAATGAAACACTTGCTTGAATCATAAACCCTACATCACAATTGTTAGCACAATAACAAACATGATATATGAAATCCTTGACATGATGATTGATGCTTGAATGCTACTCGAAAATGCTTAAAAGTATGCCCTTGAATTCTCTTTAATGCTCTTGAATACTCTTGTGAATGATTATTATATTTCTATATGATCTCTTGAATGCTAGGTGAGAATTCATATGAGATAAATAACCTTGTATTTATACTCAATTATGCAATAATTCCCTAAACTACAACACTACAAGATGACATTAGATCTAGGAGAATAAAATCCCACTAAAAATTTGAATTAAAAGTTAAATTTTGGGCCACAAGGGACTCATTCACCCAACGTGGCGAATAAGTCCCATCAGACATAATGTATGGGACCAAAAACCAAAAATTATTAGAAATGTGGGAAAATCAATTTGGGGCCAAAATATCTAGCTGGGACCCATTCGACCAAGGTGGTGAATGAGTCCCAAATCCCTAAATCTGGGCCACACAATCTAGAAACACCTGAATTATGATTGGTTAATGTTTGGTGTTGGTATTATCTTTGAAAAGATGCAATAAATGGGGCTTGTGGATGTAAAATGGGGCCAATTAAAGCATAATAAATCCCAATTATTAATGAAAGGCCTAGAGAAGTGTGAAAGTGTGTTACAACACTCCAAATAATGCAAGATTGAGGTTTAAAAAAATATTTATTAGATTCGGTTAATTAATAAAACCTTAGAAAAGTGTGAAAGTGTGTTACAACACTTCATGACACTTTAGCAAGGTACCGTTAGAATCTATTACTTCACAAGGGCCCAAGACCTAATGTGAATGTTTCAACCACATTACAACACTAAATCAAGGCAACATTAAACCAAACTCACAAGGAGGGCCCAAAAAAGACAAAAAAAGTAGAAGGGTTATTTTTTAGTGACTCCATTTAGCCCCCACTTTAGTGAGAGGATGAACTTGCCTCAAACTTGCACTAAAGTGATCAAGCCCCCAGGATCAAGCCCTAATGCAAACCAACATAGGCACATAAGAACACACGTGAGAATTATATAAATAGAAACAACAAAGCACAAGTATGCACTATCAAAGATGAAAGAGAGAAAAGGTAAAATATAAAAGAGAGCTGGATCAAGATTCGATCGTTTGTCCATCCTAATGTGGATCAAATATATGATGTTTGTCTAAAAAATGCATACTCACTCTATGGAAACAAAACTTCTGGATGTCCATTGGGTGAGAAGTATGGAAGGGTGAGAAACATCCATTCATGGCTAGTATGTACTCACACTCACACAAGAGTGGCTATGGGGAAATTCATACGTCAGTCGGGCTTCCCACTCAAACCATACCAAATTTATACCTCTCGATAGCTTTAATAAGGTGCCACAAAAAATAAATAATTTTTGAGCTTCATGAGAGAAGCAAAAATTTCTATGATTGGAGGTCATGAACAAATAGGATAGCACTATAGGCATGCAATTTTTGTTATGCAAGGTGGCCATATGACCAAAAATGAAAAATTAAAAATAGGAAATGTTCAAAGGTGTCTTCCTTAGTTCATGTGAGGTCTTTACTTAGGGAAAATTGGGCCTAATGTCTCCAAGAGGAACAATCAAAGAATAGAAAATTTTTGACTTAGGGGATGCAGTGTGTCACATCAAACCACTATGAGGAATGTAATATGCTAATAGATATCATGATCCTAAAGGAAATCACCCCCAATTTCATGCACAAATGAGAAACACATCTTGTGAAATAAGAAAATTGAACCATGAACCATGAAAGAGAAAAGATACAAAATAATAATGCCAATGTATGCCCCCACTTTAAAGGATTTGTTAAACACCATACTATGATCAATTACTTTAAAGTAGAAAATAATAAATTCCAACATTAAATAAGACTTGAGAGCTAACTTGGAAAGCCCTATGAGAATTCATATGTTTCCAATTGAGGCTACTTCATGCAAAATAAATTAAAAAGGGCAACCCCAAAAATGAAAACACCAAACACATAAGGGATCTATGGATTTGGCGTTACTATGTTTTTGTTGCAATGTTTTTAGAGAAATAAAAAATATCATCATTCCCCAAATACTCATAGAACTAGAAGAATGAAATTAATAGAGTGAAAACAAGGAAAAATCCTTTTGGGTCAACATGGAAGAGACATGAATGTCTCAATGACTTGTGTCATACCCAAAAGGAAAACACAAGACAAATGAAAAAAAGATAAAGAAATAATTTTGGTTCAACATGGAAGAGACATGAATTTATCAATGCCTTGTGTCATACCGAAATGTAAAACATGAGACAAATGAAAAGAAATAAAGCGAAAAGATACATGACATAGAGAAGAATGAAGGTACAAATAGAGAAATGTCACAAAGAAAGAGAGAACATCATAGGAGATCACATCACACCCATGCAATCACATAAAACAAAATTAAAAATTAATAATGCAAAAGACTAGTAAGGCACATGCAAGTCAACCTAAAGTAGGTCATTTGCATCCAAATCACATTCCTTGTATACTAAAGGTTGAAAACTAGCCAAAGGGACAAGAGAAAGTGTCAAACTAGGAGAAGCATTAGGTTCAACATTCTTTGTAGGATATTTTTCATCTAAGCTCATGGAAGAGGAAAACATTGTATTCAATTAATTATGTACGTCTTCATCAATTTTAGCAACCTCGTGATCATCATCCAAGTTGATCACAACAAGAGGTCAAAGGATAATTTCCATGGAATATTTCAACTCTTTTTATGGTTTTTGTATTGCATTGTTTTTTTTTGGGGTGGGGATAGATTCATCATGCATTGTTTCAGTCAAGTTTGGATCTTGATTTTCTTTGTTTAATTCTTCATGTAACTTCTAAGCAAGGGCACGACGTCTATGGCTACACTCCCTATCACCTCTATTTATTTTAGTTTTGTTTTCAAGTTGCATTTTTGTAGGATAAATTTTATCAACCATAGGTTTATTTTATTCCCTAAGGGGAGGAACATAAGGAACCATGGGAAGTTGTTTAGGCGCTTTCTTTTTTACTTTGTAAATTATTTTTACTCTAGGAGGTGTGATGGGGTTGTTTTCATTATCTCTTGGTATTTTGTAGGAGATAGGTGAAGGCTAGATCTTAGGTTGGTCTTGGTGGTTTGGAGTTTCTTTAGGCTCAATCATGGTTTTGTCAAGGATGGTAAGCTCAGTGGTGGGTGGGGTCATGTTTCGGAGGCAGAGTTCTGCTATCTTCTTTTCCTTGAACTTTTGATAGGACAAGAAAAATAAGTCTTCTCTTGGTTTTATAGGCTCCATAGGCTTGGGCTAGAAGGAATCTAAGGAAAATTTTCCTTCCGAGGACAAAGGGTTATAGCCACTATGATGAAGGGTGAATATTTCATTATCAAAGAAAAAATTTAGGAATTTATACGCAACTGAAGGGACAACTTTCATGCAGAAAAGCCATGGGTGGCCTAGCTTCACACGAAATTGGTCCAACTGTGGGATGGTGGAGAATGAGACATCTAATTTTTTTGGTCCTATTTTCAATGGTAAGGTGATTGATCCTGTCATAGGGCAAGAAAACCCATTTTGTTTCTTGATCCATGCTTTTGTTTTATCGTATATATCTTGATAGATCTCATGCAAACGTAAAAATTCCTTGGTTATCGCATTCTCTCCACAAGCGGGATCTATTAGTATCCCATTAGTGGGCTTGTCATAGATATGGTTGGCTATGTAAAGAGGACAATTAGGTACATGTTTAAGTATATCCTTAGAGGAGAAAGAAATGTCAGACAATTTTTAGTTCGGCCCTTATGAGGAATGATGTCTATCACTCCTATCATTTCATCCATAGGATCACTTTCTATAGGATCATATTGAATAAAATCATTGTTATCATCATTTGTATCAATATTCATCACATCATTCTTTATAGTTTCACTTGCTTTGAGAAATGAAATATTATGTTTTGGCATAGGGTTTGTAAAAATTTGAAAATTTTGGTTAAGAGGGGCAAAAAAATTATTTCCTTGATCACTAACACCTCCAATGGAGAGATGACCATAAACAATGAGGTCTTACACAACATGTTTAAGATGCTTACAATATTATATTTCATGTCCAATTTTTTGGTGATAGAGGTTATAAGAATTTTACCTAAAGCTTGGGGTAAATG
This sequence comes from Sequoiadendron giganteum, assembly GCA_007115665.2. Lineage (NCBI taxonomy): Eukaryota > Viridiplantae > Streptophyta > Pinopsida > Cupressales > Cupressaceae > Sequoiadendron > Sequoiadendron giganteum. Next base: position 311,035,203 of record CM021106.1, read on the forward strand.
TTTATTAGGATCGAGTGTTTTGATGGGAGGAAAGGTAATCATTTTTTAGTCTAAAATCTGGTACATTGTGTTATGAAGGGTATTATATAAGGGAGTGAATCATCTTTTTAGGTCCCCGTAGCTAAATGGTTTTGTGGCTCTAACAACATTTGCTTTTTTATTCAAATTTTGAGATTTTTGTTGAGGGGGATAAAATTGAAGGAAACCTTTCTTTTTTTCTAAATGATTAGGAAGTTTTTTTGTTTGTGGGCTCAGATTTCTCAATTCGGCTAGAAGTGGACTTTGTATCATGACTACTAACCAGATTTTGGTAATCATAGAGGGCATTACACAAGTGCATGAAGGATGCGAATTTCATCATGGCGACCATGTCCTGAATATTTCTTTACAAATTTTCTATGAACATATTTGGAAGGTGAGGGTTGGGGACCTTGACATTGATTTGGGAATAAAGTGATTGGTAGAATGAGATAAAGTTAGTTTTATTTTCTTCTTATTTTTTCTTACATCTTATCCAATCGGCGAACATTGTCTTAGGAGTCATATGCACATGGAAATGGTTTACAAATACATCAAAAATTTCATTGAATGAACTAATTAAGGTTTTTGGTAAAGAGGAGAACCATTCCAAGACAGTATCTTTCAATGAGCTAGGGAGGACCTTAGCCAAGATTTTATCATCAAGGACAAATTCACTACACAATGTGGTATAAGAATTAACATGGTTAGAAGGATCTCCCTTTCCTCTGTATTTCTCAAATCTATGCACCACCTTGTGGCATTAGTGTTCATAATATCTCCAAGGACAAAGGACTAATTTTGATATAAGGGTATGTGCAGGATCATGACGGGTCAAAAAGTGGTGATATGTAAGTGATATGATGGCCCATGTGGCTGATGACTTTTTTAAACCCATAATTGATGAAAGGAAAATGTTTTTTAAAGGAGATTCTCATCTTTCCACCAATATAAATTATTCTTTACTTTGATTTTAATAAATTATTATTATTCATTTTCTATTTGAATTATGACTAAAGTCTTGATTGATAGGTTGATTGAAAAACATCTATAGCTTTCAAATGATATCGCATTTTTTTAATCCAAAATATGTGTCACATTCTATGCTTTTCATACTATAGAATTAAAAAATAATAATTTCATGAAGTTTTGACCAAGTTAAGGTGGTCAGACATATGAGTTTTTATATTTTTTAAAAGTTGCAATAAAAAAATCATAATTAATTATTTACTTGGAAAAAAATTACAAACAAATGTGCATCACATCAGAACATGAGTCCTCTACTTATATCTAAAATATTATCATTTTATTGTGGTTAGGGTGGTCAGATAGACACCTACTTCTTATTTTTTCCTTGAAATTTAAGTACTACTGCATTCAAATTTCAAGTCGTTATGTTATTGTTGTAGGTCCCATTCTCTCATTGTATCAATGTGGATTGCCTCGAGAAATCACAATAGAACTTTTTCAAACATTTTTAATTCGTGGGCTAGTTGAACAAAAGATTGCTCCCAATTTAAGAGTTGCTAAATTTTTAATTCAAGATAGGGGACCTATTATATTGAACGTACTTAAATAGATTATGCAAAAACATCCCATATTGTTAAATCGAGCACCCACCTTACACAAATTAGGAATACAAGTGTTTATACCTATTTTAATAGAAGAACGTGCCATTTGGTTGCACCCATTGGTTTGTGCAGGATTTAATGCAGACTTTGATGGAGATCAGATGGCTATCCACGTACCTTTATCTATGGAAGCTCAAGTAGAAGCTCGTTTACTTATGTTTTCTCATCTCAATCTTAATCGAATTAGGAGAAGTAGTTGACATTATTACAGGCCAATCAATTGGATAACTGGGAACTCAATTAACATTAAGGACTTTTCATACTGGTGGGGTATTTACAGGTGATATTGTAGAACATGTACGAGCCCCGTTCACCAGAAAAAATGAATTCAATCAAAATTTGGTTTATCCTACCCGTACCCATCATGGGCATCCTGCTTATATATGTCATAATAGTTTAGACATGACTATCGATAATCAATATGAAGTACAAAACTTAACCATTCCGCTAGAAAGTTTGCTTTTCATTCAGAATAATCAACTCATGGAATCGAAACAAGTTATTGCCGAGGTTTGCGCTAAAAAATTCCCATTCAAATAAAAAGAGGAGAAACATATATATTCTGGCCTAACAGGAGAAATGTACCGAAGTATCCCTATGTCTAATTTGATATTAAAGACAACCCATTTATGGGTATTATCGGGAGGTATATATGAATCCATTGTAGTACCTTCTTCTCATTCTTCTTCTCATAAAGATCAAGATCAAGTGGATATTCCAGAACTTCTTGAAAAACATAAATCACTTTTGAATTATTCAGTGGATCAAGTTAAATATGCATCAGTTAACTCAAACTGTTTTGAAAAAGCACAAAACAATATATGGAATTATTTTGAAACTGATTGAGCCATACCTAACAAACATAAAGACTCTATCTATTTCACCATTCTTTCTCAAAATACCAATATGAGGTTACAAAAGCAAAAAAAGGAACTCATCATACCATTATGGTGTGATAAACAATGGAGAAAGCGAAGAATCCCTTGTCCTAATTTAATTCTTAGAATGCCCAGAGAAGGTATTCTATATAAAAATAACATTTTTGCTTTTTTGAATAACCCTCGTTCAGAAATGATAAAATATAGCAATATTATCGGAGGTTATTCAATTGGAAAAAAATGGAATTCTCTTAAAAATAAATTAGATGGAGGGCCCAGATCAAAAATAAAAGAGTTTTATGCTTCTCTTATTTCAATAAGAACAAAAAAAAGAATAAAAAAGATCATTATCAATATGATTCAAATTAGCTTGCTAAAATACCCTTTTTTTAATATGGCAAAAAGGGAAAATAGAGCGAGTTCTCAATTTTTGTTTCATAACAAATTAGATCACACTAATTCTTTTTTTTCAAATGATCAAATTCAATTACTTAGTAAGGGAACTATTCGTTCATTATCTAATGAGAATAAAAAAGATGAATCTTTTTTGATTCTTTCTCCTTCTGATTTTTTGTGAATCATTCTATTTAATGATTTTAAATGTTTGAATACAGTAAAAAAGTCAGATGCAAATACAAAAATAATTGCATTGTTAGATCTCTTGGGTCATTTACATAGTATTGCTAACCATTTCTCATACTCTCATTTTATAACTTATAAAAAAGTGTTACTAAATGAATGTTCAATTTCTAACAATGACTCAAATACTTTCCAAGTAGTTAAATACTACTTTATGGATGAAAAGATGGGAATTTATAAATTTTATTCATGCAGGAATATTATTTTCAATTTTTATTTTTCCCTATCCATTTTTTTTGAAAAAACATTTCCAGTAGTCAAACTTGGACAATTTCTTTGTGAAATTATACGGATATCCGAAGATAAATAAATCCAAATATCTTGTCAAATTGTAGTTGTTCATGAGGAATCTTTCTTCATTTTTCATATCTACATAGTAAAATGAATAGGTTTACTCATGGGAATTAGTTTAGTAAACTATATATCTCAGTGTGGAACAATGAATTTTTTGACCTCGAAGGGATACATATACATAGTTTGTATTGTGTCATATATGTATATGCATATATCATCTATATAGACTAATAAATATCTAGATAATTATTTAGATATAACCATAAAAAAAGAGACTACTATGCAGAATATTTCATTTTATAGATGAATCAAAATCTGCCTCTATTTTGTTTAAAAAAGAATATAATATCAGGTTAGAGAATTGACCTATTTGGTAATATCATCATTTTTAATACCATTTCATTGGAGTTTAGTTGTTTCAAAGAAATTGTTCTCTAGTTGAACTTGAAAAATCATATCAATAGATAAAACTATCATATTATCCACCATTTATTAAGAGGAGATTACCATGAATCCTTTGATTTTTTCTGCTTTCATTATTGCTATTGGATTATCTGTAGGCCTTGCTTCTATTGGACCTAGCATTGGTCAAGGCACTATTGCGGAACAAGCTATTGAAGGTATTGCGAGACAACCAGAAGCGAAGGGTAAAATATGAGGTACCTTACTACTAAGTTTAGCTTTTATGGAAGCTTTACTATTTATGGATTAGTTGTAGCTCTAGCACTTTTATTTGCTAATCCGTTTGTTTGATCTCAGAGACCAAAATGCATACCCTTCGGTATTTTAAATACCCCCCCTCTATCAATTTTGTTGTTCAGCCAATAGGGGAGGGGCTGATCCAAAATAATGGACTTATACTTCACTTGTTTCGATCAGAAAGATTTGCAACACTTGGAGAAGTAGATAGATCGAACAAAGTTTTTTTGTTTTCATAATTGTATCCTTATTTTTTGTTATGCGGGACCTGGGACTTACTAAGTACTAGAAATTTTCTTATCCGGACTTTGAATAATAGTAGAATCGAGTCAGAGAAAAAACTTTGTAAGAGTATCCTTATCTATGAGGGGAGAGCGTATGAAAAATGTAGCTGATTCTTTCATTTCCCTAATTTATTTATCCTCCGCTGAGGGTTTCGGGTTAAATACCAATATTTTAGAAATAAATATAATAAATCTCAGTGTGGTTCTTGGTGTACTGATCTATTTCGGAAAGGGAGTGTGTGTGAGTTGTATATTTGAATAATCTAGCTGGATCCAACCAACTGCATTTTGTAGATAGAAAAGTGCATGATCTCAACGAATTACTTCTAAAAGGGAAAAAAGAAATATGGAAGAACTATAGCATTTCGTAATTGATTGGGAAATTTTCTTACCAATCCCAACCAACAAGAGAAAATATTTAGAATGGTTAAAGCTAAACTGCTTGAAGTCCAAGCACAACTGGGTACTCTTTCCACCGCTGTAGAAACTACATTCAATTTTCTACAAATTCTATTCTTACATAGTTTTGAAATAATATAGATAACTTATTCAAATTTTTACATCAAATTTCTTAACCCTTATTTTATGAGTTTTCATCGCCACTTAGGGGCCTATTTTTTCCATGATGATCCTACACATACCCATAATATGTAGGTGGGCCATTTTGTTTTTTCTTTATGGTGGAAACTTGCTTTTGAAGGGATTAAATGGTTTTGAAAAGTTGGTTTATGAGAGGGTCATTTCTTTTATTATGAGATGGAAGTGACAAAGGTGAAGGGGTGTGTTGATGGTGAAAATGACACAAACAACATGTAAACAAAATATTTATACTCTATTTCTCCTGAAAAAGAAAAACAACATATAGTGGCCTAACTCCCAAGGTCCTGGTAGTTGGTTCTCAACTGTTTGTTGTCACTCAATTGGTCCATGCAACTGTAATATCCAAGGGGTCTATGCTGGTAAAAAATGATACAAGCAATGACTAATCCACCAAACTATTCTTAACAAATAAAAGGGGTTTTAAACAAAAATAAAAAGATAAATCAAGTCATACAACAGTAAATTTTAAATAAAAATTATCGAATATCCAGACATATATCTTCAATAGATCAAGAAAACCATAGCATGGTACAATTTACGGAATAGTCCATATTGTTTCATGCATCTAAGGTACTTATTTTAACATCACAGTCACACATCACAAATACTTCAAAAGATTCAAAAGAAAAAAATTCTCATCCATTGCCAAGATCATAGAACAACAGACTTCAATAAATTAAATTCAAATATAATCTAATGAAATAATCCTTAAATCTGGTTTCTTCTAATGATTTTCACCACATAAGAAACACTCATGCTTCAGCACAATCACTAGCATACAGATATATTATAATTCATCAACCTTATTAAATAAAACTGCATTCTAACACCATATTGTGTAACAAGAAAACCTGTAATTTTATTGAAACATAACTAAAAAATAACAAAGTATCTTTGTAAAGCTATAAAATTCTTTCTCCTACTATCAGGTAGCCAATTCTATTTTCTATCAACCGACCTTTTACAATATGATACCCCATGGGTATTTATAGATGTACAAAAATTCAGAATCCTTTCTATCTTAAGCTGAATCCACCCTTTTAGGAATTAGAGTCTCCTTGGAAACTTAGATCAATTTGATCTCGAGTTCCTATATTAATACATTCAGTTAAAATAGATGAAATAAGATAGAAGAGAAAAGAAAATCATGCGCATCAAAAAAAACTGCCAGTCCTACATGAAGAAGAGAAGAAAGCCATGCATGCATAAGATTTATGCATGTGGAGTTTGCTCTGTAATGTACTAGTCATAACTGGAGAAGACTTGTTATAGTATGTCCAATTCCGGCCCATCAACCCAACTATCTTCTAACTTAATCCTTTCTAACTTCACAGCAACAAACCCTCTCATATCTTTTAGCTTTGTTAACTACCTCTTAGTTGCCCTTATCTCTTCTTTAATGTCCATTAATCGATCTATCAGTAAATCCTCACCATCATCCCCTTTTTGCATGACCCCTTTAAACCTATTGTCCCATTTCTCTTTTATTTGGATCAAAGGTAGGCCCTCCTTTATTGGTATATTGGCATCTACTATGATAGCAATAACTGCTCAAACTGTTCATTTAGATCCTTACCAGAATCTTGAACTTCATTCTTATGTTTGTATAGAAAGTCTGATCTAAATTGGAGTATACATGAAGTCTTTTTCAAGAAATCCTTATTATCTTCTTCTAGTATCAATTGTTCTAGAAGAGTGGACTCGGAAAATTTATTAACCTCTTTCAATTTCTAGTTGTATCCCTTGTACTCCTCCTCCTGGTTTTCCAATGTTTTCACATATTGATTAATTTCTTCTATTAATTCTTTTGTCAGTTTATGAACCTCAAAACTATTAACCAATACTTCACCTATTTCTTGATTCAATTTATCAATCCACCTATCCAACATCTCTGCCTTGCCCCTTACCTGTACCAAATCATCCACCTCTTTCTTACTAAGCAAAATTGGTGTCTCAATGGTGGAAAGTTTTTGTGACCTCAGAACAGAAACACTTTTCAAGAAAGCATGCAACTGATCTAACTGAGCCTTAAGTTCATCTTTCCTTTGTTTATCCTTCAACATTCTTGACCTGGTTGACGATGCTACCACATTAATTAAATTCATATGTTGATCTTTGGTAGGTGTCCCCAAGTTAATAGTGCCCAACTAATAATTAGTCAATTGCATGTCTCCTACATCCTTGTCTATCATTGGTATAGCACATTCAACAAAAATCTCTCCCTTGTCGATGAGCCTAGTAGAATGTAGGATTTTGGCCTTCTCCTTGTGCCTTTCCTTTTCAATTTCCTTCATCATGTCCTCCCAATTAAGAGGATATGAAGATGTCACTGATCTCTTCTGAAGATCTAATTTTAACAAAGTGGGAGCACTTGGAGTAATGGTCATTATAGTCGAGGAAGAAGCAGTAGTAGTAGAGGGTTGTGGCACATTTACTCTAAGTTGAGAATCAACCCTCGGTACCTCTCATTGTTCTTTCTCCACACTTGTTTGTGCAAGCTTTTCAGCTTCCTCCCTTTCCTTATGTTCTTGTATCACCTTTCTTCTTCTGATCTCTTCTTCTTAAGTTCCCTATTTCTCTCTTCCTCAAATTCCTTGATTCTATTTGCATCTTCTTTCTCTTTTTGTAGCTTCTTGGTCAGATCCTCAGCATCCTTTTCCTTTTGCACATGATCTACTTCATCTTTTTCTTTATAGGCCTCTTTAGCAAGCTTTAACTTGGTTACAAGAACCTTTTTTTCTCTCCATTGATTTTCCTTCTCTTCCTCTAGATCATGAATCTTTTGTATCAATTCTAGGTTATCATTCTCTTCCTTGATCTTGAGATCCTACTCCTTTTGCCTTTGTTGCTTCCCCATTTCATCAACTTTTAGCTTAGCTTCTATTTGTTGTTGCTGAAGTAAAACATCAGCTTGTGTCTTAGCATCAACTCCCTTTTGTTTCTCTATTGCTACAACATGTGATTGTGCATCGGCAGTCCTCTTTGCCTCCTCAAATAATGCCCACTAATCTTCCTCTGTCAATACCTACTCAGTATCCTCCTCCAAAGGCATATTTTCTTGTACCTCCTTCTTTGATAGAGTCTCATCTGAGTCTGTTCCAATATCATGAATCTTTACCTCCACTCCTTTTCCCTTTATTAATTTAGCTATATCATAAAGAGTTCCCTTAAGCAACTCCTCACTTTGCTTCTTTGCAAGTGGGACTTGAGTAGAGGACTCACCTATTGCTAGTGTTGGAACTACGAACCCTACTTGAACCCTTCCTCTTGTGCCTCTGGTTCATCTTGAGTAGATGCTTCAAGCTCAATCTCTTCAATGTCTTGTGGGAAGAATTCCAAAGGCTCCTTGCATGACAACTTTCTCTTGATTATTTTATACCCTTTCCCCTTCTTAGGAGCTGGTCCCTAAGGATTTTTAGTTCTTAGAACAGCCCATTGAATGATCCTATCTAGGACTACTCACCCTATCTGCTTGATGTCAATGGTTTCTTCACTATTCCAATCAACTAGATCCAAACTTTTAGTCCCAATGTTCAAGGCTTCATATGATGGATCTAATACAATTGCATCAGCTACCAAAGTATCTAGAATATCATCCTTGATTCCAAATTCTACCATAAGTGAAATAGGCAACCTTTCATAATTTATTTTCCTAAGGTCATACTCATCCTACAAATCACTCCAGAAGTCCTCTAATAAGTTGAAATGCTTATCAAAGACCGAAGCCAATAAAGCATTCATTTTCTTCTTGGGATCAAAATGCTTCTGAGGAGTATGTAAACCTAACTTCAAATGTATCAACTCACTGCAGACTACTTTACCTCCCACAAGGTGTGGGAAACTATATTCTTCTAATTGTATAGGAAACTTATGGCAACCAGTTTTATGTTTTAACCCAAATCAGGCATTAACCCCCAGAGCTTGATAAACAAATTCCATTAACACAATTATATTGCTGCAACACCTAGGAAGTAAATGAGGATGACCCTCAAATCCAGCCAACCTGAAATATTTGAACTTGGGGTATTGAATGTACCAAGATCCCCATTCTGTAATAAAAGCCATGGCTTCTTGACTCAACCTGTATCCAACATCTCCATTAATTTGGTTAATGACTACATATAGGAATGCATTATTAACCCTTCTAAACCGCACTTCAACAACCTGTAGGGATAGCTGATCATAGTGATCACACACTTTCTTCTGTCCCTCAACCTCTCCCAATATTCCTTTTTTGTTTAGACTTGGAAAGATACCAACTCTTTATGTTGCATAAACAACATAAGTAGTCATAAAAAATCTTTTGGTTTCCCTAATTCTAGTTAATTGATCATGAATGGCATTTGAAACAATCATTGGCCAATCAAACTGTTGGGTACCATTCAAGATTATCTGAATAAAGAGAAACATCCACTCCTTGAAATCAAATGCATCCCTCTTCCCAAAAACCCTTGACAACATCATTATCAAGTCTGATACTTCTTCATAAAACTTTGTTCTCTTTGGTTGATCATGAAGCTTGGTCAAAGACTTCTTCTCTGTCCTCAACCACTTTTTGTTCAAATGAGCCTTGTTAGCTTCCTTGTATTTTCTATATTTCTCTAAGGCATCTGCCTCATTTAACTGCACCAAGTTATTTGGATCAGGGACACCAAACATGTGTTGAAACATCCGAGGAGTTAAATCAATGATTACATTATCCTGTGAATCCATGCATTGTCTAGTGGCTAGATTGTAGGCTCCTGCAACTGTCAGAATCAACTTTCGGCATTGGTAGAAAGAGGAAATAAGGTGATGTGAGATAAGTCAGACTGAATTATTCTCAAAGTTCTTCCTGCCACATCTTCAACGAATGTTTCAGCATATGACTCCTCAAAATTTTATTGGCCTAGATTGGTATCAGTTATGTCAAACCAATCTGATTCTACCTTACTTGCAATGGCGACAAGACTCCTATGGCTATACCTCAAGGTATAAGGTAACTACTGTAGATTTATCTTCTTAGGTTTAGTGGAAACCTTTGAAGTTTCTGCAGGCCAATTCCTTTGGGAAGCTTCTCTTGATACTCCTGACATCTTCTAGCCTCCTGCAACAAAACCTCCAATTAGATCCTTGTATATCACAAAACATGGTTTAAAACCTTTCCCTTCATATATATATCAGAGGTGGAACTGGAATAGTAACCACTCTAAATAGTCTCCTTTTAACATACTCTCGGGATTGCAATCAAAATAAGCATTGAGCTCATAATAATAACAAGCTAGATCGGAGTTGGAACTAGAATAGTAACGGGAATCAGAACTGGAGTGGAAACAGATTTGGTTTCCTAAAGATTTTATAATCTCAAATTCGATTATGGTTCCGCTTCCAGCTAGGTTATCATTATTTTGAAAGCCTGCTTCTAACTATAAGAGGAGTCGGAGACGAGATGGAAAATGGAATTGACACTAATTACAAAACATGTTCAAAGTCTAAATCAATTCAAATCCCACTTCCGCTTATAATAACCATGATGTCATAAATAATTTTAATAATTCGATAAACAAATTCATGATTTTAAAGACTAGACTACACCAAGATGAAAGGGGCTTAACATTAATCTAATAAGACCATCCCCATATGACCAAGAGACAACTGTACTATCTAGGGCATCATATTTAAATCAGAATTGCATCAAAAAAACCCTAAACTAAAAACCCCTCAATTCCAAATATCTAGGGCATGAATTTAACCCCATTCAAACTAAAATAGCTCGATTCACAACTAAATTCCTAGGTGAAAACAACCATTTTCCAAACCCTACTCACTGTAAAATAGTAATTAACATATGCATTTAAAAACTAGAGCACACGATACAGTCACGGCTAAAACGTGAAAATGACCACGTCAAACAAACAGATGGGCAACCAAAACTATAAAGCAACAAATGAATACAAGAAAACTTAAACAATAAGAAAATAAAAAAAACATATGAACTTATAGAGAAATTCTTAAGAAACCTAAACAATCCAAGACAATCAGAAACAAAAAATGCAAAAATACAAATGAAAGACGAGAATAGGAAACCCTACCTCGAACGCAAATAAATAGGTTAACTTCTTGAAGCAATCTACGTGCAACTATCACTCTTTCAATCAATTCACTCGCACAAAGCTCCATTCCAAATCTGGTTCACTCTTTGATCTCTTTAACAATAATAACGATAACTACACGTTAATCCCTAATTAAGGCAAAAACTCAGAGTTTCATGCATGTATGGCACCTGCAATTAATGCAATCAATGCAGTAGAGTAGAGTTAGAAATTGCATAGGGAAATGGCACATCATTGTTGTGTGACTTTAGTAAAGTCAACAACAAAAACCGGTGGGAGCGGAATCGGAATGAAAACTATTTTGGAAAGTTGAGTAATTTCCCAACTTGGTTCCCGTTCCGAGTCTTGTTCTTCCAACAAAGATAGAAATGAAACATAATGACAAAATATAACAAGAAGCCCAAAAAGAAAAGACTTAACATAAAAACCTATCTTAAAATGAAAGACCAAAATGCGGAGGTGGATGCAGAATGGGATTTGATTTTGAAACTTTCAATAAATTTGGCTTTAACTTCCACTCCAGCTTCAGCTCTGATAGAGACTAAACTAAAAGGCCAAAATAAAAAGACCATCGGGGTGGGAATCAAAACAAGTTTTAAAATGAGTTTTAAAACCCAATTCATCTCCTGTTCCGATTCCGACAAAACAAAGAAAAACAAGGTGTTGGAAAAGGAAGACTCCAAACATTGTTTGAAAAACAACCAAGGACAAAAAAACGTAAAGGGGGACCCATTTTGACCAAGGAAAAATATGGGGTGGTTATGCAAGGCATAACAAAGTATATGTTTTCATAGGACAAGTGAATAGTATGCTTATAGGTGATAAGGTGGTAGGAGATATAATGTGTGATTCTACATAGGAACTAGGGATGCTAGCAGGAATACACAAGGAAGGAATCACATTACTAACTTGTTGCATTGTTGTTGTGACTTGAGGGTTTTTATAAGAAGGTATTGAGGCTATTTTTGTGGGAGGATTAATTTGAGTCCCTCCTTGGCTTGTGGCATTGTTTGTTGGTAAAGGACCACTAGTGGTTGGGAGGAGGTGTTTTCCAATTATTTGAACTGTGTTTTTCACAAGGTCAATTCCATCTTCACTTTCAATAATGCAGTGAATGTTATCTATAGTAGGGATATTGATGTAGATCAAGGGTAATAAAACTCAAAACAACCTTAAATAAGCTCCTTTTTTCATCAAAAAGTGGGTTTTCCTTCTCAAACCCTTGTTCCTCCTTGTAGCCCTTTAAAAATGAATTGTTTGGCATAACTTCCCAACCAAAACTAATCTCCAAGAAATAAAACTTGTTTCAAATAATCATTTTTCTATTATTAAACATATATCAAAACCATGGTAGGGTTCTTTGTACAGAAGGCTTCAAATTTTAATTATCCTCTTGCTTTAACTAGGCCTAATTGACAACTAGGCATGCTTCAAATGGGTTCAAGAATTCAAAATATTTGAACACCTATTCTAACACTCCCCACATATCACACATGACCCAAAACATCAACTCCTATTAGAGAGATCAATTTCCAAAAGCCTTCCAACAAATACCCTAAGTCTCTAGGGTACCTACACTTAATACATGAAAATATTAGGCCAATGCAACAACTCCACACATGCCAAATCCAATTTTCTTCCCCTAAAGTTTTTTGAAACCAAATAACAACCCTAAGAAATAAATTCCACCAATTTTCAATATTTTCTATCAGTGAAATGGAGAGATTTACATTTTTCTTACTTCCTGGTTACCCTACCTAGGGTTTAGACCAATCTAGAGTAAAATCAAAACAATTCACTCAAAACACAATGAAATCACATGAAATCAACACCAAAAGGAATTATACTCAGTGCACTCTCAACCATAGTTAATTTATACTATGGAATGATAATACAAATCTATACAAGTCAATATAACAGCAAAATAGCGTTTAGAAATGCAGAAACAAAAAAAAATTATTGCTCCAATCTTCAAGAAATTCAACATCCAACCTTTCCTTCGACCACACAATGCCTTTTAAACATGTTCATCATTTCTCCAATGGTTCATAACCAGTTTTCAAATTATAAAGTTAACAAACATCCTTATGCTCACCTATGACAAAAATGCAAAAGTTGCTTTGACAACGTTTGTGCAACTTTGACATTTTTTGCATTTTCACACTAACTCAACCCTAGAATTACTCAAACCAGAATTTAACACATATGAAGTGGTCTTATAAGACCTTATTACATGAAAATAACTCAACAAAAACAAAATATCAACTTTTGACCCCCCCTTGGAGGCATGAAAACCTGTGGGTGCCCCTGCACCATACTCCTAGGGAAAAGAAAACTAAAGCTCCACTTGAGGATAAACCTAAAATTGTACAACTATTTTTCATAATATAATCCTCATTAATCCAAGAGGCATCCTCCATAGTAAGACCTTTCCATTTGACCAAATATTGATAGTAGACCTTTCACCTTGTCTTCTTAAGCTCCTTCTTGTCCAAGATGCATTCCAACTCCAAGGGTTGGCTTGGTGGAAGACCCGTGATCCAATCCTCATCTGAGAGAACTAACAATCATGCATGATCACCTACAAAAAAATACCCTTTATAAGGGTAAACATCGTAATAATTAAAAATAGGATAAATGGAAACTCCAAGAGGAAGTTCAATTTCACATGCATTCTCTCCAAACTTGTGCACCACTATGCATGGCCCTATCTTCTTCATTTGTAGTTTAGAGTACTACACCTTAGGAAATATTTTCTTCCTAAAATGAGCCAAGACCAAATCTACAACCTTGTAGTGAACCTCTCTACTTTTTAGATCACCATTATGCTTGTATTTCTCAACATTCTTCAAAATATTCTCCTTAACTTATTGGTGGAATTATTGCATTTTCACAGTAAATTTTTCACCTTCAACACAACTCCTTTCCATTCCACTCACATCTCTCAATTTAAACACACCCCTATGCTACAAACCATAAACAATCTAAAAAGGACTCTTACCTACACTTTTGTTCACTAAGTCATTGTATGCAAACTAAACTTGATCCCATTATATTGAATTATCCTTTTTTAGACACCTTAGGAGGTTTCCAAGGCTCTTATTCACCACTTTGGTCTTCCCATCTGTTTGAGGGTGATAGGTAGAACTAAAACTCAAATTTGTGCCAAGTTTCTTCTATAGGGTCCTCCAAAAGTGACCAAAAAATTTTATATCCCTATTAGATACAATACTAGGAGATAAACCATGGATTCTTCCTACCTCTTGGAAGAAGAGTGAAGTAATGTATGAAGCATCATTAGTTCTCTTACAAGGTATAAACTGTTCCATATTGGAAAACCTATCCACAACAACATATATTGAATCAAAACCTCTTTGAGTTCTAGGAAACCCCATTACAAAATCCATGCTAATTGATTCCCAAGGCCTATTAGGGATTGGAAGGGTTTGATATAACCCTGAATTAGTGATAGAACCTTTAGCCCTTTAATAAATAGTACACTTATCCACAAAGTTCCTAACATTAGTTTGCATTTTTGGACAATAATAATGCCTCTTCAATTGCTCCAAGGTCTTATCAAGAACCAAATGACCTGCAAGGATTCCACTATACTTTTATTTGATTAAACTATCCCTTATTGAACATTTAGGAATTTATAATTGTGCCCCTTTGAACAATAGATCATCTTGGATAAGAAAATCAATCCACTTTTCATTATTGTTGCTACAAGGCTGCCTACAACTTGCATAAATATCTTTAAAATCTGCATCATCAATGTACATACCTTTCAAAGAATCCACTCATATGCTCTTCAATTGAATTTCATACACCATAAGAGCTCCTCTACTCAAATCATATTCCACCTTATTATAATGACCCTTTTTATGCTTAATGATGAAAGTAAAACCTTACAAATATTCAACCCATTTCACATACCTATTACTGAGTTTATATTGACTACTCAAAAATTGGAGAGCATGATTGTTAGTATACACTACAAATTCCTTAGGAAGTAAATAATGTATCTATTTCTGTAATGCTTGCACCATTGCATAAATTTCAAGGTCATAGGAAGAATAATTTTTCTTAGCTTCATTCAATTTTTCACTGAAAAAGGCAATAGGTCTATTTTCTTGACTTAGGACAACACCTATAGCATGGCCACTTGCATCACATTCAATGGTAAAGACCTTATAAAAACTAGGAAAATTCAATATGGGCTTCTCAACAACTTTCTTTTTTAAATATTCAAAACTCTTATCAACCCCATTATTCCAAACAAACTTCTTTCTTTTATCACCCTTTATTGTATCAATCATGGGAGCACAAACATGACTAAAACATCTTATGAATTTTAAGTAAAAACTATTCAAACCATGGAAAATCCTTACCTCGGCCATTGATTTAGGTTTGGGCTAGCTTACGATAGCCTCAACCTTACTTGGATCCATCTTCAAAGTGTCATTGGTGACCACAAAGCCAAGGTAAACCAACTCTATTTTCAAAAACTCACACTTCTTCAAGTTTATCATTAGCTTTTCTTCATGCAACCTTCTAAAAACCAAATCTAAATGCTATAAATTATCTTCTTTAGTTTTTCTAAAAACAAGAATATCATCAAGATATACAACCACAAAGTTACCAATGAAAGGTTAAAGCACCTCATTCATCAAGTGCATGAAATTACTAGGAAATTTTCACAAACCAAAAGGAATTACCATCCATTCATTCAACCCTTCAGTTGTCTTTAAGGTTGTTTTTCATTCATCACTAGGTCTAATTATGATATGATGATACCCACTCTTGAGATCAATCTTGTAAAAGTAGCATGCACCACCCAAACAATCCATTAGATCTTCAATTCTTGGAATAGGAAATCTATACCTTATTGTGAGCTTGTTGATGGCCCTAGAATCAGTGCACATCCTGCACTCACCTCCTTTCTTTGGTGCTAGAACTATGGGAACCACACAAGGACTCAAATTCTCCCTAATCAAACACTTGTCAAGTAATTCTTGCACTTCCCTCTTAATTTCCTCATTTTTTTGTGGAGTCATCTTGTAAGAAGCTTTGTTGGGAAAACTAGCCCCTGGAATAAAATAAATATGGTGGCTTATGTCTCTCATGGTTGGGAAAGTGTTAGGAATCTCATCAACCACTATTTCATCATATTTCTTCAACAATGTCTTCACCTCTAAAAGAACTCCTCTTTATTTTCTACTTCCATGACATATTTAGGCCTTACTATGATGGAAAACCTCGCATTCTCCTCTTCCAAGGTCTTCAAGAACTTCTTTTCATTGACCAACATAACACTAGGCCCTTCTTGAGAATCTAGACTTTCATCCTTCAATGGTGTGAGGTTACAAGAAACCCCATCCTTTTCTATAGCATAAGTTTTTTTCCTCATATCATGGATAGCCTTCCTATCATACTTCCAAGGCCTTCCCAAAAGAAAATGACACACATCTATTGGTATTATATCACACAAAACTCTATCCTTGTATCCCCTATGTAAAAATCAACCCAACTTTGTTCATTTACAACTAGGTTTTTCCCCTTGTTAAGCCAAGAAACTGTACATGGAGTAGTATGAGGGAGTCTTTTCAACTTAAGTTTTTATACCATCTCTAGAGAGGCCAAATTACCAATGCTACTTGAATCAATCACAACTTTGAAACATTTACCTAAACACTTACATGTGGTTTTGAAAAGAGACTTTCTTTGTGGAGGTTCCTTCTCCATTGGTACTTTGATCAAAGTCCTCCTTACCATGAGAGATTCACCAACTTCTTGATCAACATTATGTGATGGAGATTTCACACTCTCATTGTCCTCTCCTTATACAAATTGATTTCTTCTTTCTCCTCCAAATTAATTAGTGATCTGAAAATTTATTGCACTTATAAAATTTACTGTTGAATCCACTTGATCCTCCTCTTTAGATTCCAAATCTTCCCCTATTATTGGGTCTCCTTCCTCTAAAACTGCCCCTTGAGTCTAATTTTTTTTCTTGATTATTGCTTCATTCTCCTTGTGATATTTGGGACTGCCCCCTACCATAAAATGTCCCTCTTCCTCTATAATTTCTTCCTCTACCCCTACTTTTCTTTTATTGCCTTCTCCTCAACTTATCTTCAACCTTAATGGCCAATTGATAACACTCTTTCAGCATTCATGGATTGGTGAGGCCTAATTAATCTTGAAGGTTGTATTTCAACCCACTGATATATCTTGCCACTTTTTCCACGTCATCTTCTACATGGAATGCCCTTATACTCAATTTTTAGAACTCATCAGTATAGGTTTGCACATCCATATCCTTTTGCTTAAGTTTTTGAAGTCTTCTAAATAATTCAATGTTCTAGTCACCGAGTAAGAATTTTCCTTTGAGTTTAGCAACCATCCTATCCCAAGAGGTGATTTTAGACTTTTCCTTCTTTCTCCTTTCATCTTGTACATAATCCCACCAAATTAAGGCATGGCCCTTCAAATTTGTCTTGGCCAAATTCACCCTTTTCTCTTCAAGAACATCTTCATATTCAAAGTATTTATCCAACGCTCCTATCCAATCTATGAGTTATTTATTGTTCAATTTTCCTCCATACATGGGTAAATCCATCTTGATCTTAGGACCTTCTCCCTTGACTACCTTCAACAACTTTTCCATCCTCAACTCATCAGGATCCATCTCTTCCTCAAACCCTCCTTGGGAACTTTCCTCAAGATTCCCTTTCTTCTTAGTCACTCACATCTCTTGTGAATACTCCTCTTTTCTGAATTTTTTCTAGGGAAACAAGCCTCTCCTTCATTTCTCTCATCTCTCTGGCATGTCTCTCCTTCACCTCATTCACCTCATTCACCTCTCTAGTGATTTGATTCCATTTTTGAGGCATTTGTGTTCCTTCTTCTCTTAACATTTTTCTCTTCAGATCAAACCTAGCTTTGATACCAATTTGATGTAGAGCAAGGGTAATAAAAATGAAAACAACCTTAAACAAGTGCATTTGTTCATCAAAAAATGGGTTTTCCTTCTCAAACCCTTGTTCTTCCTTCTCGCCTTTCAAAAAGGAAATTTTTGGCATAACTTCCCAACCAGAATTGATCTCCAAGAAAGAAAAATTGTTTTAGATACTGATTTGGCCATTACTAAACATATATTAAAACTAGGGTAGGGTTCTTTGTATAGAAGGCTTCAAATTTTGACTGTCCTCTTGCTTCAACTAGGCCTAATTCATAACTAGGCATGCTACAAATGGGTTCAATTCTTCAAAATATTCCAACACCTATTCCAATACTCCCCACACATCACAAATGGCCCAAAACATCAACTCCTATCAAGTAGATCAATCTCCAAAAGCCTTTCAACAAATACCCTAAGTCTCTAGTGTACCTAAGCCTAATACATGAGGATATTAGGTTAATGGAGAAACTCCACAGATGCCTAATCGCATTTTCTGCCCTTTAAATCTTTGGAAACCAAAGAGAAACCCTACTCAAGCCATTCCACTAAGTTTAAGGAGTTTCTATTGATGGAATGGAGATATTTACATTTTTCTTACTTCCTGGTTACCCTACCTAGGGTTTAGACTAGTCTGGAGTAAAATCAACACAACTCACTCAAAACACAATGAAATCAAATAAAATAAATGCAAAAATGAATTATACTAAGTGCACTATCAACCAAAATTATTTTTTTAGCATGGAAGGATCCTATAGATCCATACAAGTCAGTGTAACAGAAAAATAGTGTTCAGAAATGCTAAAACATAATTTTTTTATTGCTCCAATCTTCAAGAAATTATACATACAACCTTACCTTCAACCACACAAGTCCTTTTAAACATTTGCAAATAACTTAACCAAAACAAAATATCAACTTTTTCCCCCCTTGGAGGCATGAAAACCTATGGGTGCCCCTACACCAGATAGCAATAGTTTAAATGTTGTCATTTTGCACTTGGTGTTGTAAGTTTGCTAATCCCTCATGGATTTGGATTAATTTTTCTTGTGGGACACTATTATTCCTTGTCTCAACTTGCATACTACTTGAAGGAAAAGAGTTGTTACGGGTATTGTCCATACCTAGTGTACTAATATCTATAATAGGAATGAAAGAAATAGACAACCCACGATCCACAACAATTGTGTTGTCATGGGATGACATGAGTCTCAAAATTCATCTCACTATAGTATTAGAAATAGGACACTATTGATGCCTAAAAAATCTAGGCATAAATCCCTATGGGAAACTCAATTAATAGGGGGACCAATTGTGTTAAACTAATT
This sequence comes from Sequoiadendron giganteum, assembly GCA_007115665.2. Classification (NCBI taxonomy): domain Eukaryota; kingdom Viridiplantae; phylum Streptophyta; class Pinopsida; order Cupressales; family Cupressaceae; genus Sequoiadendron; species Sequoiadendron giganteum. The sequence goes on from CM021106.1 coordinate 311,054,627, forward strand.
AACCTCTGAATTTTAAAGAAGTCGGTTCTTCATGTATTATGGGTGGAAAAGGGAAAAGGAAGCAAATATACAAAAATAAAGTCTAACAATAAGGAAATTCACCAAGATTTAAGTATATATGCATAAGAAATCTTAATTTCAGATGAGATTTGAGGGCCCATTCAACAATCTACAGGTATAAAAATAACATAAAGAATAAATGAAAATCCTAAGAAGTTAATCAAATAACATAATATAACTTGTGTATACATTCACTAAACAAGAAGAGTTCAAGACATGATCCAAACAGAAAATTTATATTTAAATTGTAAAATTCATGTAGATAAACTACTCAATACAACAAATAGCATAGTGTAAAGTCTTATCTATTAATTAAGAAATAGAGAGGTCAAACAAATTAGCATAGTATGTAAGTCTTAATGCAATAATCAGAAAATAATACAAAGGCCTAGAGTTCTCAGTCTCTTTTTCTGTAATTTTGAACCCTTTATCAGAGATACAAAGTCCTATATATTGATTTCATCCACCTCCTAGAAGCCAATACCCCAAAAGATTCCCCAAGCACAGGTCGTACCGCCCAACAATGATTTTTAAAGACAAATTACAACAGAAATATTCTTCGATTTCCTCAAACAAAGTGTGCTCTAGTACAAATTATGGTTGTGGTCCCAAAGGGGAAGCAGTGAAATTCTCATGAAGACATGTGTCTAATGGTCTGAAGAATCAGTTAGAACATATGGAAAAGAAGTGGATCCTCTTATTCATTCCTCCTTCCTTTGAGACCAAATTTCTTATGGAGGTGACACATGGAGAAATGGCGGGGACTTTCATTCATCTTTCATTTCCTTGAGATGCAATCCTCATGGAGATGACATGTGGCATGTCTTTGACATAAGCTTCGAACTATGGGCACCACCCAAAAAGGTGTTTGAAACATGGCACACAGGTGAAGCTCAAAGATGAAACAAAGGGGAGAGGAATTTCAAAGGTGCAAGCGGATGAAGGTGCAACCAAATAAGGATCCAAAATATTTATAAATATAACATGAGCAACCAAGGCTTATGCAAAGCCAAATAAAACTTAACCCAAAGGGTTCTTCAAGGATTATTAAATCCATAGCTTTTGGTGACTATCAAGGGCATTTCACCTACAAAATGAGAACCCAAAAACCTAGTTTGATGAATTGATCCCACTCCATTGAGCAGACACCAAAGCTTTGAAAGGGTAGTCTATAAAGGAAGCTAGTCAGCCTTGGATGGAAACAATAAGGTACAAATATTCTCTTGTGCCTCATGTAAATCGATAATTTCTTTGAAAGGTAGCTCCATGGAGATCCCAATCCCAAACTCAAGTGGAATAGAAGCCACACCACTAGATGAATAATTCCTTCAATATCCCCTATCATGGGAGGCTGATTGAATGATTCGAAAGCAGATAGATCCTATTTCTTTTCCTCGATATTTGTTGTAATATGCTCTTATGTGACTACTGAATTGTTAGAGATAAATGGAGAAGGGAAACCCCACTAAGTCAAATGAGAAAATTTCACCTATATACTATTAATAGTTAGACTCGGGGAGGCCAAAAAATTATTAGCCTATATTATCACCACATGATAATAGATGAATTCCTTTACCTTCTTGGCAGCCAACCTCTGATAATCTATCCCTGCCATTGCCAAATTAGCATTTGTTTCCTTATACAACTTGCCCAGCAACATCTCAGCCTTGGAAATCCTCTCAACAATGAATTAAGGAATTTTTTCAATTGTCCCACGCACCTTGTTGCTTAAAATTGTTCCATATTCCATGAATTGTAGTGTCAGTTGTAGGGACAAACAAAAAGACTTGACTTTCTCCTAGTAGGATCCATATAACTATTGAGCCACAAAAAGAAGATATGGTTGAGGAACAGAGGACTGGGAGGGAATTTTCAAAAGATTTATCTCAACCTCCTTTGACCTGATTTCCTCCATAATTTCTTCAACCTTCCTATCTAATGCATTGAGTCATTCTTATAGATTTGTTAATTTAGTATCCTTTCTTCTCAACAACTCCTCCACTTGACTTTAGTATACAAATTCCTTTTCCAGATAGACCTTCAATTCTTTGATCTCTTTTTCAAATTGAACCTATTGGTTTTGAAGCTACTAATTATTTTCTTGGGCTTCCATATTCACTTGAGCCAACTGCTCCTAAATCTCTTCATTCTCTTGTTGAAATTTGGTAACTAGGTTGGGATCCTAGGATAGGAACTTCACAAGTTCCTCCTAGATTTTGGTCTTCTCTTCCTCCACTTGTTGAGACAAGCGTGCATTTTCAGCATCATTGACCTTTTATTTCTTTTGCAGGATCTCCATTCTTTCTTTAACATTCTTGAGCTCATCTTCCATCTTCTTCAATTGATGACTATGCTTCAAAAATTTTGTCATCACAACCCTTTGAGTTTCATCTATCAGCTTGACTTTGTCTTGTGGTCAGACTGAGTGTAGATTGATCCCTACATCATGGATTGTATAATCCTTAGGTTGCATCTGCCCTTGAGGTTTGATGATGTTAGGCATCATACATGCAAATGTTATTGATCCTTGAACCTCATTAAAGAGGGTCTGTATGTATGGCTCAATAGGCTTTGCAGCATCCTTTTCTTTCCTTTTTTGGGCTCTCTTAGCTCGTGCTGCCTTTGCCATGGTATTTTGCACAAAATATTATGCTAGTTATCTAATCTGCTTGCCAGCAAAGGGTGCAGTGAGAGGAAGAGAAAAAGGGATTGAAATCATTGCAAACTCAGATGATGCTTTCTTTGGTAGAGTTTTCATAAATGGGGAGGAAAGAGGAATTCCATGCTAGGTTTTGGTCAAGGAACCGATGGAAGGACTCATAGGGGATGGTGGTGGTAGTAGAGATGCAAAATTTACCATTTGTTGAGCAGGTTGAGTAGGATCTAATGCGATGGAATAAAAAGAGTTTGTGATAGCAGGTTGAGATTGGGCATTGAAAAATTATGGTAAAGACTGCGAAGGGGTAAAATCTACCCATCCCATTGCAGAGATGGAAGATTAACAAGAACCCCCCTTGGATGCGGAAGCGAAAAATTGTAGGCTGAAACTTTAGGTGATCGAAGACGAAGACACAATAGGGTTAATCAAATACTGAGATGAGAGAAGAGAAAGAGAGAAAAGTACCTGATTTACTAAATACTTTGACTTGTGGCTCTTTGTCACAAGTACTTGCAATATTTTTCTTGGATTGGCATTGGTATGCAACCTCTTGTAAGGTGGAGACTTGTTTGATTCTATGACCTTCTCAGATTGTTGAGATGCTCTAGGTCTCTTATTATCCCATGTATGTGTTAGTGTGATTTTTGCCTGGAACGTGGTTCCTTGTGTACTCAGAGGACCTTTTTCAGACTATCCCACTGCTTCACCACCTTCCTCCATTTGGATCTTCTTTTCTTCTTTGTCTCTCACTACTGAAGTTTCTTCTTCTTCATCATCATCATCACTATCATCATTTCCTTTGTTCCAGAGGTCATCAAACTTATTGTCCATATATGACTCTTAGAACTTGGCATCCAGAAATTTGGTCTCTTGATGATAAATCCAAAATTCGACAATCTTCTCTTTACTCCATTGGTAGTTTTTGGCCAATTCATTAAAAAGGGCAGCCCCAATTTTTCACTTCTCGTTGGCTTGGGCCAAAGGGAAATAAAAATAAATCCATGGCAGCCTCTGATCATTAGTGGGAACATAGGCTAGGTCTACAAGGATATTTTGGTTCCCTAACTGCATACTCTGCCTAGCCTCCCAGTAGTGTTGAGAGCTATGAGTCACTTTAACATTTAGATCCGCCAAGTAATTATGAAGATTATAATCCTATTTTTCACAAATCAATAGTAGCCCCAGATAAGAAAGCTTTTCTAATAGCATACCTTGTGTCTGCTTCCTTTGCATTATTACCATACAAAAGCTTAAGGGGCATTTGAAAAATCCTTTCTTATTTTTTCCCCCACAAAACATGGCATCTATAATTTCCAGTTACCTAAAAACCTCAAGGGCTAACACCCTATTTGTGACATAGATTAGTAGCCAAAAAGGATCCTCAGTAAAACCATGCAACCTGAAAAATAAAAAATCCTCTTCGAGGAACCAGTCATATGGAGGGACAAAATATTGCGTCCATCTTACTTGCTCGGTGGAAAAACGATAATAGCCAAACTCACCCTCCTTATTAAAATCTTGCAATATCATAGTCAGGAAGGACTTGGAAAATGCATAATAATCATGGGTTATGGAAAGGAGATGGGTCCACACAGAAATTGGCTTCCTAACTCCATTTTTATCAAATATAAACAAACCCATATGTTTTCTAAATAAATCAAGGTTTTGGTGTAAAAAAATGTGAGCAAGAAAAGAAGAAAACTTGAAGCTATAATGTGTGTGTTAATCCTTGAATTGGTTCAGCATCTCTTGAGCAATGGCCTTCGTGAAGTCATGCTAGAATAGGGAATGTCATCTTCTTAACTTAAAACCCAAACCCATTTGAAACTCCTGGACCTCTTTGTCACTTAGGCTGCAAAAAAAGCCAACATAGGGAAGACATCCTGCATCTTTCATTTGAAAACATTATTCCCAACTAGAAACTGTGGTGGGTGCTTATCTTCCTTGGGTCTTTTTTTTTCTTGATAAAAAAATGGTAGGGCATGGGTCCTGGTTCTTCAAAAAAAAATCATTTTTTCTATAGAGAATCTCTGTAGTGTTTCTTCCCTTTGCCTTGTAAGGATACACAACATATCCCTAATAGCATCAATGTTAGACACTACTCTCAGGATCCGACCCTCTATGATATCGGTATCTAAATTGGAATTTTGTGTGCATTCATGAATCAAATTTGGGCAGTGATACACCAAGGGAACCACATGTTGCAGGAAAACATAAAACCACAACCTGTATGCCAAAGAATCTTGGTTATCAACCTTGACCTTTTCCATTCTTTAAGAGGTCACTTCCCTAAGACCCTTAGAGCTAGTTTTAAGCTTAAGGTCATAAATATTATCCCATTCTTCTGATATCTAGATTTTATTTTTGTGGACGGTCTTCTCCACGACCTGTGTATGGGGCCATTTTGGCTTTACCAGAATCCCTAGAATGGAATAAGAGGTGTTACTAAAAAAATTGGCCATTGGTGCCATAAAGATGACACTAGATAAGCTTATAATTGAACCTTCTTATGCTACTCTTTCATGATTTTTCTCTACCTCGGGACTCTATGCCATTGAAATATTTTTTGAAATATTTTTCAAACACTTAACCTCTCTATAATTCACGCTTGGATTTTTTGCAAAAAACATTATATTCAACTCTCTTCTCAGCTCTCTTCTTTTGTATGCAATCATTACCCTTTTGAGGTAAAATAGAAGTTAGAAAAAATGAATGCTTTTAGCAATAAATTCTACACGTACCACCAGCTCTTGCGTGCATGAAAAATGAATTCCCTCTTTTCACAAACCTGGTAATTCATAATGACAATTAGCCATCATGTATGTTGGTGCCATCTCTTGGTAAATTGGGCCGCAAATAGAAGGAATACGAGACCTTTTTGCATGCCTTTTCATTTAATAACTTTAGAAGAATGATTAAGCAAAAGGGAGTAATGAATACATGAAAATATTTAATTTGATCCTTGGAGGTTAAAAAATGTCCAAATTTTGACACTTGGCGCTTGATCGTGCGAACTACCACTTGCACTTGCCACAAGTTTTAGTTGCTTAATTAACCCATCTTAATTCGCACACAACACACGCATCCTGGTGGGAATTTCAAGTTTGCAACTATGGTGGGGTTTTTGAGTTTGCAACTCGATCAACATCATGCTCATCGCCTGCATCAAGTACCTTAGCTACCTCTATAAATAGACCTAAGGATAACCACGAAATTCATACTTGGTAATTTAGCTTATTGATAGAGGAAATGGATACTCCCATTAGGTTAACTAGCAATAGGTCTTAGGCATCTTTCCTAGGAGAAATTTTCAGTAGGGGTTTGAAATGTATGACAAAGAATAAGAGTTATTTTCCCATAATTGCAATGAAATGGGTGTTGAGAGGGACTGTATAAAATATGAGGATAAGTATAGAGAGAAAATTGATATTTGTGCTCATTTTGTTGCATCCTTGTTCAATATTCAGGTACCGAAGCTGATGATATTGAGGCTTACCAAGGAGATTTTTCCCAAGCATTATCTCAGAGGCCTTAGGGAAATTGTAATGAATTTTTTGTATGGCCTTGGGACTCCAATATCAAGTGATCTCTATCATCACATATAAGAGGATGCGGTATTGCCTTGGGTTCCATTTCTAAGTGGATTCCGTTGGATGACCATTGAGGAACACCACCAAAAGGTGCCTCGTGCTTGCCACTTCTTGCTAAGGTGCTACAATGTAGATACTTTCTACAATGTGGAGTGGTATACCGATTTCAAAAACCTAGTGTACCCTCCTCCACTTGTTTTTTCTGTTATTGAAGCTCTTTCCAATCATATTGAGTTTGTTTCTCATGTCGATGGTGAAGCTCCCACTAATGATGTTGCTCCTACTGAACAAATGAACTCTTTTCTCCTCTCTTTTTTGTATATATATCTTGAAAATCTTCTTAATATATATATATATATCTTGAAAATCTTCTTAATATATATATATATATTGAAAAGTCTGAATTAGGAGCTATTTTGAATTGTAATATCCCAGAGTACATATTACCATATAATGAATATATATATCTTTTATTAATTTTTTCTCGCCATTTATTTTGGCTTCTTTCATACTTTCATGGGTTCCACTTAAATAAAGACTCGATTGAACAAAACACACCAAATAATTACATATTTACATATTTACACTATAAAAATGGTTAATCAAGCTAATTAAAATTTTTGAGGTGAATTCCATTGATAGGAATTCCCAATGCTTCTTTTTCCATATTCTCCAATTCAAATGAATTATGTTTCTTACATTTAATGATGTGGAAAGGATCTTCCCACATACTATCGAATTTTCCATGTTGGTTGGGCTTCACAGCTCTCTCATTGAATTTCGGTACCAAATCTCAGCACTTAAGATCGTGGTCGGATGTTTTCTTGTTGAACCAATTATTAACCACCTATTTATGGTTACACATGGCCATTAGCATATTTTCCCTTTTTTCTTGCACCTCTAGTATCTCAGCTAACTAAATCTCCATGGCTTCATTTTGTTCTACCTCAAGAGACTTCAACAACTGTAGTGTGGGAATTTCCATAGAGATAGGCAATAGTGCTTCCTTCCCATATGCCAGCTCATATGGTGAAGTCTTTAAGACTTGTTTGGGAGTTATGTAGTCTGCCTAGAGTGTTTCTTTAAGGTTTGAATGCCACTATCTCTAATCCTTCTACCCAATTCTTTTGATGAGTCAAACTAAGTTTATATTATTTAATTCAGCTAGACCATTTCCCTATGGGTAGTAATTCAAAGATTTATTTATGAATATTCCATGCTTAATTGAAAAGTCACATACCTTTAAATGCAAGAAGGATTTTGTGTTGTTAGAGATCATGGTCTTGGGTGGGTTGAACCTTATTACCAGATCTTTGAGAAAGTTCATTATCTCCACCTTAGTCACATGGCCTCAGTCCATCTAGTCAAATAATTTGTGGTCATGAGGATCCATTTATGTCTCACACTGGAAGTAGGATTACTCATTCCAATAAAATCAAGCCCCAATTGTGCAAAGGGCTCTTCAACCACTATTTGATTCAGCGACATGGCTGATTTCTTCCTCCTTCCTACAAAGAATTGGCATTCTTTGCAAGATTTGACTAAGGCGTATGAGTCATTCAATAGTGTAGGACAAAAATATCCTGCACACATTTTTTTAATGGTAGTGGTCTTTGCAGAGAAATTTCCACCTATGGGACTACTATGGAATTCACCTAGAATTTTTTGTGACTGTTCTCGAGTTACACAACATAGAAGAATACCATTGAAATTATTTTTCAAGAGTATTCCTTCAATAAGCACATATCCACTATTCTTCAATCTATAAAATATTTTATTTTGAGGAAGGAGGCTCACTGGATATTTCCCAGTCTACATGAATCTCATTATGTCTGCCAACCAACTGCCTTCGGACTCAAATCCATTAAATAGAATTAGCTTGGTTTTTTCTTCCCCATCTTCCACTTCTTCATCACATGCCAAATACTAGCACAATCCTCTCCCTCGCACGGTCTTTGTGGGCCTAATGTCAATGTCATACTCAAGGATCTTGGTTATCCAACTAACCCTATTTTTGGTGATATCTCCTTCCATAATGTAATTGTGCACACTAGAATGAGCTACATATACGACCGCCTTGCTACAAGATATGAGGTGTTAGAATTTTTTAAGGCCTTTGACGATGGAAAAATCTTGTCTCTTGATGAATTTGTACTTCATCTCATAATCTTTTAAGGTCTGGAATTGGAAGGCTATCATATGTTCTTCCTTCCCTACATCATCATTTTGGGTTAAAACAGTAGTGATACTAGACCTACTATTGACCAGATACATTATGAAGTCCTTTGATAAGTTCAGGTTCACCAACATAGGAGATGAAACAATAGCCTCCTTCACTTTCTCAAAGGCTTCTCTTGCCTCTTTTGTCCATTTGAATAATTGATCCTTCTTGAGCATCAGGTTGATTGGTCTAATTAAACCTGCAAAATCTGAAATGAAATTTCTTACAAAATTTACCTTTCCTGGGAAGGACTAAACTCCCTTTTTGCTGGCAAGTAGGGGCAATTCCTTGATTTCCTTCACCCAATCTAGATCAATAGAAACTCCATCCTTGGACACCACATGTCCCAAAAAATTTCCTTGAGGCACTCTAAAGACACATTTTTTTGGGTTCAGGGATACCCCAAACTCCTAGCATTTTTGGAAAACCATTTCAAGATTATCATCCAAATAGATCAAGATGGTCTTATTGATTAGTTCTATAAAAGTGATATCCATCGCTCTATGAAAGTTATCTCTCGCATTTGAGATACCAAAGAGAATTTTTGCATAGTAAAATGTTCCCCATTTAGTAGTGAACGTGGTTTTGTGCTGGTACTCCTCTTTGACCCATATTTTTTATAACCGGAGAAACCATCCAGAAAAGAAAAAAAATTTCAGCCAGTCACCATTTGTAAAATTGATTCCATGGAAGGAAATGGTTAGTGGTCCTTCAATGATTCCCTTTTTAGATCTCGAAAATCAACATGGAGATGTCCCCATTCTTCTTTCAAAACAGAACTAGATTGGACACCCATGTACTATGCTTGATCGATAAAATAATCTAGGAGTGAATTAGCTTTGTCAACTCTTGTGCCATTAGTGCCTCAATCTTTGGGTTTTTTGGCCTTTGGTTCTAGTGGATGGGTTTCACACCGTCCATTATTTCTAAGGTATGTTGGATGATTTCGAGATCATATCCCTTGAGATCATCATATGACCAGGCCACTACTCCTTTATATTTTTCACAAAAATGTGTAATCTTGTCTTTTTCTTGTTGTGGAACCTCTTCCCAACCTTAAGTTTCCTTCCAGCTCCAGCTTGAAGATCTGCATAGTCCCCCTTGTCTACTACAAACTTACTTTTTTCATTTCTTGCATCATTGCAATCGAATAAAATTTTCAGAGTGACAAGTCCTTTCAGAAGCTTGTTGGACCTCAGTTGAATAATTTTCCCTTCATAAGTTTCTTCAATTTTTGGTTGGATCTAATTAGAAAACTCTCTTGAGTGTTGAATGAATGAGGTGATTTCTTCATCACTTTCAAACACTTGCCAATTCTCATTATTGTCTCAGATTGAGAGTTAGAAAATCACTCGCACAGAGTGTATGTTCTCAATCAAATTGGAAGCATGGTCAAATTTGGGATCCTATTGTTGCCATGTGATCCACAACTATATTTTTCTCTCTGGTCATCATTTGGATACTGAAAGATTCAAAACTTTCAATTAGATCCCATACCCTATGTCTATAAGATCTCATGCAAACATTCTTTGTTACGGAGATGCCTCAAAATTGATTGACTATTAGCTTAGAGTCTCCAAAATGCCCTTATCTATTTAATTTCCATCCATTCTACAAGGCTTAGACCTTGCAAAAGGCCTTCATATTTTTCTTCATTGTTTGAACAATAAAATTGAAAGTGAAAATATCTAAGTGTCTTTTCATTGGATGGGGATGTAAAACATATCACAGCTCCTCCACCAACTTTACATCTTGCTCCCTTAAAGTACAATGTCTACAGCTTTGAGGCTTGACCATCCTTGGGTTCCTTCATCACCTTTGGAATTATTTGATCTTCATCATAAATCACCTAAGTCCCCAGTCCAATGGCATGATAATTTCAGAGAGGGTTAGTGTATAAATTCACTCAAGAGGACCTCCTCCTGATCAGTCCGATCTTCGGTTACCTTCTCATATGAAAGTAACTTAGTACAATGCATCTCCTCTTTGGTGATAGAGGTATGGGTAGCCTCAAAATTTATCATGGATTCATGTGCTACATGTTTCGAATGTAAAGGTTCAAACACTATCTTCATCTTAGCTCCATGTTTGGTCCTAAGGATTAAGTTTAACCAATCTAAAGAAAGATACCTATCTATCTTGGCAGTGAATTCCTAGGATAAGAAAAGGCCAAACATGGGAGGAACATCAATGAGCGCAGTATCCTATCGGGCTTTTATACTAGGGTAGGAGAACAGAGTCAATAGAAGATCCTTTATGGCACCTATGGTGTTGACCTTATTTCTATCTAGTTGCATAACCCCATTATTTAAATTTTCATAGCTAAGTCCTAAGGCTTCAGCTATTTTCTTGGGCATGGCTATGGTGCTAGCACTAGAGTCAATCATAGAATTATGCAATAGTTTTTGACCCATAATATGAGTTAGGAAAAGGGGTTTTGGTTTTAGCTTATGTCTGCCTTCAGTTGAGGTTCCCTCTTCATTGTTTGTGAAGACTTTGGCCCTAGGTGATTAATCAATGGATTTTTCCTTGGATGGTTGCTATGTTGGTCCAATGCTTGCATCCTCTAGTAGGGCCTTCTACAAAAATGACTTCTGCTTCAGAATAGCTAAGATATCCCAAAGAGATACATTAGCAGAGGCTTTCTTCAACTATTCCATCACATTCAATGGTGGTGGAGTTGGAGACTTCTAACCTTAGACATTTTTATAACAATCTCCCTATGTGGCTAAGATTGTTGGATAGTTGTGGAGGTGCTAGGAGCTTGGTCAAGAACACTTTTGGGCTCCTAAGCAACCATTTTTCCTATGAATCTCCTCTTTGAGTGAGTGTTATAATCTAATTGCACTAGCGGGGCCTTTGATTTGGAAATGTCATTTGCAAGAACCAACTCTTCTCCTTCCATCCATGAGAACAACATATGATCAGAAGCTATTTCTACTTCTCGTTCCAAAGACATTCCTTGCATTTTAGTGGTAAGTACCACATTTTCCTTTTATGAAGAGGCATATGTATAATCTCCTAAGTCTAGTACCACACCTTGACTATGTTGTTTCGCTATTCTCTGCTGTAAATTAGTGTGCAAAAAAATTCTTGGCATATGTTCTTCATTGTAGGGGAAACACCAATAATTGTTATCATCGGCAAGATTATTCCCTACCACCAACTCTCTATTTGAACTTGATGGAAAATTTTGTAGTGGAGTAGGCACCGTCACAATCTGATGGTTTGGATGAGTCTATGTATTTGTGCACATACCTCCTTGGAACTATTTTTTCTGGTAAGATGGGTTTTGAGGAATGGATTGTTGCTACTTGATACTAGTTATTTCACTTGATAAGGACCACAACAACCTCTTGATGTCGCTAATCTCAGACGTAGAAGAGTTGGATGTAGAAGCAATATTTTGCGGTGTCCTCTGATATGTGTACATAAATTGGGGAGGATCAAATACACTAGTTGAAGCTATCTCTAGGGCAGGGGCTGAAATTATCTGAATACAGGCATAGCAAGCTGAGGTTGTAACTTTCTAGCATCGAATATATTATTTTTTGCCTTCACAACAATGTTATACGCATCCAGAAAGGTTCTCCCACCAAGGTACTAAATCATCACCGAAATGTCAAAGTTGAGAGATTTTAAATAAAACATAAACACCAAATAAACAAGCGGGAAAATAGCAGCCTAAATCCTTTGCCAATTTGTGTGAAACCTAGCATTGAAGTCGATCATAGCTTCTTGAGGGGCCCATTTAATGGTCGCGAGATTCTGGAAAAGAGAAGACTCCTCTCCATTATTTGAAAACCACTTGTAGAAAGGATCTCCAAGCTGATCCCAAGTACTAATAATATTGACTTCCAGAGTGTGGTACCAATCTAGTTATTTTCCTTTAAAAGAGGTTGTAAGAAACCTTAGTGATGCATTTTTTGCAGTGATACCATGCACCAAGCATATGTTCGCCACATCTTGCAGATGATCGGATGGTGTTTTTGAGCCATCCCTAATAAATTTAAATGGTAAATATTTTAAAGAAAATGTTGGCATGGGAGCCCACATGGCTCATGCTATTGGTTCCATGAGGGGACTTTCAACATCCCAGGGTTCAAAATTAATGTTATTCATTTGTAACGGGACCTGTGGAGGGGTCAGGACATTCACTAGATGGGCTCTTGCTTGTACTGTTACCAATGGTGAAACTAGCAGGATATGGTTATTCATTGTCTAGGATCTAGTAATAGGTCTATAGCTCATACACCAACTTTTAAACTTAGATACTTTCAAACAAAATTTCCACTAGGCATGCCAGAAAAGAATAGTTGATGCCTAAGACTTCTAGGAATACAACCCTATGGGAAACTCAATTAATGGGGGGACCAATTGTGCTAAACTAAGTAACTTTTGTATTTTAAAGTAGTCATCTCTCCGTGTATTGTGCGTGGAAAAGGGAAAAGGAAGTAGATATACAAAAATAAATTTTTACATTAAGGCAATGTGCCAAGATTTAAGTATATAGGCACGACAAACCTTCCTTTTGGATGAGATTTGAGGGCCCATTTAGCAATCTACATGTCCGAAAATAACATAAAGCATAGATGAAAATCCTAAGAAGTCAATCAAATAACATAATATAACTTTCGTATACATTTACTAAACAAGAAGAGTTCAAGACATGATACAAACAAAAAATATATATTGAAATTGTAAAAGTCATGTAGATAAACTACTCAATGTACAAAAAATAGCACAATATAATGTCTTATCTATTAACTAAGTAACAAAGAGGCTGAACAAATTGGCACAGTCTGTAAGTCTTAATACAATAATCAGAAAACAATACAAAGGCCTAGATTTCTCAGTCTCTTTTTCTGTAATTTTGAACCCTTTATCAAAGATACAAAGCCCTATATATAGATTTCATCCACTACCTAGAAGCCAATAATGGAAACAATTCCACAGGCACAGATCATTTTGCCCAGCAATGATTTTCAAAGACAAATCACAACAACAAGAGTCTTCGGTTTCCTCGAACAAAGTGCGCTCTACTGCAAATGATGGCTATGGTCTCAGAGGGGAAGCAAAAAAATTCTCACGAAGACATGTGTCTAACCATCAAAAGAATCGTTTAGGACACATAGTGAAGAAGTAGAGCCAATTATTCATTCCTCCTTCCTTTGAGACCAAATTTCCCATGGAGGTGACACGTGGACCAATTGTCGGGGCCTTCATTCATATTTTGTTTCCTTGGGGTGAAATCCTCATGGATATGACATGTGGCGCAAATTTTGCATAAGCTTCTAACTGTGGGGCCTACCCAAAAAGGCATCCAAGGTTTTATGAAACATTGCACATGGCAGATCTCATATATGAAACAAATGGGAGAGGACTTTCAAAGGCACACATTACAGACACGTGGCACAAGCGGATGAAGGCGGGACCAAACAAGGATCCTAGAGAGTTGTAAATATAACATGCATGGCCAAGGCTTATGAAAATCCAAATAAAAATTAACCTAAAGGGAGCTTCAAGGATTATTAAATCCACAGACACTAAATACTCACACAAGGGATACTAAATCCAAGGTGAATGCAAATTCAATGTAAGCTAAGAACAATAAAATTCTTATAACAGAAATCCTAGAAGTTGAAATATAAATGCAATAACATCAAACAAAAACTCATAAATTGAACTGTAAATGCCAGAAAATGTAGTGTAGAATATGCAAAGGGACCGATTCACCTAAGGTTGCGAATGAGTCCCAATGAGGACTTTTTTTGAAATTTTTCAAAATTTTCAAATAGAATTTTATGCTTTTTATGTTTTATGATCTGTATTTGAGATGCAAATACATATTTTCAATGTTTTTCAATGAAATTAGATGCAAACATGCAAGCTAAATGAGCTTTCTCTAATTCAATATTTAAAACCCTAGAATGCAAATTAACCAATGTAAATCATAATGCAATGTTAATGCAAGCCAAATCTAGGATGAAAATGCACTCCAAATCAGAATTATGGTGTTCTAAATGCAAGTTCACCAAAATGGAACCAATGAAAAATGGGGTGATGGGGATAGAAATGATGTTTGATTAAGTGCTATCACACCCACTTTTAAGGCTTCCACTCAAGGATAACCCTAGAGATCTCAATTCAAAAGAGAAAGAGATCTTGCAATAGGATTGTCCTAGGAGCTGAATATGATCTACTAAGGGGTTCACCACTAGGTTTAGACTTGGAAAAGATAATAAAATGCTAGATGAAATGAAAAACCCTGGTTGAATGCAAAATAAGACTAAATAACCTAGAAAAGTGAATGAAACAACATAAAAAATTGCAAAATAAAATGTGTGCACCTAGAAATCCAGAGAAGGATGGATGGAGATATGAAACACTAGAAAATATAATTTTACTACTAACTAGGACTCATTCACCAAGTTGGGTGAATCAATCCATTTTTTGGAAAACTGTGTAGGAACAAGTTTCAAACAAAAGGGTATTTGAAACTTCAAAATCCTACAAACTGACTAGAACTAGGACTCATTTGCTAGAAGTCGCAAATCAATCTAGGTGAACTTTTTTGGAACTTTCAAAGTTGATGTTTCTCTTCTATGTTTGTTATATCCTTCCTGATTGGTTTCCATGTCTGAATCTCTGATTTGCAACCTATAGGTCTTCTCCAAGATTCTCTAAGGCTTTATGGAAACTTTGACAACTTTGGATGATTTGCAACTTTTCTCCAATATTGCTCCTTAGGGAATATGCAACCTAAAACTAAAAATCACACACAAAGGAGAGGGGGGAATTTTTTTGGGTTAGTAGATAGTGGTTCTCCCTAGAGAAACCCTATTTTTGAAAGAAATCCTTGAAATGAAAGAAAATAATAAGGGGGAATGATGAATGAACAAAAGACAATGTTGCAACTTACCAAACCCTAAAAATAAGGTGCTACAAATATGCTTGAAATGGTTAAAATAGATGTGGTTCTTGACTCTTGATGGAATGATGTTGATCTTGAATGAAACACTTGCTTGAATCATAAACCCTACATCACAATTGTTAGCACAATAAAAAACATGACATATGAAATCCTTACATGATGATTGATTCTTGAAAGTTGCTCTGAAATGTTTGATAATTTTCCCTTGAATTATCTTGAATTCTCTTTTGTATGCTTATTATATTTCTAGATGAGCTCTTGAATGCTAGGTGAGAAGATGAGAGAAATAACCTTGTATTTATACTCAATTATGCAAGAATTTATGAAATTATAATACTACAAGCTGACATCATATCTAGGAGAATAAAATCCCACTAGAAATTTAAATTAAATTTGATTTTGGGCCACATGAGACTCATTCACCCAAGGTGGAAAATGAGTCCCATTAGACATAATGTATGGGACTAGAAACCAAAAGTGCTTAAAAATGTTTGAAAACTAGTTCAAGGCCAAAACATTCAAGTGGAACCCATTCTCCCACAGTTGGGAATGAGTCCCAAATCCCTAAATCTAGTCGACAGAAGCTAGAAATACCTAAATTATGATTGGTTAATGATTGGTGTTGGTATTATCCTTAAAAAGATGCAATAAATGGGGCTTATGGATGTAAAATGGGGACAATTAAAGAATAAGAAAGCCCAATTATTAATGAAAAGCCTAGAGAAGTGTGAAAGTGTGTTAGAACACTTTACAACACTCCAAATAAGGCAACATTAAGGTTTAAAAAGAGATTCATTAGATTTTGTTAATTAATAAAACCTTAGAAAAGTGTGAAAGTGTGTTAGAAAACTTCACAATACTTTAGCAAGGTACCACTATAGTCCATTAGTTAACAAGGGCCTCAAGACCTAGTGTTAATGTTTCAGCCACATTACAACACTAAATCAAGGCAACATTAAGCCTAACTCACAAGAAGGGCCCAACCAAGCCAAAAAAAGTAGAAGGGTTACTTTTTCAGTGACTCCAATCATACATCAAAGAGGGAAAATTGTTTTTTTGATTAGTGAATAGGGGTTTCCATTGGTCAAACCTAGTTTTGGTAATCAAACCTTGAAATGAATAGGAATAGAATGAAGAAATGATGAATGAACGAATAATCTGTGTTGCAACTCACCAAACCCTTGTAATAAAGGTTGCAATCTTGTATGAAATGGCTAGCATGAATTTCTATCTTGCCTCTTGATTGTATGCTATCGATATTGACTTTAATGCTTGCTTGAATCATGAAATACCTACATCACAAATGTTAGCTCAAAAACATGATGCATCTTGTCTTTGATATGATGCTTTATTCTTGAATACAGCTCCAAAATGCTTGATAATCAGCTCTTGAATTCTCTTGATCATAAATTTTATATACTGCTTGAATACTTGAAAGCTTAAATCTGGTTAGGAGAAAATATGTGAAATAACTTTGTATTTATAGTTTTTTATGCTAAATTTCCTAAAATTACAACACTACAAGCCAAGATCAGATCTAGGAGAATAAAATTTTGCCAAGAAATTGAATTTTAAATAGGTCCTAGCTAAGTGGGACTCATACACCAATTCGAGAGTATGAGTCATAGTAGCCTAGCCTTGGGACACAAATTTCAAGAAATTTTAAGTTTTATGCCAAATTCAGGTTCATGTCCTAAAACTTAGGTGGGACCCATACACCCAAGGTGGTGTATGAGTCCCATATCACTAAATCTAGAACACACAGCCCAAAATCATTAAATTATGATTATTTATTAGACATGTGTCAGGATTATCCTCAGAAATATGCATTAAATATTGTTTGTGGATGCAAAATAGGACCAAATAAGGCATAAAGAAGCCCAATTTTAGAGGGAGGGCTCAAACAAGTGTGAAAATTTAAAGGGATTCATTTTTCTACACTACAATTCCCATGGAATATTCCTCCAACTCAAATTCAAACCATTTACATCTAGCATGGAAATATCTTGCACATTCCTCCTAAAATTAAGGATTTATGTTTCTTTGAATCAATTTCAACCCTTGATTAACTTTATCAATCCATGTGATCTTTCAATCTCCTCCATGGATTGGAATCCTTGATCCATGTCAATTATTCTCATCAATTTGCATCCATTGATTCACTTTGAATTCCTATTAATAGCCTATATTCCATGAGTAATTCACCAATAATCATTGAGAGGAATTAGACTATAGGAATTTGTAGGGCAATTCTTGAGATCAATTTCATCATTTAGCATCAATTTTAGTCATTTCCTCCATTGGAGCATCATCAAAAGAATTTTTCATCAATGAGAGTGGGAAAGGGTTGATCATTCCACATCAATTCAACACCAATCCACCAAAGGAATGACATTTGGGTATTAAATAGGTTTCCATTTCATGTCATTTAATATTTTAATAGATTCTTAATTGATAATTCAAGAATTTCATTGGAAATATGGTTTATCTAGTTAATTTGATTATTTAAATTTCTTAATTCAATTGTATTTGATCTAATTCATAATCATGTTCACATATTTAGTGTGCCCGATGGGACCTAATCCATTATTTTAATCAGTTTTTCTTGCGAATTTTATGTTCATAGGCTTCCGAGGCAAGGCGATGCACCTTTTTCAAGCCAAATCCGTGCACTTTTTTTATTGGTGTGCACTTGATTCATTGGCATGAATTTGTTTTCGATACATCAATGCACTTTTTTATTTATGCATTTGATGTCTCTAGTTTTTGTTTAGATTTTTAGCAGAGCAGCATACTTGTAGTTCACTAAAGCGGCGCACTTGTAGAGCTATGCACTTGTTTAGATACAGATTGTTGCACCTGTGAAACTCTAGCGCACTTGTCATCAGAACTCCAACACACTTTTTTCACAGAGCAGTGCACTTTTAAGTAATCCAAAGAGGTAAACTTTTAAAGTTAATCTGATTTCTCAATTTCAAGTGATTTCTAAACCTAATGAATTTATGATCTGTGTTTGTTTATTTCAGTACTAACAACTTAAAAATTGGAGCATGGAAGCATGGAGTGAAGAGAAAGTGTTCATTAGCACTTGTCTAAATTTTCAAATTATTTTTAAATGTTTATGAAAAGGATGACCTTAGAACATTTTTATTTCATTCTTTAGTTAAAATAACATTTTATCTTCGGTTTAAAATCAATTCCCCGTTCAATTTTTTTTAACAATGAAAACTTTATCTTACATTTTCAAGTTGGATTAAAATTGAACCAAACATCCTCACACTTCAATTTAGGTATAAAATTGAACAAGACAAAATCACACTCAGTTTTGGTGCTTAAAAATGAACCGAGCACACTTATCTTTAGTACACTAAAATGAACCATTTTATAATTTTATTACTATGATTGGTAAAATTTTAGTGTGTATCTTCTCCCCTTGTGCTTCGTGTGATCTTGGGTGAAGATAAACACTCTTAGTTTAGATTTTTTGAGTCACCCAAGGCTTTCTATGTATCCTCTATCCTTGCACTTCGTGCAATCTTAGGTGAAGAGAAATAGTATTACCTTTTCTTTTATTATAGAGGGTCTCCCTTGAGATACATCCCACAATGGATAAATCAAGGTGAATTTCAAGCATGTTTACCAACGGGCTATATAAAGTATGTGAAAACAAAAGTATCATAAATCCAAGGAAGTTATACCTTGCATGCCTACTTTCATCTGAACGAATGGGTCACTTAGGGGAAGCTAGATACTTTGATGTATCACATTTAAAGTATACCCTAGGTGTCAATAGTTTCATTAAAACCTTTTTGTCTAGAGGCCAATCCAAGTTTTTTGAAATGATTCTTCAAAGTAGTGCACGAGAATAGTACAACTCCCAAAATTTTCTTACCATGCTAGGTCTATGGTTTAGGTGTAAGGATTAAAAGTTAATTCTCTTTTACCAATCTAGGAGTGTCAAAGTGGTACATGACCTTGGTATGTCTTATTCGACCCCTCCATAGATTCAGATTACATCACTTTTTTGGGGGTGAGGTAAGCCTACTACGAAGAAATATACCTTTACTCCTCTAGGTTTTCATTGACTGATTTTTTTTAGCTAAACTACTGAACCTTATGAAAGAAGGTTTACAAAATATCCCCCTCACCATTGAGTAGGAAAAACACATTTCTTGACATTTAAACTCAAAAACAAACATCAACATGGTCACAAAAATGTTAAACCATTTGAATATGACCGAGTACACTTGAAGAACACAATACTACTGCATGTCCCTAAGTATATATTTTTTTATTAAAACAATATCTTAGTCACTTCCTAGTGTACTAATCATTATTTCAAAGTCAACCTAGGGAACTATGAGTATTATACTATACTACTCATTATTTCAAAGTCAACCTGGGGAACTATGATTTTGGAATCTTGATTTTCACAAATTTTGAGCTTTGTGGAAAGAAATTTTCTTAATTATAGACATCTTAAATTCAAAGATAATCAAGACATCCATGTGGTAAAAATAATTTCACATTAAATAAACTTTTAAGAATTGAACCACAAAGCAAGCATACCTTGGTCCTATTATCATAAAAATTTTGTTTCCAACAACAAAGGACAAACAAGGAAATACATGCTTAAATATTTTTTTATTAAAAAAAAATGGTTCTATCACACCTTGAAACATTAAACCAAAATTTTCCTCATCAAAAATCATTGAGTCTTTTAGTTTTATAAACACTCAAAGGAAAATGGATGTATTTTAACACCTTGATCTTAACACAAGTTCCTCTTAGGTTTCAAAACATTAGGATCAAACATGAACCAACACGTTGGTAGAAAAACATCTCAACTCACTAATAACTTTAAATTTTGGACATTAAAATCTCCTAGACCAAGTTTTCATCAAACATAATCTAATTTACCTACATGTTCGGAAACACATTCCTTTTCATACCTCTATTTTTATTAGCACACATCCTTTTGGACACATTTATCCTAGAGTCACAAGTTTACTCTTAGTATTTACATGTTCATTGCCATCATCATCAAACACATATCAAAACTTAAGTCTAGATTTGTTCAAATTTGAGAATTCCGTATCATTCATATCATCATTGGTCCTAAATCCCTTAGAGGTTCACTATTAGAAAAATTTGAATCAACCCAAGATTTTTTACAATATAAATCACATATCATACTACACCAAAGGTTGATACAAGTTTTAGGGTTACAACAAGATCACAACACAAGAGAAACATTGAACAGAACCTACCTATCATGAGTGACACAAATAAACAAAACCTTGAGTGAAAGATTTTAACTATACATTTTTCACAACTCCACCATACAATCCATACATGAGGTCATCATATCCTACAAACTTCATTGACACAACAAATGTGGGTATGCCTAATCAAAAATTTGGAACACCTTGTCACATGGTAGATTTACATCAATGCCAAACTTACAAGTTTATTAACCAAATGATTAAAGAATGAGTATTCAACAAAACAAAACTATCTCACCAAGTCAATACATGTCAAACATTAACATACTAAACACAAATATACAAAATATGAGCATGCCAAATGTGGACTTTGGGAACTATGGGATGGATACATTCACACCTCAAAAAATCATTCAATATCTATAACATCAACCACATCCTAAACATCCGTACCAAAATAACCTACTTCAAGGGTTTTAAAATATGCAACATTAAATTTCCCCAAATTCACTTACCAAAATAGTTGATACACTCCAACAAATATATCAATATCCAAATCAATGAATTGCTCATAAAAATCATCAAAACATTGATTTGCATCAACAACAACATCAACCACATATCCAACATCAAGATATGGGATATTGAGAAACATAACATCAACAACAAGATCTATCCCTACATCAACAATATCAATCTCAAAAATCACCACAACAATCAAAAGCTTCACAAGATAACAACACCATCACCAAACATGAATACACTCCTTTAGGGGAATCAATTGAATCAATATTAAACAAGATTAGTTCATGAAAAACTCATCACTCTTCCAATAATAAGTGCTTACCACTCTATCCTCAACCTCTCATGGTTTAAGGAAAAATATTATTATGATTATCATAGAGAAAAAGGTCATGAAGCATCAAGTTGAATTCAACTTAAAAATCTTATCCAAGGCCTTATTGATCAAGGAGAAATAATTGTTGAAGACAATGATCAATATTCAACCATCAATGGTCATAATTAAGATTTCTCTACCTCATCCAATGAGAAAGTTGACATACATCAAGAGTCACTTCCCAAAAATGATTGAAATCCTTCACCAATATCTAACAAAGGTCCATTTCAAGAAATATTTGCATCATTTGATCTCATGGTTGAAAACATTGACAAGCTCTCTACCTCAATTTTCGAGGATAGCCTTCAAGATCCATCCCCAAATGATCACATTGAAAATGTGTCTAAATCACCCAATAAGTTAGATGACATACCACAATGCATGATCAACATCTTTCACCAAATTCTAGCAATGGTCCTTTCCAAGATATATTGACCTCATGGTTGCCAATATTGAAGAAATCCTTAATTCAACACTTGATCAAAATTCACTTAAACATCAATAGAATCTTAAACAAATACCCATGCCTAATGAAGACATTCAATAACTCTTTGCAAAACATCCTTTGTTTGAAATTGACCCATGTCAAGAACTTGATCCAAAGCATATCAAAATAAATTCCAAAATCAATCAAGATCAAGAATCCACATCTCTAAGATAATCCAATGATTTAATGGGTATCTTCCAATCCATATAATATTTTGAAAATAATGATCATATCATTATACCAAGAACACATACATCTACCCATGGGATACTTACTCCTAATGGACATGTAGATGATCTTCATGCAAAATTAGAGTCTCATACTCTTGATATCATTACTAAAGAATAAGAGTCTCATATTCTTAACATCTTTACACATGATCAAGGCATAGGATAATCCATAGACATGTCACAAATTGGTCATTAAGAATACTTCTACATGGATTGTGAATCAAAAACATCCTTTGAAGAGCAAGTAGAAATGGATCATGAGGAAGACCCCTACATGGATTGTTAAGCATTAACACCTATTAAAGAAGCATTAAAATCATAATTATCCTCCACATAGATTCAAAAAATTGAGTATGAGGGTATCCAACATGTTATCAAAGAAAAAGGTTATGTTTACAAGAACATGGTATCTTGAAATTAGAAAATATAGTCAACAATCCTGAGTAGTAAGGTCTTGGTTTTACAAATATCAAGGAGTCTGATCATGTCAATGATACCTCTATAATACTAGGGGGAACTTTATCTAGTGGAAACACCAACATGGGGAGCATGACGAGTCCTTATGATGAAATTTCTAGCAACACTCCAACCATTCATATCATGAATCATTATCCACAGATCTTTCCAACCAGTAATTGGGGTCAACCACAAGAAAAAGGCCTATATCAAAAAAAAGAGAAAATTATTAAAGCAAAATAATTGGCAAAGAAAAATGGACAAGAAAAATTCAAATGGATACCAAATAAAAATAAAGACAATCATCCCTATCACACTCCATTAGTTAAAGAAGCTATGGGAAAAAGTTAAAAAGTGAAGTTCATCCATCAAAAATGTCCATCGATACAAAAGAAAGCTTCAAGAGTGAGCTACAAGGTATATCAAGAAGTTGGTCCTAATCGAATATCCATACCCACCCATCATTGGTCATCTTCCCAAGTTTGGAGAAACAAAGATTCAAAATTGTTTACCAATCCATATGCATCTCATATCCCTCATTACATTCCACCATCCACTTTGGTATCCATGATATCCAAATATCATATTGATTTTTTCTTGGTAGAAACTCTTTATCATAAGTACTCTAAGGGCACTCTATCATGATGTGCACATCTAGGTAAGGTTAACTCTGGTATCAACATACAAGACAAAAACAATATAGGGGTTACATTCAAGCGCCCATATCTTAGTAAAAAAAATCCTCCAAGAAGGATATCATTGCCACATCATGATAGCAACAAAATATATATCAGCACCACTAGAATCTACCTCAACATCACTAGGTGGTTTAACATGAGCATAAAATTTCAAAAACTAAAAAATTAAAAAATTAAAAAAAAACAAAAAAATTAAGAAAATAGTCAAGAGAAAAATTATCCTCTTGTGAAAACCACTATAGTGGTGTTTTGGACAAGTACCATGATCAAAACCTAGAAAATAATCATGAGTAGAACTGAGCATCTATGTGCACCATTTTAGGTGGAAGTATCTCATCTCATCCATAATAAATCCAACATTATATCTATCTTATCCATAATAAATCTAGGAATGCTTCATCCAACCCATTTTCATCCAATCTAACTTATCTTGATCTTGGAAAAGGTTCGGTGTATACTTCAAATCTTATTATGGTAAACATCTAAACATGGGTCACTATTATTTATCTTATCCTATCCAAGCATTATCATAGCCATTAGGAAATGTCTAAAGGGGCATACTCTATCCAAACATGTTTTCCTATCATAAGATAATCCTTGGCATCCTTCGCATACCCATCCATCCATCCATTCATCTATCCATGCATCCACCCATGTCATTCTATACATTGCTAGACACTAGGGGAAGATACTTGCATCTTGCTTCGAGATAAATCTTGAGCTATATTGTATAACTCATGTGGTGATTTAAACATTTGAAAAATGAAAAATCAAATTTGTCAAATAATTTGTAATAAAAAATCCAAATCACTATCTCATGGCACATTTTGATGAGAAGATGTTCCATATCAACCTTTATATCTTTTATCAAACATCAATCAAAACAATCAATATCAATTGCATCTAACTAGAACTTCAACGTCACATCAAATCATTCTAGCATATTTTTTCCAAGCCTAGCTTCAAAATCTTGATCTATCTTATCCAATCAATCCATCATCATCTCGAGATATATCCTTTCCCAATCCTTGTGTTGTTCAACACTATCCTTGCATTATTGTGTATCCTCAATAATTTTATCACTATCGATAATCTATAATTTAGATCAATCAATCCTATCTTGTTTTTCAACAAAGTCCCAAAATAGATCACTGATATCATCACATATCCATATCCACTTGTCAAAAATTATGTGAAAATCTCAAAATACATCCAAAACATTGCCAAAAACATCCAAATCATCCCAAAATTCCACAAAAAATATCCCAATTATATCAATATCCATAAATAGGTCTAAAAAATTAAAAATTTAAAAATATTTGTCGAACTATGTTGTCTATGAGCTTGAATCTAGCCAAGGCCATCACTTATCAGCCGCGGAGGCATTAGGTCAGTTCTTTAGGAGTTCATAATAATAAACTAGTAGTCCATCAATGTTCATATGTCATTAATAAACAATTACTAGTCAGATTAAGTCAAACTATGTTGTCTCTACTCTTATGTAGGAAAGGCCATCATTGATGATCCCATAAGGTGTTATGTTAGTTTCCCCTTAGGTCTTTGTCTAACCTTGGAAAACACAAAAATATTTAAAAAAATATTGAAAACTCAAAATATTTCAAAATGTTCCACAAAGTCCTAAATAGCCTCAAATAATTAAAAACTTAATTTTCACATACACCCGAAAGATCAAAAATAGCCTCAAAACATTACAAAACATGAAAAAAAATGAAATATTTTAAATTTTCCAAAATCACCCGTCCCATTTCGCTTTCACCCACAATAAACTTTCATTCATAATAAATTGACCATCATTTTCAAATTTTAATAAAACAAGTGGAAACAAGTACATGACAATGAGTGAAGTATAACCTATTAACATAAAAATATTAAGTCTTGACCATGAGTAAACAAGTTGGTTAACATTTGTATCAATGGTTTATCAAACAGTTAGTTTTAGCTAAAAAAATTGATAAACATGTCCTAACATACATTTTTCCTACAATGGACATCATCATCGAAAATCATCTTAGTTAGGTTACTTTGGCAAGAGATATGAATAATATTGATTGTTTGTTCATTTTGATCTTTTCTTACAATTTACCTTATTGGTCCATTCCAATGACCTCTCGATGATGTCTATCAAAATAATTTAGAGAGAAAGGAATGGGGTCATTGATCATTATCTTTTGTTTTTTGTGCTTGTTGGATGTTCTTGTAATATGACTTGGGTGAATACTTATCTTACGTGTGTAGGGTAGTCCCAAATAAAAAAATGGCTAGGACATATCAGGTTCCTCATACCTTTTTTGTGTTGGTATCCTTACTTCGATTGTTTATTCTTTTTCATGGTCTTGAACAAGGTTTTTGTATGTCAGGTATTAACAAGGATACTCCTATATGTTTATAGAGTCAAAGTCAATCGTATTAGATACAAAAGCATCCTAGTTTTTAATACATTGATGTATTGTGTCTATTTTCTATATCAAAAATAAGGAATGATATGATGAAGTTATCTCAATCCTAGAAACAAGAAAATCATTGTTCTCGTCACCATATCCAATAAAGTTTCAAATAATAATAGGCTTGTTGGACTTTTGAATCAATCTCAAAACAATATTTAGTCAATGTCCATCTCATTGTTCCATCTTATTCTTCTATCTTTACTGACATTTCTATCCAAGTATCAAATCTATGTGAGATATATCAAAATATACATGAGGTTACCCATGGCCAATGATTGTATATACATCATAAAATCCATCTACATCAAACATATTATCTTTCTAAAGAAGTATCTTTCGTCCTCTTTGAGTTGAACTGATCTTGCATCCTTGTTGCGATCTCAACCAAAAAATCAAAATTTATTCTTGATCTGTTAAGGAGGAAGTATACTAACATTTATGCATTTATTCCTTATGTTGGGGCATAGTAAAGCATCCGAGAAAAAAATCATGAATCTTTAAATTTTTTATCTAAGCAACAATGTTGATCTGGAAAGTTTCATATCTCGTTTTATAAATAATTTAATTATTATGAAAGAAAATTCAATTGCTAGTATTGTATGATTATTTTCAAGAATATTAACAAAAGAAAGAAAACATGTTTTCCTTTATTATAAACATATAAAAATAAAATAAAATAAAAATAAATGAATAAAAGAACTTGTGATGTCTATCATTATTATTAAGTCGAGAGGCTTCCTATAGTGACAGCCAACTATTGTGTAAACAAAAACGAATCAGGTTCAAATTAACGGGCAATTGGCAGTAATGGAAGAGGAGGCGGCATGAAAGTAATTACACCGAGAGGCGTTCTACAGTGACAACCAACAATCTATGTAAACAAAAACCCTTGATGTCAAATTTGAAGTGTAAGTGTCAGTAATGAAAGAAAAGGCAGAAAATTTATTTAATGCACACAACAAATAAGCAATAACTGAAAATTTGAAGAATGAGACAGAAAATTTAATAATAAAATCTATTTTGACACACCAATACCTCTTCTCAGACATGGGAAAGCCAATAATAGCATGGGAACTGGCTATCTACGGTCATGCTGAGTGTTGAACCAAATGGAAGTGGTTGCTATTCTATACTCTTATTGTGCAGATCAAAGTTGTACAACTGTAGCCCAACCTCGGTTTTGAAAAGCTCTCGCATTGCACTGTATGACGTAGAATGAAGTATACATGTATTGCTTGATTGAAATGGTCTCACATACCTTGGCTTGCAATCGCAGTTACAATATTCATGCGTAGCGCATAAATATTCTTTGTAAAGGTCATAGCTTATACGGTAGTTGGTTATTGTTTGTATCTTTCCAAATAAAGTTGTGGAATAGTCTTATTCGGTATCATGCTTATTCATTTTTGTATATCAACTTTATTTGAGACGACAGTTGTTATCCTCCTATTTCTTCTGATTATATATAATTATTAGCTTCTAAGCAGTTTCAAAATATCTACAGTTGAGTCAAAAGACAATGTTTTTATAAAGCCATTTTAAAGATGATACCACTCCCCAAATGCATTGTCCTTACATGCAATTTTAAGTAATGTACGGTCACAACATAGGCCTCTAAACAAACCATCCAGAGCATATACAACGTTAGTAACACAAATATGTTAAAAAACAATTAAAGGGTAAATCGAGTGGATAAAGAAGATCCGATTATAGCTTATAATTCAAATTAGATTTGAAGCTGATTTGGTCAAGCACAGTTTTACATATCAATTATGTCTGTTTTTTCGTTTGAAAATAATAAATAAAAATATGCGGTTTGCCCCCTCGATTACTAATACTTTTTCTTTTGTTGTTGATTGACTGTATTGAAACAGATCAAAAATGTTTACCATAATTTAAACACTTTCTAATCAGAAGCGGTGTGAAATACTTGTTTAACTATTTGAACTCTAAAACAAACCGGAACATTAATGTTGTAGTAAAAGTACAGATATAGTTAAAATAAATGAGGAGAAGGAAATAAAAGCACAAATAAAATTAAAATCAATATAATATTTTTTTATGATCTAATTTGCTCACTTTGTACTATAATTTTTATTTCTATTATGAATTTCATTCTGATCAAATTTGAAATTGAAATACTTTGTAACATTTTTTGTGAATTGGATTTTTGAGTTGAAAGTTTGAGGACTTTGAAGTCAACACATAATTTACTAGCAATAGATTGAAGATTCTTCAGGTAGACTTCTATTTCTGTTAGGCTCCCTACTTTTTCAGTCTTTTCCAATAAATTAAAATAGTTATATAAAAACAGTAATTTGTTAAAAATCAAAATTTATAAATTATTAGAAATTTACTTCTTATAAATAAATTAATCTGCCAATAGTTATGCATGGAACAATTTATGATTCTCTCCAACACCAATATGAAGTTTAGCATAAAATGCAGTTTAAAATAGAAGTAATTTAGTAGATTGTAATTTTCACATTACATGTGTTTGTATCTTATTTTTTAATTTATACTGTAACGAAGTAAAAATAAGGAATTCATCAATATTATGGGGATTCAATATTATTTTGAAGATTTAAATTAAGAAATCAAGTTTATACATTTTAATAGGAAGTAAAAAAATAGAATTGTTTTATAATTAACTGCTTTTATAAATTGTATATTTATATGTAAGACTAAAATTTAAGATTGAAAATATAACTAATGAAAACACAACTAAAAAAGAACTATTTTTTAAGATAAGATTTGACTTTCTTATATAAAAGCATTTTTTTAAAATTTATGAGAGCTCTCACTCCATAAAAACATTTATGTTATCAAATCTTTTTTTTTTATTTTGAAAACAAAAAAGAGTAAATTATTTAATAAATTAAGGTAAAGTAAACAATTTTATTCACATAAAGTCATAAACTATTAAATTATAAATTATCATTAGTATAAATGAAGATAATAAAATAAATTAATCAATATTTATTCTTTATGTCAAAATTGGTGAGAAATGTTTCAATTATAAATTATCATTAGTATAAATGATAATAAAATAAATTAATCAATATTTATTCTTTATGTCAAAATTGGTGAGAAAAGTTTCATAATTCAGTATGAGGTTGGCATTTTGGAAAGATCATAACCTTTTGTGATTTATGTTGAGTGGCTGGGAAAATTTGGTGATAATAGTGATTTTTTTAACGTTTGTAGATTTTGTTTCAATTAACAAGTACACAATTTGGTTAAGCAATATCATAAAGTATTTGTAAATATTTGCTAAAAAACTTCTAATATTTTTTTTGCATGTTTACCAAGTTTGTTGGATGTACATGAATCTGCTTTCTATCACACTTTTGAATCTTTGATAAAAATCTTATTTCCACAATTATGTGAAATCAAGCTCATATCCGATACATTCTAAATAATTCATATAACTACAAGCTTTATTTACCTTCTTTTATTGATGAGAGATATTACAAAATAATAAATATAAATATAAAAAACAAAAGATGAGATGCAAAATATAATTCAAATAGGTTTAATCAGATTATTAGTTATATTAATAATTTAATATATAAAAAATCATATTAAGCTAGAAAATTATATTATATTATTTTAATGTTGTGAAGATTTTTTTTTAAATATATATATATTAATCTCTTCTCAGTTGCAAAAAAAATCCTTCCAACAAATATATTTTAGAAATAAAATAAAAAGAAAAAATATGAAAAAGAGTATTTAGAATATATATTATTTTAGAAAGTTATTAGATTTTATTATATATATTTTAGTGGGCTTCTAAATTATAGCCAACTTAAGTTTTTTTATGGATATTAAAATCTAGAAAGTAATTCAATAGTTGAGTTGCGTTTGGAGGAGCATAGCTTTATACCAAAATGACAATTCCATTTTACACCAATAAGTGAAATTGAGAACATGAAAAGCAATGCTATGTTTGATATTATTGGTGTTGTTTTGTCAATCGACACAATAAACACAATATTTAGAAAGAATTCCACAAAAAATCTCTTATATTTTTAGTACTTGAATTTAATATATTTTGAGTTTCTTTGATATCATTAAATGGCTTAATGTTTACTCTCTTACATGCAATTTTCTCATTAATTGGAAAATATATATTTTTTCCTATTTAATACTAATGTCAAAGTAAATAATGATTTTGCTACAGGTGAGGAAGATGTCACATAATGTGCATACATCATGGGTGTCCATTTGGTTGTCAAAGTATCACTGGTGTCTTCCATTCAATGTCCCCCTTCGTATAGAGGAGTTGAGTGTGTTATTGGTTGAGAGAGAAGATGGTCAACATAATTAACAATAATGGACCAAAAACTAGTAAAAAAAAAATTAATAATTATGCTATGTACTTTAACTTTCTCTATGAATCTAAGGTGAAAATGAACTTAGATGTAAAATTTAACAATATTTAGATTGAAATTATAGATTTTTGTGATTAGTCAATTCATCTATACCATCAGGTTCGATATCTTTACCTTGTAGAATGCATTTGGAAGGTCACTATTAAGCCAACAGTGACCATTAAAAAACACACTCTATGTGATGAGCTCGATATGAAATTCATGAGACTTCTTAAGGGACAATCACACATTAGTTATCACATGGGACCACCTAAGGAATGGTTGCTTCCTACTTTAAAGTTCAACTACTTCATCATATTCATGGTGCATTAGGTCATGCCATCATTAAGGTTGTTGCACGCACACTATGGGATACCTACATTGCATGTCGTTAAATCCAATGTGACAATTAAAGTTCGAACTATTATTCATGATAGTGAAAATGGAAAATTACCAGTGCACAAATGGTTAGCTAACTGAAAGTATTTTTGAAATATTATTTGACAAATGTTTGCAAAATATTTATACATTTTATCTAGACTAAATTCAATTTTGAAAATATTTTTTGAATATTGTTTAAATATGTTTTGCTATCTTCTCAATTTGATTTATATGATGCAAATTTAATTTAAAATAAGCACCTCGAAAAGGATATCTCTCTGTGTATTTTACATAGATTTTTCTAAATATAGGTATGCTAGTTAAGCCAAGAGGCTTCCTATAATGTCAGCCAATGATCTATATAAACAAAAATGAATCAGGTTCAAATTGACAGGCAATTGATAGTAATGGAAGAGGAGGCAGCATGAAAATAATTAAACCGAAAGGCTTCCTACAATGGTAGCCAACGAGTTGTGTAAACAAAAACAAATTAAATTCAAATTGATGGGCAACTAACAGTAATGGAAGAGGAGGCAAAAGTAACTGAAATTGGTGGTGACAAACCATTCCATTGCCTTACATGCGAATTGGTGCTCGCATGCAGTCATTTCAAGTTCATATCACTTAACCTCAAGACCACGCCTACCAAAAAACCTAATCATTTTTTTTAATTCTCCTCTTTCACATAGTTTCCAAACTCTATCTGAGATGGTGACTCGAAACCCTGATTCAGAGATGCATTTTTTCCTTTATCTTCCAAGAAACACTGGCAGCGTTACTCAATCCAGAGGTAAAGGGATTTGACTCCTTCGGCCATTTCGATATATTGTATCCTCTACAACCTATCTCATCCTGGCGAATATTTACTTTGCGTTAAGAAAATAATTATAATGCATTCCCCTTTTATTTTAGTCATTCAAGGAAGAAAATTCTATAGTTTTTGTTTTAACCTATGGCTGCCATGAAGGGAATCAGCCCTGAGAGTCACCATATGACGCTAGGGGGAGGGGGGGGTTCCTTTCACAAGTTCTGGCTCTTTCATAGTTTCATTGCTAAAATTTTCAGAAGAGTAGGCAGCTAGGTGTGTAGTAGTGGGGTGTCGTTTTAAACCCCATGCCTCCCCCTCTCTTTCTTCTTGTTGCATAAGTATAAATTCTTCCTAGCTTATATATTGTTTTCCTTCATTTATTTCATTTTATCCTTTTTGTTTCTACCTTTGAGAGGCATTGGCGGAGGGAGAAATTAGAGGATTAGATCTTTTTTATTTTTTTATTTGTTGTATATGCATCTTTGTAAAATATACATCAATAAATACAAACTTCTCCACTGCACAAATCTGGAGATTTACACGCCACAAACCCAACATGACTAACATTTTTAAGTTCCTATCTTGTTTCTTCCCTTTGTATATTTTGGTTTAGTTCAATTATTTTGAGCCTCAAAAGCTTAACTTTCATAGAGCGATGGATGTGGGAAATACAACAGGAGGCATGAAAGAACAAACACAAAGTCATTTATGATTAAAGCACATAAATTATGAAACTGAAACATATGCACAAATCCAGATATTTATATTATATTGATTCTCAAAAATATAATTTGACACTATAGAGCTTAGGCTCTTCTTTTCTAGAATCCTACTACTACTAAGCAAATTTTCAACTTCAGATACAATCTTTTTTTCTCTGCTCTTGAGAGTCTTTTTCATGTCACCTTTTCTTTCACTACACAATCCTCTATCCTCTCTTCAATTACAAATGTGTATATATAAAATATCCAGCTGTTCGAAAAAACCACATGTACAAAGAAATTAAAGGCCATCAAGAAAGGCCAAGATGACGTGCCCATAACTATGTCCAATCGCATTTAAACACTGTCCTTTTAAGCCACCGAGGAGCACACAAACAGCCAGCATAGAAAATTCAAACAGTCAACCGGCGAAGACTATCATGCTACTATCACGGTTTACGAGGAGACCGCGGTGGTCACGATAACCGCGAGCACAAACAAGAAGGGGTTTACCATGCTATCACCACAGTTAAGAAATAGATCGTGGTGGCCGTGGTAATAGCTAGCGATCTGAGGGAACAGGCTTACTGCGCTACTGCCACGGTTAACAAATAAACCGCGGTGGCCGCGGTAACCGCCAAGACCCGGTCAATGGTCAACGAACACAGGCACCGCGATACTGCAGGAAGCAGGTGAGGAGACCACGGTAGAGCGGTAACTTGTACAGACAGACGGAGAGAAAATGGCTGATGGTTAATCGTGGTAACATGGTAAAGACCAGAAGTTGGAATTATTTCCAACACTCCCTCTTAATTTCAACTTCTATTTCTACCTCTTTCATAGATTGTTGATAGCTCGATGAGCCTCCACTTTTTCTGAATCTGTGCACGGAAAAACAATGATCTCTTTAGGATCTTCTTCAACTCTTTCCCTTCAGCTATGGTTGGATCTCTTCTTCTTTCCATCTGACTTCTGTCACTGTTTCAATACATCTTCAACCATTTATATCTCTATTTTTCTTCGAGGACTGCAGCCTCATTTTTAAAAAAAAAATCAATAGAGATCATTCCTCCATTTTCCATCATTTTGCAATCTTCCTGCAAGTTTTCAATCTACTATTATCTTCTATCATAGAGGTGGTTTCAGTTTACCACAAACTGGTTGTTCATCAGGTAGGTTTTGAATCTCTTCTCATTCTCTATTTCCAATTCTTTTAATTTGTTTTCTTAGCTTTGTCATATGTCCTTTGCAACTATCTTCTCACTAATTTTCTCATTCTTATTATCATTCTTTTCCCTCATCTCATCCTTCTTCCGACTGCCATTACTTTTGTAGTTCCATCTTTTTCCTAACATTCTGATTTTATTTCTTGAATTCTCTCAACACTTCCCATGAAAACACACTGCAGGTGAGTGAGAGTTCTATCATTAAATCCATTTCTTATCTTTTATACTAATTACAGAATGTTGTTGCATATCATAGTGATATTTATGCTCTTTCCTTAACTTTTTCAACTTCATTCTTTCAATGAGGTGGTTTCAGATTACCACAAACTAGTTGAAGTAAATTCATTCATCACTTCCCATAGTGGCACTTTGTTGGTGCTAGGGAATCCGATCATTATTTTTATCTATTGATTTCATTCTTGCTCACAGAAAGCTACTGCACTTCATTGTGTTATTTCTCCCTCTTTAGCCAAACTTTTGATTCAACAATTTACTCAAAAACTTCAACCTCTTCTTCCAAAATGAAACACTTTCCATTGTGGCTGCTGCCATTCATGTTCTGAAAAAAATTAATTGCAATAATTCTTCAACCCTCTTCTTTCAAATTTTTGAGTCTTGTCTTCTTCCATCACATTTCACCCCCTTTTTTTATGCATAAACACACTTTTATTTTGACTCTATCCATATTCTCTTTTACTGTCTTCAAATTCAATTCATGATGATGACCACTAACAGATGCGGCTGTAACCTCTGTTTTATCCATTCATATTATGTCTTCTCTCCAGTGCACAAACAACTTTTGTTATAATTTTCTTTCTTGATACCTTCATATAACTCCTTTCCAAAGACATCCTTGAATGTTGTTTTAACTGATTCTCTGACAGCTGCTACTGTATCAAACTTTTAAATTTTGCAGTGGTAGCATCAACTACATTTCTGATTCTTTATTTCTTCTTACACATGACCAATCCTTCACTCACACTTAGAATTTCTTGTGACTTCCTCTTGCACAACTTTCTTCCTTTCTACTGCAACTGTAGTTTCAACTTCTTCAATCTTTCAAAACATTAAACTGAGATTTTTATCTTCACTCTTTGCAAGTGACTCATTAGACTGCAACTTCTTTTCTTTCCAAAAATTTTTCATTTCATTTGAACATCCATACCTCTCAGAATTTTTATTAAACTTCACATATGAACACTTGTATAGTCTCCTAAACATACAAGTTAGCTTCTGCCAACCTGAATCACAAATCCATCCACAGTTCATCTTTATGCATTTTGATGTAGACTCATTCTTTGACACCTTTTTCCAACACATTTCATCACAATGATTTTTCGAACCACAAATTCTACAAGGGTGTAAATCCTAGCATTTCTCCATGATGTGACCTCTTCTATGACAGTGTGAACACTCATTACTCTTCATTTCTCTAACAAAATTACCTGCACTTGTAGCAGCATTTCCTTTTCTTGAATCATATTTGAGAGCTTCATTCTTCGGCCTCATTGTAACCTCAATTGGCTCTATTATTCCTTGTTCATGTTTTCCTAGACCTTGTCCAGTATAACCCATTCTTTTCATGATTTTTAACCCTGTATTCTCTTCACAAAAAATATCCTCTTTTGAAGATTCTAACACTTTATCACATCTAGCCATATTTGCAAATTCATCAACATTTTGATCTAGACACTATTTATCACCAGCATTTTCAATAGCAATAGATTTTTCAAATGAGGAACACAAATTTGTTGTATCACATGAGACATTACATACTGAAAGTTTTGTTTTCTTACAAGAAATACATGCCAAAATTATTTATCATTTTCTTTCAATTCTGTGATTTCCTTCAATTGTAAACAATTTTTCTCTTCTACCCTTTTCAAGAGTTTTCCCAAATCTTCATTCTTTTTCTTTATCTCATCAAACAGCTTCATTTTTTGTTCAACCTCCTCATTTCTTTTCTTAATTTCTCC
Organism: Sequoiadendron giganteum; assembly: GCA_007115665.2. NCBI lineage: Eukaryota > Viridiplantae > Streptophyta > Pinopsida > Cupressales > Cupressaceae > Sequoiadendron > Sequoiadendron giganteum. The sequence goes on from CM021106.1 coordinate 311,090,018, forward strand.
AAGAGACTTCAACCTATCTTCTAGCTCTTCATTTCTAGCCTTAACCCTTCTTAATTCCTTCTCAAAATCATCATTTTCATCTAACAACAAACATTTTTCTTTCAACAGTTCTTTTATTCTTTCAATGAAACACCCATTGTCCTTTTTAACAATACCCAATTCTTCTTTAAGTAAAACTATTTCTTCTTCTAAAACATCTTTTGCAGATGACAAATTTTCAATCTCTTTCTTAACTCTTTTTCCTAATTTCCCCATTTGTAAAAGAAAATTCAACTTACCTCTTTTGAACTTGTTCCAGGGATATAGCAACTTCGTGTGACTCTAATCTTCTTCAGCCTCTATTTTTTTTCTTTGTTCTGCAACTAGGTCTGTAGCTCTTTGATTGATCAAACAACTGGTGTTATGTTCAGTTCCTTTTCTTCAGCATAGCTTCTTCTTTTTGTCAATTCACAACAACTATCTTCACAAATTTGAAACACCTTGTAACTGCTTCTTCTACTTGTGGGTTTCTGCTCAGCTTCTCTTGTGATAGTTATCTCTTTTCTTTGTGTTCAAAAAATACAGCTCTTCTGGCTTTTCTTAATAAGTCACTCTCAAGCATTCTTCTTCTTTTCTCTAATGTATATAGCCTCCTATTTACTTCTTTCAGCAACTGGTTAGAGAAATTCTTTCAGGGCTTCAAACACTCCAAATATCACTGTTAGCTAAAATGACTTCAACCTTTTGCAAACATTCAATCTTTTCTAATATCTTCCTCTCTAGGAAAGAATTCTCACTTGATTGACACTCTATGGCTTTCCTCAAACTAGACAGTGATTACTTCACTCTCATTCACCATAAAATTCTACTCCTAATCAACCTGACCGATAAGGCTCTGATACCACTTTGTGGGAAATACAATAGGAGGCATGAAAGAACAAACACAAAGTCATTTATGATTAAAGCACATAAATTATGAAACTGAAACATATGCACAAACCCAGATATTTATATTATATTGATTCTCAAAAATATAATTTGACACTACAGAGCTTTGGCTCTTCTTTTCTAGAATCCTGCTACTATTGAGAAAATTTTCAACTTTAGATACAATCTCTTTTTCTTTGATCTTGAGAGCCTTTTTCATGTCACCTTTTCTTTCACTATACAGTCCTCTATCCTCTCTTCAATTAAAAATGTGTATATATAAAATATCTAGTTGTTCAAAAAAACCATATGTACAAAGAAATTAAAAGCCATCAAGAAAGGCCAAGATGATGTTCCCATAACTATGTTCAATCGCATTTAAACACCATCCTTTTAAGCCACCGAGGAGGGCACAAACAGTCGGCATGAAAAATTCAAATAGTCAACTAGCGAAGACTACCGTGCTACCGCCGCAGTTTACGAGGAGACCACGGTGGTCATGATAATCGCGAGCACAAACAAGAAGGGGTTTACCGCGCTACCACCGCAGTTAAGAAATAGACCATTGTGGTCACGATAGCAGCTAGCTGTCTAACGGAACAGGCTTACCGCACTACTACCGTGGTTAATAAACAGACCGCGGTGGCCACGGTAACCGCCAGGACCCGATCAACGGTCAACAAACACAGGCACCACGATACCACAGGAGGCAAGCAAGGAGACCACAGTAGAGCGGTAACTTGTACAGATGGACAAAGAGCAAATGGCTGATGGTTAACCACGGTACCCCACGGGGCAAAGAGGCAAGCCGCGGTATAGCGGTAAAACCGCCCAACCGCAAGGGGCCAAAAGATAGACATCGCGGTGATACGGTAAAGACCAAAAGTTGGAATTATTTCCAACAATGGAAGCCTCCAAAAATATGCTATACTTTCCAAACACAGGCAATTTATTTATTTAAGAGAAATTTTCCCTTTGATTTTAAACCTCTTACTTTATTATTTTGATAAAAGGGTAAAACGGGTTTTACAGGGACCCAAAACCACAAAGTTTACAAGTTAGCAAAAGGAACACCAAAGCTCCACAAAAAAATAGCTACCCGAGAAAACCAGCAGCACCAAAATAAAAAGGATCAGGAGGGTCTGGAAAGAAGGGACAGCAGAGAAAGCACATAGGAAACCCCATCAACTACTTTAGAGATCTAAGGACAGACTCTGTCTCAACCTCCATATCCTGCATATCTTTAACCCCCTGTTTAAAGGTTTGAACCATTTTTGGAGTAAGGGGGGCCTTTCACTTCAAGTTGGCACGGGTTCTTCTAGAGATGCTAGCTTCCATGTCCTGGCTTTTATCTATAGCATCTTCAAGATCCACCACCAGAGACCCCTGTTGGGCTTTGTCAAGCTTTTCTATCATCACATTAATAATAATAGCATTATGTTTTGCAATGCGGTAGTTTTGTTCAGCGACAGTTCTGATGTTATTCCTTAAGCTCTTAGCTTCAATTTCCATGTTCCTGTTACTATGACCCGCTTCTTTCTTTTCCATCTCCACTATCTTAGCACCCATTTCATCAATCTTACTATGCAGGGCACAGTTTTTGATTTTCAACTCATTGATTTCAGAGAAAGTCCAATCCAAGAGTTTGGAATGAGACTCAGAATTGGTTCTAGCAAGGTTAAGATAATCAAGAGAGGGCTCTTTACCAATGTTAACAGGGGAATTATCAACAGTGTGAATATCCAGCAAGGGGTCAACACAGCGCTCAGAATTATTGGTGTCAAAATCCTCCGATTCAGAGGATTCTTCAGAGTAAGAAACAAGGCTTTTAGCCTAGGCTTTTTTACCAACAGAGCTGATCTTAGGAGGATGGTAGTCAGGCGCGGGCTCAGCATGGATTTTACCTGACTCCCTAGAAGGGCCAGCAACTTTACTAACAGGGCTAGGGTTTGGCAAAAACTCTGAGCCACTGGGCTCTGTATCATCACTCTCGGACTCTGGATTGGTTTCCAAGATAGCAGGAATGGGCACATGAAGATGTTCCACAATAAGCCTAATTAACCCAGTGTGAAGAATGGGGAATCTTTTGGGGTTTTTCTTATTGTCCTCCAAACTTTTCTTCAAGGAGCAATAAAGATAATAGGAGATAGAGACCCTTACCTTGTGTCAGAAATGGTTGAGAAGAGCAAAGTGGTAGCCATAGACTTTAGTCAAACGCCCGTCCACAGTAATGTACTCCATGATGACCCGAAGAACCTTTCTCCATATATTTTTTATGGAGTCAACATCAAAGTAACAATTAGCAATTTTTACCAAGCTTTGCTTTTCCTTGTCATTTTTGGGAAATTTGGTAATAGCTTCATCAGAAAAAGCCCTGTCCCTAAAACATTTCTTCCTATTAGTGGGTAATCTTATGACATCAGCAATGAGATTTTCGTTGAGCTCCACATTCCTGCCAAATAGGGTCAAATTAACATCATTCCAATTTTTGGCAAAAAGATTCGTAGCCTCCTGGTCAGAGCCATGAAGCTTCTCCAGGAAAGGAATCAGCCCTCCACTTTTAATCTTGTTCCAGACCCTAGCATTTTTAGTATGAATTTCGTAGTTGTCTGGCTCAGTTCGCTTTATGTCTCCTCCCATATTGGTCAACATAGTGAGGTAGGTCCAAGCACAAGCCTTTGTAAAATTGGCCCCACCAAATCTTAGAACCCACAAAGCGTGCGGAGTAAGCTTGCAATTTACTCCACCGGGCTCGGTCCCATGCAATCTAGTGATTGTGATGTGATAGATCCAACCTGTCCTCATTGAAGGGATAACACGTTGCCTTTCCATGTGATTTATCATAATTTAATAGGGCACAGACATTAAGATTTAGATCACTCTTATTTAGCCAAGTACACACTTCTTTACTCTTAAATCCTTCATTAGCAAAAAAGTCTGCCACAGCATTAGCTTCTCTATAAGCGTGTGATATTTTAACTTTTTCAAACTTGGCCAAATTCAGTTTGGCTTCATCAATCAATGAGTTGATGGTCCACGAGGGTGGGGACTTGCCACATAGGTAGTCAATTATGTTTTTAGAGTCTCCTTCAATCCATAAATTTTTAATTTTAAGACTTTGGGCTAAATTTATGATATGGTAAGCGCCAGCCGCCTCCGCCAGGTGATTAGTTTGAGAGCCAAGAGGTGAGGCAATTGCACCAATGAAGTTTCCATTGGAATCCCTTAAAACTCCACCACAACCCGTAGCCCCCGGATTGCCTTTAGCCGCACCATCAAAGTTAGCTTTGATCCACCTATTACGCGGAAAAGTCCAGCAAACTCCCTCTCTATCCTTTTTGGCCTTCATACTAGAACTAACCAGATTAGGATTAATGTTCCATTCCTTAGCAACAAGTAGATCATAGTTCGAGTACTTCACATTCATGGTTTTCTTGTCATTCTGGGCCACAACATTGAATTTTTCCTTCATGGATCTAACAATTTTATCAAAGACATAATCTATAGAGGTTTCTTTGCCTCTAAAAATTATGTTATTGCATTCTTTCCAAAGGCCTCAAGCAATATGAGGGAAGGAAAGGTCCCAAAAAGACCTAAGTAAGGGGTTCCTAGTCAGAGCTTTCCACTGAGAAAAAAAATCTTCAATGGACAACAGGAAAACCCAAGGAAGGTTCCATAACCTGATAAAATTTTCCCAAAGAGAAGCGGCAAAAGAGAAATGAAGAAACAAATGATTCACAGATTCAGCATCCATCTTGCAAAGATAGCATCTATTGGGGATTTGAAATCCACGTTTACGTAGATTATCAATCGTAAGCAATTTATTTTGGAGCAAGATCCAAAAGAAGATATTAATTATAGGTATCAAATGATTGCACCAAGCTTTAGACCAAAAGGGGGGGTGATCCAGAGAATAAGTGATTTTAGCAAAAGCATAAGACACAGAAAAATTACCAGAGGGATCATCAATCCAAACTGTTCGGTCCTCCAGCTACTCAGAACTAAGTCTAACAGCCAGCAGAGTAGTCTGGATAGGGACCAAAGCCAAACTGACTCTGCCCAAGTCCACCCAATTACCATTCACTCTATAATCATTAACATAAGTACCAAACCTTGCCTTGCAAGTCTCAGCCCAATCTCTGAAGGAATTGAATTTTATCAAGGGTTTCTTAAAAGGCCATCTGTCTTCCCAGAATCTGGTACTGTTACCATTTCTCACTTGCCAACCAATTCCTTCCTCCACAATCTTTTTTCCAGTGATTATATTATTCCAGCATGTTGATCCTCTCGGAAGAAGGAGAGGGTCCTTCTTAATAATGGAAGAGCAATTGTTTTCTAAATATTTACTAGCCAGAATATCAATCCACTCCCTAGAGGAAGAGAAGATTCTCCAAATTTGCTTAGCCAAGAGGATTTTATTAATAGTTCTGATTCTTCTTAACCCAAGTCCTCCATTCTTTTTAGGTCTACAAACCAAATTCCAATCAATTAAGGGAATTCTTTTATTTTCCTCAACACCTAACCAAAGAAATCTTTTTTGAATTTTTTCAATTGTGTCAGCAAATTTAGCAGGGCTTAAAGAGGCTCAGGGCATAGATAGGAAGATTCTGGAGAGAGGCTTTGAAAAGCTAAAGCTTACTAGCTTGACTAAGCAGAGCACCTTTCCAACCCGCAAGCTTCTTACTGAATCTATCCACCAACGATAACTAGAAAGAATTAGGAGGTTTCAAGCTTAAAGGAAGACCCAAGTAGGTGGCCGGAAGGGAATCCACTTTACAATCTAGAATTCTGGCAATTTTGGTCTGTCGATGAACCTCTTACTTTATTATTATTGATTCTATCCAATCTAAATTCTAAATTATATTTTATTTTGGGATTCTTTTTATGTTAACATAAATGATTTTTTGGGATTCTTTTTATGTTCACAATAATGAAAGGAACACTATGGATGGAATTCCTTAAGCCAAGATACTCTATTTTTTTTCTTTCCTCCTCGTGCATGCATAGAATGTACAAGAATATGCATGATAGCTTTGTGATATCCACATCCACATGTATTATATTTCTTTCCTTTTTACTAAATAAGAAATAAAGACTACCAGATTATTGCAAGTATGAAACCAGCAATCTATCCCCCTGTTCTTTGCTAATTTATTATAGCTAAGGATTATATAGGAGAGCATGATAACAATTTTTTTTTCTTCAAATAAAATAAAAATAGCCAATTTCCTTTATGAAAAACATAACGTATTTATTTTCCAAAAGACTTTCATGTTTTTTCTTTAAAATAGAATAGAATAAAGCATTTCATTGCATTTTAACTATTGTGTAACATAGATGGCATTTGAAACAAAATACATGATTTTTTTTCAAATAAAATGAAACAATAAATGCTCATTTTGTGGTAAAAAAAATAATCGTATTCTAGAAAGAATGCATTTATTCATTTTTATAACAAAATACTCTAATTACAAATAGATACATTCAAATTATTTTTTGTTGAATCCATTAAAATGGAAGACTGTAACAAAACATCTTTTACATTTTGTGCAATAGGAATCTCCAGAAAGATAGCTCTCGGTGTATTTTATATATATTGATATTTAATATATGTTTGCTAGTTTATTATATTAAACAAGAGATTTGTTTCTTAATGAATATGTAAGAAATAAGGAATTTATAAAGAGGATGTAAATAACCTAATGAATTGCATGCATGCATGTTGAAAATAATTCCGGCTTCTACTTTTACCACCTCACCGCGTCTCTTCATGTTGCTGCCTGCGGTAGCGCGGTTTCCTCTCTTCACCGCCTTACTGCGGCTTCCTCGTCACCCCCTTGCGGTAGCGCGGTGTTACCGCTATATCGTGGCTCCCTCCTTTGTTGTCTACGGTAGCATGGTTAACCGCGATATTGCAGCTATACTCGTTGCCCCTCGCGGTAATGCGGTACCCTGCAGTACCGCAACCCTTTTCCTCCATGTGTGCGGTAGCGTGGTTTTCTCTGTTTTTGGTGGCACTTGGGGAGTCTTCCAGTTGGAAAATAATTAGTTCGAAAGTACCTGATATTAATGCAATTTATCACTGTTTAATGTGCTTGGTCTTGAAATGATACATTTGGAATTTTTGTGTTGTCTTCACACATTTTTTGGGTGCATGGAAATATATTATTTTATGTTGTCCTTGGTATTTTCTCAACTCTCTATATATTGTATGTAGTCTATTTTGTTGAGTACTCTCTCTGGAGTCTAGCACAGGAGAGCTGCCTGTTAGTTGGTGGTAATCTGAAACCGTCCTAGTTAGTTCGTGGTAATTTGAAACCACCCAATTAGTTGGTGGTAATCTGAAACCATCTTAGTTAGTTCGTGGTAATCTGAAACCACCCAACTAGTTTGTGGTAATCTAAAACCACCCTTATGAGTTTGTGGAAATTTGAAACCACCTGCTTAAAAGATTAGATCTGTCAGATAATTTATTGAAGTGTTTGTATGAGCAAAATCTCTATAAGTCTGAGTAACTATCAATGTCAAGTGGTTGTAATTGTGTCTATCTATTTGAAAGAGCTCAAGCTCAATATGTCGGGAGAATGTAATGGTAGTTGATTGAATGAGCAGCAGTTCGAGAAGATTTATGATAAACTGTTTTGACTGAATCAAATTAAAATATCATGTTTCATATTTCAGTGTACATGAAGGAATTGCAAAGGTAGGAGAAAACATAAAAACGTACACAGAAATATGAAACATGATATTTTAATTTGATTCAGTCAAAATAGTTTATCATAAATCTTCCTCAGCTGCTACTCATTCAATCAACTACCATTGCATTCTCCTGACATATTGAGCTTGAGCTCTTTCAAACAGACAGACACAATTACAACCACTTGACATGGATAGTTACTGAGACTAATAGAGCTTCTACTCATACAAACACTTCAACAAATTATCTAATAGATCTAATCTCTTAAGCAGGTGGTTTCAGATTACCACAAACTCACAAGGGTGGTTTCAAATTACCACAAACTAGTTGGGTGGTTTCAGATTACCACGAACTAACTAGGATGGTTTCAGATTACCACCAACTAATTGGGTGGTTTCAGATTACCATGAACTAACTAGGATGGTTTCAGATTACCACCAACTAATAGGCAGCTCTCCTGCGCTAGACTCCAGAGAGAGTACTCAACAAAATAGAATACATACAATATATAGAGAGTTGCGAAAATACCAAGGACAACATAAAATAATATATTTCCATGCACCCAAAAAATGTGTGAAGACAACACAAAAATTCCAAATGTATCATTTCAAGACCAGGCGCATTAAACAATGATAAATTGCATTAATATCAGGTCCTTTCGAATTGATTATTTTCCAGCTGGAAGACTCCCCAAGCGCCACCAAAAACAGAGAAAACCGCGCTACCGTGCACATGGAGGAAAATGGTTGTGGTACCACGGGGTACCACATTACCGCGAGGGGCAATGAGTAGGACCATGGTATCGTGGTTAACTATGCTACCGTAGACGGTGACGAAGAGAGTCGCGATATAGCGGTAACACCACGCTACCACGAGGGGCCAATAAGGAAGTCATGGTATGGCGGTGAAGCAAGGATATTGTGCTACTACGAGGAGCAAGTAGGCAGGCTACGGTATGGCGGTAATACTGCGATACCGCGAGCAATGAAATGCACGATGGCGGTATGGTGGTAAAATATGAAGTTGGAATTATTTCCAACACTCCCCCTTAATTTCAACTTCTACTTCACTGTGCTTAGGCAAATTTATGCAATCTCACATCGGAACAATTTCCAAATTTGTTATGAGTGTTGCAACCTTCTCTCATTCTTCAATTCTTCGTATTCAACTCAATCTATCTTCTTTCAGCTTTAGCATTTGAATGCTCCTTTCTCTATAACTCCTTTCTTTGAATTCTTTTCAATAACCAACCAAGAATCTTGTTGCTTTTTTGCTCTATTATAGACTGAACATCATTCCTTCATTCATGATTAGTCGATCTTGTGCTCATCTTTTATCATTCCCAGTGTTCCTTTTGAATCATGCAGATTTTCAATCTGTATCATGGCTTCGGCCTTCTTTTGTGACTTGATTTTAACAAATTCTCCTTGATCAGCTGTGGCTGATTTAAATTCATTTCTTTTCTGGAAACTTTTGATCTTGATTTTACCTTGACTTCTGTCAATCTCTATTTTTCTTCCTCTGAGAGTTGCAGTCTCCTTTTAACAGTCATACATACTATTTTCTCTCCCTGAATCTGCTATGATTAACTCTCCCCTTTTTTTTGCAACTTTTCAAAGTATCAACAGCGACAACTTTTTCCATTACGATCTCTCATAGAGGTGGTTTCAGTTTACCACAAACTAACTATAATAGATTCTTTCAATGACTTATTTCCATTTTTTTAATACTTCCCATAGTGGCACATTGTTGGTGCTAGGGAATTTTGACTTCAATCTTGCTCTCAGAATGTTGCTGCAATTCACTGTATTGTTTCTTCTTCCAATAGTTGTTCAACATCCTTTCATTTGTTGTAGTTAAATTCTAGCAATCTCTTTATCTTGTTACTTGAATCAAATCAGCGTTTTAAGAATTTCAACCTCCTCTTTCAGATGAAACTTCTTTGCATTGTGGTTGTTGCCAATCAAACAATGACCCCTTTTTACTGCTGTAAGAATTCAAATTGTTAATCCAATCAATTTCCAAATTTTTGAGTCTTTCAAACCTTCATTTTCATCTTTTAACTTCTACATCCATGAACACACTTTTGTTGTAATTTTGAGAGCTGTGACTCTTATTGTTTTGTCCATGACTTCACACTTTACCCAAAAATATTGATCTTTGTTCTCAAGTCTGCAGTGCCTTTTTTTTAAGGCTGTTCAACCCTCTCTCTTTGAATTTGATCATATCTGCCATCTCTACTGATGGTATTCTCTTCATTGCCATGTCATCTTTTAATCTTTTCCTCCAACAGCTGCAGTTGTGAACTCATTGTTTTTATTCATTCACATTGGAGGAGTGGGGGTTATTTTGAGAGGGTAACCGTTCTCACATCAAAATCTTTTAATGGGAGTGCATTAAATAAACCCTCACGACGGTCATGCACGACGCGTTGAAAAGATAATTTTAGGAGATAGCCTTCTTACTCTACCATCGACCTCTCCATTAAACAAAAGGATCTTAGTATACGTGGAGCATGCTTGGAGACGCATCTACATGCATATTTATTGTTAGAAAATAAGCTTTAATTTACGGAAGAAGAAGGGAATCAATCAGTTTTTTTGGCAAGCATCCTTGTCTTCAAAAAAACATGAGGGAAAAGAAACACAAGCCTGCAACCCTAAAACAGAAGGTGTGGTAAGAGCTGAGTAGAACATTAGAAAATAGAGAGATCGTGTTTGAGTATAGGAGCAAGGGCATTAAGGATGATGATCGGGAATCTAGACAAACCACCCATGCTCCGAAGCCAGGTAAGCTTAGATTACTCTGCCCAAATAATCTTGTTCTCTGCCCTCACAGTCGAATTAACTGCGAATGGTAAAAGTATTTCTGCATCAAGAATTATCCTGTAATCAAACGCCTATACAATCATGCGCTAAAAGGTATAATCGTATACACTTTTTTTCATGTATTTCTACGCTAGCCACATCTTTTGTATATTCCCTGCAAGAAAGCTTTCCACACTTGAAATGTAGTAACCTATCACCAAAGTTTTGTATATTATCTAGCAATTAGATTGTTAATGGTTCATTATTTCTTTAGATTTTTTGAGCTCGCACTTATTACAACTACCCATAAGCGAAGGCAATGAGTCCAATTTTTCTGTTCATTTCCAGGTTATCTCGCAATTTTGCATAAGTTGCATGCTTGGTATATGGGGCATATCGATGACTTAAGTGTCCAATACATCGTCAATCACGATTTTTGTCTATGGTTCCACCTTCCTAGCTTAATGAATAGGGTAGCTAATACATTGGTCAATCTCTTTATCTCTCTTGCATGCTTTCATAACACCATCCTCTGACCAAACTTTACCTTCTCTATGGATTGATGATGAGCACCCCATGAGCCATTATCTTGGGCCTGGTTTTGCGTAACCTAGTGGTTTGCAATTTGAACCATAATAAACGATATGGGACTTGGAACCGGATGATTTGGGCATCGCATACTAACTACCAGGTTATTGTAAGATGCGACGATCCTTGCCCCGAATGCTTGTTGCAATAGTGTTAACAGATATAAACCAAGTCTTAATTCGACAATTAGAAAGTAGTCCTTATCGGCTCCTTTACATATGATCTAATCACCACCAACGTATATATATATATATATATATGCAAAAAAAAAAACCCAAAAAAAGTCGCCCACAATTCCCTTAGAAGGATAAGCTTATACCGTGGAAGAGTCGTTGTCAGCATTCTCTAACATGCACCCATCGCTATGAGAGGTTGTCCTGTATTTTCAATCTCTCTCTCCAAGTGAAGTTAGAATGAAAATTCACATAGTTGGAACTTATTGACACGGGTTAAGTAGAACTTTATGAACTGTAATATGGTTGTGAATAATTGCATCGCCCTCTGATCAATATCGGCTGCAACTCTGCATGACGTGTGAATTGTCATGATAAAAGAATCGTACCGGCTCATAATGTAAGACAAATAACACTGTTTAGTAAGTTGACCATCCCTTTTTTCCTTTGGTCTGAGTGGTGTATAATGGAGATTATTCAACTCACCTTGTTTCTGTATTGCATGAAGATATTTCATTTTTGGTATCTCTTGATAATTTCACTCAGGTGCTTTTCAATTGCTTGTAGAGTCTATCTCATTTGTTGAAAAAGACCTTATCGACTATGATCTGTCGACCCATATCATATTTTCACATTGCCATGGAAATTACTTGTGAATATAGTTTTGACTAGTAATCTGTAATGTGTGCAGTATTTATCTATGAGAAACTTGGAATTCTGCATACTGTGAAGTCGATAGTCCCTAGTGTTGGTGGACTAATTAAATGATTCCATGTAATGAACGGAGCCATATGATTGCATGATGGATGAATGATAATCTCAGCTAGTCATTATTTAAAAGAAAACTAGCGAAAGGTGTCTCCATTAGAAAGATTGGATTAAGTGCTTTGAACTAGGTAGCATAGCCTAGATGTCATAGAATCGGATATAAGAAAACTTGCTTTAAGTTGCTCCATTTATGCATGATTTTCTTACTAGCTTGGTGGGAAGAAATAACAAGTGATAGCAGGATTTTAGAAAATATGTGTGAAACTCTCATAATCCTTGTAGTGAAAGCAATGGATGTGTGTATGATTTTTTCCTTAATAGATCACATGAGTGTTGTACTTTATAGGAATGTGTACATATATCTTTACGTATATATGTATTTATAAATGCATACATGTGATGCACCTTCTTTAATCAGTTTTACAAATTCGTATATTGTTGAAAGCAAATATTTTTTTGTGAATATTGAAATATGAATGAGCCAATTTAGCTTATGCTTGTATGCACATAAGAAAGAGGATGTGATTTTGTCACATTTTCTTAAAACCTTGCCGAGACAAGTTTCCTGCTTATGGGAAATTGATGAATGAATATTGATGTATTTTCTTAAAACATGCTTATGAAAGGTTTATTAATGTATTTTTATGTCAAGATCATTGAAAGGGATTGCATGCATGCAGACATGTTTTTCATGTTAGCAAAACTAGTAATTGCATAGGTTGACTTGTTTCTTTAAAGAAATAATGGACCTAGCAATGTTGATGGTAAACTATCATTTAGCCTTCATGAATGATTACGTACGTGTGAGCGTCAAGCATGATGACATTTTTGGCATAATATTGTGATGATCATTATATGACTAGAATTTGATATGACTAGCTCCACATATTCCATTACCCCCATTTAGTATTGCATTGCTAGTTTTCCTCGGCTGGGTTGGGTATTTTTTGATGGACTGAAGAATTCTAGAGAAGTGTCTCTCTCACTTCATGGTAGGGCAGAAACACTCTCTAAGAATGTTCTCACCCTTGAAGTGGTCAAAAGAGTTTCAAGTTCAAAAGGATCCTATCAAGAAGGCTCAAGTTTCAGTTTTTTGTATAGTCTTGCTATCGACCAACAGGTCTAATGTAAGGGAAATGTTCCCATATGATTACCTTGTAAATGGCACATGTACTTCATTTTTTAAATTTAAAATAATATTTATTTCTTGTGCATTGGACACGTGTCTTTCTATGTGTGTGATGATGTGTAATTTGAGTATTTAATTAAGTTTAACTATGGAGATTATTACAAAAAGCGACAAGTCTTTGAACCAATATAGCAAGTACCTCGCTTTAAAGAGGGAGAAAATGTAGACACTTAAAAAAAAATTGATCGATATTGTGCATTCAAACTCGATTACTAATGCCATTTTCGTCCTAATTCGACCCCTTTTGACTATTTAATTAAATAATCTTGATTGTTTGATTAAATTCGCCATTTTCTCCTATTAATTGAATAATTGACATTATTAGGTTAATTCATCCCTTTCATACTAATTTTCATTGTATTTGATTAAATAATTTGAATTATTTAATTAAATCTCATCCTAATTTGACCCCTTTTGACTATTTAATTAAATAATCTTGATTGTTTGATTAAATTCATCATTTTCTCCTATTGATTGAATAATCGACATTATTAGGTTAATTCATCCCTTTCATACTAATTTTCATCCTAGTTTATTAAATAATTTGAATTATTTAATTAAACTCGCTAACTCCTCTCATTAGATTAAATAATCTTAATTATTTAATTAAATTTCATTAATTCTCTCTTTTAAGTAAATGAGTTAATTGTTTAATTAAATTTTTAATTTCCCTCCTCTTGCACAATTAAATAATATTCTAATTATTTAATTGGATAATTTCTTTAATCTCTTCAATTTCTCCCACTTGCAAAGGAATATTCCCCTGGATTATTCCTCCAATTCAAATTCAAACCATTTCCCTCGAGCATGGAAATATCGTGTGCATTCCTCCTAAAATTAAGGATTTGCGTTTGGGTAAGTACAAAAAGATGGGAAACAATTTTGTGGCCAATTTACTTTTTCATCCCGAAATAGCGAAAACGCGAGCACAATATAGCAAAACGCACTCACATTATGGCTTGGTAATGACTGAGCCTAGGATCAATTATTATCAAGTCATAACGCAAGCACATTATAATGCTATGGTTTAAAATAATGCAAATTCTAGTTTTTGGAAGATCTTAAGAATTTTAGACTTAGTCAAATTTCAATAATCAACATGTCAAATTTCAGTAATCAGGAGGTCAAATTTTAGTAGTCAACAAGTTGTATCATCTTTCTCTCTCACTCTCTCCTTCTCTCTACTATCTATCTCTCCACTCCCTCTCTCTCTCCCTTCCTCCCTCTCTCCCCTCTCTCTCTCACCCCTCTATCTCCTCCCTACATCTACCTCCCTCCCTCCCCTCTCTACTTATATCTATCTATTCTCCCTCTCTACTTATCTTTATCTCCCCTCTCTCGATATTTACCTACCTCTCCCTCCATCACTTTGTATCTCACCTATGTCTCCCTCCCTACCTCTTTCCCTCTCTACTCTCTATCTCTCATCTCCCTCCCTCTACCTACATCTCTCTCTCACTCTTTATCCCTCTCTATCCCTCTCTTCCCCTTCTTTCTCTCTAACTCTCTCCTCTCTATCTCATAATTCTCTCTCCCTCCCTCTCACTCACTCCTCTCTATCTCACCACTCTCTCTATCTCTCTCTCTCTCACACACACAAACCTCTATCTCCCTCCCTAACAATCCCTCCCTCCCTCATTCCCTCCCTACTTCTTTCTATCTCTCCTCTCCCTCCCTCTCTCGACCTCACCCTCCCTCCCATTCGTTTTGTCTCTCCTCCCAATCTCTCTCACTATTGTCCCTCTGTCCCTCCCCCCTATTTCTCTCTCAATTGCTCCTTTTCTCTATCTCACCATTTTCTCTCTCACTCACACACACACACCTCTATCTCCCTCCATCCCCTCTCTACTCTCTATCTCTCCTCTCTCTTTCCCTCTCTATACCTACCTCTCCCTCCATCACTCTCTCTCCATCTCTCTCTATCTCATCTATGTCTCATTCCCTACCTCTTTCCCTCTCTACTCTTGATCTATCCTCTCCCTTTCTCTACCTATCTCTCTCTCTATCTCTCTAGCCCTCTCTTTCTCTCTCACTCTCTCCTCTCTATCTCACCACTATCTCTATCCCTACCTCTCGCTCCCTCCTCTCTAAATCACCATTCTCTCTCTCCCACTTTCCCTCCTCTCTATATCACCATTCTCTCTCTATCCTTCTTTCCCTCTTTCCCTCTCTCTATCTCACCTGGTTATGTGCAGGATCATCATGGAAAAAATAGGCCCTTAAGTGGTGATGAAAATTCAGAAAATCGGAGTTAGGCAACTTGACGTAAAAATTTGAATAAGTTATCTATATTATTTCAAAAAATATGTAAGAATAGAATATGTAGAAAATTGAATGTAGTTTCTAAACTACTAGGTTTATTTAACAAAAAATAAAATCTATCTGGTGAAAATTTGAAATTTCAATGCAGTAGTACTTAAATTTCAGGAAAAAAATAAGAAGTAGGTGTCTATTTGACCACCCTAACCACAAAATAATGATGATATTTTTTCATAATATTTTAGATATTAGTAGAGGAATCATGTCTCGATGTGATGCATATTTCTTTATAATTTGTTTCGAAGTAAATAATTAATTATGATTTTTTCTTACAACTTTTAAAAAATATAAAAACTCATATGTCTGACCACCTTAACTTCATCAAAAAGTCATGAAATTCATTTTATTTTTTAATCCTATAGTATGCAAAGCATAGAATGTGATGCATGTTTCGGATTCAAAAAATGTGATACCGTTTGAAAGCTATAGATTATTTTCAATCAACCTATCAATCAGGACTTTATTCGTAATTCAAATAGAAAATGAATAATACTTATTTATTAATTTCAAAGTAAAGAATAATTTATATTGGTGGAAAGTTGAGAGTCTCTTTTAAAAACCCTTTTTATTTCATAAATTTTGGGTAAAAAAATAGTCGTCAGCCACATGGATCATCATATCACTTAAATATCACCATTTTTTGGCCCATCATGATCCTGCACATACCCACCTATCTCTTTCTACCTCTCCCTCCCTCCAACCTCCCCATCTCTCTTTATCTTTCTTGTTATCTCCTTACCTCTCAACTCTCTATCTCATCACTCTCTCACCATCTCACTCTCCCTCGTATCCCTCCCTCTCCTTCCCTCTCTACCTACCTCTCCCTCCACTACCTACCACACTCTCTACTGCTCTCTCTCCCTCCCCCCTCTTTCTCTCTTACTCTCTCCTTCCTTCTCTACTCTCTATCTCTCCCACCTTCCCTCTCTACTCTCTTTCTCTCTCCCCCCCTTCCTCTATCCCCTTCTTCTCTCCCCTCATTTTCTCTCCTCTCACTCTCTCTCCCTCTCACACACACTCACCTCTATCTCCTTTCCTCTCCCTCCATCTCTCCACTCTCTACTTCTCTCTATATATCATCTCTTTGTGCATCTCCTTCCCTCTCTATTTATATTTATCTCCCCTCTCCCTCTCTTTACCCACCTCTCCCTCCATCACTCTATATCTCCATTGTGTCTCCTCCCTCCCTATTTCCCTCTCTACCCTTTATCTCTCCTCTCCCTCCCTCTATCTCTCTCTCTCACACACACTCACCTCTATCTCCTCCCTATTTGTCCCTTTGTCCCCTCTCTACTTCTATTTATCTCTCCTCTATCTACATCTCCTTCCCTCTCTACCTATATTTATCTCCCCTCTCCCTTTGTTTACCTACCTCTTCCTTTATCACTTTGTATCTCACCTATGATTCCTTACCTACCTAGGGTTGAGGGATTAAGGTTTGAGGGTTGAGAATTGAGGGTTGAGGGTTGAGGGTTTAATGTATAGGGTAGAGCGTAGAGGGTAGAGGGTAGAGGGTAGATGTTTTAAGGTTTGAGGTTTGAGGGTTTAATGTTGAGGGTAGAGGGTATAGGGTTGAAGGTCCAATGTATAGGTTAGAAGGTATACGGGTTGAGGGATTAGCGTTTAAGGGTTGAGGGTTGAGGGTTGAGGGTTGAAGTTTTAAGGGTTGAGGGTTCAAGGATTAGGGTAGAGAGTTTACTTGAGTTTAAGTGTTTAAGGGTTGAGGGTAGAGGATATTGGGTTGAGGGTAGATGGTAGAGGGTTTAAGGGTTAAGGGCTAAGGTTTAAGGGTTTAGAGTTGAGTATTTAAGGGTTTAAGGGTTGAGGGTATAGGGTTAAGGGATTAAGGTAGAGAGGGAGGGATGGAGGGAGGTAAATATGGAGGGAGAAGTGAGATAGAGAGACGTAGAGAAGAGGAGGGAGGGACAGAGATAGATGAGAGGGTAGACGGTTAAGGGTAGAGGGGAGAGAGATAAAGGGAGTGAGAGAGAGATACCTGTGAGAGGGAGAGGGGTTAGGAGGGAGAGACTTGAGAGAGAGGGAGAGGGAGGGAGTGGGAGAGAGATAGAGGGAGTGAGGGTTAAGGGTAGAGGGTAGAGGGTTTAGGGTTTATGGTTAAGGGTAGAGGGGAGAGAGATAGAGGGAGTGACTAAGAGAGAGAGAGAGATCTAAGTGAGGGAAAGGAGGTAGGAGGGAGAGGTTTGAGAGAGAGAGGTAGAGGGAGAGAGTGGGAGAGAGATAGAGGTAGGGAGGGTTAAGGGTAGAGGGTAGAGGGTAAAGAGTTTAAGGGTTAAGGTTTAGGGGTTTAGGGTTAAGGGTAGAGAGTCAAGGGTTTAATATTTTAGGGTTTAAGGGTTAAGGGTATAGGGTAGAGGGTTTAGATTAGAGGGGAGAGAGATAGAGAGAGTGGGTGAGAGAGAGTTATACTTGAGAGGGTGAGAGGAGGTAGGAGGGAGAGACTTGAGAGAGAGAGAGGGAGGGAGTGAGAGAAATATAGGGGGAGGTAGAGTTAAGGGTAGAGGGTAGAGGGTAGAGGGTTTAAGGGTTTAGGGTTTAAAGGTTAAGGGTTTAGGGTTTAGGCTTAAGGGTAGAGGGGGGAGAGATAGAGGGAGTTACTAAGAGAGAGAGACCTGAGAGAGGGAGAGGGGGTAGGAGGGAGAGGGTTGAGAGAGAGAGAGAGAATGAGGGAGTGGGAGAGAGATAGAGGGATGGAGGGTTAAAAAGAATTGAGGAGGTAGAGGATTTAAGGGTTAAGGGTTTAATGGTTAAGGGTTTATGGGTTAAGGGTTTAAGGGTTAATGGTAGAGGGTTAAGCGTTAAGGTTAAAGGGAAGATAGATAGAGGGAGTGAGTTAGTGAGACAGAGAGACCTAAGAGATGGAGAGGGGGTAAGAGGGAGAGACTTGAGAGAGAGAGAGGGGGAGGGAGTGGGAGAGAGATAGAGGGAGGATGGTAAAGGGTAGATGGTAGAGGGTTTAAGGGTTTAGTGTTTAAGGGTTAAGGGTTTAGGATATAGGGTTAAGGGGAGAGGGGAGAGAGATAGAGGGAGTGACTAAGAGAGAGAGATAATTAAGAGAGGGAAAGGGGGTAGGAGGGAGATATTTAAGAGAGAGAGGGAGAGAGAGAGATATAGAAGGTAGAGGGTATAGGGTTTAAGGGTTAAGGGTAGAGGATTAAGGATAGAGGATTAAGGGTTGAGGGTAGAAGGGAGAGAGATAGGAGTGAGTGAGAGAGACAGAGACCTGAGAGAGGGAGAGGGGGTAGAAGGGAGAGAATTGAGAGAGAGAGGTAGAGAGAGAGAGATGGAGGGAGTGGGAGAGAGATAGAGGGTAGATATTTAAGGGTAGAGGGTTAAGGTTAGATGTGAGAGAGATAGAAAGAGTGAGTGACTGAGTGAGAGAGATAATTGAGAGAGGGAGAGGGGGTAGGAGGGAGAGACTTGAGAGAGAGGGAGGGATTTGGAGAGATATAGATGGTAGAGGGTAGAGGTTTTAAGGGTTTAGCGTTTAAGGGTTAAGGGTTTAGGGTTAAGGGTAGAGGGTAGATAGATAGAGGGAGTGAGTGAGAGAGAGAGACTAGAGAGAGGGAGAGGGGGTAGGAGGGAGATACTTGATAGAAAGAAAGATATGGAGACGGAGTGGGAGAGAGATATAGGGTAGAGGGCTAAGGGTAGAGGGTAGAGTGTTTAATGGTTTAGAGTTTAAGGGTTAATGGTAGAGGGGAGAGAGATAGAGGGAGTGAGAGAGAGAGAGATGTAGGGAGTGGGAGAGAGATAGAGGGAAGAGGGTTAAGGGTAGAGGGTAGAGGGTTAATGGTTAAGGGTAGAGGGGAGAGAGATAAAAGGAGTGAGGGAGTGGGAGAGAGACCTAAGAGAGGGAGAGGGGGTAGGATGGAGAGACTTGAGAGAGATAGATAGTGAGGGAGTGGGAGACAAATAAAGGGTGGAGGGTTAAGGGTATATGGTAGAGGGTTTAAGGGTATATGGTTTAAGTGATAGGGTTTTAGGGTTTAGGGTTAAGGGCAGAGGGGAGAGAGATAGAGGGAGTGATTGAGTGAGAAAGACTTGAGAGAGGGTGAGGGGGTAAGAGGGAGATTCTTGAGAGAGAGAGATGTGATATGAGCGAGAGTCTCTATATCTCCCCTCCTCTCTCTCAAATCTCTCCCTCATACCCCTCTCCCTCTCTCAAGTCTCTCTCTCTCTCTCACTCCTATCTCTCTCCCCTTTACCCTTAACTCTTAACCCTTAAACCCTCTACCCTCTACCATTAATTCTCTACCTTATATCTCTCTCCCATTCCCTCTCTCACTCTCAAATCTCTCCCTCCTACCCCCTCTCCCTCTCTTAGGTATCTCTCTCTCAGTCACTCCCTATATCTCTCTCCCCTCTACCCTTAACCCTAAAGCCTAAACCCTTAACCCTTAAACCCTCTACCCTTAACCCTCCCTCCCTCTATTTCTCTCCCACTCCCTCCCCCTCTCTCTCTCTCAAGTCTCTCCCTCCTACTACCTCTCCCTTTCTTAGGTCTCTCTCTCACTCACTCACTCCCTCTATCTCTCTCCCCTCTACCCTTAAACCTTAATGCTCTACCCTTAACCCTTAAACCTTAAACCCTTAAACCCTTAACCCTCTACCCTTAACCCTAAACCCTAAACCCTAAACCCTTAAACCCTCTACCCTCTACACTTAACCCTCCCTCCATCTATTTCTCTCCCACTCCCTCCTCTCTCTCTCAAGTCTCTCCCTCCTACTACCTCTCCCTCTCTTAGGTCTCACTCTCTCACTCACTCACTCCTTCTATCTCTCTCCCCTCTACCTTTAACCCTTAATTCTCCACCCTTAACCCTTAAACCTTAAACCCTTAAACCCTTAAAGCCTTAACCCTAAACCCTAAACCCTAAACCATTAACCCTTAACCCTTAAACCTCCCTCCCTCTATCTCTCTCCCACTCCATCCCTCCCTCTATATCTCTCAACCCTCTCTCTCCTAACCCCTCTCCCTCTCTCAGGTCTCTCTCTCTTAGTCACCCATTTTTTCAAACAAGACAAGTTAGGTTGCAAATTTCACCAAATTGGCAAGCTAGTGGGCCCACTGGCTTGCCAATCAGTGAAATTGGCAATTTAGTGGCTTTTTTGAAAAAATTACATCACCGGGAGTCCCCATTTTTTTCAAACAGGACAAGTTAGGTTGCCAATTCAGTGAAATTGCCGATGGAGTGGCCTGTTTAAAAAATGGGTCCAAGAAATGGGGTCTCCCATTGATTTACATCACCAGGAGACCCCATTTCTTGGACCCATTTTTTCAAACAAGGCAAGTTAGGTTGCCAAATTCACCAAATTGGCAAGCTAGTGGGCCCACTGGCTCGCCAATTCACTGAAATTGGCAATGTAGTGCCCTGTTTGAAAAAATGGGTCCAAGAAATGGGGTCTCTAGGCGATGTACATCACTGTGAGACCCCATTTTCTGGACCCATTTATCAAACAAGCAAGTTAGTTTTCCAACTTCATTGAATTTTCAAGCCAGTGGGCCCACTGGCTTGCTCATTCGATGAAATTGGCAATGTACTGGCCTGTTTTGAAAAAATGGGTCCAAGAAATGTAAATCGTTGTCTTGCCGATTCAGTGATGTAAATCGCCAAGAGACCCCATTTCTTGGACACATTTTTTCAAACAGAACAAGTGAGACTGCCAATTTTACTAAACTAGCAAGCTAGTGGGCCCACTGGTTTGCCAATTCGGTGAAATTGGCAATGTAGAGGTCTGCTTGAAAAAATGGGTCCAAGAAATGGAGTCTCCTAGTGATTCACATCATCGGGAGACCCCATTTTTTAAAATAGGCGAGTTAGGTTGCCAATTTCACTTAATTTCCAAGCTAGTGGACCCATTGGCATACCAATTTTGTGAAATTGGCCATGTAGTGGTGTGTTTTGAAAAAATGGGTCCAAGAAATCACCGGGAGACCCCATTTCTTCAACCCATTTTTTCAAACAAGGAAAGTTAGGTTGCCAATTTCACCAAATTGGCAAGCTAGTGGGCCCACTAGCTTGCCAATTCAGTGAAATTGGCAATCTGGTGGCATGTTTGAAAAAATGGGTCCAAGAAATGGGGTCTTTTGGTTATGTAAATCACCAGGATACCACATTTATCTGACCCATTTTTAAAAAAAAATCGAGTGATGGAGAGGTAGCGAGAGTGAGATAGAGAGAGATGGATAGAGGGAGTGAGAGATAGTGGTAGGGATTGATTGAGCAAGAGGTAAGTAGAAAGAGGGAGAGGTTAGATAGAGACAATTAGATAAGGTAGGAGAGAGGGAGGGAGAGAAAGGTGAGATGTATAGATAGAGAGAAAGGGATAGGGGTTGAGGGTATAGGGTTGAGGGATTAGGGTAGAGGACCTATAGGGTTGATGATTTAGGGTATTGGGTTGAGGTTATAGGGTTGAGGGATTAGAGTTGAGGGTAGAGGGTATTGGGTTGAGGGTAGAGGGTAGAAGGTTTAAGGGTTTAGGGTAAAAGGGTTTAGGGTTGAGGGTTTTGGGTATAGGTTTGAGGGTATATGGTTGAATAATTATGTTGAGTGTCCAATGTATAGGGTAGATGGTATAGAGGTTAAGGGTTGATGGTTGAGGGATTAAGGGTTGAGGGTTTAGAATTGAGGTTTGAGGGTTTAATGTATAAGGTAGAGGGTAGAGGGTAGAGGGTAGAGGGTAGAGGGTTTAAGGTTTGAGAGTTGAGATTTTAAGGTTAAGGGTTGAGGGTTGAGGGTCCAATGTATGGGGTAGAGGGTATAGGGGTTGAGGGATTAGGGTTTAAGGTTTGAGAGTTGAGGGTAGAGGGTTGAGGGTTGAGAGATTAAGGGTTTAGGGTTAGGGTTTAGGTTTGAGGGTATAGATTTTAGGGTTTAGGGGATAGGTTTGAGGGTATATGGTTGAGGGATTAGGGTTGAGGGTCCAATGTATAGGGTAGAGGGTATAGGGTTTGAGGGTTAAGGGTTAAGGGTTAAGGGTTTAAGGGTTGAGGGTTGAGGGATTAAGGGATGAGGGTTGAGAATTGAGGGTTTAGGGTCTAATGTATAGGGTAGAGGGTTTAAGGGTTTATGGTTTAAGGGTTGAGGGTTGATGGTTTAAGGTTGAGGGTTGAGGGTTGAGGGTTGAGGGTATAGGATTGATGGATTAGGGTTGAGGGTCCATTGTATAGGTTTGAGGGTTTAATGTATAGGTTAGAGTGTAGAGGGTTTAAGGGTTGATGGTTGAGGGTTTAAGGTAGAGGGTAGAGGATTGAGGGTATAGGGTTGAGGGTCCAAAGTATAGGGCAGAGGATATAGGGGTTAAGGGATTAGGGTTTAAGGGTTGAGGGTAGAGGGTTGAGGGTTAAGGGTTGAGGGATTAAGGGTTGAGGGTTAAAGGATTAGGGTAGAGAGTTTACATCACCAGAAGACCCCAAGCTAGTGGACCCACTTTTTCAAATAGTCCAAGTTAGGTTGCCAATTTCACCCAATTAGAAATATAGTACGCCCACTAGCTTGCCAATTTGATGAAATTGACAACCTCACTTGGCTTCTTTGAAAAAATGGGGTCTCTCGATGATCAAACAATCTAGGTTAGGTTACCAATTTCATCGAATTGGAAAGCTAGTGGGTTCACTAGCTTGCCAACTCAGTGAAATTGGAAATGTAGTGGCCTATTTGAAAAAGTGGGTCCAAGAAATGGGGTCTCTCGATGATGAAAATATCCAAGAGACTCCATTTATTGGACCCATTTTTTTCAAACAAGCCAAGTTAGGTTGCCAATTTCATTGAATTGGAAAGCTAGTGGGAACACTAGCTTTCCAATTCAATGAAATTGGCAATGTACTGGCCTATTTGAAAAAATGGGTCCAAGAAATGGGGGTCATCTCTCTCTCCCTCCCACCCCTCCCCCCTCTCTCAATTATTTTTTTCCCACCCTAACTAGAGAGTACCTCTCTCTCTCTCTCTCTCTCTCTCTCTCTCTCTCTCTCTCTCTCTCTCTCTCTCTCTCTCTCTCTCTCCCCTAAACCTTCAACCCAACACCCTAAAACCTATACCTAATATCCTAAACCCTAATCCCTATACCCTATAAACTTAACCTTATACCTTCAACCCTATACCCTAAACCATAAACCCTACACCCCCAACCCTCATCCCTATACCCTATACCCTATACCCTAAACATTATCCTTGAACCCTTAACCCTATAATTAAATGATAAATGCTACATTAAACCTTGTACTGTAAACCTCGAACCCTAAACCCAATACCCTCAACCCTATACCCAATATCCCAAACCCTAATCCCTATACCCTATACACATAACCCTGCACCCCCAACCTTGAATACTATACCTCAACCCTCAACCCTATACCTTAAAACCTAAACCCTACACCTTCAACCCTCATCCCTATGCCCTATACCCTCAACCTTATAACCTAAGACCTAAAAATCATCCCTCAACCCTATAATTAAACCCTAAACCCTGCATTCAACCTTGTACACTAAACCCTAAACCCTAAACCTTAATCATAAACCCAATACCCTCAACCCTATACCCATTATTTTAAACCCTAATCCCTATACCCTCAAACCTTGAACACTATCCCTCAACCCTATACCTTAAACCCTAAACCCTACACCCTCAAGCCTCATATATATACCCTACACCCTCAAACTTATACCCTAAACCATAAACATTATCCCTCAACCCTATACTTAAATGAAAAACCCTACACTCTCAATCTTTAACCCTATACCTTATAGTCTTAACCCTACACCCTAAACCCTAATCACTATACCCTATACACTTAACCTCATAACCTCAACCCTGAACATTATACCTCAACCCTGAACCCTAAAACTTATACATAAATCCTAAACCTAATGTCCTCAACCCAATACCCTCAACTATATACCCAATATCTTAAACCATAATCCATATACCTTATACACTTAACCTTGTACCATCAACCCTAAACACTATCCCTCAACCCTCAACCCTATACCTTAAACCCTAAAGCCTAAACCCTCATCCCTCATCCCTATACCCTATACCCTCAACTTTATACATAATATCATAAACGATAATCCCTATTCCCTATACACTTAACCCTATAACCTCAACCCTATACCTTAAACACTAAACCTTACACCCTAAACCCTCATAGGGGGGAGAGAAAGAGGGGGGGAGGGATTGGGGAGAGAGAGAAAGAGAGGTTGGGAGGGAAAGAGGAGATGAATATAAGTAGAGAGGGAAGGAGAGGTATAGAGACATGAGAGATAAAGAGTAGATAAGGAAGGATAGATGGAGGGAGAGAGAGGAAGGTGAGATAAAGGTGAGATAGAGAGAAATAAAGAGATTTTGGTAGGAAGTGATAGAGGGATATGCTATTAGAGAGGGATAGGTGAGATAGAGAGAAATAGAGAGAGATGGAGATAGAGGGAAGGAGAGAGGGTGGGCGAGAGAGGGGAGGAAGGGAGAGGTAAAGATGGATATGTGAGATAAAGATAAGTAGAGAGAGAATGATGACATATAGATAAGGAGAAATTTACAAAGAGGGAAAGAGAGAATGGTGAGATAGAGAGGAGAGAGTGAGAGAGAAATATGGTGAGGGAGAAGTGAGAGAGAGCGATAGAGAGAGGTAGAGGGAGGGAGAGGGGAGATAGACAGTAGATAGGGGAAAAGGTAGGGAGGGAGACATCTAGTGAGAGAGAGAGAGGGCTAGGGGAGATAAAGATAATTAGAGAAAGAAGGAGAGGTAGAGAGAAGTGGAGAGAGAATAAGTGAGGGAGAGAAGCGAGATAGAGAGGTTTAGAGAGAGTGGTAGGGAGTGATGGATGGAGAGGTAGGTAGAGAGGTAATAGGGAGATAGAGAGTATATAGGGAAGGAGAGGGAGATGTATGGAGGGAGAGAGAGGGAGGTGAGAGAGAGGTGAGATAGAGAGAAATAGAGAGAGTGTGGTAGGGAGCGATGGAGGGATATGCAGGTAGAGAGCGATAGGTGAGATAGAGAGAAGTAGTGGGATATAGAGATAGAGGGAAGGAGGGAGGGTGTGCAAGAGAGGGGAGGATTGGAGAGGTAAAGAGGGATAGATGAGATAAGGATATGTAGAGAGAGAATGGTGACATATAGAGTAGAGTGTTACAAAGAGGGAAAGAGAGAATTGTGAGAGAGAGAGGAGAGAGTGAGAGAGAAAGAGGGTGAGGGAGGAGTGAGAGAGATAGAGAGGTAGAGGGAGGGAGAGGAGAGATAGAGAGTATATAGGGGAAAAGGTAGGGAGGGAGAGATATTGTGAGAGAGAGAGAGAGAGAGGGATAGGGGAGATAAAGATAATTAGAGAGGGAAGGAGAGGTGGAGAGAGAGAATTGGAGAGGGAATGAGGGAGGGAGAGAAGAAAGATAGAGAAGTGTAGAGAGAGTGTTAGGGAGTGATGGATGGAGAGGTAGGTAGAGAGGGATTAGGGAGATATAGAGTAGAGAGGGAAGGAGAGGGAGAGGTATGGATGGAGAGAGTGAGAGGTGAGATAGAGAGTAATAGAGAGAGTGGTAGGTTGTGATGGATGGAGAGATAGGTAGAGAGGGAGGGAGAGAGGGAGGAAGATGTAGTGAGGGAGAGAGAGGTGAGATAGAGAGAAATAGAGAGTGGTGGAAGGAGAGATAGGTAAAGAGAGGGAGAGAGGAGATAAAGATAAGTAGATATGGAATAAAAGGGAGAGAGAGGTGAGATAGAGAGAAGTAGAGAGGGAATGAGGGAGGGAGGGAGGGAGGGAGAGGTAGGGAGGGAGAGAAAGGTGAGATAGAGAGGTGTAGAGAGAGAGTGGTAAGGTTTGATGGAAGCAGAGGTAGGTAGAGAGGGATTGGGAGATAGAGAGTAGATAGGAAAGAAGAGAGGGAGAGAGAAGTATGGAGGGAGAGAGAGGGAGGTGAGAGAGAGGTTAGGTAGAGAGAAATAGAGAGAGTGGTAGGGAGTCATGGATGGAGAGGTAGGTAGGTAGAGAGAGAGAGATATGGAGGGAGGGAGATAAATAGCAGTAGAGATGGAAGGAGGGAGGGAGGGAGAGAGAAATGAGGCAGAGAGATTTAAGGAAAAAGGAGAGAGAGACATAGAGACAAAGAGAGACAGAGAGAGATAGTTCTTGAGATCAAGGGAGAAAGAGTCAGAAAAAGGGATGGAGATAGCGAGAGAGAGGTCTAGAGTGTAAGGGATAAAAATGAGTGAGATAGAGAGAGAGAAATAATTCAATTTTCTTATTACTAAAATTTGACCTCCTGATTATTGAAGTTTGACTAAGTCTGAAATTTGTGAGATCTTCCAAAAACTAGAAGAGAGAGAGGGGAGAGGGGGAGGAAGGGAGGAAGGGAGAGAGCGATGGGGGAGAGAGTGGGGAAGGGAGAGAGAGAGAGAGGGAATGGAGAGATAGAGAGTAGAGAGAAGGAGAGAGTGAAAGAGAATCATAATACAGCTTGCTGACTACTAAAATTTGACCTCCTAATTATTGAAATTTGACATGTTGATTACCAAAATTTGACTAAGTCTAAAATTTTTAAGATCTTCCAAAAACTAGAATTTGCATTATAACTCCTAGAGATGTGAAAACAATCTCAAAAATCCTACCAATATACATGAAATATAACTTATAAAGTATAAGAAATTAAATGTCCATATGTAAATGTCAACTTATACTTAAATATTTATTTCATGTATATAGTCTCCCTCAAAGATAACGAGAAGAAAGAAAAAAAAAAGAGAATAAAAATAAATTCACTGTAGATCAAAATGTGCGAACATTATAACATGCTCGTGTTTTCTCAATGTATTCACAAAACGCAAAAAATGCATTCACAAAACACGTAAAAAATGAGATATAACGCGAGCGTGTTATAACGCGCTCACATTATATATTGCTTTGGGAATCCCCAAGCCTTGGGATTTGTATTTTCCTTGGAATACCAAGCCGAAGTCTTGGAGAGCTTTCCCAATGACCAGAGACGTGTTTTTGCAAATTCTACAATATTTCACATAATCAGGTTCGTGCTCACCGTTAGGATTGCACGTGGTTCAATTTCAAACAAATCAAACATCTAGATAATGTTAGGTTCTCTCTTAGCTATCCAACGATGTAATTTTTTTCACTTTTTGACAATGATAAGCCTTTCATCCATAATTTCTTTTATTTGTATCTCTTTTTTGGCAAAAAGCAATGTTTGGTGTTTTTTTTGTTATAAATTAACCGTTCATCGAAATTTCAAATAAATTGCATTTTTAGAAACTAGATTCCATTTTCAAATTTAAAAAATAAAAAATGAAAAAATTCAATTAGTTTCCAAAATTTGTAAGGGTAGAACAACCAAAATTATTTTTTGTCAGGAAGTGTCCAATTCAAAAATTAGTAAAAAAATAAATATTCATTAAAAAATTATCAAAAAAATCATGCATCAACTACATACTATTAGCTCACTTCTGACCATTGCAATTTCAAAAATACTTAAAAAAATTCACCGTACGAGGGTTGCACAAGAGTTGCTATGTTATGTTTTTCTGACAAAATCAATGTCAATTTGTATACGTCCCTCTTTTGAACCCTAAGATCTCAACCATTTTCAAAATAAATTAGTATTTTAGAAAGTAGACTTGGAGCACTTTGATCCTTGTTTTTGTTCCATCTCAAAATTTTGAGTGTAACTATCCTCAATTTCACGTCCAAGGTGAGTATTTCCTGATTTCAAAATAAAAAGTGGCCACTTAAGCCCCTTTTTGGGACCCATCTTTCTACACTTACCCATTTCTTTGAATCAATTTGAACCCTTGATTAACTTTTTCAATCCATGCGATCTTTCAATCTCCTCCATGGATTGGAATCCTTGATCCATGTAAATTTTTCTCATCAATTTGCATCCATTGATTAACTAAATTGATCTTAGCCATTGATTTAGTTATAATTCCTATAAATAGCCTCCATTCCATAAGTAATTCATCCACAAGAATTGAGAGAAATTAGACTATAGGAATTTTTAGAGAAATTCTTGAGAGAAATTTCATCAGTTAGCATCAATTTTACTCATTTCCTGCATTGGAGCATCATCAAAAGCTTGTTTCATCAATGGGATTGGGAAAGGGTTGATCATTCCACATCAGTTTAATACCAATCCCCCAACGGGATGATGTTTAAGTATTAAATAGGTTTCCATTTCGTGTTATTTGATGTTTTAATGGCTTTTTAGTTGATAATTCAAGAATTTCATTGAGAATATGGTTTAGTTAGTTCAATTGATTGTTTAAATTTATTAACTCAATTATATTTTATCTAATTCATAATCATGTTCATAGATAGTATACATCTCTTAGAAAGTGTGACCTTATCAATTTGGAAATGTGGTCTTCTCAATCTATGGTGTGTCTCTTTTGTGTTGATATTGGACTTGATATATTCCAAGTGTGTCACTTTTCTTGGCACATGATGTTGCCCTTTGTGGTAATTCTATGGCTAGTATTCTATAAGGTGAGAGATTTTATTCCTTGACTTGTCCTCTCTTAGTGGTGATGTCATGTGTGATATTCCCAAAGATGTGACCCTTCATGTATTGAGCTATTCCCCTTTATTATTTTGTAGATCACCTTTTATGGTGGTGTTTCTTATAACACCCTTTTGAGGTTTTGGCCTTGTCTTATGCGCCTTATTGGGTGATTTTATGCACCTTCGTAGGTGATTTTTCCCTTTATGCACCTTCATAGGTGCGTTTTTTATTTATACGCCTTCGTAGGTGATTTTTTATGCACCTTCTTGGGTGAGTTTATGCACCTTCATATCTAAGGTTTTGGAAAGATAGTTCATGGATTGACCATTATGGAACTTATCAAGTCATGAACTTGAGCACCCCTTTTAACATGGCCATTGAGCATAACACAAATTTCTTGATAGTAGAGCTATGTGTTTCATGAGTATCTAGCATAATGCATCATATTGTATGGACACCTAGCATAAAACAGCTTTCTAGCCAGTGGATCCATGTGGCTCATAAGTGATTTTACATCCTTGTGAGAGCATCAGTTTATTTTGATAACATATTGGATGGATGACATTTTTTGTTTGAGACAAATTTAAGACTAAAGGGTCGATCAGAAGTTGGGTCCACAAAAAGCTCAAAAAGTGGAAGTGTTTTTGCTGTTTTTCAGAATTTGTCACACTTGAACTGAAAATTTGAGGCACTTACACAATGAATTTTAAAAAAAGTCAGTAATATGAAATTTAGAGATTTGAATCTAGTTTATAAATATGTAAATTATTCAAATACCCAGATTGTAGAAACTAAATTTTGATAAAGATCTATAAAAACCACTTTTTAAAAGTCCCTGTTTTTTTACCATACCATGCACGTGTACGGACAACACTTTTTGAATCAAATAAAATTATTTTACTAATTCCTTTTGGGGAAAGAGAGCTAACAACATGAAGATTGATGAGGAATTTTTTTTGTAATTTTTTGTTGAATATTTTTTTTATTATTTAATTTTTATTGGCCTTAATTGTTGTTTTTAAAAATCAATGTGTACGGACAGCATAATTTGACCTAAACTAAACTTTTTTTGAATTTTTTTTTTTCATTGTGTAAAGAATTGTCTAAAGATTGATGTCATATAATTTTTTTTCTAAAAACTTTAACCAAAAAAAAGTTATTAAAAAACAAAAAAAGTTTGATATTTCAAGTTTAATGACTAGTTTGCTTTGAAATTAATTAAAAAATAGAAAATATAATCCAATCTTAATAAAAATTATATATTTAAAAGCTAGACATCATGTTCTGTAATGGGTTTTAATTTTATAGATTGATTCAGAAAAAAAATTCATCAACCATATTGTCAAAGTTGAACATTCTTCTTCAATATGCCTTAGTTTTTTAGTTGCAGGTCAAAGGCTAAGGCTCGGATTGCCAAAGCTTTCCCGAACCTAAAACCAAGTCTTTAGGTGGGTTGGGAAACAAATTTATTCATAACGCATATGCATTATTGAAACAAAATGCGTACGCGTTTCATAATGCGTACGCGTTATTTTTTTACCCATTGGGTAAAGGTAACGCGTACGCGTTACGAAACGCGTACACGTTCTTTTTTAGAAACGCGTACGCGTTATGAAATGCGTACGTGTTCCTTTTTAAGAACGCGTACGCGTTTCTAATATATCCGTTTATCCTGATTTTACATTTTCTGATAGAGTACGGTTTTCTTGCAATATTCTTTTTCTGCAGTACGGCCCACAAGTTCGATTTTCTGCATTTTTTATTACAAATTTGTCTTGTGCAGGGCATATTCTATTGCAAATTGGTTGAAAAGTCAAGTGCAGGTTGAATTTTCTGAAGTGGAATCAAGTACAAGAATAATTTACAAGAAGATTCAAAAAAAAGTTTTTGGATGTATTCATGATATTTTTGTGTACTTTAAAGTTCAAAGAAGAAAGGATCTTCATAGTACAGAGTGTTATTTGAATATTTGAAGGAGATAAAAATTTGAAAATTGGTTACAAGTAAATCATTTGAACATTTTTCATCAAAAAGGGTTTTGTAACCATGGGATCAAAACAAAGACAAAGAAAAAGTGTAGAATGTCAATGACACCCGAAGAAATTCAAGCAAATAAAGATATGGAGGCAAAAAGACAAAAAGATAGAAGAGAAAGAATTCGTCAAATGAAAAATTTGGAAGCATCTACTTCAATGAATGTTGAAGAGAAAGTCATGAATGATGAAATGAATGTAGATGATGCAAATGTGGAGATGGTGAACATAGAAGAAAATACAATTATGGAGAGAAACTCAACTATGTCTTCAACTACAACTTTGAATGATATGGAAACAGTACATATGCAAATAGCTTCGGGTATGTCTTCAAATCCACCTCCCAACGATATGGAAAATGCACCTATTCAAACAATCTCTCCAGGTATTCTTTCAAACCCAAGTCTTGATAATATTGATTTTGCTTGTTTAGATGAAGCTGGATACACCATTGATGATATCAATAATTATAGGGTTGAAACAATGCAAAAACAAAAAAATTATGAAAATATATCTTATGAGAATACAAATGCTAATCAAATCCCTCATATTGATGAAAATGAGAATGAAATCTTTTTAACTTTTGAAAATGAAAATGAAACCCCTTGCGTGAATGAAAATGAAACCCCTTGTATGGATGAAGATGAAAATGTTTTTTTTACAATTGAAAAAGATGTGTTAGATAACCTTCGTGGTAAAGTTTCTTGGAGACAAATTAGAACTTATGGAAATAAAATATATAAAATGTTTTTTATAGAAAGAAATTAGGATTCCAATGTCAACTCATGGTGCAATTGATGAGAATGTGGAAAATGAGAAAAGTGATGAAAAAATTAGGTATTTTTGTAAAACCAAAAAAGAAAGATGATTCAATAGAACAAGTCATTTCTAGTGTTGCTAATGCTATTGATTTTATAGGTAAGAAAAGTCGATCTAAAGATAAAAATGCGGCTCGTCGTGCAATAACAATTGCTTTAGTTGATAAAGCAACTTCAAATAAAAGAATGTTAAGTAGGATTAGTAAATGTATAAAAGTAAATCCCAAAACTTTGATTAGAGCTACTAAAAGAAGAGAAAATATTGAAAATGATCCAATTAATCAATGTTGGAGTTTTAGTGGTAGCCTCCCAAGATCAGACATGAAATTAACTAATGAAATTAAATCTTTAATCGATAAATTTTGGCATGATAATACAAGAGTATCACCTAACATTAGAGATGTCTTAAAATTAAGGGTGGGTTCCAAAATTCGTGTACCTCATCAAAAGCATCTCTTAGATATGACTCAAACTGAATTATATAAAAAAAATTTAGATGCTTCAATCTTACCATTGAATATTAAAATAAGTCAAAGATCATTCGAAAAGTGTAAACCTTGGTATGTTAGAATTAATAAGCAATGAATTTCTTGTTGTTGTAAGACTCATGTACAATTTTGTTATTATTATGATAGTTTTCGATATATACGATGCACTTTGCATGTTAACCAAATTATGCAAGACATTTGTGGTATTAATATGCCACCTGAAAGAATCAAAGATTTTATATCATGTTTGTTTTGTGAACCCTCTAACGGAAACTTATTTTATTTAAAATCATGTATTTCTAGAGAATGTGATAGATGTGCTAACTTTTCATTATTAGGTGAATGTATGCATGAAAGTAGTTTAAATGAATTTGGACAACAATTAGTAGATGTAAAAAGATTCAAAAATGTTGAGTATTCTTTAAAGATGGAAAAACTGGAAAACGTTGTGAGCTAATTATGGAAAAAAATACTGTGCATGCATTTATTAAAGAATTTAAAGATAAGATTGTACCTAAATATGTTCAACACTCTCAGTATGCTCATTGGCTTGATAATCAATTTCGTTTATGTAAAAACACATTCCCAATTGGAACTATATTGTCGGTTGTTGATTTTGTTGAAAATTATACTCTTGCTCCACAAGAAGAAATTCAATCATAGTATTATAATTCAGTGCAAGTATCTATTTTTGTTCATATTGTTTATAGAAATGCAGATGATAGTAGAGAAGATAATAGAATTTTTTTGAGAGAGTACCATTTTTATGTAAGTGATAATCGATTACATTCATCCGAGTTTGTTCAATATTGTTTTGATATATTTTACAAAAATTTAAAAGAAAGAGGAATTCAATTGCTAGAACATCTCATATGGTCAGATAATTGCACGGGTCAATTCAAAAATGCTAGGATGTTTTATTGGTTATGTAGAGTTCAAAAGGAAAATAATATCCAGCACATATGGAGTTTTTTTGAAGCCGGTCATGGTAAGGGAGAACACGATGGAGCAGGTGCATGTGTGAAAAGAGCTCTTGCTAGAGAGCAACTAAATTTGAGGATGCTGCAAAATTTAGAGATGCACATGCAATTGTAGATTGGTGCAATACCAAATTATCTACAAGAGTAAGTGAGAGCTCAATAATTCACCGCTTCTTTTGGTTAGTTGAAGAAAATGATATTTGTTCTCGACAAGATTCTGAAAACAATTAATGGATCTGCAAAATGGCATTCATTTAAGAGTTTGAATGCAAACACATGGACAATATGGACAAGGGAGTTGGCATGCTTTTGTCAATTTTGTATTGCAGGTGATTGGGAGGCTTGTGAAAATATGGAATGGGTTGAACAA
Source organism: Sequoiadendron giganteum (assembly GCA_007115665.2). NCBI lineage: Eukaryota > Viridiplantae > Streptophyta > Pinopsida > Cupressales > Cupressaceae > Sequoiadendron > Sequoiadendron giganteum. Next base: position 311,123,675 of record CM021106.1, read on the forward strand.
TGGCAACAAAGAGCCTTAACACCTACATCGACACATGTTCAACATGGAACAATAATTGAAGATAATCAAGCATTCACATTAGATGATTATGATCGTGTTTCTGATCTTGTACAAGAAGGTACATTATTTATTGAGATTAATTTTATATGTATGCATGTTTATATACATGAATTAAATATAAGTTGTGCTCTTTATTGAATTTTTTATCTATTTTTGTAGGACATGTGTATGCTGTTGTTACACCCGAGGGGAATGAAGAGGAGACAGAGTACTGGTTGGCTAGATGTGTTGAGAGAAAATATAAGTTGGTACATCCTAGAGTGGATGATGATAACTTTGAGTATCCAACTGGTTCAGTCATTGTTGTTGGCACTTGGCTTTGAAAATATTTGATAAGAAAGAATGGCTTGCCTGCATTTGAAGATTATGAAAGACACAAGAAGATTATACATTATTCACATTTGATTTTGGCAACCAATATAAAACTAGTTAGATATCATGGGAGGCCTGCTAAAAAAGTTTTATGGACACTTTCAATGGATGATCATGAGACAATCATAGATGCATTACAAAAAAGAGAGGATGTGGATGGTACAACAGAGTAAATAAATATTGGTAAGTATATCTAGTTGTATGTATATATTTAATTGATATATATATTTGTCTTTAAATTCATTTCCTTATTAAAGTTTTATATCATTTTTTTTTTTTTTTCTCCCTTGATACAAAAAAGAGAGGAGATGCACTCTTATTACAATGGAATTCAAATCTACAGACAGGTAACTATATATAGTTGTAGATACATTTAGTTGAGAGTATAAATATAAAACTAAATTTAACTCATTGTCATTTTATAAAAAGTTTATAATTTATTTCATATCCCCTTAAGCCATCCTCGTATGTGCCATTAATCCATCCGCTTGCATCCCCTTTAAGTCTCTATTAATTCCCCTTAATCCATATCCTTGTATATCTATCCTTAATCCATTCTCTTGCATCCCCTTAAGTCACTCTCTCAACACCCCTTAAGACATCCCCTTAAGCCATCCCCTTAGGTCACATGGTTTAGAGTTTAGGGTTTCTAGGGTTCATGAGATGCTTAGAATAACAAATTTATAAGGATTAATGGTTTAGGGTTGATCTCCTAGGATTTAGGTCACGTGGTTTAGGGTTTAGGGTTTGTAGGGTTCATGTGATGCTTAGAATAACAAATTTATATGGATTAATGGTTTAGCGTTGATCTCCTAGGATTTAGGTCATGTGGTTTAGGGTTTAGGGTTTCTAGGGTTCATGTGATGCTTAGAATAACAAATTTATATGGATTAATGGTTTAGGGTTGATCTCCTAGGATTTAGGTCACGTGGTTTAGGTTTTAGGGTTTCTAGGGTTCATGTGATGCTTAGAATAACAAATTTATATGGATTAATGGTTTAGCATTTAGGGTTTAGGGTTTAGGACCCTTAAGTCATATCCTCTTACATGGTTAAGGGTTTAGGGTTTAGGGTTTAGGGTTTAGGGTTAAGGGTTAAGGGTTTAGGACCCTTAAGTCATATCCTCTTACATGTACCCTTATTCCACAATCTTGCATCCCTTAAGTCACTCGCATAATTCCCCTTAAGCCATCCTCATAGGACCCATTAAGCCATACCTTAGGGTTCATGACATGCATCCCATTCATCCATCCTATGGAAAACATCATTTGAATTTTTATGAAATTTATAAGATCCAATTTTGTAACTTTTACTATATATTTTACTTAAATGAATCAAAAAAATTATAGAACTACTTACAGTTTACATTAATTATTTTTGCAGGTTCTCATCAAGTCGGTCTACGATGCGATTGTCACTGAAAAATTATTTTATCAAGAGACTATGTAAATATCAATTTTTGGTCTTCACGTAAAAATTGATAAGCTAAATAATTGGATATACATGTGCACACATATATGTTTCATCATGTTGTATAGTTGTATGATTTTCAATTAACTTATTAGTAGCATTTTAAAAATCTCATTCCAATTTTATAGATTATACATTTCATATAATTGTTCAAATATTTTCTAGAATTGGTAAATAGTTAAAATTACGCGAGCTATTAATTTATTATGAATATAATCTAAACTATTTAAGGAATATTTAAATTTATCACCTTTAACCATGTGATAAATTATATATTTATGAAATTTGATTGTAGAGATAAGAATTTATATCTAGCGCATGTATTACTTGAAAATTAGATAAAATATCTAGATCTACATATACATATGAGTGCATATAATCATCAAAATGAATATAACATGATCATAATTGACTGAATATATATAATCATCACATTAAAGTCATCTGATATAAATAAACAAAAATATGTATATGTCAAGTCCAACACATAAAAGTTTAAATAAAACTAGAGATATTTGGTCTATTTAAAATTTAAAACCATTTAACTATCAGGTTGATCAGTCAAATCAAGTCTCCTCTTTGTTCCAGGTCGATTAGATGTACCTGCATCATGCTGTAAAAGAGTACAAGTAACTTGAAATTAGATTTAAATTTATTTATAAATTTTGATATAATTAAACATATTTAAACCTGACAAAATATAAACTTTTGGATTAAAAAAAATTAATTAATTAAATATCTAGTAAATACAATAAAAATGATTTTTAAGACATGA